>JAZDUH010000451.1:28205000-28805000 GCA_036419115.1 Scarus forsteni
TAATCTGCTCACCTCCAATTGGCTTCAGTGAGAACATCACACCTGGGTTGACCTGTTAATTTATGGATGAGGCCAGCGTAACGTCCCCCCGGCATAACATCACACCTGCCCCCTCTATCTGTAACTTTTGTGACTCTTGCCATCTCAGCAACAAATTCCATCTGCCTTTGAATCATCAGTTTGTACATCCAAGTTTGTGCATTTTTAAGGAGGGACACAAGTATAAAGTAAAGAAAACCGTGTCCCAGCCTCCATGCTCCTTTCCATTGTTTACATGGAGGGGCTACGTCACACTGATGATGTCATCAGCGTGATGACATCAGCTTGATGCGCCAGAGGAAAACAAACAACCAGGCAGCTTGTCTGCTGCTGGTTGGACCCGGGACTGCTGGCAGTGAGAAAAGAGTCACTTGCCGATTGTTGAACCCATGTTGACCTGCTAATTTTAGTGTGAAAGCAGTATTAATAACCTGAAGCTTTTTTTGTATTGACATCTAATCATTTAATTTGTTAATTAGAGACTTTTCTTAAAGTTTAACAGAAATTCCTCAAAGCAGTCCTGTTATAATATTAACATGTAAGTGATGACTATAGGGCTACAAAATTTTACCTTCGACCTATGAGATCTAATATATATCCAATTTATCCTTGAGTCAGAGTGGACTTTTGTGCAAAGTTTGAAGAATATCCCTCAAAGCGGTCTTGGGACAATGCATTAAAAGCCAGTAATGGGAATAAGAGCAGTTACCCTTCCCCTCCGACGCAAGACTTGGGAGACCTGATCGGGTCAGCCTTAATCAGAGTGGACATTTGTGCACATTTTGATTAAAATCTTTTTGAGCATTCTTGTGCTATGTTTTTACATGCAGGGGATTAACATACATCCAAGGTACCATGGCCTTGATATTAAAAAGGGGTTTGGGGCAAATTTTACGGATATCCCTCGAAGCATTCTTTGGATGTTACATTTACGTGCAAAGGAGGTTCGTTTGGCCCGGTGGCCAGTAGAGATTAGATTAGATTAGATTAAATATTCCTTTCCTTTAGGGAAATTCCATTTTTAACAGCATACAAAAAAGAAATATAAGAGACAGTGCTGATGTCTGATATTTCACAGATAAAAAATGTGAGATACAATGAATATTAATATGGTGCTTATATACATGTTTGATATTTTACAGATAGAAAAATTGATATATTATAAATACTTTTTTTTTGTAAGTTATATTTTATTGATTTTTATATCAAATTATAATAACAAACATCTGTAGCAACAAATAAACAATAACATAGAACAGGCAGGAGACATAATAGACAATAAACAAATCTTAAAAATTAGACAATGATGTAGAGGATATCAGTTATTTCACAAGACTCAGGGCTCATGACATGTTAACACCTTAGCTGTGATGTGTTACATTCTCTTGAAATGAACTGGTTAAAATTGTTCCATTGTTCATGTGACATGTCAGTTTTCCAGTTCAGCTGTCCAAGCATTTTTTCACAAACAGTTATTGTTATCATTTCTTCTTTCCACATCTTCAGTGTCAGAACCCTTGGTTCCTTCCAAAATCTAAGAATTAACCGAGCACATGTTGTTAGTCCAGTTGCTAATACTTTGAATGAATATTTATTTAAATAGGGTACCAGCCCTTTATCCCCCAGGAGGCACAGTTGAGGTGATCGAGGAAGTTGGCATCCCAACCAGTCCTCCATAAGTGCACATTGTTTCATTGTGGGAAAACCATTCGGCATTCCCACAAAGCATGGATATATGTACCACGTTCTGATATGCATTTCCAACATGAACTGCTTTGGATTAAACCCATACTGTTCAGTCTTGTAGGAGTGTAATAGTATCTATTCAATATTTTATACTGAATAAATTTGCCTCTTGCTTCTCTGATATACCTCCCATTCTGTGAGAGAATCCTCTCCCATATCTCGTCATCTAATGTGTAACCCTAATCTTTCTCCCAAATCTTCTGAAGGTTTTTACCTCTATTATTGTTTGACCATGGACACATTACATACCACCTTGAAGCTTTAAGAAACATTACCGGCAGTTGGAAATATTGCTCTATTGGGTTATTATCCTTAGGTGAATGAAACCTTTTATTCATACAGTGACTAATTTGTAAATATTTTCAGAGATGACCGTGGCCCTCTAAATTAAATTTCTCCCTTAACCTATTATAGGAAAGAAATTGGTCGTTTTCAAATAGGTCCCCGATCAATCTTATACCTTGTCTTAGCCATTTTGCCCAGTAAATTGTTTGTTTACCAATTTTAATTTTAGGATTATACCACAGAGATACATATTTTTGGCTAATTTCAGAGACTTTACATTTCTTTTGAACTGTTTGCCATACTGTCCTGGAGTGAGCCAAGATGGGGTTTACCCTTTTATGTTGGGTTTTATTTAATGTATGTGAGAGAGCCTCAACAGGTTTAAATGGAGAAGTGAGTTCTTCTTCTATCAAGACCCAGTCCATTTCTGGGTTAATTTCTAGCCAGTGATTTGCAAGTTGAGCCATTTCAAAAGAAACACTGTAATATTCTAAATTTGGAAGAGATAAACCTCCTGTTTTTTTTGGTTGGTAAAGTTTATCCAGATGTATTCTAGGCTTTTTTCCCTCCCAAAGAACATGTTTTATCATGTCATTATATCTTTGCGGTAATGGCTTTGGAATACCTATAGGTAACATACCAGTTAAGTAGTTAATTTGCGGGACAATTACCATCTTTATTATGTTTACCTTCCCCCACAGAGATAGACGTAACTTGCTCCAGTTTTCAAGGTTAGTTTTAACTTTATTTAAAAGTTTTTCCATGTTAGTAGTAATAATATCTTCAATTTCTGGGTTTAATTCTATTCCTTAATACCTCATGCCTACAGGGAACCATTTAAAGTTGAATTTTGCGAGAAGGTTAGGAGAGCAAGTTTGGGAAACAGGCATGGCTTCTGACTTGTGACAATTAATCTTATAACCAGATACTTTTGAGTATGCTTCAATAACTTCAAGAAGTACAGATATAGAGTAGGTTGGTTCTTGACTCAGCACCAAAATATCGTCTGCATAGAGAAACAACTTGTGTTCCCTTTTGCCTTCCATAACTCCTTTAATTCTGGGCTCTTCTCTAATCTGTGCAGCCAATGGCTCAAGATAAATTATGAAGAGTAGTGGGCTTAAGCTACATCCCTGACGAGTTGATCTAGATATGTTAAAGAATTGGGAAATCATCCCATTAATGAAAACAGCAGCCCTAGGGCGAGAGTATAACACTTTAATCCATTTACAAAAATTATCACCAAACCCAAATTTTGATAAAGCAGCAAATAAAAAGGCCCACTCAACTCTGTCAAATGCTTTTTGAGCATCTAGTGATATGGCTGACACTGGACATACATTTCTTCTATTCATCCACAAAAGGTGTAAAAGTCGCCTCATGTTATCTTTTGATGACCTTCTCTTTATAAAGCCTACTTGGTCTTTATGAATAATCCGAGGTAAAACCTTCTCTAACCTTAACGCTAACACTTTGGACAATATTTTACAGTCTACATTTATTAAACTTATTGGTCTATAGTTGGCTGGATCTGTCAAGTTTTTATCTTTTTTGGGTATAAGAGAAATAATAGCATCATTAAAACTGTCTGGGAGAAAACCAATTTGCCATGCCTCATGGAAGACTCTCATAAGAATAGGGCAGAGTAAGTCAATATATTTATGATAAAATTCCGAAAGGGAAACCATCAAAGCCAGGTGACCTTCTGGTTTTCATGCACATAATAGCTGTTCTTAACTCAGATTCAGTTATAGGAGTCTCTAAATTATCTTTATCTTCTTGGGACACCGATGATAATTCAATATTTTGGAAAAAAGCATTCAGATCTTCTAAGCTAGTTGTATTTGTAGATGAATATAAGTCTTGGTAAAAGTCTTTAAAAACAGATAATATCTCTTTTGAAGAAGTGACTATTTCATTATCTTTGCTTATAGATGGAATTATTCTATTTGCATCCTGAGTTTTAAGTTGTCTTGCCAGCAGTTTTCCAGTCTTTTCCCCATTTTCATAATAATTGGTTCTCAGCCTAAGCAATGCATGTTTGGCTTTTACATTTTACATATCATGTAGTTGAAATTTAAACTGACAAATTTTTCCAAATTTGTCCTCTTCATATTGTTCTGCCAGCTGTTTCTCCAGTTCACCTGTTTCTTTTTCCAGATTTTTTATCTTCTCTTTATTTTCTTTTTTCTTCCAGGCACTATGAGATATGCATTTCCCCCTAACAAATGCTTTTAGCGCATTATATTATAAATACTTAATACTAGATCTGTTTTCTCCAAAACTTAAATGGTTCTTTTTGAGTTATTGTGAACATTTGTGTAAAGTTGAAGAAACTTCACCTTCAAGCATTCTCAAAGATATTGCATTTATGAATAAGGAATGAACACAAGACTCTTTAACATTGATGTTTGATTTCGGACCTTCACGTTTTATCAGTTCATCTTGGAGCCAAGGAGGACTATTGTGTAAAGACTGGAGAAAATTCCCTCAAAATGCTTTGCAAATACAGTTCTCACAAGAGTCGGATGAATGGAATGACTCACAGACAGGCTACATAAAATAGGATAGTATATAAAAACGGCCATAATCTGAAGAGTTGAGGGCAGGGTAAACAAGAAAAGAATGTACAATGTGCCCTTAAGCAAACTCTTTTTCCCTTGTTTGTATTAAAACACTCTTTTCCACACTCAACACCATTCATTATTTAGTCTTTCTAGGTTAATTAAGCTAATCTTTAATGAACAGTCTGTTAAAAAGCAGGAGCCAGAGTGTCAAAAAGGAAAAGTCTAATAAGAGAACTACAAAGAATTGCAAAACCATGCATAATAATGTTATTATAAGCGTTTGTATGGAAAAGTAATTTCCAGCTGAATTAATTCTTGCTCAAAACAATAATTAGAGGTTAATTAAGGTGTTAGTAGGAGCTCAGGAAAACAATCTGCTTCTAGAAGACAAGCTGATATTTAAATATCATATTTAAAAAGGTCAATTGAAGGAATCATGTCAAACAGGTCATGAAAAGTTAATTTGCATAAACAGGCTGATGGTGATAATTTGATTCGGCTGCTGATATTTCCTTCCCTGCTTTCTGGGCACTTTCAAACAGACCCCAGGTGAATTTTAAGTTCTTGGCATGACATGGGGAAACTTTTCTTTCCAGCTTACTGTGCTGAAGAAATTCTGCCAAAATTCCTGAGCTGACTGTTTAAGAGGCTGCCTTTGTGTCACAACTCACCAAATATTTCCACTCAATCAATGAAGACTGCGAGCCAAATTCACGCCTCAAATCTCAAAGTTTGGCTCTAATAGGGGAAGAATTCGCACACAAAGCAAGTTTTAGCCAAACTTGTGTGTACCTACAATTCTGAGTCCCTCGGGTGCCATTAGAGAGGGCGACTAGGTTGGCCTCCAGTCGCAGTGAGGGGCTAAGCTGCTGTAATTTATGTCTTCAGAGGAGTGAGTGGAGTTGGTCCCACCATGTGGCTGTGTCAGGGCCTCGCACAGCTCTGATAATGAGGCAGGTTTGCCTCATTAAAAGCCATGGGGACGCCTCACAAAAGAGCCCCACATCAAAAGCCTCCACGCTGCCTACGGTTCGCCTCTGCACACGCTTTGGACCACAGCACTAATGCCACAACATTAAAGTCACACAAAAGAGCTCTCCTCCACTGTGCACAGGCTCTTTTTTTACTGTCGTCTGGCACCTTGAGGCAGCTGTGTGTCTGCTGCTGGAAATAATTAATCATTCTTTTATATTTGATAGAAAAGACTGGAAAAATAAAACCAAGAATGGGCTTTTAGTTTTTATAGTTATGGTGACATAAAAGAGAGCACAAACTTCTGAGTGTTTAATGGAGGTACAGTTTCATTGCAACCTGACTTTATCAACATGTTTTGACGTGTGGGTGGACCATACTTGTGAAGGAAAGGCATCTGTGTGGTTCAATGCAATAGATGTATGGATCTTGTGATAGCAGTGTCATTTAGTTAGTTGGACATTTTGGTGAAGTGATCTATTTGTTTTAAGGTCAGATATTGTGCAAAATACACTTTGTACCAGTTTTTATACAAAAACAGTGTCCACGTGGCTGCAGTAAACATTTGGGAAAAGCACTGGGTGCGGAGGCCACATCCAGTCCTTGAGAGGGATGGGTCAGAGATGGCATATTAGATGGCATAACGTGTTCTGAGCAGTGCTGAAACAAATGGGCTCATGGGAAGTTCAGAATCATATATCTGAGCAGACCTTTAGGCAAGGCACTTTAGAAATGTGTTCTGGGGACATGAAGGACCAGTGAAAATGTGACAGGAGTCAAATAAATGACCCTTTAACTGCCTGTAATGCTGTTTTAACATTAATAAAAATACTTAGAAATAAAAGTGAAAATTAAGCAGTATCTATTTAACAGGGTATCCCAAGCTCAGGTAGTAAATGATGTTAAATTGGTTTGCATTGTGAAGCTTGCCTTATCCTAGCAGTGCCTACCCATTCAGTGCAGATGGATCAGCCCAAATAATGTCTGTAATCAAATAGATTCATCTTTCTGAGCTCTGATCTGCAGCATCTTTGCTCAGCCTAATGTGGAACAACCCAGTCAGTGTTTTTGAGAGGAGACAGAGGTGGTAGCTACATACAAGACAACAGCAGGAAGTGACTGCTTGGACAGAGATTAGCATAGATGCTAACAGCTTTTTTTTAACAATTCCATCAGATCTGGATGGTATTTCTTTGCTAAATAAAAAACAACCCCACTGAGTTTTCATTTGGAAGGATTGTTTTGCTCAACTTTTGGCATGTTTTATACTGTGACAGTAGCTCCCCAGTAATACATTATCAGTGTTGTCCGTAGGGAATTTGATTGACAAAATAAGCCCCCAAACACCTTTTGAATATGCTGTTGAAAATTCTCCCCCCCTAAAACACTTCCTCTGGGTTATGTCCCAGATGGACTACTGAAACATCTTTAAGTCCTCTTAAACATGCAGGTTAACATGCACTTGTCTGTGCTGAATCTGCAAACAAATTGCTTTAATCAGGCTCTTGTGCATACATTAAAACAGACGGAGCCTTCATACAGCTTTATGTCAGTTTTTTTAAGGTAAGGTTTCAGATTTAAAATTTGATTAAGTGTTTCAAAGGAGATTTATGGATCAGCATTATTATAAAGCTTATAACTCAGTCTGAAACTGCTGTGACATCATGGAGGTGTGGAGTTTTACTCATTACACTTCATAGATCCCCTTTTGTCACTTGAGGAGGTGCATGTGAGGCAGCACAATAAGAGAAGCTGCATGTGGCAGATGTGATAAATGTTGAACACCGGAAATGACAAGAGACTGAGACTTTGAGACTTTTTCAATACCTAGAGATTTTCTTAGATGAATTTTCCCTGGAAATGCATATCTCCAGACTAAGAACGACCTGCCTGGCTGAGAACATACCCAGAAATCTGACCCTATTGAGCATGAAAGAGTGTAATCACGCTATTGAAGTTTATTGGGTGCAGTGATGGACAAACCTCCTCTCCTCTCCATTAGTTGAGTAAAAGTATGGATACCCCGGCGTACTGGTTTGGCAGAGTGGTTAGCAACCAGGCACCCCATGTACTTGCTTCTGCCGGTCCAGGTTCCAGGTTCCCCTACTTCCCTACTCACCCCCTTACACAAGCCTATCCACTGTCTCTCTCTTGTAAATAAAGGCACAAAATGACCTAAAAATACATTAAAAAAAAAAGTATGGATACCCCTTGTCAAGTATTACTCCAATTCAAGCAAAAGTGGTTCAGTCAAGTTTTTACTTAAGTTAAAGTATTCGAGTATCTGCTTATGTAAAGTACTAAAGTATTAAAAGTACACTTTTGTTTTAATGTCATCGCGTTATTGTAGTTTTCATAATTAATTTACAGAACCTAATATCAACTTGCTGAATGTACTGAACTGCTTATAGAACCTGTAGCATAAAAACTTGTAAAATTGCCATGAAGTCTGTAGAAATGCCTCTTGAAAAATGATTGTATTGACAAAAGGACAACCATTGCTGTATTGTTTTTTTCTAATGTATGTTTTGTGCCTTTATTGATGGGAGAGAATGAAAGTGGATAGGCTTGTGAGTGGTCGGGCGGAGTGGTCAGTGGTTACTGACCACTCCGCCCAACCGGCCCCCGCCCCGTACTGTTTTTTAATCTAACCCCCCCACCCCCCAAAACAGCATAACTGTGTTCTGACACAGCTCTGACAATATGTGTGTAACATATCTTACCTCGACATGCTTTCTCAGATTGGATGGCGAGTTTTTGTAGGTGCTGATGAAGTTTGTGCACTGCAAACAGAGCAAACATTTAAAACTATATAAATCATTCTTTATTTCAGTCATTTCAAACATGGACATCAGATATGGCCATGGTTGCTCTGGTGTGGAATCGTTGTCTGTATCTGTACAAATCACACACAGATCGCATTTTAGAAGAGAAAAGAAATTTCTGAGCTATTCTTAAAAGTAACAAGTGACGAGACCCTTCATAGAAATGTAGGGGAGTTAAAAGTACAATATAAATCTTTCAAATAAAGTGGAGTAAAAGTCATACGTTTAAAAAGGATAATACCCAAATAAAGTACGGTTATTAAAAAAATTTACTTGAACACACTACTTAAAGGTGCTATGAGGAGAATCTATTACCAGCGACATTAATACTCTGCTACCCATGAGCATGCGCGGCTTATGGGAGTGACATCATCTCCGACTTATCGGCGTTCCAGTTGAAGTTGGAAAAAAAACATCCCGATCTACCAGGCTATTGTTAGCTGTTATTAGCACGCCCTGCGTTGTTGTTCACAAATATCACATGAAGAATGTGATTATCACTATGGCAGCATTTTTGTAAATATAAGTCAAACAATACTATGTATACAGCTGATCTAGAGCGACACACCCCAGTCAGAAGTGCAAATAAATGGATTATTACAGGAGCTAAATAACTGTTCACACTGGGGACATCCATCTTCGATTGTCAACTCGGGGGTGGCGAGGTGTCACCGAGTTCCCAGTGGGAAATTCTGACTTCGGGGAACGTTTCAGTTGTAGTTTCCTACTCGGAACCCGGAAATTCCTACTTCTGACTACAACTGGAAGGCACCAAAGACGTGACTGAAGCCAAAGCGTGTTTGTTGTGATAAATGCAGCTCGGGCCTTCATCAGAGCTCTGCATTGCTTTACAGCTTCTTTTTCCAACAACTTACAGGATGCAAAGTGACGAGGTAATGTATCTCTTTCTAGTTACGTAGCGGTAGTTTTTGATGTGTGACAACAAGCAATTTTTGGAAAACGTATTATTGTAGTTGTGGCTGACTATATATCGCTACTTACAGCTCGGTGCTCTAAGACGTGTAATATAAATGATAAAATAATATAAATTTGCTCTAGTTTTAATTGTCTTGTTCACCAAGTTCAGTATCCAGGCCAGTCCAGCCCTGTCCGACCCGACCGGTAGGCTAAGGAATAGCATTTATAGATAACCTATTTTGATGCTATAAAACTCATCTTAAAGTGTGTATTTCCATCAGGCATATATCTAAAAGTGACACTTTTTTTGTAATTACTTCGAAACTCCTCACAGCCTCTTCAAGTTAGTCTTTGTCGTTACGGTCCACCCTTGATTGTGTGGTTGGTCCCCTTGTTTACTTTCTGTAATAATTGAATTGAAAAAATATTACAAAGCCATTAAAGATTTAGTTTTCATGTCCCAGCTCCACAGGCGTTTTGTCATTGAGCTGCATGGAGTCACAGGGGATTGATGGCCTGTGAGTGCGATGGTCAGGAGATGAGATGTGCTCTGACAGCTCCGCCCCGACACTGCAGGACAACAAATGCGTGCAGCCACGGAGCATATGTGGAGAACATGGTGAGAGTGAAGTTCAGACTGTTTTATGGATGCGAGAGTGTATGTGTCCATCATCCTCCGCATCCCTGCATGTTTGTGACAGATATATTAAACCAAATGAACAGCATGTTGGAGTGTCCAGCAGGTTCTTAAAGGCTTATGGAGTTGAACATTTTGAAAAATTGACTGTACTTCTACACTATTTGTACCCTTAAGCATCTAACCATCAGCACTTTGCTCTCAAGGTGCTTCAGCATGAACCAAGGCTAATCCTCAGTGGGTCTGTCACCGGAAAATTCAAAGCTTGTGGACCTCAGGCCATCAGGAGGGAAATAGGCTCTGGGTGAAGATAAGCAGATGCACTTTGCTCAGGCATGAAGTGCTTTCCAGGGAATGTGGACAGAGATATGGAGAGAGGCAGAAAGATGCAGAACTGAAGTGACAGGACGCTGAGAAGGAGGCGGAAAAAGTGAGTGAGTCACCATGCAAGACACAAAACACATCCTTTTGTTCTCAGAGACATGAGTCACAGGCGATTCATGGTCAAAGCAGTTTGATGGGTTTTTTTTAATATATATTTTTAGATTGTGCGGCGGTTTTTGACCAGGGATGGGTCAAGTTTCATCCTGCCTTCGAGAGGTATCACTCAATTTATCAGGATGAATCATGACTCATGATGTGTGGTCTTGGGAGCAAAGAGCATGACCGAAGCACCGCCACGATAAGCCTTCTTATGAATGTGACTTAGGTTTTCAGCCCAGACACTGAGGTTTGTTCCACTGCCTGCTGCTGTGGTTTAATATTCACCTAAATGTCAAAGCTTGACATCAGAGTCTTGTGTGATCAGTCTACCTTTACACACATCTTCACAAACTTTTTATAATTAGGAGAAAGTTCTGCTGTAGAATCTTGTGCAAAATAGTGGGACTAAATTTCTTTAGTATGAGCATCCTGATCCAAACTTCCAAAATTCAAGGACTCAACAAAGAGAGTAAGTTTTCGTTCTGCCTTTGTTTCAAAACAGCAACAATAATAATTCTAGTTTAAACCACAGTGAGTAGATTTTAAAAAAAATATTCTCTTTGTTTGACCTAATATTTGAGCCTAGCTTTAAGGGCAAGCTATGTAGATGGGGCATTATGTTAATTGTGGAGCAGCACAAAAAGTTATATTGGGAGGATAATGGCAGACTGAAACAGACACAAGTTTGGAAAAAAAGCATGTCCATAGTTATAAACATACTACTACAAACAACAACATTTATCTCAATAATGATAATAATAATATGAATAATGGTAATAATAATAATAATAAAAAGAAGAAGAAGAAGAATATAAACAGGGTTCCCACTCGTCCTGGAAAACCTGGAGAATGATTGACCAATTTTCCAGTCATGGAAAACATATGGAAAATAAGGAAAAAAGTAAAATGTCCTGGAAAAGCTTGAATTATCCTGGAAATTTATTTAGCTTTCTTCTTTCTTGTAAGTGAAGAAAAATCAAACAGAGGAAATGGAATGAAAATGTAGAATTAAATGTAAAAACTCAAAACAATGTTGACAAAAGATATATAAAAAATTGCAAATAAAATTTAAGTTACTCAAACAGTATATCAACAAAAAAAGCAGAGTAAATAAAGATGAAACAATAAGTGTAAACTATACAGTTAAAACAGTAATAAGCCACATAAAAGCCAGACTATAAAGATAGCCAGCAGACATGTTCATGCCTTATAGTTAGAAATAAATGAGTTTTAAGTTCATTATGATTCTGTCAAGCTACCTCGAGATATTGGTCACAAACCTTATATCTTGTTTTTCAAAGTCTAGAATAACCTGATAATTGCCCACACCACACCAATATTGTAACAGGGGGAAAATGTCCTGGAAACATCCTGGAAAAGTTCTGGGAAATTATTTCTAGAAAAGAGTGGGAACCCTGATAAAAACTAATGTTAATTGTGTTTTGACATCATCTGTAGATGAGCAAAACCGGTTGCAGATGTGTAACATAACACATATAGGGCATGACAAATGAAATTCACCATGTATACAAACATAGAGGGAGGAATAATTGCACGATTGCAGGGGGAAAAAGTTTAAAGAAATGCAGAGGAACAAAATGAATCCAGAGAAGATCACGAGCCAAAAAGCTTTGGAAACTTTGAAAAGTATCTGATACTCTTTGTCTCTGTGCATTCTTTTGATGTTTATTAGCCTAAACTTTAATGTTGGGACATTACAAGTTAATATGCATGACATTTACAAGTACTGAACAGCAAACAGGAAAAAGAGTTTTATTTAACAGATTAGAAATAATCAGATTAATTACAGAGAAATGAAATGGATCACATGAAGAATATTCACTATGAAGAACTTGTTAAACAATTTAAATTCGGAATGACTACTCATATCTAATGCTCTTTTTCCTTGTTCATTTCTGGTTCTATTGTATGTTTGATATAAGATACAACACCAGTGGGTAGGAATAAATGTGTCAGTAGGAGGAATTGTTGAGTTTAATGGTGTGCAGCACATGTTAAGCAATTCCACAAATATGCATCACCTTCACAGTCTGGAACAGACATTGATTGGACAACTTGAGAATTTTATCCAACAGGATGATATTATAAAAGGAGAAAACAGAATACAACACGATGTTTAGCAAGATCAAAAGTAGCTTATATGCTCCGCCTGACAATGACATCATGAATCAAAGACAAAAAAATCAGTGAAATTGTACTTTGGATAAGACTAAGTAGACAAAAATGGAAATGTCTGGCAGCAATACATTTATTAAAGTAAATGGACAGCCTTTGTGGTGGTCAATACACATTTTCCTTGAGGAAAATATTTTATTGTGAAAGAGCCTCTCATTAAACTGATCTTGCTGTCATCTGGAAACAGCTAAAATGTCTTACCTGCTGCCAGAGCAATCCTGCTTCAAATCCACTGAGGTGATTCCAAGAGATTTTTTTTACATGTGTCCGATTAATGTGGCTTTACACATCTGATGCTCTTTGCTTTCCTGCATTGTCCTTGTAGAAGGGTGTCTACTATCAGCAGTAACACTAATGAATGGGAAATAAATGTGTCAGTGGAGATAAAAACAAGAAGCATCTGCTGAGAATCTGTTTGAAAGTTATGACCTTAATAAAGATGAGAAGAAATGTGTTGATGTCTCTGCAGCCGGGGGCTTTGTATATATTCATTACTATTGATTACAAGTGACAAATGATGAATGGAGTATCCCATTAGTTCTATCAGCGTAGTCTAGTATTAGCTGAGTCTTGATTAACAATCATATTGAAACACTTCTCAATCACATTAAATCACAGGAATGAGATAGTTCTTTCTAGTCTTCTGAGTTTTGACTGTCACACGGGTCATTATATTTCTGCTGTTTGTTGCTTCATCTGTTTAATGCTGCAGGGACAGGTTATTCTCCTTGCTTTTATTACCATACCTGGACAGGGTATTTATCATTTTATGCCGAACCGTGCACTCTTGCTTAATTATATGTCTATGGGGTTTTGTTCTGTGCTCTGACCTTATATAGAGTTGACATTATAATTTATTATACGCACACTGGGTACAAGAGAATAAGCATTGTCCCCAAATTAATGGATCCAACTGCTGTATGTGTTACAGCAAATTCTTTAAAATCTGTCCACTTGAATCTTAATGTATTTATGCAATCCTAGCCCTTTAACATATCTTTGTTGCTGTAAAGTTGTGAGCATATCTTTAAAGATGAAGAAATCACAAGGCTATCCTAAGGGCAAAACAAGTGATCAGTGCATTAAACCAAAATGAGGTTTTTTTTCCCTTTATTGATCTTTTATATGTTGTACAATCTCAAGAAGGGATATGAATTGCTAAGATTTGCCATTATTAATTCTGCTTATGAATCTCATTTTTCCTCTGTTCTCTTATTGATTCTTCCATTTTTAATTGGTAAGAGTTGGCTTATGGAGGTTTCCTGCTTCAACAATGTCACATGCAGTTGTAATGGTATTTAATGTTGTGCTGCATTTACAAATACTTTTGCTTTGTTTCCAGTGTTACCCAAATTACAGTTAGCAACAAAAAAGTGCAAACCCTAATTCCACTGAAGTTGGGATATTGTGTATAACGTAAATAAACAGAATACAGTAATTTACAAATCCTTTACAACTTATGTTCAACTGAATACACTACAAAGACAAGATATGAAAAGTTCAAACTGATAAATGTTACTGTTTTTTTTTTTTTTTTAAATATTCCCTAATTTTCAGTTTGATGCTTGTAACAGGTTCCAAAATAGCTGGGACAGAGCCATATATACCACTGTGTTACAGTACTTTTCCTTTTAACAACACTCAGTAAGTGTTTGGGAACTGAGGATGCCAATTGTTGAAGCTTTGAGATTGGAATTTTTTTCATTCTTGCTTGATGTATGACTTCAATAAATCAACAGTCAGGGGTCCCTGTTGTCTTATTTTACACTTCATACCAGTCTAGTAACAGCACTTTTTAACTATAAAGTCACACTGTTGTAACACATGCAGAATGTGGCTTGGCACTGCCTTTCTGAAATAAGCATAGATGTCACTGAAAATTGTCACTTGGATAGCAGCATATGTTGCTCCAAAACCTGTATGTACCTTTCAGAATTAATGGTTCCCTCACAGATGTGCACAGGCACTAACACACTGCCATACCAGCACAGACGCTGACTTATGAACTTTGCGCTGACAACTGTCTGGGTGATCTTTTTCCTTTTTAGCCTGGAAGACACAACGACCATGATTTCTATAAACAGATTGAAATGGGGACTTGTCAGATCCCAGCACACTTTTGCACTTTGTGTCTGTCCATCTCACACGAGCTGGGCCCAAGGAAGCTTCTGTCATTTCTGGTGGAGATGTAGCGGTAAACTTTGTTAACTTACAGAAGTTTTCCAAAGTGCTCCTGAGCTCACGTGATGATATCCTTTATGAAATAATCCCTATGTTAATGAAATCCTGCCTGAGGGATCAAAAGTCACTGGCATTCAATGTTGTATTTCAGCCTTGAAGCTCAAATGCAAAAATTTCTCCTATTGAGCTTAATATTATGATCTTAATGTTATGGTCTACGGAAGATGAAGTCCCCAAATCCCTTGCAACTGTGAGTTAAAAGATGTGCTTAAACTGTCTATCTGCACTTGTTCACGAAGTGGTGATCCATACCTCATCCTTGCTTTTGAACAGTTTATCCTTTTTGGGGTATCTTTGATACATAATTATGACACTAACCGTTTCCCAATTAACCTTTTCACCCGTGGAATGTTTAAAACAGCAGTTTTTGACCATTCCTCAATTTTCCCAGTCTTTTGATGCCCCTGCTCAGGTTTTTTTTGGAATGTGTTGCAGGCATCAAATTCAAAAGAAGTGAAGACCTGGATAGAAATAAACAAATCAAACAACTAAGTTATTCGTCTGACCATTTAATATCTTATTGCTTTAGTGTATTCACTTGAAAATAGGCCTAAAAGGATTTGCAAATCTCTGTATTATGCTTTTATTTTCATTTAAAATAATGTCCTAACGTCATTGCAATTGGGATTTACAGTGAGATCTTGGGGTTATTAGCTGGACGTGGTTAGTTTTGTATTTAAAGATATGCTCATCGTTAGCTATTATTAGAGCAGAGGGGAACAGAGACAAAGGTAGAACAAACAAATACAAAAGTATGAGCTTATTCTTACATTTATTTAGAGTATAAACTTCTTTTTCTGCTTTGATTTCAAGTTTCTCTTGACTCTCATGCTTTTACCTATTGAGCTGTTGTGAGGCATCTGTTTGTCATGCTTTCCCTGCTTGCCCTTCATCCGACTCACCATTGTGATTCAGGTGGCATCAGTTCTTGTGATCAGGTAAGAGCTGTCACTCCAAGCATCACTCTTCTGAGTCAGACCTGTGATGTTGATAAATGAATAATCCCAGGTTATAATGGAGCGACACCGCAGACCTTGGACCTTTCTGTTTCACTCTTGAACTGGCAACACACAGGTTTAGACATTACATGTTAGCAAAACCTGCATCTGATTACAGATTGTTCTTGTGAACAAATGTAGTGATCCTTTAGACTGAACTAGGGCTGTAGGTCAGCACACACTCACATTGTCAGAGCCAAAAAACCTTGGCATTAGTTATTCACATTCACAGTTTATCTGGGCCATGCTGTTTTCTCAGTAGGAGGATGTATTAGAGTCTTTTTGGGACAATTTTGAGGATGAATATTCAAATTAAAGCGTTTAATCTCTGAGAAAGCAGAGGCTTCTGCATGCAAACTTCTCTCTGTTCGACATAAGTTGAACTGAAGTCTTTGACTCGGTAACAAGTTGCAAATGTAGGCGTGCTTTGATGTCATGTGTGAGCAGCACTTCAGAGTTAGGACACACTCCATCTTTGAAGCAATAATTTATATAATTTTAACCAGGGACATTTGTTGGACAATTTGTCTTCTGCTTTGAGAGCAACTTCTTTTTGAAGTCAGCATGCAGGGTTTTGATTCTACGAAGAGGAGTGGAGCACAAGAACAAGCTTTCATATCCAATACATGAACAAAAGGCTGTACAGGCAGAAATGCTCTGGCCAAAACAGTGAACAGAGATGGTGCTGAAATGTGTAACCATGACATCACAGTAATATCAGATTCGCTCTAATTGAGATAGATATAGAGCCAAAAAAAGAAAACAGTGTTAGCTAAACATTTAAGCTAATTAAGATAAACATGAAACAGTGTTGAAGAGAAAGAAATAGACACTTTCTTTAATCTATTTGTCCATTCTCATAAATGTGGCGCTGCTTAGCTTACAGTGTCAGCTTGGAGTGTCATCGACAAAATCAGACGAATACGTGCAAGTGTCCAAACTGCTCACAAGCGACGCAGCTCAATGCTATGCCTGGACGCCCTGTCTCTATTTCCCTCTCCATCGTGGATCAATGCAGAAGAGAAGCAAGGAAAGAGGCATTTTGATGAGGTGCAGGAGGAATTTTCTTGGTTCTCTGGCTTCTCTCGCTCAGCTGAGCTCGATTATCCGTTCATCATGGTGCAGGTAGCCACACATTCATCTATTTCAGTGAACGAAATGAATTACTGTCCCTTTCAACACCAAGGCAGAAACACAGACAGCTGTGTATTGATGAGTCTTTAGGACCACCCCTGGTCAATGCAAAGCACTTCACAATTGTTCCTCCAGCTGTACAGTGAAAGCACTTGATGGACTGTTTGCAAGGGGAAATATACGTCACTGAATTGCATTTTTAACAGATGCAGTGTGGACCCTGTCCAATGCAACACAACACCTAATGCTTGCTTTCAATCAGGACTCTGTATTAGTGGAGCATTTTGGCTGGAAACTGGGCTAATCAACCACATGGACAAGTAAGAACAATGGTTAGAAAGTATCATTCCTGCACTAGCCGCCCCCAACCACAGACTATGTGCACTTGGATAGGACACATCACCCCGACCAGCTCCTTTTGCTTTGCCAATGTTGTGTAAATATGTATGAATGAGATTTCACATTGCAGATTGACACTTAAATGGCCTCAAGCATCAGTGTGTGAAGATAATGGGGACTGGAAAGGGTGAATTTTGGTAAGAAGTGCATTTATCATCAACTAGTCAAGTGTTAAACTCGCTACAATTGACCAAACTGAAACAGAAAGTGTTTGTTCAACATATAGGCAATAAGCAACGAAGATGATGTAAAAATGGCTGACTGGGAGTGCTCTTTTATTAATCTTCAAGATGAATCATAAACACATTGGCCAGAGATTAACAGCTGAAGTATAACTTGAATGCATCCTTCTATGATGAACACGAAACTAGAATTCTGTAACCTAAATTTAGCAATAAAAAAATTGCAGGTAGGTTTTACATTTGAGGATTTGATAGACCGTTGCTCACTTTTGGTTAATATCTTAAGCCAGAAAACAGTTAGCTAAACCTAGCATGAAGATTAAGAAAAGAGGGAGTGTGTTTTTTTTGTCACTTTTGTTCTATGCATCATGCTGTTATGTCAGCATGGACCAAAGGCTTTAGATTGTTTCTTGCACTTTGTTGAAATTATGCCATGAAAATAATAAGAGCTTGGGAGGAGACAGTTGTTCATACCCATCCTGCAGGGTGTACCTAATGAAGTGGCCAGTGAGTGCGTGTCAGAAGGTCTGTGCAGTGGCAACAGTTGACAGTGATAGAAAGTGCCCATATTCTAATAGATCATGTATTTGTCTTTTTATTCTTAATTAACTTCCCTCTTTCAAATTACATGAATAACTAGAAAAGCACTCGGAGAGCGCAGACCTCCACCAGCGCCACAGTCCTCTCCCATATTGTGATTTTCACCAGAAATATTAGTCCTACCTTTATTTCATCGAAATATTTAGATTCCTTGACCATGAAGTAATACATTAGCAATTGGATTCATAATGATATCTATGACAGGCAGCACGGGCGGCATGGTGGCGCAGCTGGTAGAGCGCGTGCCTCACAGCAAGAAGGTTCCCGGTTCGATTCCGGGTCGGGAAGGCCTTTCTGTGTGAAGTTTGCATGTTCTTCCCGTGCATGCGTGGATTCTCTCCGGGTACTCCGGCTTCCTCCCACAGACCAAAAACATGCTCATTAGGTTAATTGGTAACTCTAAATTGTCCTTAGGTATGAGTGTGAGCGTGAATGGTTGTCTGTCTCTCTATGTGGCCCTGCGATCGACTGGCGACCGATTCAGGGTGTACCCCGCCTCTCGCCCGATGATAGCTGGGATCGGCTCCAGCCCCCCGCCACCCCGAAAGGGATAGCCGGGTATAGAAAATGAATGAATGATATCTATTTTAGTTCAGTAGTTATTCACAAAAATCACATTTTTCATCATGGCAGCCAGACGCTGATCCGGATCATCACCAAAATCGAATCAGTTCTTCCTTTTCCCATGCTGAACATTTCCTGAAAATTTCATCAAAATCCATCCATTACTTTTTGAGTTATTTTGTTCACAGACAGATGGACAGACAGACGGACGGACGGATGGACGGACAGACAGACAGACGAACAAACTCCCCTGAAAACATAACCTCCTTGGCGGAGGTAATTAATTTGAATAACAATGAAGCTCATGTATTTATTCATACAAACACATTATACATGTACTGTATATTCATGCATAAACATAAATATTTATTAGGATGTAATGATGCATCTTAATTCATTTATGAACTGGTTTACTGATATGTTATAAAACAGAAATATTTCACCATACTAGAGTTCTAGACAAATATTAAAATGTTATTTTTAAAGGTCTGAACAAAATCATTTTTAGAGAACAATAAAATGACACAAAAACATATTCATTCAGCATAACTTGTGTTAGTGGAACAAAATACTTCAGGATATTGCGTGAGAGCCAGCATCCCATTAGGGTTAAAGCTGCATGTAAATAAAGCAGATTACAGCAATATCTGAGGGAAGGACAAAGATTTATCTCCTCAGGGGGTATGAGAACAACAATACAGGACTGAATATTTTCTCTAAAGAGGAAAGGGACAGTGCAGAGCAATTCAAAGGTCTCACAGTTCAGTGGTGCTATCTGTGATAGGTGATTTACCTTTAGGCAAGGTTAGTAATTGCCAGGAGCTCCTTGTTCCAAGGGGCCTCAAGATATAGTTAATTTAGATGAGCTTTATATATTAAGTACTAATTTCATTACACAAGTAATTAAGATATGCAAGATACACTCTATTGACAAAAGTATTTGCTCACCCATCCAAATAATCAGAATCAGGTGTTACAATCACTTCCATGGCCACAGGTGTATAAAATCAAGCACCTAGGCATGCAGACTGCTTTTATAAACATTTGGGAAAGAATGGGTCGCTCTCAGGAGCTCAGTGAATTCCAGCGTGGAACTGTGATAGGATGCCACCTGTGCAACAAGTCCAGTCAAGAAATTTTCTCGCTCCTTAATATTCCACAGTCAACTGTCAGCTGTATTATAAGATAATGGAAGTATTTGGGAATGACAGCAACTTCACATCACCCAAGGGCAATGTAAGGCGTTGGGTGCAGTGGTGTAAAGCAAGCCGCCACTGGACTCTAAAGCAGTGGAGACGCGTTCTCTGAAGTGATGAATTGCGCTTCTCCATCTGGAAATCTGATGGATGAGTCTGGGTTTGGTGGTTGCCAGGAGAACGATACTTGTTGAACTGCAATGTGCTAAGTGTAAAGTTTGGTGGAGGGGGATTATGGTGTGGGGGTGTTTTTCAGGAGCTGGGCTTGGCCCCTTAGTTCCAGTGGAAGGAACTCTGAATGCTTCAGCATACCAAGACATTTTGGACAATTCCATGCTCCCAACTTTGTGGGAACAGTTTGGAGCTGGCCCCTTCCTCTTCCAACATGACTGTGCACCAGTGCACAAAGCAGGTCCATAAAGACAATGATGACAGGGTCTGGTGTGGATGAACTTGACTGGCCTGCACAGAGTCCTGACCTCAACCCCATAGAACACCTCTGGGATGAATTAGAGCGGAGACTGAGAGCCAGGCCTTCTCGTCCAACATCAGTGTGTGACCTCACAAATGCGCTTCTGGAAGGATGGTCAAAAATTGTCATAAACACACTCCTAAACCTTGTGGACAGCCTTCACAGAAGAGTTGAAGCTGTTATAGCTGCCGACGTCATATTGAGCCCCATGGATTAGGAATGGGATGTAACTTTAGTTCATATGCGAGTCAAGGCAGGTGAGCAAATTCTTTTGGCAATGTAGTGTATATTTTGTGTTCAAAAGATGGAGAGCTAGTAGTAGGAGGCTATTAGTTGCCAAAGGTCTCAAAATGTCTCTGTAACAGGCAGATTATAGTTAGATAGATTGCTAAAGACATAGGGGAGGGCCTCACATCAGTATTCCCCTGCAGGCCCACAAGTTATAAAACAATCCTTCATATTTATGAACTAGATAGATCCACTTCATTGTTGTAATAAAAGTTGGACCTTGCGACACCATGGCTTCTGCCCCTTTTTGTAGACTTTTCATTCTCTCAACTCAGAGTGCAGCAGATGGAGGTGTTCAGCAGGTGGGCCTGAATTGCAGTAATTAAAAAGACACAGACAGGCCCACAGAGCAGCACAACATGAGTCTGAACCAGCTCCTGGACAGAAAGTCAGTGCCAGAGAGAGTGAGAAATCAGATATTGAATTCAGTTTAGCTGCAGCTTTTGGTTCTCTTTTCATTCCCCACTTTTCTCTAGGGTCTGAGAGTGGAAATTTGGCTAATGCAGATAAGACGTTCAGAGTCACAGGCCAAACTCATCGAAGCCTTGATATTCTCACAGGGCCCAGAAACTCAGGCAGAGAGTGGATGAGCTGAAAGAGAAGGAGAATGGACCTCTTGTAGACAAGGTCAGTGACACAGTCTGCATCACTGTGCCGATGTGCTCACACATACTGTATCACACACCTGTAAGCAAGGACAATCAATCAATCAATCAATCAAAATTTATTTATATAACACTTTTCATCCAAAAAAATGTAGCACAAAGTGCTTTACAAACAGACAAATGAATTAAATGAAGGATATATAGTCCAAACCCACTCCACCCAGCCCCTGAACCCGCCCACACAGCAATCCATACACAGTGTCGATAAAAAGCATCATAAATAAAAGACAGTAATAAAGCACACTGCTGTACCCAGTACGTACTGAGGAAACGCCATCTTGAAGGTTTAACAATGAGAAAACACTGGAGGTAAGGTTAAAAGTATAAAATTAAATATATCATGAAATAAAATAGGTAAAAGAATTTTAAAAAATAAGAATAAAAATGACTTGAAATTAACTTAAAATATACATAAATATAATAATAATAATAAATGAAGAATAACATAGGAAAACTAGAAAATAAAATAAGGAAAAATAGATTTAAAAAGAAGAGATAAAAAATAAGATAAAATAATAAAAAGTGGCCTGTAATTAGAATAAATAAAAACACTGAAAGGTAATTCAGGTAAAAGCTTGACTAAAAGGGTAGGTTTTGAGTTTGTTTTTAAAGACATTAACATTAGGTGCAGCCCTTAGGTCTTCAGGTAGGCTGTTCCATAAGCGGGGGCCATAGTAGTAAAAAGATGCCTCACCATGAGTTTTTGTTTTAACTTTGGGAACTGTTAACAGAGAACTTCCTGAAGACCTGAGGGCTCTAATGGGCTCATCAGGTAAAAGCAAATCAGATAAATATGAAGGACTAAGACCATTAAGAGCTTTAAAAGCCAGTAAAAGAATCTTAAAATCTATCCTAAAAGAAACGGGCAGCCAATGCAGAGACCTTAAAATCTGTGTAATATGAGCTGTCTTTCTGGTCCCCGTCAGCATCCGTGCAGCTGAGTTCTGCAGGAGCTGAAGATGGGAGATTTTTTTTTTTGTGGAAGACCAGAAAGAAGAGTGTTACAATAATCTGTTATACAGGTGATAAAAGCATGGATTAGTGTCTCTGCATTAGCTTGAGAGAGAAGCTGTTGCACACGGGCTATGTTCTCTAAATGATAAAAAGCTTTTTTGGTGACCTCCCGGACATGTGGCTCAAAACTGAGCTCTGAGTCAAATAAAACCCCTAAGTTTTTAGCCTGCCCACACGGATTAAAAGATGATACTTGTAGTTCGCTGACTAGTTTCTCTCTCTCAACCCCTGTACCAATGATTAAAACCTGAGTTTTGTCCTGGTTGAGTTGTAAGAAGTTCTCTGCCATCCATAATTTGATATCTAAAATACATTTAAAAAGGGCATCGAGTGGCCCTGTGTCATCAGGAGACACGGCAACATAAAGTTGTGTGTCGTCAGCATAGCTGTGGAAATTGATGCCGTGTCTCCTGATGACATCCCCTAAAGGAAGCATGTAGATATTAAAAAGAGTAGGGCCTAAAATTGAACCTTGGGGAACACCACACGCAATGTCGTAGCATTTTGATGAGTGATCCCCAAGATTCACATAAAACTTTCTATTGCTAAGGTAAGATTTAAACCAGTTAAAAACAGTGCCAGAGATGCCAATAAAATCAGGGAGTCTATTTAAAAGAATTTTATGGTCAACTGTATCAAATGCAGCGCTCAAGTCCAGTAAAACTAAAACAGAAGGTAATTTATTATCCATGTTGGACCTGAGGTCCAAGAGAAGACCAAGTGTTGTATAATAAATAATTTCCAACTCCTTAAACTGAAAACCATTCTTTGCAAAAAGTAAATTCAGTAGTTTTGAAGATGCTGCATGTTATCATTCTTCAAGTACTTTACTTTTGTCACTCCTCTCTGTCAACATCTGGTATAAATCAGCCATAGCAATGGCCCATATGGATGGAGTTGGTTCAGGGAGCTGTACTTGCCTTTGCTTCATGCTGAATGCAAGTATGCCAGTGATAGTGAAAACTATATTCCTATAATTACAGTTTGAACTTAGTTATGCCAGGTAAGGTTTTCTTTAAATGCGTGTAGATTCAGAAAACTCTTGTTGCTGCATTAGATATTATAAAAAGACGAAGAATGGTAAAGGTAATGCCAAAAAGTTGACGCTTAAAAGCTCTTTGCATCTTTTGTTATATTGACGCAATCCATATCTTTATCAGAATATGAAACAATGCTTTTGTGCATTGCATCTTTTTCTGATTTTCAGCAGGACTACTTCCAGCCACAGTTATGTTCACTGTGGGTGTGAAATTGGACAGAAAGAGACAGTGGAACTGAACCAAGAAGAAATGCATTGCAAATTGGATTTGGCAAAATACAGCAGCAGTGAGCAGGCTAACCTCGCATTCAAAGACAATATTGGGCAGAAAGTTGCTACTGTCTAATGCTAGCATAGCTAGTATTGCCAACCTCCAGTCCTTCATTATGACTCACTTTTTACATAGCATTTTATTTAATATGCCAGTGCCATATGATTCATTTAAATTCAACTCATTATTTGTTTTTATAGCTCCAAATACTGACAGTCTGCTTCAATTAGACAGAGTGTTATTCCTAAATTCAGAGCTGTACTGGTGAATTGTGTATTTACAGGTATTTGGCAGAAACCAAGACTACAGCTACAGCCCCAGTGGTGTGTGTCTACATTAAACATTTTTCCCACTGTGGTAGGAAAAGCAACCAAAGTGCATGACATACCCTGAGCTGTTAGCTGTAACCATGGGGCAATCAAATCATTTCTGCTTCTTTTAATTTGTAGTCACTAGTTGAAATGATATACTGACCATACATATGATGTAGACCCTTTAATTTTCCATTTCTAGTCAACTGCCTGCCTGATGCCTGCCGAGTTCCAGCCAGTTACCAGCTAACTTCCACCCAGTCCACCCGGTAGTAACCCCCCCCCCACCGTGTGCCTTAATTTCACCATAAATGTAGGGTATCCCCATGAGATGGTGTTACCTAACAAGAATGCTTCCAATAGACTTTAACCCTTGCCCTTACTGGATTAGCATTAGCGTTAAACAGGCACTGTATGTTTGTCACATCGTCCAGAGGGATCTTATTACAGCCAAGACAGTTGGCAGGTCTCAATGCTTTAGAGTCACAGACCAGTCACTTAAAGTGGTGAAAAACTAAGTGGCTCCATCTGTGCTTCCGTTACTTCTCAAGGGGTAATCCTCTTTGACAGACATTGTCGTCTTCTGCACAGTGGCAATAGTATCCCGCATAGATGTCAATGATCATGTAGTTGATCGGACAATTTATAAGACACAGTGCAGTGGTCCTCATGCTTCTGCTGTGATGAAGTTTACAGCAGGAAGATCTCCAGTCTTAAATTGAGGTATGATGATGATGACTATTTGTCCTACAAATCTACTACCAATTCATTTAATCAAGGCTGAGTGTCTAACTCCATAGAGCTTAACAAAAAGTTCAAAAAAAATAAAAAATAGGTTCATAATGCCTCAGAATAGCAAAGTTGAATCACTTTTTTTCGTGGGGTAAAAGCAGCATTATGTACCTCAGCAGAGCACTAAAAGCAGCATTTTAACAGGTTTCAAATGCAAAGCAGTGTTATTTTGAACCTCACCAGAGGGTTGTGAAAGCAGAGTTTTGATGAATACAGGGCACGAGAGCAGCACTTCAGTTTTAAATCATAAAAATAGAGGCAAATTATGGTACATTTGCCAATCCAAAACTAGCATTTGGCTTCTACAGGGATGTTCTATCTACTCAATTATCACATTCAGAGGCTGTTATCTGTCAATTCACCAGTATAGCTCTCTGTATTTACACCCACACTAAGGTACTCGCACACTCACCCTGTGCACAGGTTGGCCTGGCTCACGTTAATACAAGGTCACAGTTGTTTACGCAGGTGTGTGTGAGGAGACGGTATTGGATGTCCTTAAAGGATTGCTAACCGCAGGTCCACAATAACGGCTCAATCAGAGCAGCCTGGCACCTAATCTCCTCTGTCAGGGCCACATTAAAGTTGCATTCTAAAGATAGAGAGCTCATGTGCCACCATGACCCAGCTCATTGGTCAATAACAAAGATGGTAGTTCACTTATTTACACAGCCGTCGACCTCGATAGATTCTAATTTCAGTAAGCACTCAGATAATAATGGCTCTGAAAATAGCCTTTGATCACATGTTTTGAAGTTTTGGATGTCTTAGCTCCCAGCTTTAAAAAGTTCAGAAAAATTAGGCAGCACCACAGGGGCACAGTTATCAGGAAAAATGCTGAAGCGAATGAGCACTTTTAGCACCTTCTTCGTCTCAAAGTCGATGAGAATTTTGAATGGGGTTTGGTTAAATGCCTGAAACAATGGGATAGGAGCACAAGATTTTTTTAGCACTAACCTTATTAGGTCACACTGGGAAGCTTTGTGATGGTAATGATGAAACCAGTTGACTTGCAAACTAAACCTTTCAGGATTATTTTTTGTACCTTTCTTTCCTTTATTTCAACATTACATCTAACCTATTGATTCTGGCTTTGTTTGAAATAAGACATACTTTGTATATGTACGGTATATAATCTTCCTTAAAAGACTATTTTTTACCTTTATTGATTACATTTCTACAATGCCACGACATGGTCAGACCTCCTTGTTTTTTTTAAAAATGTCTACATTCTCATATTGTGCTGTTAAAAACATTCAGTTTCCTGATTTTGCTCCTTTATATTTAAGGCCTTTATTATGATGAGAGGGGCAGGGCTTTTAATGTGAAGATGAGTGTTCCATCAGTCACATTCATTATGGGCAAGTCAGATAATGTAGTAGGCAGGCGCTGCTGTGGAGTACAGTACCAACCTGAGCCACTTTGTAGAACAAACTTTTGCCAAAACAAGTTGGGAGTGAAGTAAAACATCATTTTATTGAGTAGTGTTCACAGTGTTATTTCTTTTTCATTTTACAAGGAAATGTACTCCAGATCCGACAAAACTGCCACTGAGGCTATTAGCATCTATGCTAATCTCTGTATGAGCAGTGACTCCCTGCTGTTATCTTGCTCTTCCTGCTTTGGAGGATGCTGATTGGGTTGTGCTGCCTTAGGCTGGATGCAGTTGTAGATTGATTGATTGTTCAGACATTGGATCAGACTGATCCAACTGCACTGCAAGGTTAATATTCAGTGGCTTTGAGTGAAATATCTGGCATTACCTTTCAGAAACTTTAGCACACCTAACAAGCAATATAAGGTTTCTAACATGATTTTTGCACCTTTAAAAATTTAGACACTGTATCTCAACATCTAAGAGCTCCAAAAGACAGTCTTTTTCTCCACTGCAATAAAGGGAGCTCCACAGCAGGGGGGAAGTATAAATCCGCTGAAACATTTCATGATATATTGGAAAATCATTATGTCATGCAGGACTTGTTGCCTGGGGCCGGGAGGAGATAGAGAGAAAGAGAGAGAGAGGGAAAAAATAATAGGCAGACAAACATTTGTTGCACATCAAAAGGACAGCAGAAGAGTCAATTCTTCCAGGCAATGTGGAAAGACATGCACACCAGGGATCAACTAGATTAAAGGGGCTCTAAACTGAGCCATCGATTGTGTCAGATGGGTTATAGTGGTGGATAGTTAGTATTATAACAGTGATGTAACAACAAAGCAAGTAAATGACTTCCGAAGCAAAAACACTTTAATGTAAAGGTGCATCAAGATGAAGAGAAATATCAGAACTGCAGTATATTGAAGACAATTTTCCCTCTAGCATATGGGTGCACAATTGGGTCAGAAGATAAGCAAGCCCCCTGGTGATCTTGGACAGATGTGATCCATATCTGGCTGTGTTGATGTCCTCCCCCATCTTGTCTCCCTCACAGGCGTGCAGTGATCAGACAGTGACCTGTGGAAAAAATCGTCATGCCTTTAGGATGCAGATGAGTAGAGACGAGGATGCTTTCGTGCTTTCCTGACATCTGCTCACATTTGCTATTATTAGATCAGCGCTGAGGGTATTTTTTCCCTAAGTGGGGGATTCAAAACCAAAGATATGTGGAGTAAAGGTCCAAGGTTCAGAGGGTTCATTAAAGCGTATTGGTTAACCATTATCTTTTGGCCTTTTGGCTAAAGGTCATAGACTTAATTTCAGTAACTGGTCTGTTGTCAATTTTTAACTGCACATTAAATTATAAGGTTAATAATGCATAAACCTGTCACTAATTCCTGAAAGACTTCTGTAAGGTAATCAATCAGACACATCCTACATGTATAATCAATAGGAACAAGGTTGCAAGACAGGTGCATTGGTGTACACACCTGCCCTGCTGTCCGTATGTGAGTGTTAATTTGTGAATGGGAAAAAAATGACCGCACTCTTAACTTTGTGTCGGTCAGCAAATCAGAGGTAATGATGAGCCAGGTGTCTGTCCTCTGGCCTGCTGCCTGGAAATCAGCATTAGATTAGACTGTCAGGCTGAGATGGGATATATGGCGTTTGGCGGAACAGACGTGACAGGGTTTTCATGAAACACATCAATCATGCCATTGGCATATGCAGGTCTGACCTGGTAGCGAAATCATTCTGGCGCGAGAGCTGCATTATGACAAATGTCAGATTGAAGTATGGGAGGGAGTGAAACTAACAGGCTTCATCTGCTGCACCGGGCAGAGAGCACCTCTTTTCGCTGTGTGCGTGTCAACACTGAGGTCTTTTTAACAACTGGAGGTTTTTGTCAGTGTGATTCCAGATTATTGCTTCAAATGGAAATAAGGTAGTGGATCAACAAACAAGTAAACAGGAACAAGACAATGCACATATTCTTCTGTTCTCTTATTTTTTATATACTACCCTATTCTAAAGTTGGTTTTAAATTCTAACAAAACTAAGCTGATGATGTTCACAAACTCAATAAAGAGGTCGCAAAACCTCCCATCTATCGTCACAGCTCAGGGTGATGTGATTGAGTCTGTGTCTTCCTATAAATACCTCGGTTTTGTGATCGATGACTCTCTGTCTTTTAAGCTTCATATTGCTTGTAAAGAAGCTAAGGATACGGCTGGGTTTTTACTTCAGAAATAAGTCTTGTTTTTCTTTTGCTGCAAAAAAGCGTCTTGTTGCTGCTACTTTCTTGCCGCTGATTGATTATGGTGGTGTTTTGTATCTGCATGGTTCTTCTCAGTGCCTTAAATCATTGGATACAGTGTATCATGGAGCTTTAAGGTTCATAACAAATCTTAAGGCTCTAACTCATCATTGTACTCTGTATGAGCGAGTTGGATGGTCCTCTCTGACCATTCGGAGACTGAATCATTGGCACATCCTGATTTATAAGGCTATACTTGGACTACTGCTTTCATACTTGAATAACTATATTCATGCAAGAACTGCTGGGAGTTACAGCCTTCGTTCTGTGACTCAGTCACAAAATCTACTTTCACTCTCTGTACCTAAAGTTCGTCTTGAAATGGGTAAAAGAAGTTTCCGATACGCTGCCCCTGCAGACTGGAATCTGCATCAAGAAAAACTGTGCCTTTGAGAGCTGGTCTCTTTAAATCTTTTTAAATTCAGATTAAAGGCTTTAGAGGAGGATGAAGCAGGTTGTAGGTGCTTTGACTGATAAACGTGCTGCTCTGTGACTTTGAATTAACTGTTTAAAATGTCTGTATCTATATCTGTGTCTGTTTTATGTTTGCAACTTTGTAATTGTGCTGCTGCCCGTCTTGCCAAGGACACTCTTGCAAATGATATTTTCAATCTCAATGAGGCTCTCCTGGTTAAATAAATTTTCATTCATTCATTCTATGAGTGTATATTTCTTTTTATTTATCACAACTTTTGTGGCATATGCTCCTTCTACTTGTTTTCTCCATGCACATAAACAGTGCTTAACAAATAAAGTAGATCACCAATTTAAGGTGTACGCCACAGCTGCCTTAAATTAACAGCAATGGTTATTACTAACACAATTTTGATGTTTCTGTAATGGTTAATACACCAGAATGTAGGAGCTCTTTCACAGAAAATAAATATTTAATGCTAAAATACTATTTTATTTTCTATGAATTTTCAATTGAACTGTTTTGCAAAAAAAAAAAAAAAAAAAACAGAAAAATAGCAAAGCACAGTATTACTTGAATAAGATATTAAATTACTGTTTTTAAATTGCATTTCTGGACAAAACAAGTTTTAGTGGTTGAATGTTATGCTTGATTAATATCTGACTTCTCAGAGAAGGGCAGTGAGCCAGCTCAAATGTTGATATGAAAGGGTGAATTAAGTTTGAAATAGCTAAATTCTGTTTAAAATTTCTGTCCAATAATGATAACATTTTCGGTTTTTAACGAGTTTTTGAAGATTTCTAAAATATGTATGGTTCCTCATTTTTATGGCTGGTGATCGAGTAAGTTTGCTAAGCACTGAACTTCTTACCCCCCATTTTTTACACACATTTCAAGTTTATGTTCATATATTAATATTTTTAAGTTTAAACTTAAGCTCTTTTTCAAACCAGGCTGTAAACATGTTTAGTCAGGCTATGAATAACATCAGTTTCCCTTCACACAATCTTGCAACTTTTGCTTTTCCTGCAGTAAATAGTAAATGGACTTGATCTTATATAGCACTTTCTAGTCTTTGACTATTCAAAGCAGCTATACACTGCAGGTCACACCTACCTATTCACGCCCATTCGCTCTCACATTCACTTCACTGATGGTTCAGAGTTTCTGTGTTAGTTATCCATCAATATCTCTAACACATTCACGCCCTTTCATGCCCATTTACACACCACTGACGCAGCAGTGGGAGAAACTTGGGGTTAAGTGTCTTGCCCAAGGTCACATCGCCATGTGTCGTCCTGAGCTGGGCTTGAACCTGCAACCTCCCGATTATTGACCAAGCGCACTATCTGTGCCACCAACGCCCCGACACCAGTCAGCCTTGCACTTCTGCACTGGCTTCATTTTTGAGCCCCAGGCACAGAAACAAACACACTTAAAACCCAAAAGAGCATCTGTAAAGGGGAATCAGCTTCTGGATGTTTTTATTCTGAAATGATTTTCATAGAGAATATTAACATGCAGTATGGTGTTGTAGGCTGAAGATTACTGTCTATATTGTTAAAGGTAATATATGGCAGTTTTGAAAATAGACTGTCTGCACAGCAGTGAAAGTTATGAGGGAGAGGGAGCACCCACCACCCTCCAACAGCATCGTTAGGAGACAGTAGTCAGACAGGCAAACAAGATCGTTTCGTCCCTCACACATCCCACATTCTCAATATGAGCAGCTCCCGTCAGGGTGGCACTACAGGGTCCCAATCAAATACAAGAGGAGACACCTCAATCGATACAAGAACGCATTCATGCCAGTATCAGTAAATCTCCTAAACTCATGTCAAAGCTCAGGGAGTGATGGGCAGGGTTGGAATGTATTTTGCACTTTGTGTTTTGTTTCTCTGTGTGATTTATCTGTTAAAATCTGTCCATAAGTGTACTGTCTGATATGTATTCTTATGCAGTAGACTTTTGTTAAAGAAAATAAGTGAATCTTTGAAACTTGAATCTTTAAACTATTTTTTAAATTATGCTAAAAGGATTCTGAATTCTTAATACACTGATCTAGTTAATGACTGTGCTCCTTAATATTGTCAGATAATGGAGTTGGGCTGCTCTCCCGGTGAGACACCGTGAGACACCAGCATGATGGAAGAATTGAGTTTGTAGTCTGTGAATGTAATGCTTAGCCAATAGAGGCCTCATGGACGCAGAGCTTACTGAGTGAGGGTAATTTGATAATCCCTGAAATAAATGAATATTGAATCAACAGCCAATTGTATTTTCCATGACCTTGTGACTATGAGCCAGATCCATACACTGAATGAGTGACTTCTGCAGTTCTAGGTATTACATCAACAATAGCTGGATTTATTAGCGAAACTCTGTGATGATTTGATGGGAGCTCATGGAGCAGATAAGCAGCCCATCATCTGGATTAAATATATAAGGACCTTACACCAGCCAGGACAGCTGCCTAATGCCAAAAGAATAATTCTCCAATCAGCACAATGACAAACACACACACACACACACACATACACACAAAGGTCTGAATAAAAAACATCTGTCACTTCAGTGGTCTGCTTATCTGCTGCAGCCATGTCAGCTCTCTGCCATGGGAGCACAAAGGCAGTTGTGGTGTTTTATGTTTCTTCAGATGAGTTTTCTGATAACCGCCCAGCTTCAGCCTCAATGCTGATCAAACACAGCGAGCGCCTGGAGAGCTGATAACCCCGGTCATCGTCTCCTCCAGCTTTGTCAGAGGCACAAAAGACGGCAATTAGGAGTTTATCTGTCACATAAAAAAGACAGATTTGTACAAGTGTCAATTTTGGCGGCCATTTTACATTCTAGTCACATTTACAGTGTTAGTGTAAGCCAAAAAACATGACAAAAATGCATGTCACCTCTGTCCTCAGTGATGATAACCTGCTAAAGATAAACCTTTGAGTACAACTCTAATAAAATGTTTGCCACCTTTCTGCAGCCAGACAAGTGAAATGCTGGGGATGGGATGTCAGCAATTCATAATCTATGACATAACTCCTGTTTTAAAGAATTATTTTCCCCAAAAACATAACATAGACTAATGAGCTCTGCCAGAAATGTTTTGCCTCATTTTTTGTTTAAATGATAGAAATGTATTGTATTAATATGAACTTGTTAATATGCATAGCAACAATGACATTGATATCGAGGAAAACTAACCAACTCAGAAATTATTTGATTTCCAAACATGACATACAATGATACTAATTTTGCAGTTAGGCTAAAAATGTTAATGAGAAACAATGGTGCTACTAAAAGAGCAAAAACAAAATGAGAAGATGTGTAGTCTTTCTATATAGTTAGAAACTGGATAATTTAGATAATTGACAAAATATTAACCCTACCTTTTGAATGTTTATGTTTTTAGTTGATAACAAACATCTCTTCAAACATTTTGATGGTTTTCAAAATAAGATTAATAAGTGGACTTTCTGATTTGTACTTTGTGGTACCAGCAAAGCATTGTAGGCAAGGGCGAAGATCTGATTTTGACATTGGTGGGGACATAAAAGTGCTCCAAGGTGGCACCCTTAAAAGTTGATGTGTTTTACATTTATGACTGTTATTTCACACCAAGTAGAGCAGATCAAACAAACAAGCAAACTATCATATTCACAAAAAGCTTCTCTATATACGACACCTTCATCTCTACTACAATCATACATGCTGATGGTTATAGTCTGAGGAGAAAACAGTTTTACAAATATTACCAATAAGTGTAATCTACTCCCCAACAATACAAATGTATAAAATCATGTTTGTAATCCGATGTTTTATTGTGTTTTTTCCCACAAACTTGTATTGATGCTCTTAAATGGTATCTGCCTCTCAATATTCAAATTATACATGAAAAATAAATAAAATAACCATGAAGTGTGTCTCTTTGGCATTAAATATAAGCATTTTTTAGTTATAACTTTACATACTATGCTTGTGTTTTGTATTAGGGACCCTGCAATGGTGGCATAATATTGATAGGGACGTGTCCCCAGCGTCCCTGCCCAATTCTACACCCCTGATTGTAGGGAACATTTTCAAAATAACTTCTCATTATCTGAATTCCATACATGAAACAAAACCTTCATTTGGGCAGTATTGTCCTTAATGTCAAACTTAAAGGTGATGTTTGGCCAGTCACTGTATTCTTCCGATATTATTTTGACAGTTTGGGGACAATTAGTTTGTGCATGAACAGAAATGTTTTTTATTTTATTTTGTCAAACAGTCTAAAAACTGCAAAATGGAAAAATGTATCACATGCTACAAAAACTAAGGCCAGAACTAAAATGGCTGCCAAAACAATATTTTAGTCATTTTTGCCCTCAGAAGCTTTTCCTGTTGAAAACAACAAAGACTAAAAACATCTTGGTTTGAGTAATGTAGATGCCTGAGGAGACTGATTTGCAGTGAGTGTCATCCAGTGATAGGCATTGTTTGTAGGTAGAGAAAGGGCTGCTGCTGGCCTCATGTATTGAAATGTGTTGGTGTTACTTCTAAGCTTTTATCAGGATAATCTGGCATATGATCCACAAACATGAATATTGTGCCTTAATTTAGGCATGTATTATGGTAAAATATATGAGATACAGATGTTTAAAGCCTAAATTTATACGATAAGTGATGCAACGGCTACAGTGTTTCAGTTATAATGAATTTCTAAATTGCATCCTTTAAATTTTGTCATAATATCAATCTGTGTTAAAAACAGATTACTGCTCTACTGTAATTGAAGCTCCATGAAGGTAAGGACTTCAGTTGAAGGCTACCTGTGTAGAAATTATGATTACAACACTTGGAATTCAACAGCAAGGTTACTTACTTAGCCCTTTAACAACAGACTTACCTATAAAGAAATCATTGACATGAACAGCACTGATGACTCATGGTGGTTTGAGCACCTTCACTTATTCACCACTTAGCATGTGAAGTCAGGTGTGAAACACGTGCATGACTGGTATCTCATGACTGCAAGCATGGATTTATGATCATCTGTGGATCCTTTACTGAAGCATTGCCTCTTTTATTATTTGATTATTATTATGGTAACTCAATGAGGACCCTGAAATGAAAGACACTGGAGATGATAAGAGACTGAGTCAGTGTTATTGGGGTTTCAAAAACATCATGCACCCTAGTTTGATGACATGAGCCATGTCTAAAGTGTGTATATTTTGCTAGTTTGAGGATGCATGTTCTCAGTGCAAAGCCAGGCTTAGGGTGCAAAGAGGATGGATCATGTGCCTTGATTATAGGTGGGTGTGTTTAGGGCACAACATAAATCATTCTCTTTAAGTCAGTGTGCGCTGGGAAGCTGGTCTTTCTTTATTTACAACACGAGTTTAGTTATTTGATCAGAATTTCAGATGAATTATTTAATTTCTCTCCTTTTATGGTGCCGTTACACCCAAAGGACACACAGAGAATACAGTATGAAATGTATCCATGCTCAGATTCAAGTGCTTTTTTCATTGAAGCATCTAAAGCATATAAGCTTCCCAGATACTTCTGTATTAGGGATCCTCATCAGTTTTTAAAATCTCCATTTTAAATGGAATCAGGTTACGTGTTTATGATAGACCTGTTTATAGTATGTTGTGTTTTCAACAACTTATTTTCTTATTTTCCCCACAGGAATACTTGGCTCGATTCTCCTTTGCATGTGCTATTACGGGGACTAGGAATGGGAAACGAAAACCAATTCCAGTTGAGAATCGTTAACAGCTCAATCAAATAATCGATATCATTAATCTTTTTGCTTATCAATTCCCTTATCAATTCCATTCAGCTGACAGGGTTCAGAAGCGTCAGAATTGTGGCTTAATTTTAATTACACCTACTGCACAACCTTAAGTGAGTGGAAACACCAGCAACTTGCAGAGGCAGTTATCTATACTGTGATGTATGTTTGGCATTGTTGACACTGAAAATCAGACCATTTGCCCACATGCAAAATTTGCTGGAATCGTTAAGGTAATCGTTAAAGAATTGGATCGATTAGCAGGATTGTTAACAGCATTGGTATTGATAAAATCTTATCAATTCCCATCCCTAACGTGGACAAAGGAGTGCTGGAAAAAAGCTCACTGTCTCACAGCTCCTGTCCTGTTACGAACTTTAATCTGAATTTCCTAACAAACGCTCCTGTATTTGATGGTAGATTAGGGCTGCTGTACATCCTGTGTAAGTGAAACAAGGTCAGTGAAGTATTTGTTTTGATTTTGGGGTTGTGATGTGGTGATCTATAATGCGCCCTCAAAATAGCAGAAACTCTGCACCGCTTATTTTAGATTCAGATAGGGGAAGTTGAAGGTGCAGTCAGTTTCTGCATCCTCAAGTTAAGAACACAACAGTTTTGCGCCGAGCCACACTTTGTTTTCAGACAAACGCAGCCCTGGGTGCAAACAGGAGCACATGTTGATTAGCTACTAAAACAACGAGGGTACATGTTGTGTAAATTATATTAGGGATGACACCTGTGCTTCATGCCAAAACACTTTGCCCAGATCATAGGGCTCAACAGCTTGATGTTTTCTTTAATTTACCTTCAAATTATGATCAATAAACAGCTAGTTTGTGAAGGACCACCACTGTGGGTTGAGAGGAGAGCAAACTGGTCCCTGAAAAAAACAGCAACAACAAAAAGACAGGATAGCTATGCACAAAAATGTTAACTGAATTAGCACTAGTACCTTGTTATGATTCCATTTACTCAACTAAAAAAAGACACTGAATTCAGTATTTTGCTCGTTGCATTGGACAACATAACTGGCCTATATATGTTGATACAATATGTCTAAAAAAATAATATTCTCTTTTATTTTCTTAAATCATGAGAAATTTTAAATATCTCTTTTAACGTCCCAAATTTTAAAGCCACTAAGCCCTCTGGCAATGTGACACATATTCAATGTGTTTAAAAATTAATTCTATTAAGTCATGTTTTTGGTCATGGAAAAATACTACACAACAAGCACATTAAGTCATATTTTCTTTTACCTAATTTACACTGATGCACTCCACACACCCTCCAAAAATGAATCCCTTGAAGGCACCCTGGCCACGTCCTCTCCTCTCCTCTCCTCCCTCCCTTCTCCACCCCGTCCTCCTCCTCCCTCACACTCTCTGAGGTCTGAGCTGCATGCTCACTGTCCCGAAACATGATGAACCATTCAGCCCTGTGGGAATTTCTCCTCCCAGCAAGCTCAGCGTCAGCTACATCTGTGTCTGCCAGCCAGAGTGGATGCAGCGGCAGCAGCAGTAGTGTGGAGGTGGCAGTGACTTCACTCAATCTCATTCTGCTTCAACTTTGAAAGGCGGCACGACTTATTCACAGAGGAGGAAAACTTCCTTCTTATCCTCCTCCTTTTGCTTCTGATTCTGACTCTTGATTAGGGGAAGATGCTCTTGCAACTTGAGGATACTTTTCTCATCTGAAAGGCTGCGATGGATGGATGAGGGGGACGTGATGCTGCCTTCAGGGATGACTGAACTGTTCTTCTTCCACTTCTTCTACTTCTCTCTGTCCTGTCCCTCCTCTGGCATGCAAGGGTCAAGTCAGCAGGATTTCTCCTCCACCTCAGTCCTCCTGACTGTGCTGCGATCCTGTTCCTCAGCACCACACTTGACCTGAAGGCAAAACAAAGGGATTAACTATGAACTTTGTTCCCACCAGGAGATACACTGAGACTTTAAAGAGAAGAACATGAGACCTGATGAAAGTCAGCTGTGAGTATTTTCTTCCTTTGACATCAGTGGCTAGTCTTGTTCTCCTTAAAGATTAATAAGGGATTTAATGTGCACTTTTTGATTGATGCTAAATGGCATGACCTGGATTTAAAGGGAAATAGCATCATGTGTGCTCAAGTGCATGTCTGAGAGGTCTCTGCATGTATTTTTAATGCAGCCTCTTACCTTAATGAAGGCAGAGTAGGAGGTTTTCCTGAGGAGATGTGTGTACAAGATGCAAAGAACAGTACCATTCATTGCATCAGATAAAGGTAAATTTAGTCATGTATTTCTTCGTAATTCTTTAAACCTATCATAGATTTTGTAAGTATGCACATTTAAATTTAAGAAGTTATTATGGAATATACTGAATGTTGAGTGTCTAAATCTCTCTTAACCAGAGGCAGAGCTAAAGGGCTCAGAATGCAGGGCTTAGCCCAGACCAAGGAAGGTCTGATGCTCACTCTCCTTTTTATATAAATGTCACTTATCATACCCCTTTCACCTCTTTAAACACTGTCTAAGTCAGTGGTTTTCAAGTGTTTCACTTGTTTGAATAACCTCTGTTTCATTGTTACCCAAAATTACAAAAAAAAATCAACCCATATTTTTTTCAAAGTTCCCATTTATGAGCCCAAAATTAAAAAATCCCTCCTCACCCTCGACTGCACCACCTTTCAGAAAATTCCATTAAAACAAAACCTCTAATAATGTCATTAGGGGATGCATTACCTACCCCAGAGCCCAGTGTTTGTCCAACCTACATCCCACTCCAGGGGAACGATCAGCACTAGGCAGGTCTGCACTGCCACAGTTAACAATAGAGCACAGACGGGAATGATCTTATTCATTTCTTGTGAGGGGTGTGGCCAAACACAGCTCATTACACTAGAACAACCTGTTCAACGTAGGGATGAAACAAAAGGGTTTACAGGCATGAAAAGTGTATATCTAATTGGATTTTTTGGACAAAAAAAATAATATAGTACATTTTATCCAGGGACATTCAAGTGTAAAAATGTTGACAAGAAATATGGGACTTAGATACAATAATATTACCCGTTTGGACCTTAGATGGAACAGAATATATGGTAATGCTTTTTCAGGAATTGTAAGACATGAAAACTTCATCATGGTAAAATTCCTTTTTAACCCCAAGACAATGAGATAAATGAGTGAAAATCTCAGAAAACAACCTTAATATGACCACGATCAAAGACAGAGTGTATGAAATATTTGGATTGCTCTTCATTTTTGCACCTCAAACCTTTTCTAACAGATTTTTTTGTCAATACAGACTCACAACAAAAACAACTCTGGACTTATTTTTTTGTGCTGGCTACTAATTGAGAGCCACTGGTCAAAATTGTTTTCTTGTGCTGGGCTTTGGTGTATTTTCTTTTTGTGGACCATCAACTGAGGAGGTTTTTTGACACTATGCAAACCATTTTTTCCAAAACACTTATGGTTTGCTCCCCTGAAATGCAAATTAACTCTTCCTGACCAATACCTTCTCCTCTCAGGTGTGCTGTACAGCTGTGTATCAATGTTTTCATAGTAATTCATTATAATATATGATATTAATATAACATATATATATATATTAATTCATTAAAATAATTTGTTATATTACAATTTACTTATTTCAGAAGAGAGCAAATTCTTTACAGGCTGTCATTCCTTTTTTCAGACATCCTATGAGTCTGTAAAACTATATATCCTAATCCTTCATTCATTCATTCATTTTCTATACCTTTTTATCCCTTTCGGGGTCGGGGGGATATATCCTAATAAATGTGCAAGAATATGAAAAGTGATTTTTTTTCCCCCAAATACATATTGCTATTGATTAAGCATGATGTTCATTCCATTTAGATTTAAAATCTCTCCCTTAAAACATTTATACCATGTTATGATAGTTCTTCCTAAAAATATTTGTCCTTATAAAAACTCCCACAGCATGGGCCATGGCCTCCTGTTGGTCTCCAGAAGTACTGCAGGGCATCAAGAGATTATTTATGACACACAGTCTGCAAACATGATATGTGAACAATTAAATTCATTTAAAATGATTATTAGATGCATTACTTTTGTTTTATATAAGGTTCAGAGTGTTTAAAAGCACTGTTAACCTGTTATCTTACAAAGACAGAACAGATTCAAGAAATTAACGCAAGCACTTTTCTATATCACTGAATGCCTTTAATGCCTTTAAATTAGGCCAGGGCATGCGAGTTTGGGAAAGGCAGCAGCAGAACCAACACTTTTTTGATATATCTAATTATTCTTAGATAGTCTTTATCATAATACAGCATGATGGTGATTACATTTTTTGATCCTTGCTTCATATCAGGGCAGAAACTTTCTGATGTTTCTTTTTTTTTCTATTTCAAAACTCAATTTGAGTTTAGACCGGGTCTAATTGCTAGCCGACGAGCTGCGTGGCTGTTTTTTTTTCCTCTGGTGCGTCAAGCTGTTGACGACATCATCAGTGTGAAGAAACACTGCCATGTACGCAATGGAAAGGAGCATGGAAGGCATGGACAGGGTCAGCTGTTTTCCATACTTCATACCTTTGCCTCTTTTTCAAAATGTACAAACTCAGCGCAGACTGAACGACATTCGAGCGCTGATGATACGACAGACGGAAGAGACAGGCGCAATATAATGCCATAGGCATGTTACGCCAACATCATCTCATTATTGGCAAGCTCACCATGGTGGGATGTTCCCACTGAGAGCCAATCGGAGGCAAGATGATAAAACTTGTGTCGCTTGCAGGCTCAGTCACCCCGGGTTGACATACCGATTAGACCCTGTCCCACTGCTGACAGGAGCCAATTGTTACCGTGTTTAAACAGGTTTTTTGGCCAGTGTGAAAGGGGTATAAGGCTGAGTTGAGGGCCATCTGACCAACAGTGACCCTGCACAGACTTGATGGCATGACAGTCACGTCCCTAACTATCTGAAACCCCAAATCCTCAATAAAAGAAAAACATAACACACATTACAATAACGTAAAAGTCACCCTCCATACAGTGAGAGAATTTTGATATATTGTAGATTCTGACCAAAACTTTTTGTTTACCAGGCTTAAAAATTGTTTGTTTTGGCTGTAAAAAGAAAAGGTCCCTATGATCATGTAACTGCAGTCAGGTTTTTCTTGTATACTGCCTCTGAAGGAATCGCATGTTTTCGCACTTTCACATTAGCTTTAATCTAAAGCCCTAGAGCTGGAGTATCGCCTTCATTCAAACAAGCTAATTTTTTTTTTCTTGACATGTTTATGGGGACCGTATCCTTACTAAATTGGAATAATATACATTTTTTTGGCCAAATTAACATATTTCTAATGGAATATTTTTCCCTTGAATTGTTTATAGTTCTTTGCCATTTAAAATTGAGATCAGTCTCTGTCATTCATACTGCTGTCAGCTGCCCGGAGCAGTTGTGATGTCTTGGCTGTCTCTATGGGGCTGTTATGCTTTGCATTGTGGGGTAAACTCATTCTCCTGGTTGGATGTGGAAAAGTTGTTGACAGGTAGATTTCTGCAAAGCAGGTCAAACAGGAAGTCAATACTGACAAATGTTTTGATCCCGAATGTTTAGGGGTGTTGTGAGCATTTAGAGACAAAAAGATACCCTACAATCCACTACTGCTAGCATAAGGGTAAGGATACACATTCAACTGGTCACCAGCCAGTCACAGGGCTGACACACAGAGACATGTTCACATTTAAAACTCCAGACAATTGACAGTCACCTATTACCCTAATAAGTGTGAACTTAATCCCCAGGAGTACTTGGAGAACATGCACAGTGCAGAAAAGCCCCACTTGATGGGAGAATCAAACTACGAGCTTGTTTGTTCTACTCACTACGCTGCAGTCCTGCCGCTGAGAAAATATTCAGAACAAAAGCCCAGTAAGCAACCACAGCTCTACCTATGCTCTTAACAAAGTGCAGTATTGTCTTACTTTGTCTTCCTTCTTTCTCAGGTGATTCTTTATCAAAAAAGATGTCAGCTGTAACTTATTATCTATTTTCAGTTTGCTACAGACTGCTCTTTGCTTATAGTCATAATACTATAACTAAGTCCTGCTTTCCATTCTCAATCTCCCCCATTTCCCTGAAAGATTTATTTGAAAGATCTGAAAACACAATAGATTTAACATTATACTTGAATCTGAACTGACTTGTAAATAGTCTCCTAATTTATCTCCTAATCTATCAACCTATATCTACATGAGCTGAAAGCACAGTTTCAAGCTCCTTTCCCCCTCCTCTCTTTTATTAAGTGAAAATGACAAAACGGGTGGGGGGCATTAAGCAGTGAACCGTGATTTTAACGAGTCCACCCAGTCCCCACAGATCCTGTGAGGTGTTACAGCAATTGTGAGGAGGTAGTGCTCAGAAAAGACCGGAAGCATAGATCCCCTAAGACATTAAGGGGCAAAGGAGGGGTAAGGAAAAATCATGACCAGGTTATTGTTGGGAATTTACTGTTTTTCTGCAGGAGTTCTACTCCAGTAATGTGAGAATGTTTGAAGTCTGGTGATGACCAGCAGGAATATACTCTACATTCATCATCATCTAAGTGGTCCATATGAGACAAGTATCAACCTTCTGACCTCACTGCTGCCTTTTTAGGGCTTTCTAGGGAGTTATTTTCCTCTTATGATCATTTTTGTCCCCATACTGTGAAAAGTGATGTCATGCCATCAGCTTGAGGTAAAATAGCAAAACTGGAGGCAAACACACATCACCATTACAGTCTAGCCGAGAGCAAAGACGTCAATAAAATACAATGTTGCTGTGTTGTTGGGTGACAGAATGGAGGGGTAATTATATAGCTCAAGCTGAAATTCAGCCAGTCTCTACCTTCTTTTTCAAGAAACGCTGTCGGCCATGGAGAGCAAATGAACTCCTGTATTCAGAGACACTTGTTTTGTCTTTTGCCTTTAAAAAAGAAAAATAAAAATAAATACAAAGCAGCCTGCATCTAGGACTGATTTGCCTCTTCCTCGCAAGATACATGAAACAGTTTAAAAACATAAAAAGGGTCAATGAAAGTTTATATCATAACAGCAATCTCAATAAGGACATTTTTGGTCAAATATTGAACCGATTGGGTGCTGGTTTGGCGGAGTTAAAGTATAGTGTGTGATATTTTCTAGCACACGGCAGAATCCACCTGAGCCAAAATCATGAAATTCCCCCAATGACCCGTAATGATCTTTTGAAATCTGAATTACTTACATTAATATCAATGAAAAAGTCTGTGGTTTTTTTTTCATTATTTCCATTGTTTACAAAGTCATGCTTGAGATGTACACACAGAAAGCCAATTAACAGGTGCTGTGCAGTGGACCAGCCGATTGACTTTTGGACCAACTGATCAACATTGGACCAACTTATTAGGGCCAGTTTGACCTCGGGCTTAGTTTGGTTCATTTTATATATTTTTTTGCAGCTTAGTCCCAACATTTGAAGTCATTGCTAATTTACGGCATTTCTGTTTGGTGCGAAGTTGCAGCTTAGTTATAGCGATTTACATCTCAGTTAAGGCAATTTGAGTAATAGCTAAATTGGAGCTCTTTTGTAGTTATGGCTCCATCATGATTGATTTTTGGCAGTTACCTATGAGTAATGTCATATCTGGATTAATGGCTTTATGCTGCTAAGTCATGTCACTTCCATTGACCCCTCTGTTGTTTTTCATGTACTGTTTTTTATTTTGTTTCAATGTTGACATTTTTAACTTTTGCTCAGTTTTGGCTCATTAATTCAAGAATTCGCTATGTTCCAAGGTTAATTTTATTGACTAATTATTTTCGGCATAGTTTTCATTAACAACCTTTTCCCCCTGACGAAACCTGGACAGCTACTAATGAAAACAAGTGCACATGGAAAAAAATTAAAAAAATTAACTGTCATTTTCATCAAAAAACAAGCTCAATATTTGACAGAGACGTAATCAAGTCAGACCAAATTTTGTCATGTAGGAAGTAGGGACAAGTTAGGAATATATCCAATCACAGCTACTTTGGTTATGCGGAAAGGTTGAATGAAAAACGGACATCCAATCACAGCTGCCTTTGCTTTGTGGTGGCAGGGTAAGTTGGGAAGCGATCCAATCAGAGCTCCTCTCTTTACGAAGTGATACATATTCACTGTTTGTTGTCAATTCTGGTATTGTAACTGAGATGCTCTACAAGGTGGCTTAAATAAAAATGATTACATTTCACACAAAAGTTCAATTTGTTTCTGTAAATTTGTACATTCAAACTTTACTAGCATCCAATACAGGGTTAATAGATGTTTTATTTTATCCAAGTGTTAAACATGACTTCAGAAATTCAAGAAAGCAAAAAAAATGCCTTCCACTTCACACTTCATATTTTAGTTAACTTAATTTACAGGAGATATCATCGACTATCTTTGTGAAATTTCATAATTTAAAACTAGAGTAAAATGAAAACAATTAGGATGACTAAATTATGACTAAAACTAAGATATTTCAGGCAAAAGACTACAACTAAAACTAAGAAGTGTTGTCCAAATCAACAGTGCTCAGTTGGTTACAGCTTAGTTATGGCTCATTATAGCTTTTGTTGTCACCTAGCAATGACGCTAATACACGTGGCATGTGTATGATTTTTTACATGTTTGCTTTTGTGGTTTGCTAACCGTCCAAACTGAAAAATATTATTCAGTCAAGATACAGGTGAATAAATTCGGTAACATCAGCATGAAGTAAACGGTATCAGGTATCAGAGACCTACAAACACTAAACTCTGAAAACACTCTGTGGAAGAACATAAATGCCTTAATAGCAGCATGATTATTCGTATGATGAGGTTTTAATGAAATGTGTCACATAAAAAAGAACTCCTGGAGAATTTGAGTGTTATTACTTTATTCTCATCAGCAGCTTCCAAAATCAATGGGGTGTTTAAAGCAGATCAAAATATTCATGTAACAATCATCTTCCCCAATCCCTGGCGTCAAAGAGAATTTAGTCACAGAGGAAAAAGAATCAGTTAGAGAATATTGTTCCTCTGTGCGGTTTGTTTAACCTCAGTGGATTGGTGTCATGGCCACCAGCAAAGCACATAAATTATAAATACTGAATATTCAAATGCATGTTTTGGATTTAGGTCATCCATGCAAACGACTTTAATCCTCTTTGTTTTTTCCTCAATGCATGATTCAAGGGTTCCTTAGGTCCTTCTTAAAATGGTCACATATGCAGGAATCTGGACCATGGGTCAGTGCTCTGATAGGATGCATGAAACCTCGTGCCAACAGCTCAGGGCTGATTTGCACATCATACATACTCATCATGCACACACAAACACGATGTCCTTTGCTTCCTTTGCTTTGACCCACCTCTCTGCGGCTCTTTGCTTCTTCTTCCTCTCTTGGTCTGTCACATCTTCTCTTCTTTTCGGCCACATACGCAAAACACACAAACAAGCACACACACATTTGCGGTTGACTTTCTCATTTCTGCTGTGCTGAGCAGATGTGTTGCAACCAAAGGAGAGAAAAAGGTTATGTGTGACTTGAAGGTCTAGTGGAGTCCAGAGTATGTGCTGTGCAGAAGATCTGATGGCCTGGTGCCAGAGGACCGGCAGGAAGCCACTCAGCAATGAGACAGATCTGTGCTACCCACTGACTGTATAAAGCATCAGGAAAGTGAAGTCATCTATTGGTTTCTGAAGCCAAGTTTTGAAGCTTATAAATAGCCATATCGGAAAAAAATTGAATTATCATCATATCGGAAGTGCTAAGTCATACTTTACATAAAACATGTAGCATTTGTGAGTAATATGAAGTATGACTACCAGTAAGTTGGTATTTTAATGTATGCTTATCCCCAAATTTCACCAGTGTTGGGAGTAATGCATTTCAAAAGTAATGTGATTACTGTAATGCATTCCTTTTTACTGTAATGTAGTAATGTAGGGCATTGCAAAATAAAAAAAACAGTAGTATTTTACTCGGTACAAATGTCAGTAATGCAATTAATTTAGCCCGAAATGTTTGTTTTAATACAAATTCCCCAAATACTCTGTGAGATCAGCGGAGGATCTCGGGCCTAGAGTTAAAGTATCCCTAATAAAATTTACCCTGATTTTACCTTTTATCTGTTTTTGCTATGACTGTTTTTGTATTTTGTCATGAGCCATCAATGTGGCTATTATAATCTACTGTTTTTAGCCTTAAGCTGAACTCAGTCAGATAACCACCACATTACCTTCACTGGATGTGTAATGAGCTTTTTGAGTGTGATGAGCTACATTTAGAATGACAAATCCATGTTTCCTGTTATTTTGACAAGAGTAACTTAAAAGTAATGTGATAGTAGTGTGATGCTTTACATTTCAAATACAGTAATATCATAATGTAACTAATTACTTTGAAATGACAGTATGAAGTAAGAAACAATGCATAACATTTCTGAAGTAACTTGCTCAACACTAAATTTCAGATACTGCATCTATGAACAGTATGCCCATTTGCAGGGTGTCATTATGACAATGTGCCTGGATGTTTATACGGTCATTTAGTTTCAAGATGCTGTGCCACAATGCATCTTCAGCAAGTGCCAGAGGTGCCATGCTGCTCTGCTTCGCTGTAAATTGCTGCCAAGACTGTTTTCAGCTGGATCACTTTCAAGCCTGCATCTCTGCAGAGCAGAGTGACTCAAACAGGTCTTGTTTGGATTTGACATGGAAGCACACAGAGCTTTTAGTGAATTTCAGAGTAAAACACCATGCATAAACTGCTCATCATTTAAACCCCTTATAAACATTGTGCCAAAGCAGGAAACAAGTGAACTGCAAATCAACCTTAAAAAGGTGAGATAACCTGCTTCTTGTATGTTGTCTTTGTCCCTGCTCTGCTTCAGTTGCAGGTAAAGTAAATAAAGGCCCCTGCATGAATGGGACACTGCATACACACACTTTGGAACAGAAACAGAAAATAAACAGGAGACTAGCAAATGGAAAATGCTTTCATCGTGTAGCATCCAGGTATAGTTTTAAAAGCTTACAGGTGAACAGTTTGGAATGTCACGATTTTCACAAAGATTGAAATATACATGTGAGACAGGCGAGAACGTCCTAACAATTCACACAGTCAATTCAAACTTAATCAGCATCACAGCACTTGAAATGTCTCAAAGATGAAGTTGCACTGAGTTTATGTTGTGTGACGTTATTTTAGCTTTTATCACATTGTGTTATCCTCTTGTCCTGCTTAATAGATGATGTCTTGCATGGTTTGGTCTTACTCTGAGTATTATTCCTGTTTCAAAAGCTCTATAGAGTGATACAGGGATTACATAAGTTTGGGCATATCAAGAAGTCAGGGTCTGTCAATTCACCACCATTGATTGAAAACAAATATTTATACACCACATTTTGCCTTGATAAAATCGAATGAGTCACTTATGTGAAAACAATACTGCCTGCACATAAAAACACGCAAAAGTCAGTTCAAAGACCGTTTTTGAAAAAGGCTTTGTTGTGCTTTATAGCAAAGTTTCAGGAGCATGACCGCACCTCAACGACACCTCTTTCCATGTTCCTATAAATTCAAACGTGAACATATCCTGCCTTTGTTTTGCTGACATCATGCACCCTTCCCTCCTACCCCTCTTTCTATTTCATTTTTCCATCTTTCCTCAGGGCCTTTAAAAGGGATGTAGTAGAAAATTAAGCGGATACAAATAAACTTAGTTGCGTGTGATGAACACAAGCTTTTTATTTTTTTATTTTTGTGGCTTGTTTTTTTTTCACAAGTCTTGTAATTACATGGAGGGTCTGGCACAATGTACGGCAATGTATAGCATTAATGTCTGTCCTGAGTTTTTTTTTTTTAAAGAGAGAGAAGTGAGCTGTGACACTGTGGCACTCATTCAGGCTCATGCCATTTACCTCACACAACCCCACTTCAAAAAACCTGAACCATCCTTTTAAGGTTGCTGCATGGTGCTACCTATTTTTTCCACAAACAGAGCTGGAATCCTCATCACTGAATTAATTGATATTACTTTTACTTGGATGAAGTTATGAGGTGTATAAAGAAGGGGTTTGTCAGCTTTCTGTTGTTATCACATTAATTTATAGAGGCAGACCAGAACTCTGCACATCTCAATTTTCTCTTCTACTTCTAACCTACAACGTCACATTTGCTACCAAACTGAAGTCCAAAACTGGAGGCCACAGTGGACCAGGTTCACTATTTATAGTGATGCCGAGGCCATGTTTGCCCCACACACCCCTGAGTCCTGGGAGTACCATTAAAACACTTCCTGCTTCGATTTAGAGGCTATTAACAGGCTTGACTTGTTCCATTGGTTGAGGTCAGGAGGTAGAACAAGTCCACACTCGGTGTGTATTTGTGTGTGCCCAGCAGCACAACAGTCACTGGTGAGTCAGAAATAATTCATCTCTCAAACATCCTTTTGTCATCATTAATTAAACTTTTTGTGTGTGTCTCAGATAATCATTTGTCATCATCAACATTTCAGTTAAAAACTTTATATTCTGCTTGATTTATTACTGTCATTCCTAATATACTTGCAGCCAAATAAGTTTGTACACAGTTTATTAAGGTGTCAAAATAGAGGAACTTAAATAAGATTCAACTCTACAGTCAGCCTGTTTGAGGCTGTCCAGTGGTATTGCAGTGTTTTAGATATTTGCTGGAGGGAATATGCTAAGTAGGATTGACGTTTTTGGCATTGTTGTTAGCCTGTGCTCAATCTTGCTAATTATATACAAATAGACTAATTCAGCAAATTGGAAACAAAATAATGTTACTAGTTACAGTTTTCACAGCTTTAAAGGCTTTTCTCTCTTTTATTGTTTTTTTCCCTCTCACCATACTGCTGTTTTGATGTGTTTCAGCTAGGTTCTTTATTTTTATGAGAAGCACTAACTGGCTTGTTTTGCTTTGGGCTGGTGTGGGAAGTGCAATGAAGCATTACCATCAGTAGAAACAGACTAGAATTTAACAGAAGCACCTTTGTCATACAAAACCATGCCAAAAATACATGCAGCTCTCAGACTGTCTGATAGCATAGCCTGTCAACAAGTTGTATAAAAATTCAACTTTGCTGTAATGCTTTGTCAATACCACTTAAATAACACAAACTTGTATTAATAATACATTTTTACATCTTCTATCAGCTGTATTAGAATAGTAGAGCCAGTTTGGCACAGCTTGTGTTGTGGGCGGTGTAGTCTGGTCGTATGCTCTGCCAGTGATTAGAAGGTTGTGGATTGGAGCACAGCTCCAGCTGCCACATGTCAATGTGTCCTTGGGCAAAACATCTAAACCCAAGTTGCTGCTTTGGTGGCATGTAAATGGGTATGAAAAAGGATGTATGTTTACAAATACTGATGGACTCAAATCATGAGTGGGTAAATGTGGGATCGAATGGGTGTGAATAGGCAGACATGAAAATACTCAGACGGGTGCAGGATATAAGCATTATATAAGCTCAAGTCCATTCACCACACGTACAGTAGGTCAGACCTGGATTTCTTAAACTTCGAAGTTCTTTGGTGTAGATGGCAGGCTTTAAATGCATGGTTTAACACCAGTAGCTTAGTATAGTGTACAGTATGCCGTTTTCATATTGTACTTGTGATAGTGGAATTCAACATATGATTTCAAACACAGTCATGATTCAAATTAATCTTTGTACCAATCTAACATTAGTTTGTTACCCCACTACAATGTAAAGTGCCTTACTTGATGGGAACAGCTGTAACACTATTATACTTATGAATGGCAAAGCTGAATTACCAATGCAGGAATACCCCAGAATAATATACGTTTGCCAAAGAGGTGTACCTTTGCTGGCATTTTTTCGTTTTTTTTGATAAAATTTTCAGGGAATTTGGCCATGGCTCAAAGAATAAATAAGATTTTGGTGGTAATTCAGATACAGATTCAGGATTTTTTTTTTTTATTAAAAAAAGGATTTTGTAAAATATTAAATGTTTTCAGCTTTCCACAAATAATTCCAAATGTTCTCAACTAATTTTAATGACATTTACCAAGAGCTTTGTCTATGGCACCAGGAAAAAATCATTAAATTTTTTTGTGTATAGTCTGTGTTCTGGCCATCCAAATATGGGTATGGATTTACAGGATATGTAAAATTTGGGAGTAGGGCAGTTTTTACACATTTCCAGCATAATATAGTTAAGAATGCTGGAAAACCCCTGAAGGAGGTTTGTGCTCCGTTAACAATTATAATTTTATTCAGTTTTAAGGAAGAAAACATTTGTGACAACCCCCTCACTGAATTTATATAAGACCTAGTGGATAAACTAACATCATCTTTAAAGCAACAAAGCAGAAAACTGAAGCTCAGGCTTTGACCCAGCAAGATAATTCTCCCTCTTGGTGACAAAGGGGGATAGCATCTAAATAGTGAATTGGAATTTTCCCTATCCTCTATTTTTTTGATAAATTCAAATGTATGAACTCTTTGGTTTGAATTTAACAGAAAACGTCAGAGAATTCTATAGAGAGATTCGAAACACCCCTCTAATGCACAGATATGAGGAACTGAAAGATGGGATATGAAATGTCGCCATATAACAAGATAAGGGCCGTTCTGACTCCTGCAGGAGGACCCCTGCAGTGACAGGAATGTTATTTGTGTGGGCCTCAGGCTGCTGCTAGCACTCCTGCCAACCTGCCACTGTCAAAGGAATGCCAATGAGAGAGAGAGTCATTTCTCAAGTAGGGAGTGGGGACTACATCTATGTCCTTCATTTTTGGCCAATGTTACATCAGTATTTCTTAGGAGAAACTCCCCAGTTACAATGAAATTTTAGACAGAGCTTATAGCAAGAGATCCATCAATAATCACATGACAGAGAGCTGCACAAAACAATACACCTCATGCAGTTACAGAAAGAAAGATTACTGATGTATGCAGTTAGCCAGCTGAACAGGGTACATCTTAAAACTGAAAAGCAGTCTCTCCGGACTAGTGGTTCCCAACCTTTTTTGGTCTTGTGTTCCCCATGAGTCTTTTTGTCAAACCACGAGTACCCCTTCACTCATATATGTTGCTGATTCTTCTAAAGTATAACGCAATCAACCTGGCAATAATGGATTGAAAAATAACTCCGTAGAAACTAGTCCATTTACAGTGACACCAGAGCATCAAACAGTAAGCGTCTATAAAACACGATGACCTGAACCACAGGTTTTTGTCTCCCCAGGGCTTATCAGGCTTATCCCAGTGTGCACTTCCATGTTGGAAACAAATGATTTAATGTTTCCACGTATCTCCTGCAATGAGCCTGGCAAAATAAGCTGTTATGATGCTGCCTGCCTCTGTTCACCACAGAAGTTTGGCTGAATGATGTCCCAGAATTTCAGTGTTTGATTGCTTTGTATAGAAATTGTCCACCTTTAAATATTCTTAGTCGCTAGATACGCTTTAAGAAAAAAAAACTAAAGCAACAACTCTAAGAGAAAGAAAGTAATGAAACTACATCTATCTTTAAAAGCATATGAGGTTTTTCACCACCAGGGGGCTCTTAGTTTCAGTAATAGCGAAGTTTAATGTGACATGAAAGACTGTGAGCTCTGCCCACCTCTGCTGCTTATTTCTCATTTTTAATTGAGGATTCAGTTCAATAAAAACTACATTCTATCAGGAGTATTTCAAAAGTAAATCACTTTGTTTGTGTCATAGCTGGATAACATCAAATGAGGGGGTGAATCTTTGTGTCCGCATATTTTTTGGACATGTGCACCCCACGAGCTACCCCCTAAGGAAGTGCAAGGCAGGTTCATTTGTATCGCACCTTCCAGCAATAAATCAATTCAACGTACGTCATATAATAGATCAGAAAACAACCAAGGAAAAAGTAAAAAACACCTGAATAAATTATTTAGAAAAACAGCTAAATTAAATAAAAAAGAAATAAAAAACACATGGAGGTCACCTGGAAACCAAGAAATTTGAGCAGTTTTTCCTAACTTATTTGGTGAAATCTTTCTTTAAGTTTTATTAAAAAAAATCCTTAGTTGAATATAAACAAAACAAAATGAGGGCAAGAGCAGTAAGTGTGGAGGTTAGCATAGGTGCCGCGTGTCTCTGCTTGACTTGAGACTGTCCAGTTGGACCACATCATAGAAGAAATGAATAACATAAAAGATAGACTCAGCAGTGAGGCTTATCACAGGGGATACTTGGCCGACAGAATGTGCAGTCACTGGCCAAGTATGAAACATAACTGCAGATGAAACCGGTTAGCAAGAAGAGGATTCTAAAATGTATGAAATCAATCTTAACAGTATCACATTATCTTTATCTTTTACTAGAAGTACAATATTGTAGAACAGCAGCGTTCATTTGCAGTTTCTGCCTCCTTTTGTAAAGAATTTGACCTAATGTTTGTGTTTTCATGGCAATGATAAACATGTTGTGTATTATCATGATGTGTCAGTCAATGGCCACCACCATTATTACTTTAAAATGATCATTTGCTTTTGAAACTGTTGAAACTGTTTAAGGTAATGAAAGCACTCAACACATTATAACAGGATTATTAATTTTGAAATCAATCAAGTTCTTTCAGTGCTATGATTCTTATGCTTTTTTAGTTTACAGGCCAATTGTGTTTTCCTGTCTAATTTAGCGAGGAAGAAATAATTGTTGTATTTTGTAACCTTGTAAGCTCTCAATTTGATTTTCCATCCAATGTGATTTTGCTGCCCATGTATGCGCCAGATTCATCCACACCCATTCTGCAGCACTGGCTGAGAGCCTGAAGGTTCAATTGCTTGAATCAACTTGATTGATTTTCCGAGGAGTCGATTTGCCCCAAAGTTCATTGTTACTCCCTACTGAAAACAGCAAACAGTGTCTCCTTCATCAAAGTATGGTGTGCCATTTCTGCTCTACTCTCTATGAGCGTCGGGAGTGACTAGAAAATTTCAGGACTTAAAGGGAAAGGGAACATTGTACACCAGACACGGTTTCTGAGCTGTGACTTGGCACTGACTTTCCCTTGTGCTATACTAAGGGGTAGCTGAAAATACCAGTGGCATTTTGCCTAGCTGGCGGGGATGGTTCCTCAGAGGAGAGTGCTCTCTCTGAAAAGAGTGACGACTCAAGTCTGAGCATAGACCAAGAAATATGTGCTCCTTTGTAGTCAGATACAATGAAGTCAGAGCAGGTTTAAGTCTCTTTTCTCACGTAGTATGATCATTCATCTGTTCAGGTGCAAGTGGACGATACCTTTGAGATTTTAATACTGCTTCAGTAAGTTTAATAAAATCCCTCAAGGCAGGAAATAAGACATTGCAGTGTCGTGAATTTGTAGGTCATGAGAGCCAAGCTATAGTATTTTCCCTTGGGCTTGTTTCAAACACACACATACAGATCAGTAGGGATGTTACCTCAGCAGACATTGATCGGTGCAGCATGTGGAGATGGGAATGTGCATACACACCACTGATCTAACCTGAGAGACGAAAAAGAGTAAAGGAGGGTATGTTCTGCCCTCTGCTGGCTCAGGGAGAGTACTGATTTTAATGATACTAAAAAAATACACCCAACACTTTTCATCATGTCAGTTATTTTTAACATTGTTTTCATTGATTTTCAAATACAAGACCGAAATAAAAATAAAGTTCAGTAGTCTTAGACAGTGTATTTTCACAGTTGGTGCAGGAAAACACATGCAGCATGTATAAGCATGGTACATATGTATTGTCTTACTGTAACAGAAACATCCTTGAGCTCATCCAATCACCCTATGGTAAACTGCATTTGATATTTAAAAGACTCTGAGGTGTCCCAGTTTGGTGAAAAGGATTGGACTTTCCCCTGTTGTAATGTCTCACCTTCCTCAGGGTAATAAGATCAGATATCAGAGATTTCCACAACTGAGCGGATGGGGATTAATTCCCTGCCTACTTTTGTCATTACAGCCCTTTATACTGGCGTTAGGGGTGGGCGATATGGCAAAAATATCATATCATGATTTTTTATAAGTAAAAATCCCGATCGCGATTTTATCACGATTCTTTTTTACTTTGATTTTTCTAGACCATTTTTTCCCCTATGTTTAACATATAAAACATGTAAAACCCTAAAAGAAAAAAAATGACAATTAAAGCCAAATAAACTTTCTGAACAGGTTTTAATTTAAATAGTGCAGTTTTTATAAAATGTGCAATAAATGTAAACATAAAAGGTAATGAACAACAATATAAACATTATCTCTTAAAGTGCAACAATTTAGAACAAATGTTATCGAACTGCAATGTCTATAATCTGAGTGAATAATACAGCTGCTTTAGAACAGATTTTTGTTCAGACATCTTCAAGCTCTTATCTCCTTTTCTCTTTCCTCCATGGCTTCAGGCTACATAACCAAACAGGAGATCCCACCATGCACTGCGCGTAATGTGCTACGATTGGCTAGTCGGGTGCGCGTCAAAGTCTCTGCGCCCACACAGCCGATCTGGCAATCTTTCTGCTTTATGAGATCATCCCCACGTTATAATCCTTAACGATTTAATATCGACATATCACACTCCCCTAACTGGCACCATAAAAATGAGTAGTTTCCTTGTATTCCTTCAAATGTTTAGGTATATGTCCTAACACACAAACACGATGACAATGGGGTAGATGTGGTCCTATAGCTATTCCTACTTCTGCCAGCATTCCTTTTCAAATAATTGTATTATAGAAGTATTAAATATGTTCCACATTCCAAGAGAAAATTAATTGTAGTTCCTGTATTTATGCTACATTTGGGAAAGGTTTGAGAGGCTGTTATTGCAAACTTGCTATAAATATATGGAGATATATACACATTATACAAGATATTATACTTCATCTCTTTACATCTACTACATGTTGAAATCCTGCAGGGTAACATCAAAATGTTTCCCATTTCTTTATCTGCTGTCACCTTTAGGAGTGTACCTTACAGTGCTCTTAGGGATACAAGTTTATCAGAGTTGATATCCTGTAATTCACAGTAGAATTTCAAGAAAAAATATTAATGTTTTATATTGTGCAGGAAAAATATTCCCTGCTTTTGTAAACCCCTTGTCCTTAATTGTAAAATGTAGATACTTTACTTGTTAGTAAGTAACAAGTAAGTAGGCAAGTGAAAAGGGTTTGCACATTGTGGCTTCATCTCAAGCCAGTGTAACCGGATTCTCGCAGTATTACTGGGTGGTATTTACCCAAATTTTACTTTAGTTGCTTGTCATTTTTTTTATATCTTAGTCACCTGTTTATTTTCTGGCTGAAACACAAATGCCAGATTCAGTGGAAAAGTGAATCTTCAGGTACTTGATCCCCAGCTCCTGCAGTCACAGGTTGATTTGTCCTCAGGCAAGGTGCCAGAAGCCAAATTGCTCCCACTGCTGCAGTAAGTCTGTGTAGATGAGTATTAATAGGATTACTTTACACTGATGGATACTTAGCGAAATTAACACATGCATAACTCCATAAACCACATTATCTTTGTCCATTATAAAATCATAAAAATACGATGTTCAGTCTTTGAAAGAATTCAATCTTTCAGAAGGCTTTAGGTAACAACGGTGTCGTAAAAGTACGGTGTTAAAGCAATATTTCAAGTAGAAAAGTGACCACATTCAGCACTTCTGCTGAATAAAAATGTTTCTGTTCCTCTGAGTGATCACAGAAACTGCTAAGAGGGGAGAAATTGCAGCACCAGGGAATTTCAAAAGGCTCTCCATGCAGGAAGTGTGATAATATATGTTCTCAATGAGAAAAAAAACTACTGAAGTGAAGAAGTGAAAATGAACTCAAATGCAGGGCTGACAAATGATCTGTCAGCATATTAAAGTAAAGGCACACTTGAGTGTTTCATTGCCTTTAAAGTACTCCAAGATACAGTTTCAGTCTCTTCATACAAAAAAAGCTAAAAAAATTCCCAACCAGATCTTTGCCATCATGCCAGTGTCTCTGCGTACGACATATTATTTACACTGTATTTCTGGATGCAGATGGGGAGTTATTTGGAAGTGCTTTGAGAAATGAGACAAGCAAAAACATTTGTTAATAATTTTGTTTTTCTTTGTGATTAATTCTAAGAAGATAACAATAAAGTAATATCCAATTTCCTACTTGACATAAAGGACCATTTTTATAAAAGCACCCAGAGAACATGCATGCCATGTAAAAAAGGAGTGAAAAGTAGCTACATTTACTCATGTTACTGCAATTGAGAAGCTTTTCTGTGCTTAGCTTTTGCACCTTGACATTTACTGACCTGAATAGTTTCTGTGGGGAATATTGCATATTCCTTATATTCACACAGCATTTACGGGCTAAAGCGATGCCAAGCTAATCCTATGTCAATGCTTTAGTTTGTGTCGTCACAGAAACAATCATACACCAGTACTGAGCTCAGTGTCTCATGTTTCTGGAGTCAAATTTTATTAAACAATCTGCACATATGACAGAGCAATATAACAGAATTACATTTTTTTTACTTACAAATCAAAAGTTAAGACATATGAACCAATAACGACTTAAAGCCCAAAGGAAACAAACAAAACAAAACCAAAGCAGCAAAAAAGGAAAACATAGGGATACAGGGTCAGCAGGTCTGTGTACTTCCACTGATCCTAGAAATATAAGGAATATTCTGATACTTTAGTCCAGTGAGAATGACTGCATTGTTTCAAAGAGGAAAATGAGAGCCCGCCAGTGCTTGTAGAATTTGTCAGTGGAGTCACGTAGAGCAAATTTGATCTTTTCAATTTTCGAAAATGACAGTAATTCCCGCAGCCAGGGTCTGTTTGAAGGGGAAGTGTCTGGCTTTTCTGAAGTAAAACAATGCTGGTTTAATATCAGACAGATCAAAAACAGAGGTCATACTTTGGATATTAAGCGAGCAGCTTTGAAAGTAAATATAAATGAAGTTTCAGGAGTGTTGTCACGGCAAACAGCTTATGTTCATATATTTATATATTTGTACTGTGTTGTGTATTTTGTATTGTAATTTGGTTGAATACAGAAGGCTTGGGGAAAGAACAATTTGTAACAGAGGATAAAAGCATCAGTGGTAATAATAATAATAATAAAAATGCATTTTATTTAAAAGCGCCTTTCAAAAGACTCAAGGACACTGTCCAGGATAAAACAACAACAACAATAAAATCAACAATACAATAGAACTATAAAATCAGCAAAGTGCAACAGACAGTGATGGAGTGGAATATTCATGGTACGGAATATGCAGTTCTGAACAGGTGGGTTTTTGTATCCAATAACTTATTACATTTACTCAAATTACTGAACTTTTTGTGTAAACTTGTAGTTTCCATATTAATCTTGTAAACAATTACTTTTACTTTTATTTGAGTACGTTTCTGGGCTGTATTGTACTTACAGTACATTTGCAAGGAAACCTGAGTGCCAAGTAAAAAAAAACAAAAACAAAATGCCAAACCAATCAAAGTTGTCAATCAACTACCACAATATAAATGTACTAATATTAAGTTTGACATCACAAAATGTAATACTGAAACAAGTCTAGTGCAACCCTTTAATTTGTGGAATGGATAAGCAGGAAGATTTTTTGATACTGAATAAAAACAAAACAGATGGGTCTGAATATATGCACTTGAAGGACAGTATCCATCAAGACATCAACTTTTCTCACCAGGCTGTAAAATTTCTGTTGTTCAAAGCAGCATTTTGACATGGAGAGTATACAAAACTGCCCTGTGAACAATAATGGAACTGTAGATTTTGAACTTCCAATCTGCTTCATTTTGCAACTCTAATGGCTGCTGATTGATGTATACTTAATATTTGTCTCTCACTATCTGTTGCATTTATCCTGCAACCCCCTCCCCCCCAAACTAGACGAGACAAGTACAACTTTTGAGAGATAGAACTTTTGTCATCCTTTGGATAGAGGATTTTAATGCAAATAAGCATGTCACGGCAGGAAAACTATGAACAGAAATGATGCACCATCAAAATAGCAGCATGGATTTAGCACTGATGTAATGACCTGGATTTGTAAATGTGCCACAGATGTTTCCTGAGGTTGTCTAAACTCTCCATGTGGTGACTTGCAGCTTAAAATTGCCTGAAAAACATGAAAACAATAGCAAAATCGGCTATCTCAGTACACAACCAGACACAAAACACTCAGTCCAAACTTTAAGAGGTATCTTAGTAAAGCCTGTCATCAAGTCCTGAATTATTTCTTAAAGCAAAAATATTGAAAATGATAACATATTTTCTTCTGTTGTTCAGATTTACTGTTGTTTATGATCAACCGAAGCCATCCAGTGGCAAAGCTATAAACATCTTGAAGACAATACACTACTCAAAATTCTGAATAGATGCCGGATTCAGAGTGTAAAGCCTCATTTGGACCATCTAACTTTCTAATATAGGGGTGATAGTCAGGAATCAGCTACACTCATGAGAGGAAAATGCAACACAAATATGATGCTTTTGACAAAAGTCTTGAAATATCTTTGTGAATAAGTATTGTAAGTATCATTATGACCCAAGCTCTGCAAGCAGAACATTGAGGACTTGTACATTGTCATCTATTTTCATGGAGTTTCTGTTATACGTCTGGATATCCGTCTTATCAATCTGCTCCCATAATATGAAACAAGCATTTCGTCCTCACATTACATCTGAAGGTTTGTTTAGTTTCTGCTCTCCTCATCATCATTTTTAAATGTCATTAAATATTACTATCTCCTTACCTTTATAACATTTGTAAAAAAAATATTTTTCTGTCAGATGCACAAACCATTAAATAGCGAGACTAATCTATCCCTCACAGAACCCCATCTTAAAAACAAAATCACCAAAAGAGAAAATGGTGGATTAATGTTGTCAGACACTACACTGTATCATTTAGTTACATAGACAGAGGTCTCCTGGTGTATACTTTTATGTTAACTTGATCAGAAGTCCCATGTCCTGCAAAATTTTCGCTCAAGTCATGTTAAAAGTTGAGAAATGTTACGATACATCACCTTTAAACAGACCAATAAATCATTTCGTTTTTTTTCTTTGCAGGACATCATCTTAAAAATGACGATTTCTGGCACTTTCTCTGTGGTTTGATGTTGACAAACAGAGCAAACCATGGATGGAGAGAGCATCCTGAACTCTACTGTAAACACCAGTACAATGGATGTCCACCTGGTCACACATAGCCTTTGGGAGGTGATCACGATAGCGACCGTTTCTGCCATCGTCAGTCTCATCACCATAGTGGGGAATGTTTTAGTGATGCTCTCTTTCAAAGTGAACAGCCAGCTCAAGACGGTGAATAACTACTATCTCCTGAGTCTGGCAGCTGCTGACCTCATCATTGGTGTGTTGTCCATGAACCTGTACACCTCATATATCCTGATGGGTTACTGGGCTTTGGGGAACCTTGCCTGTGACTTGTGGTTGGCATTAGACTATGTGGCAAGCAACGCCTCTGTCATGAACCTATTGGTAATCAGTTTTGATCGATATTTCTCCATCACTAGACCTCTCACCTACAGGGCCAAACGGACTCCCAAGAGAGCTGGGATCATGATTGGTTTGGCATGGCTGGTGTCACTTGTTCTTTGGGCCCCGCCGATTCTCTGCTGGCAGTACTTTGTAGGAAAAAGGACTGTCCCTGAAAGGCAGTGCCAGATCCAGTTCTTCTCTGAGCCTGTGATAACTTTTGGGACTGCGATTGCTGCTTTTTACATCCCTGTTTCAGTAATGACAATCCTCTACTGTCGCATCTACAAGGAGACAGAGAAGAGGACGAAAGATTTGGCCGAGCTACAGGGGATTAATTTCCAAACAGACTCTGCTGTCACCCAGCCTCAGAAGACCATCATCAGATCATGTTTTAGCTGCAAATTAAGGTCTGCTTCCCACGACAGGACTCAAGCATCCTGGTCGTCCTCCAGTAGGAGCAATGCAGCAAAATCAACAGTAACTACCAATGACGAGTGGGCCAAAGCTGGGCAGCTGACCACCTTCAACAGCTATGCCTCCTCTGAGGATGACGAAAGGCCTGTATCTCCAGAAGGTTTCCAGACCTCCTTTAGGAACCAGGCCTGTGAGACAGTCAAGAGTGGAGCAGGCAGTGAAAATGAGCAACTCAGCAGCTACGAGGAGGACAGCTTCTTCCAAACACCGCCGAAGAAAAACTCTCAAAAGAGCAGCAAAGGAGTCTCATACAAGTTCAAGCCTAATGTGGAGAACCACAACAAGAATGGAGACACCAAAATGGCCTCTTCCACATTCTCTTCTGCTGAATCCATGAGTGCTCCGTCCACCTCCTCCACGTCTAAGCCCATAGATGGCTCACTGAAGAACCAGATCACGAAGAGGAAGCGGATGGTGTTGATAAAGGAGAGGAAAGCGGCACAGACTCTCAGCGCCATCCTGCTGGCATTCATCCTGACATGGACACCCTATAACATTATGGTGCTTATCTCCACTTTCTGCTCAGACTGCATCCCGCTTTCCCTCTGGCACCTGGGATACTGGCTGTGCTATGTCAACAGCACCGTCAACCCCATGTGCTACGCCCTCTGTAACAAGACTTTCCAAAAGACTTTCCGCATGCTCTTACTCTGTCAGTGGAAGAAGAAAAGGATCGAGGAGAAGCTGTACTGGTACGGACAAAACCCTGTAGTCAGTGCTAAACTTTCGTGAGTTATTTGGGGTATAATGATGTGTGACAAGTGTTGTAAATTATGTGTTTGTATGAGTTAGGTGATGTCAGAAGTAAACATCCAATATGAAGGGGCAGGTAGAGCTTAATGTGTTGCTTGTCAATCAGTAGGTCTGCTCTGATGAATAATATGTGCAGCTTAAAGCTTCTGTGAGGAGCCTTTATTTCATTTTGATTTTGGCACAACCTTGTGGACGAAACAGTGAGTCTTATCTTTTTGTGGTCTCACAGGATACATGAGAAGGTAGCTTTCTTTGGAGAAAACGTGAAACACAATGAGGCTGATGTATCTAAATATGTGAACCTTTGCTGTAAGCCCAGTTTCCACCAGAGGGTTCAGTTCAGTTCAGCACGGCTCGCTTTTTGTGGCGTTTCCATAGCCTAAAACCAGGACAGGACCCCTTACAAGTACCATACCACTTTTTGGGACCCTTCTTTTGGGGTGCCAAGCATACCAACCATCTCCAGAAGGTGGAGCTAGAAACACTACAGTCCGCTGATTGGTCGAAGGAGGCGTCGCTTCCCGTGCGATAGTGGAACAACACATAACTCCGCCATGTTTAAATCTCCACTCGTCTTCGTGAAGATAACTCTCATGACTCACAGCCTTCTCTGAAACAAAGCTTGGTTGCGCTTCGCAACAGAAAGCCACATGCAGATCACAAAAAAGAAGAATTGCTGGATGTCTTCCATCGTTGCTCTTTTTTTACTGTGTCGTGTTTTCTTCTTCGTTGTATTTAATAGCCGGGTACACGGTGTCGCGCTGCCATGATGTCATGGTATCGGCATGCGGCTCATACAATGCCTACCAAGTAGGGTTTGGTTGGCTGTGGAAACGCAATCAGGATCAGGCCTTACCGATCCAGCCTGAGACAAACTGTGCCGATCCATACCAGACCGCTTGGTGGAAACGGGGCTGTGGATTTCTGGAGCATGATATTAAAGCTCCTGTGAGCTGAGATTTTTCTAGTTCAGAGGCAAACTAAAAAAAGAATATTAGGGTCTCTTAATGACTTAAAAAAGCAAACAAGCCAATTTGGAGACAAAAAATCTTTGCTTCAGGATAGTTATTTTTAATATCTGAACTGCTGTTGCAGAGGTAGAGGTCAGGTTCCCATGCCTAAATATTCACAATGATTGTTATATTAGACTGTGTTATTGCCTTAATCATAGTAAGATTAAGGTCACTTATGTAAATTAAAACATTGGCATTTAAAAACTGCATAAATCAAGAACTTGTCAACTTTTGTGTTAGGCTTAATGTGGTTAAGCCGGCAAAGCATGGCCAGCATTTTGAGGCTGCTTACCCCTGACTTTCATAATGATTGAAAATATGGACACAGCTTCTAATCTGAATGTCTCATTCCTATTTTTTTTAATGTAGATAGCTGATAAATGTAATCCGCACCTTATGATATTATTTTACTTTTTCACCAATTGCCTTGCCCACTTACCTTGATTTTTTTTTTATCTGAATGAAGCTCTTTTTCCATGGTAAAGCTTCAATAATTACCTTATTTCAAAGTGAGGTACTCTTATCTTAAGACAATACAAATGACAAAGTAAAAGAGTAACACATAACAGCTAACATAAGCTGAATTGTCAACTTAACCTGGTTGCTAACAGAAAGCAGCTTCAGTGAATCTCATAAAAATTGCAAAAGCTGTTAAATGAACTGACAATCACTAGACTTAAGTGAGTATTTTGTGCCTGCAAATTTCTTAAGAACAATACTGTTAAGCACAGAATTTTATAGAAAGATAACAAGCATGTTAGTGCTATGTATTGACAGTATTTTGATCACTACCAACTGTCAAATTCAGTTTTGTTTTGGGGCAGTAATTTCATTCATGGCAGTCATGCTTGGATAAAGTTGACACACATCTTATTGTTGAATGTTAAGAGGTGTCTGTGTGCTGTTGTCTTTGTAACTTGAAATTACAGTGAATTGGCTGACAGCATTAATCTACTATTTGTTCTTCTAGGGTTTTCTTGCTGAAATAGGTCTCAAAAGATGTACAATTTTCCACATTGTTTAGTTAATTCAGATTTAACAGAAATATCTGCCTGTCTCTCTCTCTCAAAAAAAAAGGAAAAACCTTAGTTAAAGTATGTACCCAGTAAGCAAGGCTTTCAGCATCTTCATGGTGAAAAGCAGTGAGGGATTCCATGCCTTCAGGATTCAATTCATGTGGAACATCACATGAAAGCTAAAAACGTCTTATAAGCAGAATAATAAAATTTCAAACATTTCATTAAAACTGCAACTTCAATAATTATCAGAAATAAAAAAGAAAAATTTTACAAATTACTTATTTTACAGCCCTTTAATTTGTTTTTGTTTTTTTTAGCCCATAGAAGTCTACCTAATCTTGTGCATGTGTCTGTTACATAAGCTGTGATCTCATTATACGGCTTCACCCTAAAATGATAATTCCTCTTATTTTTGGTGTTGTTTGATTTTGTTGATCCTACTGATGTGACAAGATTACAAGCCTTTTTTTTTTTACCATCTGAAAACTCCTCACAGGAGCTTTAAACTTTGTTAAAGATTATGGCCAGCTGACACTGTAAATAAGATTTTAAAGCAAGACCAATTTCCCCAAATTGATAATCAAATGTGGTAAAAGCTATTAATTAAAGCACAAATTAGCTCACTCTTTTCTGTTTATTCAAGTCGCACGGTCTGACATCCAAAGATCACAAAGTATTCATGAAACCAGTAATTTACTCATACATTGTTTTATTATGTTAAAAATACAGCTGCCACCTAAGTTCATGCTATTTCATCCAAAAACTTGTATGAACAAGTATTTTAATTTGTGGGCACTGTGTCTGAATTGGAAATGCACTTTCAGGATTTGCTTTTTTGTTTTGAAGGGCTATTTTGTGTTCTTATATCAGAATCTGCCCTCTTGGTCAAGATTGTAACATTAAGAATAATCAAAGCTTTCCCCCATGTGCCAATGCCATGTGTTACAGGAGTCATGTACATTCAAGTTTTTTCCCTTTAGTTTTCCGCATTTATGGTTTATGTTCTGCAAAATCTGCGGTGGATAAAGAAAAATGATATAAAAAAGTAATTTGAAAGCTAAATGCATTTAGCTCTACAGCCTTTACAGTACAAACAACAGGACATTTGTATAGAACAAACTTGATGAACAATGTCAGGGTTTACAGTGAAAATGGCACACTTGATGATAGTCTGTTGAATTTTCTTTATCCTCAGGATGTTTTTTTTATTGTGAGTACTGAATTACAATATGATTTCTCTGCTTGACTGTAGTTACACCATTTGTTACATATTTTATTGTATTTTTAGAAACCTTGTGTACTGTGGTGAAAAGGCACTGTTTGTGATATGTTCTGTATGTACTGGATGAAAGATGAAACACAAAATATGTTTAACATATGTGTCATAAGCTACAATGTCATGAAGCACATTTTTGTAACTGTGATAGACCTGACATCTGCACTCTTAACTTGTAAAATGAAGAAGATGCTTTGCTTAATATGATGTTAAGGTGGAAACAAAGCTTGAGCTAAAACCATTCTGCTTTTTTTTAATTACAGTGTTCAGAGGTTGTGCTTTTTTGTTGTTGTTCTTTCAGTATTTTGTGATCATGTCCATGCGTTTCTGAATAAAATGTGCTCAATTTCACACCCATGTGCAAAGAAAATCTTAAGAAATGTTGCTCTCATTAGCATCCTGAATGTCTTCCTCACAGCTCATCCTTCTTGCAGTCTGTACTGGGAACCAGTTTTACAGTGTCTGAGGGTCTCACCATCATCCATGCATACTTGCAAAGACGCTCCTTGTTGCAGTCCTTCTGCCAGTAGATGACATTCCTGCGATTGAGGTTGGCACCAGCACAAGCGTCGTACCACCAACCACCTCCTGGAACACCCTGAAACTCCAGCTTTGCACAGTTTTGGAAGTAGTTGTCATTGTCTCTATCTTTGGTGGTGAATTTCTGGTTGTCATGCAGGTAGTTCTCTGTGTCCAGGGTCAGTGCATCCAGAGCCGTGCCCTGAAACAACCCCAGCCTCAGCCTGTACGCCGATGATTCATCCTCCACCAGCACGGGGTCGTACTCCCCCGTCTTTGTGATGGCGTCTCGGTCGACTAGTTTTACTCCCAGTTTATAGCGTCCAGGGCCACGGGTGAGCTGATGGAGGTATTCGTTTCCAAGCCAATGATCACCAGTTACATCTCCAAAGCCGTGCTTGTACTCAGCCCAGGTGCGATCGAAATCCACGCTGCTGTTAACAGTGATGTGCTGCACCACGGTCCAGCCTCCCTCCTGCATGGCACAGTACACCACGATGGGGGAGTCACCGGGTTGGATCAGGTACACGCCATCTCCAGCCTTACCTGAGGAGGTCATGAGCATCTCATAGCAGTCTCTGGGCAGCACTGTTGGGCACATAAAATATCATCCATTAACATGTATAGAAAGATACTTGCAAAGCTTCACTATTTGAACCAAATTAAAGATACTCCAAGTTTTGAGCCGAACAAATCCCTTAGTCATATCCTGAAACTCAAAGTAGAAATCTCTTCATGTCAGAAACAGATCCTTTAATGTGAACTTTTGATTGTATATAGTCTCTGTATTTTTTACATCTTTTATAAACCTACTTTATGTTTCCAGATATGATATCCGAGTCATGTTCATGTGTCAGAAGGCACTGATACATTTTTATTGTTAGAAAGTAAGCATCATGGTATCATGGTAGAATTTCTCCATTAGTCCAACTGTGACTTGAATGTTGCTTGTCAGATATAAATGATAAAGAGCTGGCATGACAGAGACACCCCATAGCTTTATATTGTTTTTTTTGTTTTGTTTTGGTACTTAAAAAAGATGCCATTTTGTAATTAGTGATCATATGATATGTGGCATACATCAGCTCCATTAGGGCTCACTCTTTTGGGAAGCACTCTTTTGGGTCAAATATTTTAATTCAGTGCAAGATGCCCTGTTAAACTATTGTGTTAAAGTACTGTACTGACATTGTGGTAATTTTTGTCCTAGTTCTTTTAATTACTCAAGAAATGTATCACATTTATGTAGTACATGTCACTTGCTGCAGCCAAAATTTATTGACTAATCAAACAGCAAAGCAGGCTTTAGACATGACCTGTACCATCTGGTTACATAGTGTAAGAAGGGCTTGAAATGCAACACGACTATCAGAGAGTAACAGCTTTCTATATCATACATGTTCTAGCTCCATCCTGTGGTGTTATTTGGTACTACAATGTTTAGAGTACAATTGAGAACTACAGACCCACCACCACCTTGATGAACTATATGCAAAATTGCAAACATTAAATTTCAGTTTAGAAAGGAAAGAACATTTGCCTTCAGATAAAGAGTTTCAGTTAATGAGAACATTCATTGAAATGTAGAAAGATGAAAATGGTAGCATTTTTCTTTAAAATATTGTGGATCAAAAGTTGTGGACTTCCTTAAAATTAATAGTCAAGTAAAGCCCTTAACATCTCAATGTGTCCGCTAGAGTTACTGTCAACAGTGACATTGAACACTACATAGCTTTGAGATAAATGTACTGTTTTGAGAGCCTAAAATAAACCAATATATATATAAGTTAAGTTTGATGATAGTCCATATAGATCTTAAATGTCATGAATGTATTTCCCTAATAGAAGGCCAAATTGCCTTCTATAGGGACATACATTCATGACTATTTTCTCTGAGGGAGTTTCCCAAAGGGATTGATAAAGTTCTATCAAACCTAATTTTTGATGTTGGCCAGAGTATGTACAATTACTGAAGTAAAAAAATTAATATACAGAACATATAGTGCTGTATTTTTTTCTCTAAGCTCTTCTGATAGAGCACACGCCTGCTTAAGGCTCCCATCCCCACATGGGCGCAGTTTTCTCTGGGTGGTGTATGTTACACTCAGTGATAGGTGGTCAGCACTGCTTAACATGACAACAACTCTGCATTCACGCTGACATCTTAGATATGCAATTGGCTTGGCACTGTAAACCAATGTGCTGAAACTGAGGACAAAGCAGAGGGCTGCTGGCATCATAAAGAGGGTGAGAGGGAGAAGTTGATTTTGGGACTGTTCAAGAACATGCAGAGGAGACATGTTAAACACACTAAAGTGCATAAAAAAACAAAATAACACCAAAAAAACAAACATGGGCTCTTTAAGCTTGACATTGGTACCCAGCTGCCTTTTAAGGACACCTTTAGGTGGGTAACATGGAGTGAGAATTAATTAAAATTGTGCGAATCAAAAGGAAATCCTGAAAAAGCTCTGCTGAAGTATATTTAGCCTTACATCAGGCAAAAAGTACTTTGTTTAAGTCATAAAAAGACAAAAAGTTAGGTCATAGGTGAATGAGGGAGGTGTAACACTGTGACCTAGCATGGTGTAACATAGCTTACTTGAGTTCTGCCATTTTACTGATTAATGTATACTTATGAAAAAAAAGAAGAAAAAAAATCTTTGAATTGTGTGCTGTAAAAGTCTGGATAATGAGTTGGTTCTTGATAGTTTTTCTCCAAATTTTGCTATATGCCAAACCCAGCCTTGCAAAGCTAAGCCCTGTTAAGCTAGCAGGCATAGTTCTAGCTTCACTGTACAAAGGTAGTATTGACTTTGTTTAAATTGTTTTTAATCAGGAACAGCACTGTAGAGATCCTAAAATTTGAACTTCAAAAATGTCATTTAGTGTTATCAATTTAAATTTAGATCTACAGTTGATAGGGTTTAGGATAATGATTGAAAAATTCAAATGTAACTCTGCCATTGACCCTTTGTTGGTGCTCCTTTTGATTCACTGAAACAACCAATCGAAATCGAAGAGGACCTCCTCAAAGCAGCTGTTGCCGGTTTACTCAGATCAGACAGTGTATGTGTAGGCAGTTTATTTCAATGCACTGTGGTAAAATTATCTCAATTTCGTGAGGACATTACTTGGTGTTACAATTAAACTATTTTGCTGTTTTGAACGACTGTTAAGTTTGACACCAGTAAGGTCATTCACTAGCACTGTGTAAAACTTTTTAAACAGATTGATAAAGATTGTGAGGTACTGTCATACAACTTACTTTAGCATTTAAATGTAATCTTGCATTTATTTGTACACTGAGGCCGGTGTTACAAAGAATCAAATTAAGTTGATTTGAATAAAGTAGATCAAAAAGTGAGTTATTTTCTACTAGCAACAACAGTTTGTCGAACCTTGCAAAAGTAACCTCAGAGGGCTGGACTTGATAATGGCACACATCCTGTAAAGGGTGGAGCTTGACCAAGCGTTAATTGACAGGACTGCAAAGAATTTGTCTGTCATTAATTGAAGACAACTGCAATATATTTTCTTAGTTTAAACATTGATCAGCTGCTGAACTACTTTAGCTGTTTGTCTGACATTTCAACTTCTTAAAATGCATATTGACCAGCTGAGGATAATACTTATCATTTATAAATCACCCAGCAATTGAACTCCACAGCCTGGAGTTTGAACATAACCCACCTGAGGATTCAAAATAATGTTTTAAAACAATAACTAAACTAGCACTCAGAAGTCATTTGCTAAAAGGAAGAATGTGTTGCTCTTTAAAACTTGTCAAATAAAAAAAACAACAACATATTTTAACATTTTATTTCCCCTTACATAAGTGAGCTAAAAGAAACAACAACAAGAAATAATTCAAAGTGAAAGTGAAAGTCTCTTTTACCTTTCATCCCGTGGTTCAGGACTAAGTTATGCTGATCTGGAGGGATAAGGTTCAGGTTCTCAGCTTGGAGATGCTGCATGTGGACTCCAGCCACACTGAGAAGCAGCACAGCCATCCAACATTTTGAACTCTTCATCCTTTAATGTCGTCAGCTATCAAACTAGCAATGTATAGATAAAGACAAGATATTGTCAGTGTCTCGATGGATGCAGAGAACTTGCGTAATTAATACAACAAAACTGCTTAAAAGGGGAGACAGAAAGTGAAAGACAAATTCAATGTTTACCTTCAGTAGATCCGTTCCAAGTTCCTTCTGTATGAATCTACACTAACACGAAAACTGTGCTGTTGTCCGCTGAGCTATCATTCAGAGTTTACTGAAATCCTCACACACAGTCCGTCCTGCCCCGTCACAGCTGGACTTCAGCCTTTGGTTCACATCACAGTGACATCAAGCCTTCACTTATCTGTGTCAGGTGAGATAAATCGCCGTGTAAACTCAGAGATATGAGATTTTTTGAACCCATATCTCTGATTTACTTAAATCACTTCTGGGCCAAATGAGGCTGAAGTCCAGGTGAGATTGCATTGTGCTGGAATGTGTCACTTGTGATCTAGCAGTCTGTTTTTTGCACCTGAAATATGACCCAAATGTACTTTAACACCAAGCTCAGAACATCCAGTTCTACAAAAGTGTGTTTGTCTGTAAAAATGCCATCTCCCAATAGAGGAAAGGATTAAACTTCAAGCAAAACTTTTGCCTACAGAGCGAAACACAAAACAAATATGACATTGTTCAAAATCAAGCTTTATTCAGCACTTGGAACAAATTAGTATTTCACAATAATTTAAGGCAAAGAATTACTATGCCATGACTGAATCTCAAATATAATCATATTTACAAAGTAAGTGGTTAAATGGTAAAACTACCACACAATTAAACTATACTGCACATGTTCAGTTCTTCTGTTTATGTCATTGTGACAGACAAAATTTAGTTAAGCCAAGAGGTACTTTTTTAGGTGGCGTGGTCCAGCAAAGGCTCTAACTTATAAAGGGGTGGACTTCTGTTGTCAATAACACAACAAATGGCAACGTATAAATCTTTTCACTTCACTTACTCAAAAAGGTGTACGTCTTAATTGGAAGCATTCAAAAAGGTAATGCAAAATTGGGCTTCTGTTTAATGTACTAAAAATATGTGTTTGAAAGAAGGTTAGACTGTCCGAGTTAGGTTAGGGATAGTTTTTGACCTGATTCCCCCTTCCAACTTAAGTCAGCAAAGAAGCAGAAATCTGATGGTTAAAATAATTATGCTAAATTTTCTGGTTGTGTGAGGTGTGTAAATGGGTGTGAAACCCATTCTGATCTGCTCATAAAACAATCAGTGCTGCCTTTATCTGAAATTGTAGACATTACACATATTAAGTATTCAGAATCAGTGATCCTTTTGTGGGAGTACACCATCGACAGCCACGCACATGCTCAGGCTTTTGTAAGCAAGCTGCTTGTTGTGGTAAGACCGACATTTCCCAATCTGTCAAGAGGAGTTTGATTAAAAATTAAAAGTCCAAGTTTGGTTGAGATTATATATAAATGTATATACATCAACAAAATCCCATGGGCTTCTTCACAGAGCTGACATCACATGGTATTGTTCAATTCTTTTTGCAATCACATGTTTACATGAGTAGTGTGCTGAACTTTTCCTGTTGTAACTCCACTTTTTGACAATATGCTAACATATGCACACAGTATCAATGCCAAGTACTATCACATAGATGTTTAGGATTATTGGAGGGCATCTTGTTTGCCCAATACAATTTCAACAGGGACTTAAGTCACCTCTGAACATCTTTGTGAACACACCACTGTATAGACAACACATTAGAACATGTACAGTGAAGCATTTCAGGTTGCAAAAACCAAAATATTAAGTCCAATGACTCTTCACATTTATGCATGTCTACAACGAGAGAACAAACTAAAATCGGGCTCTTCTTCTCCATCAGGTTAGCTGAGAGAGGAAGGAATCAATCACCTAAGGAGAAGAAAAAGATCAACACGGATCTTCTGAGTGAAAATTTAAAGCCAAGAGTGACATTGATCATAATAAACTTAAATATGTAAAACCAACCTTTGCCATGTCTCCTGCTGCCCCTGGCACACTTTTCAGTGTAGGTTCCTGATGCCATAAATCCAATAACTGCTGAGTAAAAAGCTGGAAATTTCTGTAATATAGAGAGTTAAAATCTTAACCAAAAGACCACTTATGTGAGCCTCACACAGCGCTCAACAGTAGCTTAGTTTTAGTTTTTAAGTAAAAAAAAAAAAAATCAGTGAGATGGTCATAGGTACCAAAAAAACTGTAACAACATTACACACAGATGAAGCGTGTGTTTGATCAATCACCCAGGGCTAAAAGTAACCAAGGTTACATTTTTGAAGGCATTTGTCTGTTTGTCTGTGAGAAAACCTGAAAAGTTATGCACAATTTGATAAAACGCTCAGGAAATAGTTACGGCAAGAGAAAGAAGTGGTTTGATAGTAATGATTTTATTTGTCATTTTATTCCTTCCCTGGTCTTCTTGTTGTCCATCTGTTTAATTTTTGTGCCTGTGTCTTGTCAGTATTATCTGTGTTTGATTACTTCTGTGTGTATAAAGTCTCTGTATGTCTACTGCTTTATGTCAGTTTGTCCTGCATGTAACCTGTATGATTTCCTGTGGGGCCTCATGATTTCTTCCCTGCCATGTCTTCAAAGCAGCAGGGAAGAAATCAGAAAATCATAGGGATGATGAATTTTTGTAGACCAATGCAGAAGTTAGCGTTGTGTTGGTTCCTTTGACTGGAAGCCTAATAAAAGCCTTTGAGATATTTCTCTATGTTTTGGATCATTGCTGATAATAAACTCTGTGGCCAACAGAAAATCATGAAACAAACATGTTATGTTCTTTGTGATAATCTCAACGAAGAAGAACCCACTTTTCACTATTTTTTTGGCTTACATGTGATTGGTAAGAATGAAAAGCTGTTAGTAAGCTACTATAAAGCTACGACATAGCAGTTCAGCTTGGAAGCAACTACAATATTTCCAATGTATAACATCTTATTGTAACTTCTTGTTCTAGAGTTTCCTCATAATTGAGGTATTTGATCAAGTTGGTCCTCATGGCTGTGGCAATAGTGTATGAATAACTGACCATTAATAAAACATCAGAAATGTTGCTGTTGAGTCCCCAGCCATTTTTGTGGTTGTTGTTAGTAGTTTTTTATGAACTGTTATTTTAAACACACAACAATGGCTTCAGGATAAAAAGCTGACAATATCAGAAGCGTTTTATTATTTCTTACTGACTTTTAAGTCTCATGTGCGTGTGTTCAACACAAACCGTATTTCAGTCATTTATCTAAAAGCAGTATTCTTAATCCCATTTACTCTGAGTGGTTGGGAACCAAGAAAGGCTAAATGCTAACTCACATTCATGTTTTTGGACTCAACAGCAAAAATGCCTACACAGCCCTAAGAAATCATCTTAACTGTAATATAGTCTGTTTTAGAACAAGATTTTGCATTATTAGGAGATGGTTTATCTCTTAAATTTTCAAAGACACATTAGAATTAAACATTCTATGAAAAAGATATTAAAAATTGTATTGGAATGAATTTCAAGCCATGTTCACTGAGGCTTTAGTAGTTATGATAGTTGTAGTAATAATATTACTTACTCATCTGAAGTAGATCCAGTGAAGCCACTCACTCTGAGCTCGTCCCACCAGTTTATCAAAACTGCCTTTATCCATTTCAAACCAACAATTAGATACCTTGAAAAAATCATAGAAAATGGTAAGAGCCTGGCATCTTTCTCTTTGCATTTATTATACTTGCAATAAGATGGTCAGAATTTACAGTACACTCACACTTTTAAAATGATTATCTTACTTCAATGTCTGATATTTTTGAAAGGTACTAATGCCATACAAAAACCTACAAATCTTCATCTTTATTTTATTTGTCTAACAGCTTTTGTGAGTGAAAATGAGTGATCTGCTTTAACAGCACCGTTATGTTGACTACTTAAATGTTACCTGTGAATTTGCATAAAAAAGCTATAAGCAGAACTAGGCCTGCAACATTTGTGACTTAATGACACAGTACTACTCAATGTTTGGATTCTTAGAATAATTTTTGACTGTACTGGCACTGAAAAGGGGATAAAAACCATTTTGATTATAAGTGATATTATGTCTTTGTTCAAATTCGTGTTACTGTGATGGGAATACTTTATGAAAGCTGTCAGCATTAACTAAGGCAGTGATACTTACTCTTCATATGGATGTATGAGGACTTTTTTGACTAATGGAAACAAGTCAACACAACAGCCGATAGTAATCCTGGGGGAATCCTCCTCTATGCTGCAGATAAAATTAAATGTAAGTAATATTAACACCATGATCAATGTGATTTACTTTGAAATTTAAGACACTCACCTTTTACTTATTATAGGAAGGAAATCAACTAAAACACCAACATCTTGGATCCTGTACAAAGGCAGAAAAATGCATTTTAATATCCAACAATCATAGTGCATGTCACATTGTTAAAGCCTCTGAATGTTTGTGTACCTCAGAAAGTACGTCAGCAGCTCTTCAACATTTCTCTGCCAGAGTGTTAAACACACCTTCAACCTCAGGTGTCTCCCAAAGAGCACATCAATCATTGCACTGTGATCCTGTGTGAGCTGAAACACATTATCATGTTTTATCTTCATTTTAGCAACACAATTTTTCATGAAAAACAACAACAAAACAAACAGAAGCACATAGCAGTGCAGTATTTCTGACCTCAGTGAGCGTGCAGTTGTCTGCTTCCTCAGAACTCGTTCTACCGGTCTTGCAGTTATTATTGACATTCAGAGGAAACTCCCAAGAGTCCACGTCAAATATCTCCTGGTTCATGTCCTGCAAGCAGTTCATCTCATTCTCCTTGTTGGCAGCATCATAAGTCCTCCCACTCTGCTTCCTCCGAGCCACCGTCAGATGATGAGTTTTCCTCTTGCATGACACCACCCGCTTCAATCTGCCGCTGCCTGATCGACTCACTGGATTCCTAAATGTTAAAAAACAAAACAGACTCTGCATTAAACCACATAATATGTTATAATTCAAAGGCCCTGTTTATAATTTCATACTAATTATTTCCAACTGTGTAATCTGAGAAAAAGATGGTAGCAGATAGTTCAGACACAATATTGCAGTATTTTTTAATCAACTCTTTAAAACAAGATGCAGCTTTTTATTGGCATTTTACATTTGTCAATATAAACCCATAAAAGAAATGTTAATATGTCCATGTTTGGTACTGTTTTTTGTTTTTAGCACACTAACTTAATGACATAATTATTTTTACACTTTGACATATTTTTTTGAATATTGCATCTAAACAAACACACAAACACAAAATGTTTTATGGAGATACGAAAATAATGGTTTGATATTATTGAATACAAATATTGAACAAATGACTGGTGAAAATATTGCTCAATCAAGCTAGAAATTAATATATTTGATTGATAATTGCCAGTTTTTTGGGGGGGAAATGATGACAGCTTATACCCAGTTTTTGGCCATAGGAACATTTGATAAGTAAGGGCACATAAGGAAATAAAATGGGGAAAAATGAGAAAGTTTTGCACATATCTTGGTAAGCTTAAGTCAGTGGTTTTCAAACTTTTTTCCTCAAGGCACACCAAACATATGTGATCATTATCCCTCTCAGGGTTTTCTAGGGCTGGAGCCTATCCCAGCTGACAGTGGGTTTTTATATGTTGTTATTATTAACACTTTTGGAAGCTGGTTGGTTACTTTGATAGAAGTGAAGGAAAGGCTTATATAAGTATTTCAGTTCTGCCTGCACCTGATCAACTAAATACAACTCTATGCAGTTTATGAGTAGCATAGTTTGTTTGGCTATTTCAGCTAATACTCCAGCTACAACCACCACTACTCCACCAGTGATCTAGTGAAAAAACAGTCCAAACTTACCTCTTTTTGGGGAACTCCTCATTCTTATAATCCTCCTGCATAAAACATGGAAATTTGACATGATCAAAAGTGGTTGAGCTTCAGGTCAAAAAGGAAATTTTGATTGAGTTGCACATTTGTATTTTAAATTAAGGATCCACCTTACTTGCTTTGTGTTCCTCAGGTGTGTGTAAGTCACTCTGTACTCATCCCTTTGAAGGGCATGGCCAAAATTCTGGTACTCTCCATCTTCACTGTTTGAGTCCATTATACCTTGGGACACACAAACCCCTCTTTTTACAGAAGAATGCTTTAACACACAACATTCTGATCAGGTAAGAGTAACACGTTTTGTATCACTCACAGAAACCTTTGTGGTTTTTTAAGTTATCCCTCCTTGTGTGTTTTTTATTTGCTTTATTTAATTTTATTTATTTTCCAACTGTTATCATTGAGCAGCACTTTGGTGAACTTCAGTGCTTTTAAAATGTTGCTATACACATCCACACTGACCACCTGTACAGGAAGAGACAGAGCAGGCTGCATTTGTTTAACATCTGGGGGAAACTCCTGTGGATGTTTTACTAGTCTGCGGTAGCCATTGTCCTGATCTGACTGGCCGGCTCTGTGAAGCTGGACTCTCTGGTGACTGTGAGAGAGAAGAAGACACTTGACACACTGCTGGACAATGGCAGTCACTCTCTTCACACTGTGCAGGAAGTGCAGGACCAACAGACTGAGAAACTCCTTTGTCCCACAGTCCATCAGACTGTGCAACTCCTCACTGCGAGGGAAGAGAAGAGCCAGGAAGACAGAGGACAGGAAGGAGCAATAGCCAGCCAGTAGCCATATTTTTTAGTTCATTCATATTTATGTATTCTGTTTTAATCTACCTGTTTGAATAACTTTTTCATCTGTAATAATGAACTGCTTTGGAATCCCAATTTCCCCGAGGAAGTTTTTCCAAAGGGACTGATAAAGTACTATCTAATTTCTTTTATTGTAATCTCATCTAATTTAAAAGTGGATTGGATTTTGGGGAAAACGTATTTCTACTAGTTCACATTCAACAAATATGTCATTATGAATGTAAACAAAGGCTGTTTCTGAAGCATGCTGTTGGACCCATCATCTGGCATCTCATGGCAGAACTTTCAGTCCTTCAGAATGAATTGGTGTGAATGATTTCTCTTAAGAGTGACAGGGTTGTATACCTTTCTTAGTGAAAGGAGGTGTTTGATTTAATTAAGTCTGTGTCATAACAAACTTAAAAGGATCCCTTTGGATTTTAAATGAGTGGTTCTTGGTTGATCGAGCTTTTATAGGTACCACCAACTTCTTAAAGAGAAATTGCTAGACACAAAACTTTTTCAACACATAGGCTGATAAAAATAATTAAAGGAATAGGTTGGTACAAAATATCAGAGTGAGAAAATAGTAATAGTAATAGTAATAATCACACCAATACAGGGGAGTCCAGTGAACATACATGCATGCATTCTGGTTTCATTCTGTTTCCTGTGTGAACATGACAAATTTACCAAAGTAAAGTTCTTTATCTTGAGAACCAACTTTGGTGTTATATAGTTATGAGATAAATAAGGCAATATCTTGAAAATATTATATTGACTTATATTCACTTATAATAGCCTAACCACCCATTTTTAGGTCCCTACCAACCAGCACATTTGAATAGTTATGCAGTTTCTAGTTCCCTCTTAGCCCTTTTAGTAGTTTAAAATCAGTACTTACATTTGCTTGAGCATGTTTTTTAGGATGCATTGTGCAAAGTTACATATAATTACATCTCAGCGTTGAGTAAAAAATAACATGAAAATCTAAACAAAGCTTTCTTGTGTCACAAATGTTATACTTAATTATTTGCCAAGTTTAATTTCGTGATGATCAATGAATAATACTGGTTGTTACTGTTGTACTTGAGTAAGGTTACATCAGAGTACTAATTCTACTTAAATGCAACGATTTTGTACCCTTTCCGTCCATACCAAACTAGTTAACGAGTGCTAAAAAACATATATTAATAGAATTAATGTAGATTTTTTTTGTTGTCATCCGGATTACAAGAAAACCCTTGAATGTCCATGAAATTAAAAGCAAAACGAAACGAACCAAAATAGCTAAAACAAACGCGCCCACAAAAACACAATTTCCCAGAGTCCACCTGGTCTTTGTTGTGTTTTACGTCTCCAGGAAGTACCCGAAGTCGAAGTGAGTGTGAGTGCCTTGAGTGTATTTGTTACTTATATGACTCGTTACCAGCTCATTTTCCTCATGTGCTTTTAACACTGTTGAAAAAGACGACGTCCGCTGTGTATCTGACTGAAAAGGTTGAGAGTTAAAGGAAAACGTTTGTTTGCTTTCGTACGCATATTACGTGCTGACAACAGAGGAAGGATTTAAGCTGTTAGCAATAACATAAAGTGCTGCGTATCTTCATTCAACCTCGCAAACCGTTTTAAGTAAGATCATCTGGTCATTTGTGAACAGCAATGTATGAATTAAAGCAGAAAGCGGAACTCTAAGAAATAGCTGTATGCACCGAGCACAGTCTTAAACGTACCCTCGTCTTCTCCTCCTGGGCAGATGATCCAGTCAAGTTTCCCTCTGATCACTGCAGGACGAGGACACCAAGTTATTTAGATTTATAGACCCACCCAGTGCCAGAGAATAAAGCATCCTTTTCATCATGTAGGCTGTGCTCTCTGCACCCTCTAGCGACTATCAGTTCATATCAAAGCCTTTACTGTGCTCAATACAATGCTTTACAGTTAATTAGACTACCACACTCATAGTAAGAGACTGCAGAGCTCCCAGTAAGCCAACCCACGGGCCATGTCACACCTGGAAAAGCACGTGTCACTAGGGCCATGGCTGGTAGTGCGGAGAAATATTTTTTTCTTTTAAAGACACATTTATAAACCTGATTGAGACATAGGGTAAGAAAAGGTTGCTCTAGTACAGGGGTGGGCAACTGGCAGCCCGGGGGCCACATATGGCCCTCTGCCTCACTTAATGTGGCCTGCCAGCCATTTTCAAAAATCAGCAGTTGTAAATATGAAGAAAACTCAAATTTATATTCATAATAATTCTATATAATCATGATTGATATTTTTATTGTCTTTTTTAAGTTATTTAAAACCTTACTTTGCTATTATAGAGTCTCTAAATCTCTTTCATGAAGCATTGGAACATTATATCAAGTATTACTCAGTACTATATTTAAAATATGGCAGCAGTAAAATCTTTGAGCTTTAAAAATTGTAAACACTCATCATTTCATTGATTTTAAAATAGCTTGACTTTGGCTAAATTTGCTTGAATTCTGTGTCAAGTCCATTTAATTATGCATAATACATTTTATTTGTGATGTACCATATGAATATTGGTATGCTAATTTAGGATGAATTAATATTCTCTAATGGTATTTCTCCAACATCTTTTTTCCTCTGGAGAATTTCCGAAAGTTTGTAACAATGCGGCCCTCAGGCTAGGAAAAATGGTATTATGGGGCCCTCTTGGTAATTAAAGTTGCCCACCGTTGCTCTAGTAGAATGCTGTTTCTGAATTTACAACAATTACAATAAATAAATTCAATAAATAAGAATGATTAAATGAGCTGGCCTACTGATCAGTACAAAGATAAACTATTTAAATATAACATCTAAATCAGCTGTTACCATTCAATATTGTAATTGACAACAGGAAAGATTTTTATAGTAAATAAAAATAGGACAATAATTTACATTTTTGAAACTAGAGCAACAAAAACTAAACTCTAAATCACACATAATGGGGCAATTTCTTGTTTTTGAGCATCAAAAGTTTTAAGCAGACCAATGCACATAGTCTAAATAGCAAGAATATGTTGGCAATATGACATTTGTTAATGATGGTGAAATTACACTCAAATGTTTCAAACATACAGTGCTTAACAGTTTATAAGATTACCACCCTATGTAAGGTTTATGCCTCAGCTACCCTATATCAACTGCATCAGTAATCACTAAAATCATTTTTATGTCTCTGTGTTTATGTCTTTATGTTTTTATTGTGGTTAGGAACTAGGTTGATATGTAGATCAAAATAACGTAGATACGGCCCTTGTATCCACATCTGAGTGTTGATAACTTAGATGGATTTTTTTAGTCCTTCTAAAGTAGTGACATTGAATGTATTAAAAAGAAATGTAACCATTGTCTTTAACTTCTCAATATCCAGTTGAAAACTGAAACAAAATATGGAGGGGAGTAATTTATCTATTAATTTCAGATAGGAATTTGTGCATCATTAATTGTTACAACAAAACACTTATTTGTGTAATCGTAACATGATAACAATTTTTATTTTTTAGAGTGAGGGCAGAACACTTCTGTACTGTTGTGTCAGTTCTTTTCTTTTAAAATTTGTACTGAAGATCAGTTTCTATATGATTAAAAAAATTCACTAAGATAATGAAAAGTATATACTTTTTGACCCTTTTTATTTTTGTTTCTCTGAATATAAAAACTTTGCCAACGTTCACATACAAGACACAGTTTGTAGGAGTTTGTCTTAGGTTTGATAATATTGTCTGGTATTGGCTTCCTGTGACCTCTGTTGTCAATATTGTTTTGTTTTTTTCAAGAGTCATGACATTTTTAATTCTTGTATTATAATTTTTTTTTACTTCATTCCAGAAAAAATATCAAGATTTGTGTAGCCAGTAAAAGTCACATCTACTGGTGTTGTTTGGTTGAGGGATATTAATCCTGTACTTGTGTCTGCAAAAGCAATGACCCTTATCCCGATCAGTGAGGCATATCAGCCGTTTGTCTCAGCGTTTTATTGATCCGAGGCGAGCTGCAGCTTGTTGGTGTCTCACTTTAGTGTCAACAACTTCCCTAAATGCTCAAAAAAAAATAGCATCAGCTGCTTTAATTGACTCATTGCTGACGCTGCAGTTTTCCCTCTGCAGCTTGACAACTCGGCTTCACTGATGTGGAGGTATTCATCTGAGACCAACACACAGTGTGTGTGCTGCTGTCACTGAAGTCAGGTAAGATATTTACGAATCTGTATCAACCCCTGACCGACTGTTTTATGTCAGTGCACTGGGTCACCTGATATTTTATGATGAATGAGCTCATGTGATTATGGTAGTATAAAAGTTGTTTTTTCCGGGTGTGTTGATGCTTAAAGCAGATGTTTGTTGCCACAGTCAGTATCAAAATGAGAGCTTCTCATGCTGCCTGTGCTCTGCTGAGCCTTGCACCTCTGTTGGTGTTTGGAGTTCCTCCCAGTTGGACCCAGCCAGAGCAAGTTCACCTTTCTTATCCAGGTCAGTAATTTCATTGTTTATCAGCTCTGGGATAGAGCTTCTCTCTGACAACTCCACCTTTCCTTCTCATTACAAAGTAGAATCATAGTCAAGTTTGTATAGATTTGTTAAAGAACAGCAAATATGGTATTGACTGAAATCACGGATAAAATTGAAAATCCTGAGTTTACTGCTTTCTTACAGTTAACGATAGACGTTACTGAATTACATTTTCACCCCTTTAAAGGCTGCAGGTGTTGATGAAACAGCAAGACTTGTTTTATCTAAAAGTCATTCTTAAAGTTAAATGTTTGTTCTTGCATTAGTTGCTAAGGCACCTGGTCCCTCCCTGTACAGTCACACATCTACTGTCACTTTTGGTTCACACTCTGAGCAGGGCTGAAACAGAGGGGTGTACAAACATGCCAATTTTCACTATCAGAGGGGAAACTTTTATACATTTTCTAGGGACATCTGGGTCAAGTGTTAACAATATTGATGCCTAAAACTAGTTTAAACTGCTTCTCAAGTGGAACCATTTCTCATTTTTGATCCTAAAGTATAGAGAATGACATCAACGCAAATAGATCTATGAGTGATTACCTCCAACAAGGAAGTCATGTTATTGCCGGCATCTGTATGTTTGTTTCTCTGTTAGCAACAACTCAAAAAGTTTTGGATAGATAGGACCATTTTCAGCATTTGTGCATATTTGTATGTTTTCATGGTCAAGGACTCTAAATATTTAGATGAAATAAAGGAAGGACTAATATTCATGGTGAAAATCACAATATGGGTGAGGACTGTGGTGCTGGCAGAGGTCTGCGCTCTCTGAGTGCTTTTCTAGTTTACTAATTCAATGTTGTGATAAAATACATAGCAAGTCAACAAACTTCACTAGCATTTTATGTGGTCAGGTCTTCTTAGTGGCAAGATCAAGACATACCTCTGGTGCAGTTTCAATCTTACTGTTAGTAAGGATGGGCAGTATACCTTGTTTGCAATGTTTTAGTTTGTAAAGAAGATATAGCGTAAGATATCACCATTTTAACCGATATTAATTGTTTTTAATGAATGTTGGAACTTTCCTTTGACTTTACATTTATTTAAAGAAGTTTATTAATTAATGAAATAATTAAAAATTAAAGATATCTGGCCTAATGCTTGGAAATGTAATATTGTTCAGCTGACCCTTGTGGTTTATACTTGAATCTAACTCTGTTTTTTAATATCTCAATTAAGATACGTTTTGCTAAAACAAACAATAAAGAAAAGATACAACTTATGGCCCATTATGTTCCCCAGCTCTACTCATTTACCCCTTAGCATCTATAAATGCATTTACTGTAGGCTATGTGGCATTAGTTCAGCTGGATCATTTTGCATTTGTTATTTGTCTTTTCCTCACAGGTGAGTCTGGGTCTATGGTAGTGACATGGACCACCTTTAATAAGACTGAGACCATCGTGGAGTACAGCCTTATGGGGGGTCATCTTTTTGAGATGACAGCTAAAGGTGAAGCTACTCTGTTTGTGGACTCTGGAATAGAGAAGAGAAGGATGTTCATTCACAGAGTTACTCTGAAAGGCCTCAGATCTGCTGCTACTTATGGTGGGTGGAGGTTTAATATCACTGTCTTTGATTGCCAGATTGTTTCCTTTAACTTTGAAGCTGTACATGTGTCTCTCTCCCCTGCCTGATTTTAGTCTACCACTGTGGAAGTGGTCAAGGTTGGAGTGACATGTTCTTCTTCACTGCTCTGAACGACAGCACTAGTTTCAGCCCCAGATTTGCTCTGTATGGTGACCTGGGCAACGAGAACCCTCAGTCACTGGCTCGACTGCAAAAGGAGACGCAGCAGGGCATGTACGATGCTATTCTTCACATCGGTAAGCCTCACAACAAACTAGCTCAGTAGGTAAAAACAGTTCTACAATTTTGACTTCTAGTGTGTCCAGAATTTGTACGTATGATATTATGTTGTGAAAGACTTTAATTATGAACTCATATCAAACAAAAATACAAACTTTTTTAGAAAAATTTCCAATGAGACTGTAAAGATATTATCAGCTTTTTTAAAAAAAGACATCTTACCACAGGGAAGATTATCAATCAATCAATCAGTCAATCAATCAATCAATCAATCAATCAATCAATCAATCAATCAATCAATCAATCAATCAATCAATCAATCAATCAATCAATCAACCAATCAATCAATCAATCAATCAGACTTTGTTATGCAGATTTCATGCAAACAGGAGTGTAGCACAAAGTGTTGTACATAGACAGAAAATACAAATTAACATGCACATACGGGAGGCCTGAGTGTTGAGAACAGCTTTCTTAGCATCTGCTCCAAGCAAACCCTCAGACTGGCTGTGAAGATCACAAAGGACCCTTCTCATGTTCTCCATGAGGAATATCAGCTTCTGCCATCAGGGAGACGTTTTAGGGTACCAAACTGTGAGAAAAATAAGTACAAGCTCTCGTTTGTTCCTCAATCTATTTGCCTATTAAACAGGGGTGAGAAGGTGGGACAGCTCCACACACACATACCGTGACACTGACTTGGGACTTTTTTTTTTAATGTATTTTATGCTCAATTGGTGTTTGGGCTGTTGTTAAATAGTTGGACTTTTACAACCTTTTATGATGTATTTATTTGCATGCTTTTATTTTTAAGTGATGTGATGCTGTGATGATGGATGAGCTGGTGATGCGGAACAAATTTCGGAGAAATCAGACAATAAAGTATTATCTTATCATATAAATACAGTCAATTTGGACAAACAAACCCATATTTAATAATCATTATGTGACTTCCAGGACCTTTGCAGACAGCCTCAAGGAACACTGAGGAAACTGCATCTTTTTTCACTTCCTCACTTGCTTTATTTTTTCACAACTTAGGGGTTTTGTTTTGGTCAGTGCTGGTCAGCTACATTTGTACGAGTGTCAGTTTTTTTTCTTGAAATATCTATGGGTGCCTGGTCAACAAAAATGATTAACAACTGTTAAAAATAACAGTTGTCAAGAAAAAATAAGAACTTTGAAAATGGTCTATTTAACATATCAATAAAATAACATTTTGAATTTAAAATTTGTATCTATTATTTCATTGTCTTTAACTGTAAGATCAGTCCCTGTCACCCATCCTGTAGCCAGTCACATGAGGCACTTGAAATATCTTTGCTCATGTTTTTATTGTAAGGTGAGTCGCTGATATACTTGTTTGCATGGATAAGCTTATAATGGCTGACGGATGGATTTCTGTAAAAAAGGATCAAACATGCTGGATGGAAGCTTTGGGGGAGCTGACATGGGTCCATGGGCCCATAGGCCATACTCTTTAAACCATCCAGGGGATGTAGGAAACGTTTCTAAGGTTTAGGCGAGATTCTGAAATACTAGCAATTAGCTTAAACAACAGGATTGCAGCATATCAAAGACTGTTTTAGGACATTTGGGTGATAGAAAGGAAATGTTATAAAAAATATTCAAAGTCAGAAGTGCTCAGAGAACACAAACCTCCTTTAAGGCATTTCTGTCATGGCTAGCCAAGTTCTTAGCAAAAGTGAAAGAACTGTCAGGCAATGTTAGCAAATGTGTTTTTTCAAACTTTGGTTGCTGTTTCTTTGTGCCCTGAGCAACATTCCCTGAAAAATTAATTAAAATTTGTGAATAAGATTTTTAATTGTTGTGGGGGGAAATGTGGAAAACTGCCTTGTCTCAGTAAATCCAATGTTCAGTATTTATCCTCTAAATATGTCCTTGGTCAATATCCAGGTTTGGATCACCACCAAAATCAATAATCACTTCTTTTCTTGCACAGCATTTTTGGAAATTTCATCAAAATCTGTTGAGAACATTTTGAGTGATCTTGTTCACAGAAAAACCATGTAAAGATAAACTGACATGCCAGATGGTCAGTCCAACATTACTTGTCTTTCTGGGCAACAGACTATAGAAAGTGTTTGGGAGTGGGCAGAACCTTTGAAAAGCATATCCACCAGGTGGTTGGACATGGAGGTGTACCAGAGGTTATCAGTGAACTGCGAGCATGTATGTGCACCTGAAAGCGGCCTTGAGTTTGATAAAAACATTCAGTTTACAAGCATGAGAGCTTGGAAATATTAGTGCGAAGGGCCTCATATTCAGGTTTTTTTCTGGCAAGGTGAGGGGGGATACTGATTAGTTTGTGAAGTGTACAAGCAGTTTGCCTGTGCAGACCAAAGCATAAGAAACTAAAAAGAAGAAGCCTCGCTGATTTGGAAAGCGAAACATAGCTAATGTTAGTTGCCTGACTGAATTTAGAGAGAGATGGTTTCTGCGATTGCAATATTTCCTGGTATATCTAAATTCACCAGGAGGTCTGTTGACATAGGCTTAACGTTAGCTACAGGTAATACATCGCTAGAAGAGTTAATACAGTCTGATACAGTAAAATGAAGAGTATGGCTTCAGTCTGCTCTACTGTACAGTGTGCCTTGAGAGAACACTTGTTATAAACTGGCCCCAAACAACGAATGATTGATGACTGATTTGATTGATTTATTGATTGATTGATTGACAAATGCTCACCTCAGTGCAGGCCTTTGGTAACAATGAAGCAGTGCACCATGCATATTTCTGTGAAAAAGTCCAAAGTGCTGCAGAAATCAACCATGAAGATCAAATCTAATCAATATTTTTGTTTGTTTTCCAGGGGACTTCGCGTACGACATGCATGAGGTATTTTTCCCCTCTGTCTCTTTAATATCATGACCTCTAATCTCACTGGGTTCATCTCTTTCACTCACAAATTTCTTTCAGCAGCATCCTATTTTCTCAAAGCCACTCATATATTCCTATAATTCCACAATGACAGATGGGATAAGCCCCTTCACCTTTCTTTAATGCTTCCATCTCAGAGTTAGTAATCATCAGTGTGTCTAAAGTCTCTCAGCTGTGGTTGAGTCATACATCTTATAATTACTGTGACTGTGAAATGCCCTGAACTGTCGCTGAAAGATGAGAGTTCAAGTTATGTCATCTGAATATTTCTTGGAATAAAAAGCTCAATTACGCAACCACAAACATGAAATCTTGATATCATTTCTTGTCATCTGAAAATCTTCCAGCTGCCATTGCTCATATTTAACAAACATAACCCTGTCTTAGTTGCTAATATTGATTATTCTGTAAAGAGTGGCTGCAATGTTTTTTTAATGGAAAAATGCTAAATGCAATCAACAGACTGCTCTCTGAACAACTTGCAAGCTATAATTCATTCAAGCTGTGTTTGTTGCTGGAACATGTAAGCATAACCTGCGGCTTCGCTGAAATATAAATACAAAAACAGAGAGGGGATTAATGGATGTGGCGAGTTTAATCTATCAACATAGCTTGGTGGCTCAAGTGAGCTTATAAAGGCAGGGAAAGGTTTGGTTTGTGGAATTATCTAACTTCTTCCTCCCAGTTGCTATGAAGGGGATAGACTTACACCCTGAAGCACTGAAAGCTAATTTGGCTGAATGCTGTTCTTTTTCCAGGACAATGCCAGGATTGGTGATGAGTTCATGAGGCAGGTTCAGTCCATAGCAGCCTACGTCCCCTACATGACCTGTCCAGGAAACCATGAAGCTATGTAGTAAGTGGCATTGAATTTAAGTGCATAAATTTGCAGCCATCCTCACACTAATGAGAATCTGGATTGCTATGGGGTGGAACATCTCCAGTAAATTTCAGGGAACTGCTAGAAACTTTCCATTTGAAATTAAGCTAGAGAATTTAGGAAACATTACAAATTGGAAACGTGCCTTTGAAATTAGTTAGGGGATTTTAGGGGAATTTGTGGAAATCAACTGGAAATTGGGGTTTATTTAAACAAAGTGTATCATACCTAGTCATAAATTTTAACATTTTGTTTTGTAATAGGCAGACAACCACACAGATAATACAATGAAAAAGAAATACATTTCAACTTATTTGTTTTTAAGTAGAACTTTATCAAATTGTAATAACCTTATTGAACAATTAATTTCACCTTCACTTTATGTTGTCCATGGGTTCAAATGTGTGGCTTCATAGTCTTGTCCCCTGAGCTTAAAAATGTGGCCTTGACAGTCCCAAGTTCAACTATCATCTGAGCCTGTGATGTAGGGATGCAGAGTGCATGTATGGAGAGTGTAGCCTCAATAACCCTGCAGTTAGCAATGTGCTTTGTGCACAGGATTAAAGAATATCATATATACTCTTTAGCATACTTCCATGAAATCTGTATTTTTTTTAGTCACGGTTATGCTAAAATTTAATTAATTGATCATTAATTCCAATGATAAGTTTCCAAGTTCCTGTAATTTTGCAACCCGAGAGAGAGCACATTGTGACTTGAACATTTGTATGTAGCCTGTAAGGTTGTAACACTTAAGTACTTTTGCTTTATGGCACTTGGCTTATCGTACTAATGTAAGTGTTTACAGTAAATGATTGCAACAGAAATTATGCAAGCTGTAGAATAAATATTGATCATTGGTTGTGTTTTACCCTAAAGCCATGATACGAGTTGGCAAATTATGACTACTTTTTTTAGCCACTGAGGGCCTCTGACCTCTGATCTTTTCACTAAGACAGCTACCACTCTCTAGCTATTTTTTTGTTTTGACCATTTCTGTATTAACTCGAGATATGATTGTCAAAATCCCAGTGAATCAGCAGCTCTTTAAATATGGAGACCAGCCTATCTGGCAGTCACAACCATGCCATGTTCACAGTTACTTAAATCATCTTTCTGTTGAGATAATTGAGCTTTAGAAGGTCGTCTTGGTCACAACTACATGACCAGATGTATTGAGTTGCTCCCATGTGATTGGCTGATTAGTTGTTTAGAATAATCAGCAGTTGAATAGTTATACCCAATAAAGTGGATGTAGGCCTGTCACGATAATCAATAAATCAGTTAACCACACAATAAATAAAAACGTCCTCAGTAAGTTACTAGTGCATGCATGTTTGTTTTTCTCCTGTCTTTCTACCAAACAGGCTGGATGAGAAGATGGGTCACTCTGTGCAACTTTCTCAACACCTGGGTGCACTGGTTCTATATAGAGCTGCAACTATCGAGTATTTTTGGAATCGAGTACTCTGTCAATTATTTCTTCGAGTACTCGAGTACTCTAACAAAATATACTTTTTTGTTTTTAAACAAATAAATAAATTGTATACAGTGCAACATGTTGGGGCTTTCAAAATGAGCAACCAAATGCCATTTATTCCTCAGAAAAGGGTTTTTATTTTAACAACTTTCAAAGTTTAAACCAGTACTGGCTTAAAACAAAGCCAATACAATACTGATTTACAAAGCTGTAATATAATTCTGCAATTATATTTGTGAAGTGTGTTCTGGAGGGCATTGTGTAGTTTGAATTGAAATCCTTGATCATGTTCTTAAATCCTGTGTCCTCCACCATGGAAAGAGGACGCATGTCTGTGATGAGCTTATTTAAAATGCTGTAATAGTAATAGTTGCAGCCCTAACAACGTGCTATCGGGCTAAGCTACATGCTAAGTTAACTCCGTTTGACATCAGACACACTGCACTGTGTTTTCTTTTCGTCCCTTCTTGTAGTGACCACACACTTGGGACACTCTCTGCCATTTCTTCTGTGGACTCTCTCCTTTCTGTCCCTCTCTTTTCTCTTCCTTCATGATTGTACAAGCCCCGCAGCAGCAATGGAGGTAGCAGGCGGGTTGTGCCACAGAAATGACCGTCTGTGTCAAACACCATGCACTGTACAGTAGTCCAGATATATATTTATATGTATAATTATATATTAAACGAGGCTTCGAGGCACAAAATTTAATTTGAGGATATTTTGTAATCGAGTACTCGTGAATATTCGAGGAACCGTTTCAGCTCTAGTTCTATAGCGTATTTAGAGAATTTATAGCAGAGTGAGCATTTGTCATTCATTCAATCTTTGTGGGGGAGGCGGGGCAGCTCGCGCGTAAACACGGAGAGAGCTGAGTTGAGCGTCTCGGAGAGTAACAAGGAAACAAACACTAATATGAATGATGGCACGAAAGCGATGGTTCCTAAGCTGAATGCCACAGCACCAGTGTGGGAATATTTTGGTTTTAAACGGAATGAACAAGGTGTGAGGCCATGAACACCGGCGAGCGGATATGTTGCATTTGTTTGAAAGTAGTGGCGACAAAGAAGGGGAGGTTCAGCTGAGCCTTCATCCTGACAGTCAACACTTACTGTTGCGTTTGGTCTACAAAGTAAATATTAAAAAAAACAGCGCATAATGATGCACGCTCAGAGACAGTGCTATTCACTACATTGCAAAAGAAATGCAACCCTTCATATAATGGTTTTAATTTACATGCAATTTTTCCAAAAAGAGCGTCCATTTTATTTTCATTGGGGTTTTTATCTCTTTTTTTGTTAAATTTATTATATTGTTTGTTTAATTTATTTTGATAAAAAGCTCTTGACCTTCGAATTACAGTTAAATACCCTTAAGAAATTAAAGTTTATTGCTTTTGATACAGTGTACTCACTTTATTATGACATATTTTATGATTACATTAATGAAATAATGATGTTTCAAAATAATATTGACTATAATATCGTTTATCAGCAATAATTTCTTGGACAATTATCGTCCAGCAGAATTTGTTTTCGTGACAGGCCTGAGTGAATGTGAGTGTTGTATTGTTTTGTGTAATATCAAATGGTATCATATGGTATGTATTTGCATCATTTTGTACTGAATCCCACTGCAGTGAAATGTTAAATTCTAGCTATGTTACAGCCCTAGAAAGCAGTGCATCAACAAAGGCTCTTTTTGCCTGTTTTTCTGTTTGTTTACATCCGTGCCTCTTGAGGACACAGGGTCACATAATTAATGGGGTTTGGGGTAAAAACATTGGTGCGTGCTATATTACACAGTGGTGAAGGAGGCTTCCCAAACTCCCCATGACAAATTACTCTCAGACCTGGCTGCTGTAAAAGCAAACGTGTGTGCATAAGCTTTGGAGGAGTAACCAAACCCCCTAAATACAACCTCCCTGTTCTGCCACAGTTTTTCCTCCATACAGAACAAACTGTGGCCTCCTCGATGTACTATTCAAACAGACAGGAGCTATTTTGGTCACCAAAGGCTGGATCACTGTTAGAAACCACCAACATCCAAACAAGGAAAAACTCTTGAAAACAACCATTTATCTGACTGGGAATCATCAATTTTCACGATCTGTTTTTAGCACACAGAGACAGTCCAAAGGTGGTGAGAACTCTGGCTGCTTTTTAACTCATCCTTTGAATGGATGTGTTGACCAGATTCAAGCAAGCGAAATGTTCTGAACCCATCAACTTATTGAATGATTATTGTTATTCAAGCAAAAATGTCAACACTTCTGTCAGCTACAGCTTCTCAGATGTGAGGATTTTTAGCTTTTCTTTGTCTTTTGAAAATGTTAATTTGAAATAGTTGATTTTTTTGACTAACAAAACATGCAATTATAATTTTGAATCTGAGACTGCAGGGGTGATTTTATCCTTCTTTCCCATTTTTGAAGATACAATGATGGTCAGTCAAACTGCCACAATCTTTAGGGCCCTATCAGCAATGGCCATCACGTCATACAGTTGACCAATGCTTCTGTGAACATATTCCATAATTGAAAAAACGACAAGACTCCAAAACTTCAAAGCCATAATTTCATCAGGATCTTTTGAACTCTCTCTTGTACTCTGCAAAACAGGAATCTTAGAAAGTTTATTCTTCCAATTTCAAAGTTTAAAGTCTCACTTATTTTAAGTAAGCCAAACATAGCTGACATGTCCATCTAAAAATCGTATTATCCACCCATCCATCCATCTTCTAACGCTTACCCAGGCTAAATCATTAGTGACAGTACCTCCCTACCGCTGCGCCTTGAGATCCTCCATGAAAATCACAAACAAAATCTGTGATCCCTGCCAGAAGCAGTGGGAACGCATCTGACTTTGTGCTGTGGATGCAGATACAACTCTCACTTTGGTTGTACAGGGACAAAATGGCCCTCAGCAGAGGTACCGGAACCCCATATTCCTATAGTATCCCCCACAAAATCCCCAGAGGGACACATCGTGGGCCTTTTCCAAGTGCAAAAAACACATGCAGACTGGATGAACAAACTCTTATGCTCCCTCAAAAAGCTGTGCAAGGGCAAAAAGCTGTCCACTGTCCTACGACCACGACAGAATGTATCTGAGTTTGTCAAATGAATGGACGATTGAGTAAGTGTAATGGATAATTTGACTTGAAATTAGAAAAAAACACACTTGCTTAGATCTGAGTTTTTGCAGTGTATTCTAAGGAGTCATTTAAATCTTGCATTAATATCTGCTTTGACTATTTAGTGACCTCGAAGATTGCATTTTGTCAATGCGTCTACACTCTGCACTAACAGGATATCATCCTCAAAACTCAATGGGTTCGACTCTATTACCTCCACTATGCTAAACAAGTAAGCAAGCACTCTGAATGAGACAAGTAAGATAAAATCAAGAAAATCCACTCAGCACCTAATCTCCTCTTTGTTGTTCCATATTGATATGAGTGGAAAGTAGCATTGGAGTGATGTGGTTAAAACGGCACAATGAGGCACACTTGACTCAGGACATGATTAGATGTAAACACTGGCGTGCGGGGCACTCAGTATAAATGCACGCAGTTTACAGCAGAACCAACAGGCCTAAATCAGCTGAAGCTATTTTTATCCCATTGTTAAAACTTTTGAGTGGGCTATAAAAATAACTGTTTGCATGTCTCAAATAGGAATATGGACCTTGTCTTTCCTAAAACAAAAATCTTTCCATTGATATCAATAGTGGTATTGGCTTAAAAAAGTTTGGCTGTATTAGCATATGGTCAAAATGTATTATCATGTATCTCTAAAACTAATTAATCTGAAGGTGTTGAAAACATAAACAGTTGGTTACATATGAAGTACATCTTATTGTGTGTGTTTTGGGTCTAATATGTCTAAATACAATGGTGTTCCTCTTGAATCCAAAGTTTCAGTCCACATTGGAGTAGATTTATGAGTTTAGCTTTGTGGAATTTAGTAAGAGATGATTAAAGACTTTTCTAAAGTTGAGACAGCAAACTTTAAGCATCCTCAGATGTTTTTAATCCAACACATCAGCAGCAGATGCATCCTTAAATTCCAAGCACATCTGCTGGTGTGTGTTTATGCATTTTGAGACCTTTAGAAGAGCCTGATCCTGCACCATAATATTTACTTACTGCTGCAGAACCCAGACAGTCCTCGCCTGGCCCTGCCATGTGTGTGATGTGACGGCTGCCTGGTTCTTATTAAGGAGCTGCTAACAGTAGTCTCTTTTTCTTGGCGCTGCGACCTGACATGAGAACTCAATATCAAGAACCAACTTGCTATGTTACATAACCAGAAACCCAGTGCCTATACCTTAATTTGTGTTTTGCTGTGCGGTGTTGTTAAGAATCCAAATATTCCCATCAGCTCGCTCACGCTTTTCACCCTCACCCTCTTTCTCTCTGCGCCTCTCTTTCCGACCTCAAACTCTTATGGGTAGAGAGAAACTGAAACAGGACAGACCACAAAAGTTTTCAGTCAGCATTCCAGCCAGATGAGAACAGAGGATCCACAGAAGATGCTAAGGCCCCAATCAAGACTGTCTTTGTTCCCCCATGAGCCCAAAACGGTTCATCACACGGCCCTCAGAGAGATGGGGAAGTAACGGTCGCTGCCTGAAACAATGTCCTGTGATGGCAGTCAGTGATACGCCTCCTGAAGACATAAACCGCCTCTTTCATCCCTCAAACGGTCTTGATCAAGCTCATCTGATGATGAAAGAGGAGGTTTGATGAGGCCTGTTGGGTCAGATTAAGAGTCAGTGTGTCCATATTGGATTTGACAACCTGCAGATTTCTATCTCTTGCAACATTTGAACAGCAAAGCAAACACATGTGAAAGAGTGTGCTTTGGTTTACAGAGGATGACTCACATGGTAATCTTTCTCCCTCAGTGTAGATTAATGAAACAAATACAAGATTATTGTATTTGAGGCCAATCAGCATTCCACCCAACAAAAGACTTCAGACTGAGCCTGAGTTATTTCTACAGCTAAGCCTTTCTCTCAGGGCATGCCCTCTCACGTCACACTGTTAGGATTCCTAGAGAGAGTGTGTATTATTTTACTTAATGAAAATAAAATAGTTTATTTCTCCTTACTGGCGGTGCCTCCCTAGATATACTTGTGTGTGTGTGCTGTTACTCTTTGCAGCCCAAAGATGGCAGCATGAATCCATGTAAAGGCCCGGCCTGCTTCAGTTTATGCACAGAAACCACAGATCATTATTCATTTCTTGAAAGCACAGCTCTCTGGAGGTTTGTTTGAGCCCGTGCTGCTTGTATGGCTTGTCTGGAATATACTACAGCTCAAGATAAAAGTAAAAGAATGCTGAAAGTTTTTCTTGAACCAGTGACTCTTCATGAATGGGAGCCATATAACTCTTCAATGCAAATGCTAAAAATCTAAAACATGTTCTCTGACCCAACCTGCATAAACCAGGGGTGTCAGAACTTTTTTTTTTTTTTTATCACTGTGGGCAACTTATGGGAGAGTACAAGGATGACTGTTCCTCAACTTTTAAGTGTATGAAAGAGGTCATATTTTGCCTTAAATCAAGTCTGTATATTCATTCTTGATGACTGAAAGAATATGTTCATAATCACTAAAGTCAAAAAACTCCCTGTATTCACATACTGGGTACCCTTGATAGTGCTGCATTCTCTCTCTGAGACATGCCTGCCACCTTAAGGCCCACTCCCCATGCGGACCAAGTTGGCCCTGATTGGATGACTAATCAGCTCTGTGCCAATTGGTCAGTACGGCATAGCTTGGTGCCATGTTGACAATTTAGCCATCATTCTCTGCTCTGCACTAGACTTGCTACTGCTGTATGAGCCAGTGGGTTAAACAGCTGATGAAAAATGGTCTAACGTCACACTCTAAGGTCTTTTTGTTCGGGGGCACTTTGGGACAGTTTTGGGTTGCTGCTGGCAATAAAGAAGGGGAGAAGGAGAAGTCTGGTTGTGCAGACTGAATGTTTTGTTCATTAGATGTGCTCTGTCACATGGAGGAGACATGTTAAACACACTAAGGAGTAAATCAACCTTGAAATAGTTAATCAGTTTTTTGGAGGCCCTGTCCAGCCCTTGTGACTACTGGCTTCTGGTCAAGATAAAAAAGATGCTCCTCGGTGTGGAGTGAAGACACAAACAGCTCATCTTCACGAACAGACCATAAGCAAGTGGAAACTGCTCAAAGCTTACAATTTTTGTGAAAGTGTTGGAGCTCAAAAATGATCTGTTGTCCTTGATATGAAACAGATAGTGAAGTAATGAGTGTGACTTGAGATATTTGCTGCCTTTACCCATTTAGTGAAAACATGGTCAGAATCACGCACGTCCCTTAGAGAGTACTGGATCAAATAAGCACAGTCATAGAGAAAAAACGCGATCAGCAACTTCCTCAGAAGAACCGTGCATCTCAGAATGCCACTTGTTGCTCAATAAAATCCTTCTAAAGAACTTCTGGTGTGTGGATCTCGTTTTCTGCCATTATCCATTCAACATGGTTCATTAGCCAGGCTCTCACTGTATGGGCAATATTTTAAAGTAGTATTTGAAGTTTTTTGTGGGCCAGTCAAAAGTGGAGCATGAGCCTCAGTTGGCCTCTAGTCATAGTTTGGACACCACTGGTATACGGCCATTAATTAAAAGAATGGCTGATTGTAAAACTCTGAATGATTTTACCAAGTTGGGCCTGGTTTGTAAAATCTTATTAAATCTTTCCTGCACATTTTGCCTTGTTAGTTATGCCCACTGGAGACAGAGATTAAACACAAATACAGCACCACTGTCAGACCTAACATACAATAACAAACAGGAAACACAAATTGAGCAAAGCAAATTGAGTTCACTGTGGTATCAGAGATGAAGGGAGACAAATCTCATAGGTTATGCAGTGGGTAAGTGGATGAATTTAAAATATATATATGGGAAAAATACTATATTGCCTTTCAACATATTGGCTTATTCAACATTAATACATTAACCCAGCATGAGTGTGAGTTCTAAAATATTTAAACAATATGGAAAACCTGAAAATGCATGTGTACATGAATGCATGGAAATCACTGAACATTTCCTGAATTTATCTGAGTGAGCTGTACTTGTGACAACAAACTGGGTTTTCCACCCAGACTTTACCCTGAAAGTACCCTGCTTGTCCTCTCAAATTCTTCCACCCCCATTCCTTCCATTAACTAATTATTCGTGCCATAGAAGACTTAAAGATGGAGCCTTTAGTGTGCAAGCTGTTACAGATCCTCCGTCTTTTTCAGTGCTGCACCTGCTCACTTTGGTTCACTCTGGTGCATGTTTCCAGTGTCTCTTTGCTGTTAGTTCTTAAGCATGTGTAATATATATGATTTTAGGGTGTCCCCAAATGACTTCCAAGCAGATCACAAATCACCCACAAGCCTCACACCCTGGGTAAATCTTGCAAAGTAATCCTTAGAACCATCAGATTATTAGGTCTGAGCAGACTTAAATTTTAAAGAGAAATGTTTCAGGATAGTCGCATTTTCTTCTCTGTAGGAATTATTCTGAGCAGGGTCATGTGTGTGTCACTGGCCATACTCAGAGTCTGCTAAGAGCAGAATCAGGTGTGTGGCTGATTGACCTTAATTAAGAGCAGGTCTGGTGAACTGATATGTACTTCTTGGCTGCAGTGCTCACTGCTGACTTGTTTCACCATCAGAGGCTATGAGAGCTTTGCTGTGTTTCTTCAGTTGGTGTTTTCATTTGAAAAGTCTACTTAAGCACTTTGAAACACTTGAACACTTGTGTGGTTTTAGTGAAATTTTCTTGTACCCTCATGGAAGTTTGTGTCACACACTAAACAACAAAACAAAACTGCAGTTACAATCCATCCTCTTTGTTTTTTCTTTTGTTCCATCATAAGGAGTAGAGTTTAGGATGTAGTCACCAGCACTGCAGTATTGCTTTTCAAACAAAAATTAAAGCATGAGCTTTTCATTATTTGGCTGGTTGCAAACCAATTTTTGTTTTATTCCCCCATCCCTTTAAATTGTTTGCGATTCTCGTGGTATGCCTCTGGACAGAAATTTTATTTTGCAGTTTTGTCCTGATCCCTGATCAGAATGTGGTCCAAAATCATCCAGATTATCTTTGAAGTTGCACCTCATTTGTCTTAAATTGTCTCTTCAAAGAGGGGTTAGCGTGTGACATGCAGGGTAAACTTGATCAGTTGTTTTATTCAGACCTAAAAAGTTAAAAAAAATAGGCACATTAATTCAAACTGTGTTTTTGACCTATATTGTTTTGAAATTAGCTGACCTAAATGACGTTTTAATGAGTAACTGATTTGGTAATCACCTAAAGCTAATAAACAGCACATATCTGGTTTAATTTTTGTGCCAAAATGTCATCACATGATCCAACATCAGCGTGATAGTCTGATGGAGGGCTTGCTAAGACACTTAAAAAATGCTGATAAAAATCTGGGTTATACCACCAAAAACTGCTTTCATGGCTCGGCCATGAAAAACCTGCTGAGACAGACCGTTTTCCTCTTTGTGTTGAATGATCACAGCATGCACTGGCCCTGCCCATTTAACACTGACCTCTGTGCCTACAGAAATGAGTGGTCTCATTACTTGAGACTTATTCAGCATAACTTAGGGTCCCCTTATCCTTTTTATGTCCCTGCTCCTGGCTTTTGACTTCTGACCCAGCACCTCTCTGGTTACCCTCAACCATACATTAATTGTCCCATCTCTCTCTGCTGTGGTCAGGACAGAAGATTGCCCCTTTTCCCCCCACATTTCTTATGTAAGATAAGAAAACAGTCAGTCCCATCACCTCGCTTTAGTTAATGGTCCATAGAGAAGATTGGCTCCTGCTGAAATAAACACCGAGAAAAGAGAGTGGCGGTTTGGCATTGTGGGGAGATTTCCATGAAAGAGGTGTTCTCTTTGGCATACACTCGCTGTAATATATAGACAGAATGTAAATAATGGTGCATACTTGGATGTTATTTTTGATTTTGCCTGGTCTTTAAGGACTTGCTTTTGAATGAACTTATGGTCAGGAATTAGTGGTGTCAGTTTTAATAAAACTTTTTTACCAGCAGTCAAAACAGTTAGAGTTTTATTAAGAATCAAAGCATCCTCCTATATGTGTATCACGAGCAAACTATTAAAAGCCCAGTGCTGAAATCATTGTGGAAGTCACCAAAGTTATTATGAGCAAGCAGTGCAACAATACCAGGGCTTTATACTTTAACACAGTGGTAAAATTAAATAAATTATCACTAAGGCAGCAAAGTTACACATCCTAGTCTAACAATACTGAGTCTGCACTCTGTTTATATTTCTTATATAAGGCAATGCTATCGCAATTTAGACCTATTTTTGGTCAAGGTTTTGATCCGACAGCCCTGAACACTAGACTGTTTGTTTGTTTGGTCTTGGTTTTTTGATTATATTGCGATTTTTTAGGAACAGCAAGGTGTTAAAAAGCTTTTTTTTATTTTCAGAGTGTTCCATCAAGACAGTTCACAAGTCCCCGTTCTCCGTACATTTCTCCTCTGCTAAGTTCTCGCTCTCTAACAAAGTCCTTTTTTCAGTTTTCTGTCATTGTCCATCTCCAATGCTCATTGCAGCACACTTTTTTGTTTTTAAGCTTTTTTATTCCATTACATAACTATTAATTCACCTTTCAGCAAAAATCTTTGGTAAAATGTGTGATGTAAAATGGATAAACTGTCATATTTTAGAAATTATAAAATTTTACTTGACAAGTTGCCTCTCCTAGCTTTATACCTATACTGTAATGTTAGAGCAACAACATCACCCCATGTTTTTTTTAGACAAAAACAGAATTTTCTTTTTTTTAAATGACATATAAGCAAATCATTATACTGTATTTTACAGCTTTTTTTTTTACTTATTGTAACTATTTGGAACTAACTTAGTCGTGTTTAGTGAGTTATTTACAGTTTATTCTGCTGATTTGAACATGTTTTTTCATTCAGCACATTTACTTACAGGCACAAACAAAGCAGAGTAAAAATGGAGAAAACTGTAATCTAGCTATGCACATGACCTTAAACACTGCAGTTTAAAAGAGCAAACTTCTTGGATGCCCTACCAAACATCCTTAGCCCTTGTATAGTTCGTGACAGTTTCAGTACATTAGAATAACCAAGATTATAAACTCTTACATCAATCGAAAAAGGATCAGAGCATCTAAATTACAAATGGATCATGGATAGTGTATTTAAATTATAACATGTCATGATCTTAAAGATGTATATTTAATTTTTTTTTTTTGTTTAAACACATGCATTGCTGCTTCCCTGCTCCATCTCAGCTCCACCCTGACGCACTATGCCCTATTTATGATAATCTGGCTCCTCAGAAATGACCATGTTCCTAACCATCAAAACATGCCATCAAAACCTTGAAGGGCAATGTCACCAAGGCTACGTCCATGTTCTTCAGCCTGTAATTTTAAAAGGCAACTACTGATACTCTAGCAAATGTCACGGTTTGTTTGAATGCCTAAAAATAGCAGCATGTTTTGACGTTCAAGGCAGATGTTTGCACAGAACTTGAATGGTCATTTTCAACAGATGATATTTATGATTTGGAGTTTGTACAATGTTCCAAAGGAAACTGCAGGGGAGCAATACACAGAAGCAGAGCTAGGCTATCATTTTCAGAACTGCTGGTTCATTACAGCTGGTTTTGAGGCCAAGTGTCATCTTGTGCGTATTGTGACTGGAATGCATGTTCCCATTTGTGTATGATCTGCTGAAGGTAGCTTAAAAAAGAGAGTAGAAACCTGTGGTCCTCAAAGAATATAAATTGCATTATCAGTCCATCCAGCTAACCACCACCCTTTATCTTGTCTGTTTACAGTAACTTCTCCAACTACAGGAACCGTTTCAGCATGCCTGGAAACACTGAGAGCCTTTGGTACAGGTGAGGGAGAACAGACTCACTGGGTAATTTACCAAGTTGTTGCTTTTTTTTTTTATTAACGTTACATAGAGCATTAAAACATTTCACTTTTATGTGAGCATCACAGTAATCATATATTTCTAAAGGATGTAATCTATCATAGAGAAAACATTGCTGACACGTTGCAGCCATCAAACCTTTTTCCTCCTCAGCATGAAATCCCACCTTTAAATAATGTAACTGCAACAATCCATCATCTACATATAGATGTAAGATTTAAACTATAGCTTAAAGGGATAGTTCAGTTTTTCTGAAGTGAGGTTGTATGAGCTCCATATGACCACTAAGTATATTAGATGAAAGTTCATGAAAGTGAAGAAAGTTCTCTCCTCTTCCTCAGTAAGACACAGACTGTAAGAGTCGGTGACGAAGAAATAGGCGCTAACAGGGAAGTACCGTACCAAATTCAAAGGCTATTTTCTCCGCCTACAAGACCTCAAATCAAAAAGTAATACCACAGTTTCAGAGTACGCTAAATATGAGTGTTTCTAGGTGCATAAACCTTTTGGAAATATAAAGTTTATCTGGACCTAGCTAACTCGTGTCATGTGTCCCTCCGCTAAATCAGTCCGCTTCCGAAAACAGTCATATGTAGCGTACTCTTAAACTGTGGTATTATTTTTTGATTTGAGGTCTTGTAGACGGAGAAAATAGCCTTTGAATTTGGTGTGGTACTTTCCCGTTAGCGTCTTTTTCTTCGTCACAGACTCTTACAGTCTGTGGCTTTCTGAGGGACAGTAGAGAACTTTCTACTGTATCTAATGTCCTTAGTGGCCATATGGAGCTCATACAACCCCACTTCAAAAAAACTGAACTGTCCCTTTAAAACTTTGCTGTATCTCAGCTTATAATCAAACCTCAAACAGAGGAAGTGCGTAAACTTCACCATAACTTAGAACAAATGTTTAAACAAAGCTACATTTTTACTCATGGTGAGCTGTGCAACCCACAGCTGGTCTGTTGTGGACTGTCCCATCTTCATAAAATTTTGGCATTCCATCTGCAAGCTGAATGTGTGTTACAGTGAGCGAGAAAGGCAAGAAATTACCAGCCAATTCTCTTTTGTGCATATCCTTGCTCAAAATTATGTCACAAGTGCAATATACCAGCAAAACATAATTTGGCTTCACTGTCTTTTCCAAACTGGAAGGAGACAGATCTGTGTTGTCCATGTGAATATACCGTCTTTGGCTAGAACATGTTAAACCATGAGCTGTTTGGGTGTAAAAACAGGATGCTGCCTGTGCACACTGAGCCAGAAAGAAAAATAAATAATTTTCCAACAGAGCCCCCATGTGAAGTATCATATTTAGGTTTATGAAGCCTGCTGCTGTATTTCAATGAGCATTAATGAGCAGTAATAGGCCACCCTAAGGAGCTGGCTCTTTTCTCTTAGTTTGGTTAACCTCTGCTATCTCAGAGACATAGGGACTATACAAAGGAGCTATACATCCTACTGAGTGAGTCATAGCTCGCTACAGACCCCCTCCTCTGAGACAGAAAGATAAAACCAGACTAGATCATGGACCAGCTGCCCACTCCTCAGTCTCTGGGTCTAGACGTAGACAGCCCTGCTGGCTTAGAGCCACGGCTCCATGTGTATGCCTATGAAAACTGGAGAAACAATCAAACTGCTCCTGGAAACTTTTCAGTTCATAACATGCAGTACACATGTACAGAACATATGCTTTTCCATGAAGGCGGCATCAGAGCATGGGAGTATTTAGAGAACAGTAAGAGTTATGTGCTAAAGAGGATCTGGCATCGCATTCAGCAGCAAAATGCCAGAGTCAGAGTTTAGTTTTAGAAGATTTTTCACACTGTCTTGAGTGTAAAGTGAGGTCTGTTCTAACTTAACTGCTCACTTTCTGCATGCTTCCTCTGCTGGATCAGGCTGTGTGTCATTTTAACGATGTGTGTCCGCAGCTGGAACCTGGGGTCAGCGCACATAATCTCCCTCTCCACCGAGGTTTATTTCTATCTCCAGTTCGGCCTGGAGCTCCTCTTCAAGCAGTACGAGTGGCTGAGGAAAGACCTGGAGGTTAATGACCACTCCACTTACATGTGTTGATGACAGCTGAGTGTTCTTGATCTGTTCCCACACTTCTGCCTTGAGTGCAGTGTTATTTATAAAGTGTTTTTTTTCCTTTTCTCCATTATACATCCACTGATGTCTCACTCTTGTGTAAATAAAATTGTCCCAACACAGGAGGCCAACAAGCCTGAGAACAGAGCAGTGCGGCCATGGATCATCACCATGGGACACAGACCAATGTACTGCTCTGATGATGACCAGGATGACTGCACCAAGTTTGACTCTTATGTATGCAAGCTAGTAAATCTTTTGATTTAGTTTCTACTTTGACACAGTAACCTGAAGTGACTATTTCTTAAAGCTGCTTTGAGACTGGAACTTTTAGATTCTAACAACATAAAAGTATGAAGTACTTATTAAATACAAAGATGGATGACACTACTCCCCCTTCTCCCACTGCACAGAACTGATGTCAAACTAGCTCTAGACATATTTTGTAATCTGTGCTGTAGGAGCCTTGATATTAATGTCTGATCCCTTCATTTGATTCAATCACACATTTTATGGACAGATAATTGGCAAAGATCCCTTACAATCAGCTCGTAAAACTGTTTGTGTGGGCATTGTGTTTGGGTTCATAAAATTTCCTCCTGCCTTTACTTCTCTGTTCCTCTAATTCAGTCATGACTCTTTTATATTGACTAATGATGAATAAAAACCACCATATCCTAACAATAACAGTGGCTATAAATTGTCATCATAAGAGCTAATTTTTATGACAGAGACCATTGTTGGGTAACATTTATTGGAGAGGCTTTTGCTCAACAAACCTATAGCCAGTCAGCATAAGCTCACACAACAGTGATGTTTTGTCATCAAGCTAAATTAAAGCCTTTTTATTGGGATTTAAATTGATTTTCTTTGATGTTTTGCATCCCAAAGCAACTGTAGTACAGTTTTAGTTAACTAGTGAAATTCGGTAAGTTTTCCTCTCCTTTACAGAATCAATCAATGTACCCATTTAGCTTATGTCTACTCAAAATGAGCAGCAAGTCAAAACCAATGCCATAGAGTTTGTTCTACAATGTAGTTCACATTCTGTCCTTTCCACTGCAACATTAACGCCCGCCTGCTACATTATCTGATTGGCTTGTAATAAATGTGATTGATGGAACAATCATCCAATCAGATGATTGGATGATATGCCAGATATGCTCCTGAAAGGTTCTGCCCAGTCCCATTTGATGAGATTGAACTAGCACCACCTTCTTTAGTTTTGTTATACACAAAAATCAAAAGAATGCAAAAGAAAATTAAACTGAGATGCATTTTTTTTCCTACTATGGTTAAGTCAAATTTCAGTCTCTTTAAAAATCAGCTACCAACTCCTCATTAGAGCTCTAGGGAGAGTAATGCAAAGAAATTACAAAAAAATGAAGATTTTTTAAAAGTATATCAACCAAGCATAATGCTTAACATTTTGTTTGTTATATCTATTTCCCATTTATAAAAGTTTTTATTTGACTTTATCAAGTGGTTAATTTTAGATCATTTATTGTAAAATATTCTGTAAATAGGCTGTCGAGGAGTCCATTATATAGTACATAGGGTTTATGCAAAGAGCAGCACATTTGTATCATAAAACTTATGTTGTCATCATCCCAAAATTATTTGTAAGATTAATATTCTGCTGTGTAGCCTAATATTTATAATACACCTGGTAGTCAACATGTCACTTTTACTGCAGGCTGGCCAGCCCACATAAGCACACCGAGGAGGGCCTGCTGTTATAATTACTGTAATTTGGACTAAATAGTTTCCACTCAGACTCCTGTCTCAGCACTTGGCACACTATGGACTGAGGCTGGCATGGGTTGCTTCTACCAGGTTGAATTTCAGGTAGCAGGTAGAGTTTCAGACACTGATGCCATCCTCTGTTTTTATTATTCATCTGTTTTATCTCAGGTCCGACTGGGACGGAGTGACACCAAACCAATGGCTCCTGGCTTGGAGGATCTGTTTTTCCTCTATGGTAGAAACACTTTTTGACAAACAGCAGCAGATGTTTCTATAAAGAGCAACTTGCCAGTTAAAGCAGGATGATTTCAATTCTAAACACTGTCTGGTAATGGTTGTTGATAATTATGTGTCTCTTCCCGTCCTAGACCGTTCCGTGATGTTCCATGAGTGTTTTTTGTAATTCCTGAGGAGAAGCATTCCAGCCAAAACTCTGGGGTTTAGTTGCACTCGAACAGTTGATGGTAGTCAAGCAGACATTTAAGCCAGATAACTTATTTAGCTAATTTATTTATAAGACATGAGGTTTTCCTGGTTAAATAAAAAAGGGCAATGTAGCTGGATGTCATTAACGTAAAAAAGCAAGACATTACTCAACTGACTATTTATCTTGGTTTAGTGAAGCAAGAGTGCAAGTGAGCCAAAAACATGTCCCTGAGGGACCTCTAAAGACAGACTTGTCAGATCTGACTTGATCTGTTTTTCAGAATTACAAAGCTCCTATCAGTAAGGCAAAATGCAAACCCTTTTGATTATATACCAGAAACAATGAATTGAAGCCTGTTAATTATTGTGATGGCCAATCATAACAAATGCTGCATTTATGGTCAATAAAACCAAGACAAACTACACAAATCTGCTGCCGTCATGATGTTGTATCTTGAAGTTTTTTTATGTCACATCTATTTGACTGTGGACTTTAATCTTTATGTTGATCATAAAGACCACTATTTGCTTTTGCTTCCACAAGCTAGAATCCTACCAGATACTGAAAACAGACCAGCACATGCATCCTTGATTTAAAAACAGAAAAAGAAAAACAGGCTTTTGGCCCCAACAGCCCCTTTGTCAATGTTGTGCTTTGTCGTGTCTCTCGTTTGTTTGTTGCATTAAATTACTGAACTTGTTGTGGAACATCGGAGGATTTGTTGCTCTGATGTGAGGATTCTCCTCATTTCAGTGAAAAGCTCTAAATTAAATGGGCAGTGGATCAGAGAAATATGAGATTTTACAGCTAAATGTGTTCAATTGATATGCTTAGTTGGTTATTTTTCCAAAGGAGATTGCTGATTATCATCAAATCTCTTTCACAGGGGTGGACGTGGAGCTCTGGGCCCATGAGCACACATATGAGAGACTATGGCCCGTCTACGGTGACAATGTCAGCTCCTTATTGCATTCCTATATCTATAGTCTATGTTTTGGCTTGGTGACTGAGATGAGTGTTTTTCTCTTTAAGGTGTTCAATGGGAGCAAAGAGCAGCCTTATGTGAACCCAAAAGCTCCAGTTCACATTATCACAGGCTCTGCTGTAAGTACAATCACTTATCAACAGTTTCCACTCATATCAATAAATGAAAGGACAGCAGCATCAACAAAAACAATGTTGCATTGTTCAGAGTCCCTTTTGTGCAGCAGTTGGTCTGCCACATGGTTCAGTGCCAGCTGCTTCTCTGGTTAAGTGTTTTCTGATGTGTCTGAGAGCAGCGCAGGACAAGCCTCGTCATCTAACTGCAGAGGGATTAGTCATCGGCATATCAAACTGCAGCCAGTCTCACTGTGCGGTGCAACCACAGCTGTAAATGTCACAGGGTTTTGCGGACAGGACTGAGGGGGCCGAGTAGCTCATCATAAAAAAAAACAATTAACACTTGCACAAAAGCTCTTAAAATTACCTGAATTTCCCTGGATGAGCTGCATGTGTAAACAAAAATAACACGTTTTTTCATTTGGGCTTTTCCCTTTTATTATACTGCTGTCTACCTTGTACCCTCTGACCACCACCAGTCCACTGACTGACATGCAAGTTGGGAGAAATCTCTTCTCAGTGCAGGCAGGCCATTGAGTTTTCTGGGTAGCATGAAATTTTCAAGAAATTCCAGGATAGGGTGCGTGAAAAAAGCATAGGGAGGGGTGCATAATATTGGATTTTTGCCAATATCTGGTCTGTCAATATTTCTGGATACATTTTCATTAATATTTGAGAGCAACACCAAGACCGATATTTTTATGTCAAGATGAAACGTTAATCTCCATTTGACTAGAAATGACCTTTTTCTTTCCCTCTGACGGTCTATTTATGTTACAAACTGATATGAAACACAGAAATGTTTTGTCTTTCAATTAATGATACTGTTGATTGTAATTGTAGATGTGTTGTGATGATTAGGTAAAATCATATTTTCTACTCATTTTAGCCAGTTCATGGGATATACACTGTATATGCAAGGAGGTTTATTTGTCATTGTGCCAAAGGTTGTACAGTGAAATAAATCGGGCTCCCTGGGGTGGGTATTGTTCTTCGATATCCTTTGGGTTCTGCAAAAGCACCTCTCTTGCTCAATATCATCAGTGCTTGGTAGATGGGTAGCAGTAATGTTTTGGGCAGTGTTGCAGTTTCTTTCTGTCGTGGGCCATGCAGATCCCATGCTAGTTTGTGATGTTTACAATCAGGATGCTTTCAATTGTAATTTATAAACATTGACAAGAACTTCTAGTTTTGCCTTCTTAAGTTTCCTTAAGAAATGCTGCTGTTACTGAGCTTTTTATACTTTTATGTCTATGATGCCAATCATTTCAAGCAAAGGCTTAAAGCTGGTTTATGTAACTTGGATGAGACTGGAGTGGGAACAGTTTTACTCCATCCCCTGCCATTGTTTTTCTCCTAGCCACACCAATTCCCTTATGCACAACCAATCCACTGTGTTTGTGCACCTTTAGCTGCCATTAGCATTAAGCCAATATAATGTATTTGCAGCCACAAAACAGCTCCTTCATAAAACTGCACATTTTAATATAACAAGCATATACATGTTCATATACCTTACCAGAGGATCCCATAAGAGCATGGTCCCTGAAGTGAGCCCTGAAAGTGGGTGTCCCTTGCTAGATTTCTGAAGGCTTAATACAAAGCAAGAACAGGGCACAGATGTCTAATGATCCGTCATGTGGCTTCAGTAATAAGATGTTGACAAGTATAATATTTTTGGGGGCCAATGACCCAAAAACATAGCTTTAACAGATAAATGTATTAACTGCTCGAACTTTTGTAGGGCTGCAGAGAAAGGACTGACAGGTTCAACCCTAACCCTAAAGACTGGAGCGCTTTCCGCAGCACAGACTACGGCTACACTCGAATGCAAGTGGTCAACGCCACCCATCTGTACCTGGAGCAGGTCTCTGATGACCAGGTGAGCTCACGAGCAGTGGCATACACACAGGCACAGGTAAAGATGCAAAAACAAGGGTTAACAAATTTCTTCTGTGTGTTGCAGTATGGGAAGGTGATTGACAGCATTTGGGTGGTAAAAGACAAACACGGCTTCTCTTCCTGGTTCTGAAGACGGATATTACTATTTAAAATGCTCAGGAAATGCACTTTAAATATTAAACAAGCACATGTGGTATACAATGATCAGGGTGCTTTAACACCTGGATGGTTTAGAAAAGTTAGTCTTAAACAAGAGATTCTCTCTTTTACTTGGTTTGTTTGGCCACAACACTCAGCAATCAAATTCTTTTTCGGGAACAAAACAACCAAGCAGAAGAGGTGGTCTGGACTCTCTCCAAATGAATGCTGGAGTGCTTTGTTTATTTGGCCTGTGTTGCATTACTGCAGTGTGAACATGATGAATCAGACAAAATGCAGGAATAACTTAATTAGTCACCTTTATCAACACAAGTCAAATGAACTGCTGGTGTGAAAGCACCCTTGGTACTCTTTCATACAGTTTATTCCCACATAATAAAGCATTTAAAATTAAGAGCTTTTCATAAAGCTTTTCTACCGTAAATGTATAAACTATGTGAATTTACTGTCAGCTGCCTATCATTCTTTTGTAAACAATGCACTACGGCTGGGCAATATGTCAGAACTTAGCAGAAATACAAATGTATTTGTGGGATGGAGTTGATTTTATCAGTATTGGGTCATTTCTTCAAAATTGAAATTGCAGGGAAACTCCTCCAGTGTCTTAGAGGTGAAAATCTGCTGGCAACATTTGGAAAAGTGGGTGGAATTGGTAAGAAGAGATGGGCACTTTGGATAGAGAGACCCCATCTTCTTTCCAACATATTCAAATGTTGCCAACGTATCGCAATTAAGACAAAGGCCTTTCTTTTCAGTAGAATTATGACTGAGGATTATCAAGTTTTGGTATTTTCAATATCACCAATGACGATAATGAATGTCATATGTAATAACAGAATTTGTGTAAGTGTAGAAAATTTTGTCAATCCTGAAATATTGAAGCATTACCATTGTTTTGTATAGTTTGAATTAGATAGATAAGAGTTTATTTCCAATTAATGATCATTAATATTAAAGAAATGCCCGACAATATGTACCCAGGTATATTGTTTTTGTTGCTATGGTATCAATGTGATTTTACCTGGAATTATTTTAAAGTCAATTTCTCTGGTCTTATGAGAACCTTTTAATATTTTTACAGTGTAAAAGAAATTGAGACATCAAATAATGCCAAGCTTTGCAAATTTGATACATTTTTAATTCATATTGGCCAGCCCTCCAGAGTACAAGCACTGATGATGTCGAATAAATTCTGTTTTTCTATGAAACCTTTTGCTCTCTGGGCTTGTCTTTGTTTTTTGCCTCACTTTTCACATATAGATGGATGTTGTCTGAATATTCCGTTGACAATAGAAAAAACAGCACGAATCTGGCAGACACCAGGTCTCAATCCCTTCAGAGTCCATTTATCGTTCAAAGCCTGGATATGCACTTATACACATCATGTCCTCCTATCACTCTGTCGAGATGACACTGTCTTTTTTGGCTAATCACATCAGTGTACTGGAACCTCATTTCATTGTCCATCTGTGTGGCCCTCAGGGCCTGAAACAAAGAGACACATGGATTTCTATGTCTGCATTTAAAGGGCAGTTATGTAACTCAGGGATGCTTGTGGCTTGGGCACATGCAGAGTGAAAGAGGGTTCTCTTCCCCAGAAGGATGTTTATACCATGACTCTCACCACTATGTTGTCGGTAATTCCTAATAACAACATGCTGCCACAGATGAGTATTGGCAGAGAAGCAGCACGGATCAGTGTGTGTCTGTGTTTTCAGTTTTCTTGAGTGCCAGGGTTTAATCATGTATCTGCATAATTATGTTGACACAAAAATTGACAATTTAAACAAATCAGTGAGTCAATAATAGAGCACATTTGCCCCTCAGCATACAGCACGTTGCTTGGCTGACATTTGACATTTTTTAATGGAAGCACATGCAAACTTCAATTTTATTGAAGGGAAGTTGTTGTTAAATTCATGTGCTTAGCAAAAAGGACACAAGCCAGGGTTGTATTTGTACAGAGGCCCATCTCAGATAAAAAAAAGGATGATTTTTTATCTTTATTATTAAAGAGATAAAACAGCCTTCTTATTTTCAGGATGTGTCAGAACAATTTAGCTGAAAGGAGCTGAAAGTTCTTTTCTAAAGCACAAAAATAGTCAGGCGTCATGGCATGTGTGTAAAGCTATCCAAGGATTTGTTGAACTTTTCTCTGATGTCGACGCCCTGCTGCGCTGTGGTGTCTGGCAGACCGAAGAGACACAAACGTACAGTGATCACACCTCATGCTCACATGCTCTTGGTGTGCCTTCCCACTGCTAACTGCCACTCAAACGCGGCCTTATGAATGTTAAGGCATCTTAGTGGATAGGGCGTGCACTGCAGAGGGCCTAACCTCTAACCTGCTCATGCTGTAGTGGCTACATTGTTGTGCCCCACTGAGTGAGAGACAGGAGGAAGAAGAGCTGATGAGTGCAGACCACGAAGACCAGTGGGGTTCCTGAGAGAGGGGAGCTGCCAAATTGTATCACTGCTTTTATTTACTGTTGTTAGCAGCCACATTTGTAGTCTCATAAACACTGATTGCTCCAGCTGGCCATCTTTGCACAATGTGTGGCACAAAAAAAAAGAGAGATGGAAAGTTCTGAGGATGTCATGTGGCATGTGCATTCCATGTCATTTACTTCATGTGATTTTTCTTTAAATCCAGAAAAAACATTGATCACAATCCAGGAAAAAAAGGGAAGGGGGAAAATAACATGTCACATCAGATTGCATGCCTTATGCTGAAATATGACGTGCTTATTACTGCTCATGACAGAGAAACAACAGGGGTTTTGGTGATGTGGTTCAAGGCTATTGATGACAGAAATGATTCTTCTTTTTAATAGTGCGGCAAGATTTTACAGCACCTCCTTAACTGGTACATGTTAGCCAATTTATTCCCCTTAAACAGGATCTTTGTTGGGTCAGAGAACAGATTTGTTTTGACCAAATCTCCTTTTTAGAATTCTTCTTTCAAAACTTCAGACATGGAACATTCAAGGCCTATTTTTAGTGTTGTTTTAAATAGAAATGGAGATTCAAATGCTATCTCATCAACAGTGCTGTCCAATCAAAGATGCATCCCTTTTGCAAAGGGGAAAAGCACATAAGTATAATGCATCAAATTAAACCAAAGTGTCATGCCTACAGCTTAAACAATTAACTAACTGTCTTGTAGCACACTCAAAACAGTGGCTGCTACAAGACAGTTAGTTTCTCTGACTTAAAATTCCTAATATAAGATCAAGATGACAGCCATGCAAGATGGGTGAAACCAGCGCACAAGTGTGGTAGTCAAATTCACTAAACAAATTTAAATCATTTTTCATCAGCTCTGGCAAGGTCCATGTTCCCTGCCAAATGGTTGAAACCACAACACAGCTTTTTGCCACAAATTGCCACAGTAGCTCCAGTAAACATCTACTGTAATGGTATCACAATGATATTTAACTCAAATGTAAAAACATTGAATAAACAAACACCATACCTAGCATCTTGTATGTGCAGTGCAGCAGTATTTTGAGCTGCAAGATGAAGATAAAGCTGTACAAAGATTGTGTCAGGTTGTACATGCACTCAAGCACTGCAGGGTAAGGTATGTTTATCAGACAAATCCACAAGGTGGATCAAGACCTGTGGTGCTAATGTTAGCCAAACTGCTACAAACCACCCTCACGTGTTTTTTACACATTGAGGCTGTGACCCTAAGTAGTGTTCAGTCTTGATGGGTTCCTGAGGGTTTTTATAGTTAAATTCATCTCCACATCAATGTAATATCTGACCAGATCTGACATATTTTTGAACATTTTGGGCATTATGGTGAAATGGTGGTGGAGCTCTTTCATGATGCTGTTGCACCATAAGAAGAATTATGCACATCTGTGTCAAATATTCCATTTCTCTCGTTCATTGCTCATAATTCAGCTATGCCCTTTCATTCCCAGCTAACAACCTGATTTAACCATGTTTGTTCAACTCACTTAAACCTCAGCATGACCGCAAAGCCTTCCTCCTTTAGTTCACTGCATTCTAACAAGCTAATTTCTAATGACATATCAACAGCTATTTATCCCCCCTAAAGCTCTAAATAAACACTGAAAGTGATGAACCCTCTTCTGACCGCAGGAGAGATCAGGGCAGATGTCTCTTCATCAGCTCCAAACAGCAAGAAGCCTCTTAATAAGACTCCTTTTGGTTAAACTTTGTGGCTCACCAATGTTATTTATCTCTAAGAGGTTCTAGTAGTTCTCAAACTGAAAAACAAACTCCCTGAGGAGACAGGAGGAGGCTTCTGTGTGGTATTTCTCTCCTCGGGCAATCGAGGGGTGGCTCATGATCACAGGGTTAAATTGCGGAGAGGGGGGACATGTGTAATGAATTCAGGGCCCTCAGATGCTGGATCTTAAGGATTTTTTTTTCAACAATCCAGAAGCTCAGCATTCTTCCATACCCAAAGCGCCACCATTAAAGCAGCCTCAGACCGCCGACTAAACAAACAGAAGAGTACAGTCTGCCCCGGTACATCACGACACACTTTGGCCACAATTACACTCTCAACATCAACACCGCAAGGACTTACAGGGTTCAGATGGCATCAGCAGGACCACAGCATGTGCTTGTGAACACATTATATTGCCACAGTAAATCTGAAGTAAACATGACAGTGCCACCACCGAAACACACTTTTGTTTTTGTTCTTAAAGTTAGTGTGAGGGAAATACAGAGCGCATATTTTTCCATTAGAAAAACACAAACTGAGACAGATCAGACTGGGCTCTTGATGAAAGCTGTATATTATCTCTGGAGATTTGGGAGGCAGGCGGCCTGGGTCAAAATAACATTAAAAGTAAAGTCTTAAGATCCTCAAAGATGAACCTCTACAGGGAGTCAAAGGACACGTGTGCAGTCTCCACACAGTACTCAGGGATGTAAATCACATCACTGTTACAGGGAAACACATGTCGGCTCTAAATATGAGCGTGATCATGACTGATTACTGAGGGTGTGAATCTCTCTGAAAGACAATTCAATTCAAATCTCAGTAGACGGGCTACCGTCTGCTTTACAGATGATTCATTTTAACGTAGAAAGATTTTATTAGTCTTACTCTGATTGTGTACAGTTTGATTCCGTCTGATTAAACTGATTCTGCAGGACAGTGACAGCAGGTAGTGTGCATGCCTCACAGCAGGATGGTTGCTGGTTCAAATGACATTGGGCCTTTGTGTGGGGTTTGCATGTTCTCCTTGTGCATGCATGGGTTCCCTTCCACAGACCAAAAACATGCTTATTAGGTTGATTGGTGACTATAACTTTCGCTTAGGTGTGAGCGTGAATGGCTGTCTGTCTCCTTTCATGGTCCTGCCATCAGCTGGCAACTGGTCTAAGAGTGAACCCCGATTATACCCCTTCCCCTTTCCCCTTAGCCCTCTGTTTTGACGGTGTAGGGGAAGGGCTGAAAACACACTGCTTAGAAAATAGAGACCACTCAATTCTTGCGACGTCTTCATCCAGAGCCGCTTGCTGGCTGTGACGTAAGCAGATGTGGCAATAACCATGGCCACGGCTGTTAAAGCTAGCTTGTTATGATGAGAAATTTTAAAATACAACCAACATTTAAAAACATGATTAATATTTACTTGATGATTTATACGTTTCTTATAATTAAGAGCTTCCTTTTGTCTCCGCTCTGCCTCGTGTTACACGCAAAACCAAGGGGTAATGGGTAAGACAAGGGCTAAGGGGTACAATTGGGATGGATCCTAAGATATACCCCTCCTCTTGGCCAGTGAGCCTGGGATAGGCTTCAGCCCCCCATAACCCTGCAAGGGATGAGTGGGCCCAAACTTTAAAGAAAAAAACCAAACCTATAGAACTGGTTAATTATGTCTCTGTACCTTTTAGAGCCAGGGCTAGATGTTCTTCCTTTAATAGTAATAGGATATGCATGTTGACTAAAAGTCACTGCCATCATGTTCATTGTTTGCTTGAAGCATGTCGTCCCAGGAACACTTTTAGACATGTCTCTTCAAACTTTTGCAAATATCACCTCCCTGACTCAAGATCAGTATTGGGGAAGTTACTAATAAAATGTAGTGTTTGCTTGTACTCGTTACTTCTGAAAAAAGTAACTTGTTACTTTACTTAGTTACTCTCTATGAAAAGTAAGTTTTCACGTTACTCGTTATTTTTACGTTACTTTTACATTGCTCCATCTTGGACAGAACCCCATATCTGCTCCTAAATGTGAAGGCCTCAAAAAGTTCTACTACAGAGAACACAACAGTTATGACTTTTGTGCTCTTTATTTTACAAAATGCCCCATACCCTGTGGAATGAGAGCTCCTGTCCAGTATTTCCACATTTTGCTTCTGAATTAAGCAATCAGGTCGATGAAAACAAGCCCAAAATAAGCAACCTCCAACTATTTCCTTTCCTAATGTGATATACTACTTTGTCAAAAGAGAAATCTGCATAAAGTGTGTTAATATTCATCTATATTACATTTCAATACCACAGTGCCAAGTATCTATTCAAGAAAAGACTATTGCTTATAATAAGCAGACCTGGCAACTTTGGCTCTGGAGCATGCGCTATGTGCATGAGTGTGTTTGGGGGCGTGCGCGATAACCAGGAAACCAGGAAGTGGACAAACTGCCTACCACAGTTGTGTTTTGCTTTATGTTAGGAGCTTGAAGGTAATCAGGGGGATTCACATAGACAGAAGAGCCCCAAAAAGCAACTTCACGTAAAGAAACAAGCCCAAGAAAACGCGACCCATGGCTGTGACTCACGAGATTTACGGCCCCTGGAAGCTTATAACTAGCAGACTTGGCAACGCTGCTCATGTCTAATGTGAGCAGCTGAGAAGGCAGCTTTGGTGTCAGATCTGTTCGTGAGAAAAGTAATGTCACGCTGCATTACAAAAAGAACTACATTTCGTTACCAAATTTTCAGTTGTAGCACGTTACTTTACTTTTTACCCGAAAAAGTAGTTACGTGGCTGTTACGCGTTACTTTGTAATGCGTTACAAAGTAACGCTTTACACACAACACTGATCAAGAATAAATGCATTACATTGTGGAGATATGATGTCAAGGTCACTGCTCAATTAAAGAGCTTTCTACTAATCACACTTGTACTAAAATAATCATCTCAGCACTTGTCTACCTTGGGGGGATATGACCACCAATAATATACCGTACATAATTACGTACTGATGGAAAGGTTTCCAAACAATGGCCACATAAATAATCCTCTCAAAAAGGACCTCACCAGCATCAGTGCTCCTACCTCCGCAGTCATTCATTTTGATTAGCAGTACTGTCATAAATCAAAAATACTTTTTATTAACTACTCTAGGATAAGCAAAATATGTCAAAACTAGCTCTATTATCAAAAGCATGCAATTTAGCAGTGCAAGAGTGAGGCCCTTAATTTGTCATGTCTCCATATCTCCTCGCCTTCAGGTTATCAATCTCCTTAAAGCTACATTAGGCCAACTTAAGTCTCCTCTTAGTCTGCAGGAGGAGTTTGCTTTGTGCTGGAGAGGGGCCAAGATTCAACTCATTAACTCTGAGCCTCAACACTTGAGGGGTCTTGAGAGCTGGGTGATAACAGGGGTTTACTACCACACTGGCTGCTGTTGGCAGACAGAGGTAGGGTATGTCACTCAGTTCATGGAGTCCATATTTGGGTCTGTTGAGTCCAAAAAAGTCCCTCTCAACAGCCTGTGTGCATGTGTGGGAAGGGAAATTATTTGGGCTGATTTGTTGACAAAGTGACGTCAGATTTATTGCCAAGTGAATAACATTGAAATCCTCTTTTGCTGAAATAAGCAAGATTATTTAACATCAATTATAATTTTCAAAGGGCTGGGCTTATTATGTCTTGCTGTGGGATTCCTCAATTAGCAGTGACATCTGACCTATTGTGGACTGGAACTGCTGCTGAATACATTTGCGTCTTTCCTCTGAGCCAGGCCACAAGGATCCAAATAATTTGACCACGACTAATTTTCTGAGGGCTCTGTCATGCCTGCCTGGTTGAAACAAATTGCATAGAAGAGCTGTCTACTCTCACAGCCTGGTGCTGCAGACAAAATGCTCTCAGAGAACTCACCATGCTGTAGAGAACAATGCCAGGCTCATTAACGCCCCGTCCTGTGTCCTAAATGTTGCGCATGCCAAGCAGTCTGAGTGCCCACTGCGACTTGTGTCACTGTGACGTTCTCACACTTGGCTCCAAATGTCAGGGATGCATTGATGGAATTTCCTAACAATGTCATGTTCTTGTTGTTCCTTGTGTGCAGTCTGATCCGCATAACTGTGGAGCACTGGCTGTGTTGAGGTGAGCAGCCCACCTACCTGTGTATTCTTGTTGGGGACAAAAGTCTTCTGTGCACTGAATGTAAATTTAGCCAATACAACAGAACTTTTCTTGGTAGCCTAGGCAGGGCTAACAGTGCCATCAGTATACCAGGCATATTAGCTTTAGCTGGATATTTTGTCTCGTTTTGAAAATTTCAATAAATAATTCATGCCTCATGTGATATGTAAAGTCAGATTGTCTCTAGGACCTGAAGTGTTATTTTAAAAAGGTTATCAGTTGCAAATGTGAGCAGACAGGTGATAGCATATTTTTTCGGTCATGGGCCAATTCATGTAGCTTTATTTGGTTATGGACCTATCCTATCAATATCTTTAGTTTTCTCTCCATGCAATCATGTGCTTAAGTTACCCACGTATCAGTATATCTCTGCTGACTGCAGATGAACCTCAGAAGACAGTCTGGCATATATCTGAATACAGCATGACCATGTTGGGAATGCATAGAAGCATGCAAAGCATATATGAGCATAAGTGATGGTACTCTCTTGCAGTGAGACAGCCCCCTCACTCACACATGGGACACGCACACATCATGACTAACTGCATCCATGTATCTTTGTACCGACCATGCAATACACTACGATAATCCACAGTCTGCTTTAAAGAATACTTAATTTGAACATCAACTGGCTAAGTATAAGCCCTGGATCATTACTTTTGCCCCATTTACACCTGTTTACCTACACTAACATGAATTACCTCCATTTTGGACATTCAGTAACAAAGTCAACTGCAATTTAGCATGCACATACACACTATTGCCAACTTTTTTTAAGTGATGACCTGTGGTGTATTTATGCTTTATATTTACATCTGCTAAGACTCCATCTGATGGGTGTTTGCAGTGTACAGTAGAGTAAAGGAATTGTTCTTAAATAGTTATGAGCTGAGAGGCTAGCAGCACTTTTCCAAAGCTTTTCTCTTCCATTTTGTGATAAAACACAACACAGTTGAACTCAAACATGCAATTATGGCTAATACACTCCCAATCAGAATCATAAGATCAGTTGAAAAAATCTAATTTTGCCTTGTCAAATCTCATGAAGGTTTTAAGTAGCTTCAAACTACAGCAGAAGAAATGCGAGTGAGAGACAAAGCAATTTTCAGTAAGCAATTCGTGTCAAACAATTAAACTGAAATAGGCTGTTCATCACCTAAAAATCCCCTTAAAACAGTAATACAAGTGTCAAAAAAGACTCAGTAATGAGTGGCTCAACCATTCTTGTCGATCACTTCAAAATTTGTTGAGCATGCTTGATGTGAGTGTTTCCAGGAGCCTATTGCTCAAAGTGGTGGAGATGACATCTGGAGCTGAAGTCAGTTTTTGTAAACTTCCTTTTGCCATCTATCCACAAATGTTTTCAAGTGGATTTAGATCAGGGAGCATGCAGGTTGGTCCAAAGGAGTGATGTTATTCTCCTGGAAAAAGCCAGGTGGGCATTGTGAACCGCAGTGTTGTCCTGTTAAAAAACCCAGTCATTACCGTGCAGATGAGGGTCTTCAGTCAGGAGGGATGCCCCCTGCAACATCTCCACATAGCCAGCTGTCATTTGATGCCCCTGTTTAACCAGAAGCTCCATTCTTACATAGAAGGAAAAAGCACCCCAGATCAAGATGGTGCCCCCCTCCACTGTGCCGTGTAGAAACATCTCTAATGGGATCTCATCTTGCCAGTAGTGTTAATGTTTTTGATGTAACATCTAATGTTTTAACAAACAATGGTAGGCATGAGTCAGTCACTGTAGCTCAGATGTGGCCTACAACAATAAAAAACTAAGCATTTCTCTGGCTTCAAAACTTTTGGAAATATATTTGGTAATTTGAGGACTTAAAAATTGTAATACAAAATGACATTATCAGTTTTGAGGTTTACTTTGATATTTCAATTTCAAATTCTGTCAAACCTTTAGGTGCTAATACTTTCAGTCTATGAGTTGTGGAGATCTGGGCTCCAGCAAGGTGAAGGTCAGCCACTGGTTTACAGTACCTGTCCAGCATTTTACTGGAATGGTAACTCAGGAACTCAGTTAGGTTGTAGTTTAATGACCACTTAGATAGAAATGGGTTGATATACGGCGCAAACCCTCCTTTAAAAATTTCCCAAAGAGGGCCTATAGACCTGTTGAGTGTTCTCTACCTTCAGCGCACGTGGAGAGGACGAACTCCACTCTGTTCACATTAAGAAAGAAGTAAAGGGGGGAAAACCACAGGCTTTTTTGAGGAAGTTAAGCACATGCCTGCTACCACTCTTCAAAATGACAATCACCCAGTAGAAAGCAGTCCCAGCAGTGCCAAAAGGAAATCATTTAGCCCCGCTAGAGTGTTATGACAAGGGCAAACCTAACTGTAGACGAAAGACAAAATTTCAACACCTTTTCTCCCATGGGGAGCTCATGCAGGATTTGTCTCTTGGAACTTCAGCAGAGGAATTAAGCTCTGATGGATCTTTCAGCACAGAGCTAGAAAAAAAGAGCAATGTCAAAGCAACTTCTTTTTTTGGTATACACCTGAATAGTTCTGGCATTGAAGAACAAGGAGAGGAAAATGTTGAGACACTCATTTTACAATAAATGATGGATGGCTCACTTTAATGATGCAGTGAATTTATGGTGATTGATTGATCGCAGGATATTCATGCTTTATATATAATAATATCCAAGTAACTGAATCATGTGAATTTCCCCTTTGAGTTTTCTAATGTAACAATTTACTGAAAATTTTGTTTGACTCTTTATCTTGCTCCTCTTTCATGCATGTAATCTAAGTAGAAATACATGCAGTTAGAAAAAAGTATTGTGCCGGCCTTTCTAAACTAAATACAGGTAAATTTATTAAACTGTACGATACATGACGTTACACCAACATGCCGGATCAATGTAGCTGGGGTCTTATGTTGCTTTGGAGGTACTCGCCTCAGTTAAAACAAACTTGCTGACTATGATAAAATGTAGTTTATCTCAGTAAAGAGAATACAAATTCACAGATTACCTGAGCACTGCAAAAGATCATTCAATGAGAAAAGTCCTGATGAAGTACAGACCTAAGCCCAATTCACATTGCATTTGCACAAATATACTGTGCTGAGGTTCAGGCGTCATTGCAAAGTAAGAGATATATATTAGTCCAGTCATGGTGTACAATTGGAAATGTAATTAAAACAAGCATGGCAGACAAGCTACCTGTGGTGCAGATTTTGCTGGTGCAAGAAAATTTTCACCAACTAGACATCTTGTTTGTGCTTGCTGCAGCTATGCCAAAACAAGATGCGGTTCGCTTGCCTAGTGTCTTATTCCCCACAGTGCCACGAACTGGCAATGGAGAAAGGTGGTCACAAGAAGAACTTGCTCTCAAAGGCCAGACTGTGCCCACTTCGCAAAACCAAACAGGTAGAGACAAAGTTCCACTTCCTCACACTTTGCGAAAACTGTCAGATTGAGAGAGAAAACCAATCACCTCTCACACAGAATTTAAATACACAAGTAATATCCCAAAAAACATATTTACTGAGAGAAATGCAAAATAAGATTTTGCAGACAAACATATCTAGGTGTGACATCTGACCTATTGTATGTGAGGACAGTTATGAACAAATAAATGTTTTCACAATAAAGTCCTGGACTGTCACGACAACTGAGTTCTTTGATTATTATGAGCCAAATCAAGAAATTATAGATGCAACTTACAACTCTGATTACAGATAAACTCTACATCCAGTTACAGATTCGACACAGACATAACATGAAGAGCTAATTGTATCTGTTGACGTTGTTGTGATTTTGTGATATTATGCTGTAAGTGAAATTATCTTAGGGAGAGAAGGTTATTGTGCTTCTTGGAAATGCAAATAATGCAACTCTTTTTTATTTTGTAACTGAAATAATTTCCATATTTTGTCTCAACCTTTTTGTGACAGTCTGTTCCATCTGGAGTTCATGTACATGGCAGACTTTTGTCAGCTTAGAGAGCAGCACTGAGCAGGAAAACACTCGGGAGTGCCCGTGTTGGCACTTGTATTTGCCATTAAATATTCAGGAAGGTATACGCATTCATGTTTATGAGGTGGGGTGCCTGATACTAAATCAGGAATGAAACAGACAGCGGCGACCAACAGCCTTGAAAGTTATCTGTGTCCTTAAAGCCACATGTCAGACCGTAAAGATAATTTTTCTCATGAGACAGTGTCCAGTGTTGTTTTTGAGTGAGTATGATCATATGAGACCGTCCTGTAGATGGTAAAGCGGTTTTCAGTGTTTATGGAGGATCTAAATGAATGGGTAATGTAGATCTCTAGTGTGCCTTGAAAAAAACATCACCAGCCTGTTAGATGGGAACCGAGTTGCTACAAAAACCAGATGTCTAAAATCACATGAAAAGTATTCAGAGAATCTGTGCAGCAGGAACAGGTGATTTTGACATTTAGAGTTCATTGGTGTCCTTGGCTTTATGATATGATACACTTGGACCAGGACAGAAAGTGATGTCCTCAGACTAGACTCAAGTGGATTCATTGCGTCTTTGCAGAGATCATGTAAATAAATCAGGTCTGGATCTGGGGACAGCCAGATCATATAAGAGTACAGACTACTTTACAGAAGGTGAGCTGGTGATTGTCACTCTCTGTTCATTGTTTGTACAATGTGATACAGTGAACTAAGCCTCCCTGTTTGAGCACAAAACTCCTCTGGATGTGAATGTGCATGTTGTTGTTAAAGGATAAGTTCGCTTTCTACAGCTTTCACATTGTTTATAGAATGAAGTAGAACAATATACTGTCCCAGAAGGCTTTCCTGATGCAAACAGTGCTTCGGGAGATATTTAGATCCAAAATCGAGCGGCAGACATCCGTATAATGGTAGCACATAGGGCATACAGCGCCACTTCTAAAACTGCATTAATCGTCCAAAAACTCATTAGTTTCACCAATATTTCATCATGGTCCGCTTGGGCTACTCCTCCAAGACAGTCCGGGGTCGCTCCACCCATGTTTTCGTGACTGTGCAGACCTCTGAGCTGAAGACTGCTCTCTGGCCAGCTGTTCTTCTCTTTGCCTCCACATCCTCCTTTCAATGAGCTCCTCATCTGTAAACTCTGGCTCGAAACTGTAAGGACACCTATCATATTCAAAGTTCTCATCCACAACATCTTCATCCGATAGATATTCGTCCATTTTGCACAAAACTGGAAGAAGAAAGTTGTTAAGTAGCCGGCCGTTCAGAGGTCAGCACAGCCACAAAACATGTCTGGAGCAACACAGACTGTCTTGGAGGAGTAGCAGAAGCGGACCATGATGAAATAGTGGTGAAACGAATGAGTTTTTGGACGACTAATGCAGTTTAAGGAGCGGCGCTATGCCCAGTGTGCTACCATTATACAGATGTCCGCCACTCGATTTTGGATCTAAATATCTCCCAAAGCACTGTTTGCATCAGGAAAGCCTTCTGGGTGAGTATATTGTTCTACTTCATTCTGTAAACAATGTAAAAGCTGTAGAAAGCGAACTTATCCTTATAAGTCAATTTTTAGCTTCAAAATTTGTGTTGACCAGACTCTGCTCCTGAAAAAGCTTATAACAATTCAACTTGTTAATAAGAAGCCACAGTTCCTAAGTGAAAGCCGACTGTAGCTCTGCATCCAGTTGCGAAGAGACTGGTAAGTCCAGTCCCTCATCTCACAAGACAGAATTAAAGCTCGTTTTTCTCTCATTTCATGATTTACTGGTTGAATTTATCTACCTTAGCAAAAGTATACTTAATTTATTTTTATGTATTATTTAATTATTATTTTTTTTCTCATAAACTGAGCTGGACTTAAGATAAGAACAAAACAATTTTAACTCTGTTTTCTAAATTGGATAAACAGTGTATGTCTTGTTGGATCCAGGACCATACAGACATTTCTTTACCCTCTCAACTCCATGAAACTGCAGGCAACCCCAAGCAGTAGCACTCCCTTTATCTATATGGAACTGTTCAACAGATCTGGTTGAATATATCCCTTGCAGATTTTCTTTTCAGAAAATTTGTTTTGTTGATAAATCCATGATCAGTGCTTTTAAGGAATATGGCATAAGCAGCATGGATACATTTTGCCTGATATTAACAGTTCAGGCTGTAGGCAGCGGTGTGACGGTGTGGAGGATATTGCCTGGACACACATTGGGCTCACTAGCATCGAGTTCGCATCATTTAAAGAACCAGATTTCAATCCCATAGAGCATCTTTGGGATGCGATAGAACTGGAGGTTTGCATCAAAGATGTTCAGCCCATAAATCTGCAGCAACTTTGTGATTCTACCATGTCAATATGGACCAAAATCTCAGAAATATTTCAAGTGCCCATGTCAAAAAGACTATTGAGACTGTTACACTGCTGGTGTACTCTGACACATGGCAGAAATTTAACATCAATATTTCGCAGTGAAGCAGAAAAAAAGTTTTGTCACATAGAAAGTAATTGGAATTCTTTAAGGTGATAACAGAAACAGGTGGTTGTATTTCTGTTTTCTTTCATCACAGCCAGCTGAGTAAGTGAACAAAACCATGACCGTCAGTGTTTGTTCTACCTTACAGTAAGTATGTTTGACCAGCCATTAAATGGACCAAGGCATGAATTTGGGCAAAGAGAAGCAAATCACGGTCAGGCTGGGAAATGCTTTTGTGTGGCTGGTGGCCTCCAGAAGTTCTTGTTTAAACATATGCAGACTGAAAGACTTAATGACCATGCTGACAGCAGTCATTCGAGATGTCTGGGGAGGTTGGAGCACTGTGGCTAACAGCTAAAGAGTCCTGCAGCTGCAGAGAGAAAGGAAGAGATGTTGTGGTTCTTGTCTCTTTATGTAAGCTCCAGAGAGAAGAGTCGCCAGGGATTCATTTTTGAAATCTGATTTCAGTGTGTTCTCACACCAAATCTAAACCAACAGAATACAGGATATTCTGTCCCATGGCGGCCTGCTGTGTTTTTCCTGCCACCTCAAACGTGTTCTGTCGTTTGCTCAAATGTCTTCTCAATTAGGCCTCAGCATGTGGACAAAGAACAGCTCTCACTAAAAAGCAGGATTGTGCTTTTGTAAGGTAGTGGTTAGTTTTGGATTGCATCTTAAATAATATTGCACATATTTTGGGTTAAATCTTGCAGCATTGATTGATTCCCTGAAACCCATGTGCGATTTGCACGTGCTTAACACGTGCAGAGCAGCAGAGGCTACGCACATGTAGAGAAAACAGTAGCAGGAAAGGTGGTGCAGATACACAGAAGCAACTTCTGAACATTTTGTTCAAGTCGTCCCTGGAACTCAAAGAGGTTTATGTTCCAAAATAAACAGATACCAGCATTGAAGTAAAGGGTATTACCCTGTGTTCTTACTCTGTAAGAGCTTATGTTAATTTGTTAAGCCTATGATATTCTGGGTATTCTTTGACCCCATTGTACCCCTGGCTTTAGCCAGGCAGAGGAGACCACATGCATGTTAAGCCTCCTCAGGACTTTGAGCCTCTTTATCTGATTGAGACTTGGTCTGCTGCTACTTTCTGATCCCTCTAACTTGGAGCAGGCCAGAGCTAAGGAGAGGATCCATATATCAAAGGGTCTGAATAAGCTGTATTCTGTACTCTGTGTACTGGCTCACTCCATATTATTACAAAACCAAATACTTTCATAAGAGAAGGTATTTTTCATTTTACAAGTCACTTTTAACTTACTGTAAAAGGTCAAAGAAGAACAACAGATGTCAAGTCTCCTAATGCACACAGTCATGGTTGATTACTGTGAAATATCAGGCAGGATCATAGAGTGTTCAGAGTATGATTTTCAGTTTTTCACATGATGGTGAGTGTGCATTGACAATAAAGTACAGTAAATCCTACTTTGTGGCCACTTATTTCACTGTAGATTTTGCTATTTTAGCCAATTATGGAACAGACTGAATTAACACTGTGACCTAAAAAAAGAAAACAAGACCATCAATATAAACACATTAAAACCCTCTTTACTTATATTTTATTGTCTCACGTTGCAAGCAGGATCTAAGTGTGAAACAAAGAGATTACCTACACACTGCAGAGGTACCTGTTTGGTAAGTTGATAGCCAAAAGACCACAGGGTGGTTTATAGCATAGAAAACATGCTTTTGAATAATGAAGATGAGGGAATTACAAAGTTTGATGATCATTTTGTGTGTGTCCATGCTACAGCATATTTTACATTAAACACATGGGCTGATGCATTGATATGAAAATATTTCTCACACTGGCTTTGCAGATAGTTCATGAGTGGTAGAGTTGGTGGAATTTCAACAACACACCATGAAACCACCACCTACAGCATGAGCCACTGATACAAAGCAGAACGGACCCATGCTTTAAAATGTTTCTGCCAAATTCTGACCCTACCATCTGAATGCCATATTTTCAAACCTTTTATTTTCCAATTTTGGTTAGCCTGTGCAAAGTGTTATGCCATTTCTATGTTATTAGCTGACAAGAGTAGCATGTGGTGTGGTCCTCAGCTGCTGCAGCCCATCTGCCAATTTGCAAGATAGGTTTGCTTTTGTAAGGGGCCATCTGCATACCTTGGCTGAAACAAGTGGTTATTTGAGTGGCTGTTGCCTTTTTCATAACATTGAACCACTCTGGTCTTTCACTTCTGACCTCTGGAATTGCCAAGGCATTTTGGCTCCAATAACTGCTGCTCAATAGATATTTTCTCTTTGTAGACCATTATCTGAAAACCCAAGGGTTAATTGTGGATGATATATATTGTAGAACATTTAGATTCCCTCAAAATACAGGACTCACATGACATTAATTGGTACAGTTTGACAAGTTTTGTGGTCAAACTGAGGTTTTATAATGGCTTTGTATTTGGAGAAAATTAGTTGAAAATGTCCAAAGTCTAAATTGTGATTTTAGGCAGATAGGACATGATGTGACAATCATCAGAGGTAACATGTTTTAATGGGACATAAAGTTGGACGGCATTTGTGTGACAGTAGAAGTCTATACGAAGGGTTATCCTCAGGTTTTATTGTAAATGATGATTGAGGGGTCCTGGGTAACCAGCAAAACAGACAAGCAAAAGGGAAAAAAGCAATGCAGTTGTAAACAATAAATAAATAAATAAATAAATGAATATTTATACATTTCATAAGAGTCAAAAATAGCAAAGAGTAGACAGTGGAGTCTGCAGAATGTATACAAGCCCCTGTTGGTGATTTCAGACTCCACAGCCTTTATGATGAAGAGGGGGATCCTTCACATTCCAGCCTACAGGATAACCAGATTAAATACTTTTGGAGAGAGACACTGTCTGTCCTTCCTGCTGTGGTATGTACGGCTGTCTCCAGTAGAAGGACACAAAAGTAAACATGAAGAAACTTCCTATGCTTTTGAGATCTGTTTTGTGTTTCACCAGACTCAGCAGTCTCCCACAGATCGACCCCTGCTTCAGTAAAAAAAAAAAAATACACCAACATATGAAGTTTAAATAATACCAAGTCTGTTTTTGGTTGTGGGTATCTGAAACAGGTTGATCTCCAATTGCCTTAGAGAATACGATTAATCATATTGGATCCAGCTCTGAAAAGCATCAGTGAGCCAAATGCTCCTTCTTCAGACACATAACTCAGCCAAACAGAAACACACAATATATCTGAGAGTCCTCTTTCCTCACACAACAGGACGTGATAGGAGAAAAGAAAACAGGGTCAGCAGCTCATCTTCTTCATCTCACACGGACCTTTCATATCCCCTCAGTGTCTAAATTTAGCTCCAAACTGAAGCTGGCATGAGGTCAGCTATAGGTTTCACATTAAGGTGAGATATTCCACCTGTGTTTGGATTAGGACTTCCTGTCTTTGCTCAGTGTTCACATAATCTGTCTCCTCTGTGGTATGTAAAGCAGGATAATTCATTGAATACAAATTTAGGGATGGCTTTTCTCAACGGGTACTCTTAAAGTCAGATGACAAGTCATTACATGCTGTCCCATTTCAAAGGCACCTTCAAATGTGTTGGGCACATGTGTCTCCTTCACCCAGCCAACAAAGAATCAGTATCTGGTGCATCTTTTACTTCAGTTGAAATGGTCAACTCTCAAGTGTAAAAGTAACACACTGGTTTCAATTTAAATATTTGGCTTCAACTAACTATAACATCTATTCCAAAAAGTACAAAACAGGCCTCAGAACTTGTGGGAAAATTAGGCTTGATCCTAGACACCAGTGAAACTACAATATTAGCATATACTGTTGTGACTTGGGCTGTCACTTTAGTGCATTAATTAGATTAATTAATTACACCGCAAATTAATGCGTTATAAAAATTAATCGCAAGATTAATCATAGCACACAAACATTTTGATATTGGTCAGCTGGAGGACCCGTACATGGCAGTGGCACGTCACTTCACACATGAGTCTCTAGTCAAACCAAACAAAGCCCAGGTGACAACAGGAATGACCTATTTAAGACTTAGTCTTATTTTATTTTTGAATTTATTTATCTATATTTGTACTACATTCTTTAATAATGCATCAGGCCTAATTGTTTTGCTGGATGTCCTCGACCTTTTTCTTATTTTGAATTTGATTTATGAAACACACTTAAAGTGTAATTTGAGTTGCCTGATTGAGTTTAGAATTTTCTGGACAAGTTGCCCTGACTTTGGTTTTATTTAGTCACCAATAAAAATGTCGATTTACAAATCTTCACTTCTTAGTGTATTCATTTGATTAGTCATGCACTACAATTTTTTAATATCCTAGAAGTCAAATTCTTTATTTGGGTACTTTAAGCAGATATGAGATTAAAATGTGATTAATTAGATTGATTAATTATAAATCCGGTAATTAATTAGATTAATTTTTTTAATCGTCTGACAGCACTAGTTGTGACATGATCCATTAATGTCCTCAAGTGCAGCTGCTACCATAATGTCCTGCATAAAATCTGATTTGTGCATTGCTAGCAGACTGACTGATGGCACCTTTGAAATGCCTTTTCTTCCTCACGAGTTCACCTTGACGAAAACAGTCAAATGCTGTTAGCTAAGTGAGCAGCTTTGCAAATTGGCCCCAGACTTTGGGTCAGTACTTTAAAACTATCACCATAGCCTCAGAGCTTTGTTGCACAGATAGTTAGCAAAATTACAAACACCACATGACAAAACTAGAAAAGCACTCGGAGAGCGCAGACCTCCGCCAGCACCACAGTCCTCTCCCATATTGTGATTTTTACCATAAATATTAGTCCCACCTTTATTTCATGTAGATATTTAGATTCCTTGACCATGAAAACATACCATTAGCAATTGGTTTCATAATGATATCTATTTTAGTTCAGTAGTTATTCACAAAAATCGCATTTTTCATCATGGCGGATCCAGACGGTGATCCGGATCAAAACCAAAATTGAATGAGTTCTTCCTTTTCCCATGCTGAACATTTCCTGAAATTTTCATCAAAATCCATCCACAACTTTTTGCGTTATTTTGTTCACAGACAGACAGACAGACAGACAAACGAACTCTCTCGAAAACATTACCTCCTTGGCGGAGGTAACCAGATGATACTTGAAGGAGTTCCATGGTTCACTGTTTACTCCAATCAAACCCCACAGGTGACATCACATTTAGCCACATCTCTCCCTGATAATGTCATTATTGTGGATTTTGAAGGCATGCATGGCACACTGTTAAGTTAACGCTGGCTTGACTAAGTAGACCCGTCATTTTAAAGAGAGAAGCCGACAACAGGTGACCAGTTGAGGTCAGTAGCACAATACATCAAATTGGCCTCAAGCAATGCCTATGTACTTCACTACCATCTCCATAAGCTGAGAATTTAACTACCACACTGGTAATGAGCAGGATTGCATACTCCATCATGGTGAAAAAATATTATCATGGAAAATGCCATACAGCTGCATGTTGTGGACATTGCTAGAAAGAAAACTAAAGTCTTTCACTCAAGGAGACCCCACAATTTCATTTCTCTTATATCAGTGGTTTCCAAAGAACTGGACTGGGACTGGGACTGCAAAATGTTTTCCAAAAATCTACTAAAATTAAAAAAAAAATGTTATCATTAATATCTTTTACCTATTGCTGTAAAGTTACAAACATAAATAAGTTAAGTTTTTTACCAAGTACATACATTAGGTGAGATTAATGCTAAATAAGTGTAATGTTTATGCAACACCCTTTGAAGGTAAGTTTGTACAATAATACAGTTTATGAGTTGATGAGGCTGATATATATCTAAAAACAAATATAGTTGGGGTACAAAGGCCCAGGATTTTTTTTCAGCGGGTCCTGGGGTTAAACATCTGTTAACCCCTCTCTCATATGATGGTGAGAAATACATTCTAGACTTAACAATCTCTTGAAAATTCAGAAGGCAGTCATGGGATTTGATTATCCAGCTCTTGCAGCAGTCTAGGCCAAGGCAGCCAAAGGAGCATGCTCGGATATGAAAGGGTAGGGGCAGGAGAAATTAGCAGTGCCAACAGGAAGTCCTCAGTTGACCACACCATCCCATTTCAGATTGGCCTGATTATCAGTGTTGGACAAGTGCCTAAACTATGGCCTATGGCAGGCTGTGGCCCATGACCATTCACTCACAAGAAATTCTTTAAAAAAGAAGTATGGGACAGAGTGAAAGTTTCACAGTGTTGTGCAGTTTACTCTTGTTTTGTGTCTGAATGCAGATATGAGCTCTCAGCATCTCTCCTCTCTACTACACAGAGCACTATCACCATCCTAAGCAGGGGTACCAAAGGCTAACCAGGACCTCCTGAAACCTGATCTGAAAACCATAATTGCTTGTCCATTTTAATTGTGACGTTATCTATGGAAAGCTGAGAAGTAGGTTGTATTTTAAGCATACTCAATTATGCAGCAAGTCATAATTCTCATTTGACTGGTTTTACAAACTGCAATGTATTAAATGACAGTTCAAGCCAAATGGTCCAGTTCTCCTCATTCAGTGTTTCTTATTTGTCTACATGTAAGGAATGCATGTAAGGAACGCGGCTCTATACAAAAAACAAGTTTAAACACTCCTGATAAATCAGATTAAGGCTGGGTCCTTTGTTGACTGGGTCTTTTAAAGGATAGTATTTCTGCGATGGAACACAGCTTTGGACTGAAAAACTTCATGGTAAGCCAAAGGGAAATGCAGAATCATTGCATGTTACCCCTCCCAAACAAAGTTCATGTTTTTTTTTTTTTTTTTATTTAGTGCTACAATTAGGATTTTACGTAGAAAGTGCTGCCTAAGTCTCTTGCACAACTTTATCATGTTTAAAGATTAGATAACAGACAAAAACCTCTGATCCATCTACACATCAACATTTCTGTATGTGTGTTGTACAAGTGTGTGGGCTCATCAGAGCTCGGATTCCTCCCATTTCAACGGCTGTGACTGATCCAAACACCAGTCAGTCACTCAGTCACCCCGCGCCTGCAGAGAGGCGTGATTCACTCCTTTGAGCTGCGTGACTCAAAGCCCTCATCCCTGCCTCCTCATACTCCCACTGTCCTCCCCAGACTCGGGGCTTGCCATTTGACCCTGGTCCAACTGGACGTGCTCCCTCTCATGGCCATCTGTGGTCTCATATATAGCATTTCTGCATAGCAACAGTTGTGGACTTATACTTTATGGCATACACATGCAAAAATGACAAACAGATGGCTGTAGAAGTGGGGTGATTTGCATTTTTCCAGATAAAATGATTGATTTCCTCTTTTCCTCATATTGCTGCCATGCATCCGCATCAATAATGAACCAAAAGAGGCCCAGACTCAGTCTGATATAGGCACAATTCTGTCAGTCATGGTGTGAATCGACACGTGCAGGTTGTTGCCTTTGGAAAGTGAAGAATTGACTCTTTCACGAGGTGGCAGTTTGAAAAAAAAATCCTTCAAACTGGTCCAACAATGAGGAAAAAACGACAAGCTTCCACATCCAGCTGAAGTATCAGACAGAGCAAGCGGATCTACTGCCGGGTGTTAAAGAGGACCAGATGATGGAGTGAAGGTGTTTTCGGCCATGGGGTTTCACATATTCATATTTTCTGACAGGATGGGAAGAGAGGAGCATATCAACAGATGTTTAGGTTCTGCTGCTCTGAGATCTTGTTTCTGTTCAAATTGATTTAGATCAAAAAACAGCCGAAGGCGAGATCATCTGGACCACCAACCTCAGAGGGCCTGCCACAACAGCATATTTGAAGTTGGGTGTGAAATGATCCCCTTGACAAAACCAGAACCAGGGTGAGATGAGGTTAGTATAAAATGACCTCAGCTTTTGCTCTGAATGCTTCCAGTGAGACACTTTCCCTCCAGAGGATGTTGTAAAAAGGCTTTCCTGTTCCTCTCCTCCTGTGCATCTGACTTATTTTTTCACTTTCTCACCAAGACTGTGCAAAATTGGGTCCAAGACCATCATAAAAACAGTCACTGAAGTCAAGCTGAGGGAAAGTTGGTCCTGCTGGTTAACGGAGGCATGGTGTCATTCAAGCCAGGGTAAGCTCACACTCAGGGAGGGGTATCCCGTAAGACTTAAAAAATTCCCTCAAACGTGTTTAATAGCCCCACTAACACTGATATGTAATGGTGGTCAGCATCCAACAATAATACAAAACTATCAGTAAGTGGTGCTGACAAAACATTAGAGACAATCAACCATCTGGAGTGAAAAATTACACATAAGTGACCGTTTGGGTTAATGGAGCAATTAGCTTTGAGAACAGTGCATTTATTTAGTTCTGGGGTGTCGAAAACTATAGCTCAGGGGTCAACTGTGGGCTATGGTCATTTTTTTAGCTCGTAAAGATTTGTCAAAAAAGAGAAAAATTGCTGTATCAGGTCTCTTGTTGTTGCCAGGGGTCAAGATGTTAGAGACAATAGAAAGGCATCATCAGCTCAAATAGCGCCTCGTTTCAACCAAGGCTTGCAGAAGACAATCTTTTGTTTGAGAATGCAAAGACAGTGACAGTGTTAGTTAGTGAACAGGATAACTTGAAGGTTCTGAGAAGAGTTGGATGAAATTTTCAGAGTAGGTGAGAAATGGGCGAAGGGCCAACCCATCAGATTTTGGTGGTAATCTAAATTCAGATGCATATTGAGGAATGTTTTAATAATTTGTTAACATTGCAATAAAGGTTGCTGTCCACATTTTTGCTACTAATCCCATAAGGTCTCAATGGATTTGGATCACATTTCAAGGTGATATTGGCCATGGCATCAAGAATAAGTGAATGAATTCAGATGCAGATCCAGGAATTGTTTCAAAGATTTCTTTTAACAGTAGGAGATAGGGCAATTTTCCACATCCACACAATAACTTGACACACAGAATTAGAAATGCCTTCGCAGAGGTTTGAGCGCTTGAAGGACTTCTAGTTTAAGAATGTTTTGAAGGAGTTTTTTCACATTTTACCCAAATGACAAATCTGACCCAGGCAAAACTGGTTAGATTTAACCCTATAAAGCCAATTGTATAATATTTGATACATACTTTTATAATACCTCTCTCTACTCAATATGATCAACAAATCACAAAAAAGCATCTGAATACAATAAATGATAACAATGTCCTCAAATGGATTATCAGTTGCCAAAAACACCTAATGTATCAAATGAGATATGAAAAATCTTTATGTTGAATTTTAAGGAAATTTAGATTTTTATGGATTTTAGCAGAAAGGGAAACAAACATTTCAGCTCCAAAAATATTAGATTTTTCTGGCTATAATCTATGGTCTTGGGCCTTAAAGGGTTAAGAGTCCAGAGGCCATGGCTTTGGGCCCTGGAATAATTCCATTTATGTTAATGAAATATCTCAAGAATTCTTGGAGGGATATTCCTCAAACTTTAAAGAAATGTCCAATGACGGAATTTCATTCCGAGGGTCAAAGTTTAAAGGCTGTGGGTTTCTTCTCGTGTTTGATATTGTACTATCTCAAGATTGCTTTGAAGAATTGCCTTCACTCACAGCCCAAATGTCAAACACTTGGTCAAAGATAAGGGCATTACACTTTGAAAGATAAAGTTTAGAGGCCAAGCTAATGGAGCTTCATGTTTGTTTCTTAATAATCAGTGTTTCATTTCAAGAACACTGGGAGGGGATCTTCTTTAAACCTTGAAGAAATATCCAAAGTTTAAAGTTTACCCCAATATCCAGTTTGACAAAATGAGGTCTGATTAGGCTGTGGACTAAAGGGTCAAGGTTGCTGAAGTTATGTCCAGCAACTGCTGTCAATATTTCTAAAAATCATCCCATGACAACAACCATGACTATTCTCCCTCTTGACCTTCAGCGCTCTTTTACTGTGTGGCACTGTGTGGCTTATGTAGGAGTGTAGTCCTTTCTTTTAATTTATAAAGGGGTTTTGACTGTCTCTGAGTTGGCCTAATTGGAACCTCTTTTAAGAGAGCTCTGTCCTGGAATCTCAATTGTTTGTCTTGGACATGTCCCAGTCTATGATCCTTGCACTTTGCTAAAATATTATAATACTTGAATAATGTAAGCCTTTATAAAGTATAAAACATGTGGATTAGTGAACTTATTAGGAATTAAACAGCAGATTTGCAATGTCTGGGACTAATTTTCTGCAGCTTAGACAGACATGGCAATAATGGTCTTTCCTCTTCTGAAATATTGGCAGAAAAATAAGTGTTCAACATTTTTGTACTATTTCTTTAAATGAGGAATGCTTATCACTCTATTTACAGAGATCGGTGTTGTGACGAGGTGATGTCATGCAGATTCTACCAATTCCCACAGATTTTGGGGAACATGGTGATTTTGTAGTTCATTGCAACTCTATAACGTTTTATTTCATTTAATTTTAATTTGAAGGCTGCAAAAAGAAGGAAAGCAGAAAAAAATGTTTGCATTTTAGCTGTGCTTACAGATTGTATTTTAAAATATATTGGGGTATATATATGTGGTGTTAACAAGAAGCAATTTCTTGCAATCATATGTGCAATTTCACAAAATGTGTCAGTCAGCTGACTAATAATTGGGCCAAAATTGAGGTTACAAGAAAAAGACTGCTAATTGGTTAAATGATTTATCAGAGTTTCTATTATGTGCCATCTGCTCCCATCCCATCTGCTCTAATAAACACAAACTTTCTGAAGCTGCTGTAACTCTAGGAATCTGACTGCAATGATGCAGAAACAGACTGAAAAATCCTCACTGGACAACACTGATGAATCCTTAACGGTGTCATGGTGTTTACTAATGGTCATACTGTACAATAGTTTGGCTCCTCTTTCACCATATAATGTTTTTTACCGTCCCCTCCAGACTTAATATGAGTTTAATCTGATGCACATTCCTGCTCACATAGTCCCATTTGTTCCTCTTACCATTAAATTTTGACTGTGGTTGTCTGTAAATTACCTCAGACCACAAATTGATCATAACAACCACATAATCATACCTACATTTACAGTTTGCCAAACTTTTACCACAAGAACGAGATTTTTTTGCCCACTGGTCATAAAAACACCAAACCAGCTGTGTTGAAAACCAAAGCTTACAGCTGACGCAGAGTGAGAGCACGTGCCATGCACAGTGGTCGCCGTCTCTCTTGCGTGTCGGTGAGTAGTTTAGCAGCACCTGTGTTTTCATATTTGTTCTCAGTTTGTCTTAGCTGGAAGAAAAAGTTTCCTCTGTGTCTACAGCTGTTGCTTGGACCACACCTGGTTAGCATTTCTGGCTATGTGACTCAGATACAATGCCATGTTGGTTTAATAACCACAGGATAAAAAAAAGTTCAAATCTTTTGTAATTTACTGAGTAAATAAATGCTTATCAAATTTTTCCATAGCAGATTAAAATGCCACACTGGAAATGTGTCCAGGGGGTACAGTTGTTGAAAGCCAACTAATAAATTAAATATTATTAATCTTTTAGCCAAACAATGACCTTGAAGCTTTTTAAGGAACAAGAAGAGTTTTGAAGGTGGAACAAAATCTGAAATTGTAATTTTATAATAAGTTACAGTGGATGCAAAGTATTTTTGTGCATGTGTAGTTAAAGAACATGTAGCCACTACCTAAAGACAAAACATATGCCAATTTCAAGTTTGGAAGCACTAGAAAAACAAAGTTATGTCAGAAATATCAGATAGAGAGATATACTCAATGATAGCTACTCTACAGGAGAGGCAGAGACATTCTGTCAGTCCAAGTCAGTCACATAGAGAAAACATGCATTGCAAAGTTACAAACATATTTTCTCTCTGAAGGTCTCCTTACTGTTGGTTTTATCTAACTGAATAGTAGATGTCAAGTTTGTATATGTACTCAGAGACTCTTTAGCAGGTTAAATCAGAAAGGACTTTCCAGGAAAATGTCTTTTTTGCTGCCATGGTATCACATTATCATTTGATTTTTTTCTCATATCATATTGACATTCAATATTCTGGTCATGTGACGAATGACTTTCTTTCAAAAGTGAAGGATAACAAAGGTCTCTGACTATATCAGATCACTTATTCTCCAGAACTAAGAGTATTACCAAACGTTTATACTGACAGTCAGACAATAGAATAGTCAAATTACTATTTGCTCTTCTGTTGTAGCATCCAACAACACAACACAGCATTCTATTAAGACTACTGTACTACCTGCAAGCCTGTGGAGAAGATTCTTAATTGCCTCCGCCAAGGAGGTTATGTTTTCGTGAGAGTTTGTTTGTCTGTCTGTCCGTCCGTCTGTGAACAAAATAACTCCAAAAGTTATGGATGGATTTTGATGAAATTTTCAGGAAATGTTCAGCATGGGAAAAGGAAGAACTGATTTAATTTTGGTGTTGATCCGGATCAGTGTGTGGCCTCCATGACGAAAAATGTGATTTTGGTGAATAACTACTGAACTAAAATAGATATCATTATGAATCCAATTGCTAATGGTATGTTTTCATGGTCAAGAAATCTAAATATTTCAATGAAATAAAGGTAGGACTAATATTTACGGTGAAAACCACAATAAGGGTGAGAACTGTGGCGCTGGTGGAGGTCTGCGCTCTCCGAGTGCTTTTCTAGTTGCTTCCCGTTTTGTTTTGTTTAGCTCCCAAGCTAATGCCATGATGTGATATGACACAAATCCTAAATGTATCTACAGCAAACCACATCCAGTATGAGCTCTTAACAACTGATGCTAGCTGCAAGCCACCACATCATTGGGCTACTTGTTATGTTGTTGTTTGATGAATAGGGTTTATCATGTGCCAATTGGTCCATTAAGGATTGTCCATCTTGTGTCATTAACCCAGATTTATGTTCTTGTAGATGTCCTCTGTCTAATCTTTTATCTCCGTTCCGATGCTCTGTTTGCACTTCAGCAGGCTATTTTTTTTACCATGTGTAGTTGTCTGAATGCATTGAGCTGCTGCCATGTAATTGGCTGAATCCTGTAGTTTTTATGGGAATATTCCCTTCAGAACCTTTTTTTTCTTCTTTGCTGGCTGTTAATTCTGCAAATTCCCATGCCAAATCATCCCAAAGTGAATGTTTTGGATCACTGAGTGTCTAAGCTTCAGTCAACTCTACTGAGCTGAAAAACAATGGAGCACTGTTCTCAAATGCTAAATATCCACTGCTTGCCAAAGTCAATGGAGCTAGAGTTTCTTACAATGCTGTTCAAGAGGCTCCAAGCAACAATTAACATGCAATGTGATTTTATCTCCCTCTCTCACAAAGAAGAAACACATTTAGATGTTTCCACTAGCCTTCACTTTTTTCTTCAAAAGCTGAGGACAGCCGAGGTGGAGTGATGAACTGCCCAGGATGACGTGAAGAAAAAGCCCTCTGCTAAGTTTAATAGCAGCCAACTCAACCTGGAAAGCAAAACAGGTAAAAGGATGGAGAGGGATGTCTCCAAGAATCCAGGCTGTATTTTCCAGCTTTCCCTCGTGTATAAACATAAAACAGAATACGCTGTCTGAGAGTGGGCTGTCAGTGAGCAGCGACAGCTCCAGATCTCATCCCCACTGTCCTCTGCCCGCGGTCAAAACTGAAGGAACAGGAGATTCCACAGAGACTCCTCAAATAAGCAACACACGGCACAACGCCTCCCCTCACAGGATAACGGGAAGGAAGATGAGATGAAGCGAGACAGAGACCTGCCTGTCCTGTCAGCCAGTGGGAAAACTAAACACCTCAGTTTAAACATTCAAAGATGGAATCTAGTCATCTGCCGTCAACAGCTCTGACAAAAAGACACAAGCTTTGTTTTTATGAATCATCCTGCTTCTACGCTGTGAAAATAAAAAAGGACACTTACTCACTATGAATTTCATCTCATACAGCTGCCAAAATAAAACCAACCACATACAGGTCGTCCTTTAAGACAAAGGAGCCCACAGCTGCCTGCAGAGCCTGTATGTGCATTACTTCTTATGAATGGCAATGTCTGTTAACCACTGTTGTTCTTCTCTGAAATTAAGTTTTTAGTGTAAGTTCAAGCAGGACGATCAACATAGCTAATACACTGTCATATTTCAAAATCCAGTCTCTTCTCCCCCACAGTCAGACATTCATTACAATGTGATTCCAGCAATCCTCCTTCTCCCAAGGCACCTGAGATCATTGTAGATTGGAGTTTGGCAAGAAAGATGTATCTGTCTGATTCAGTTTTCATAACCTGATAGATCCATCTCGCCAAGCTCCAATCGACAATGATTGTGAGCGGCCAAAGGAAGCATGGCTTAATCAGTCTTGTAGAGCAGGTAGAGGTCAGGCTAGCTCAGAGGTTAGCATAAATATCACCATCAGCAGTTTCATCAGCTTTTGATAGCATTACTGTTTTTATAATAATAAAAAAATAACAGCACCACAAATTTCTCAATAGAAAGGGTTTTTTCATTGCACTTTTGATATGTTTTGGAGAGAGAGTTTGTGGCTTATGTTCTGTATTACACCAGGACAGTAGCGCCCACTGTGCCAATGACGCAATGTAATGATGTGACTGAAGGAACTATGTTCAACAACTTGCCAGTTAGGCTTTTGAAAGGTAGTGCCTATTTCCACACACTTTCTATGGCCTGTTACCCAGATGGACAACTGAGAAGCAGTGAATGGTCCATCTGATGTGTCAGGTTATAAAGATGCAGCCTCTCAAATGTCTGGTCCTCATTTAACCCTGTATCTGATGACCAGCACCACGAACATCAGTAAGGGGGGTATTCTTTCCTGCCGTCAACCTCTCTGCCCCTGCAAGACCATGAGGACATCACAATGTGGTCTAAACACACCCTGCAAGCATGCCCCAGCGGGCCCCATGCAGGCTTTCTGTGGGCACTGTGGGCTAGGGCCAGCCCATACTAAACCCACACAGGCCCAGTGCTGTTTTGCCCATGCAAAGCCCAAAGCTCTGGGCTCAGTGAGGGCTCTCCACAAGCAGCCCACAATAGTGGAATGCCCACAGAAAGCCCACGTTGGCCCGGTGTGGGCCAGCCCATCAGGGTCCAGAGCAACTATTGTGCCTTTGGGCCCATGCTGGTTTTGTGTGGGCAGCCCAAAGTAAATTCTCATGTTTAGGCGCCTTTTATTCTTAAAAAAAAAAAAAAAAAAAAAAAAAAGCGATTTGAAATTCAGAGACTCTTCTTTTATAGCCTCTGCACAGAATGCATAAAAAAATCGAATATTTATGATCACATAAAAACTCATGAACAAATATTACTTTGTGTTCTTAACAAGAAAAGTCTACAATTTTTAATAGGTGGAAAATGTTTAATTAATTATTTTTTTTATAAATGATGTTATAAAGGTATATTAGGGTTCACAATTAACAGTTCGCAATTTAAAGGTGCTGTTAAAATATGGCTGGCTGCCTACCAAAAATATTAGAGAAAGAATAAAAAAATACATTAAAAACTGAATTAAAATAAAAACGACTCAAAGCTTTAATTGACATATCTGACCCTGTATATCAGGAACAACATTAAATGCTTTTATTCATTTATTTAGTATTTATTTGTAAGCCAAAAATGTAAAGTTTATTGACTTTGACCGAGCTCGACGTGCTTGGAACTATTTTTCTGCTGAAGAGGTGCCACTCACTGTATCCCTACGCACTTGAGCCTCATCACATGCCCAGCCCCATCCGCAGAGTAACGGTTATTTCTTCAGACAGAAGGCGGCATTTTCCCGAGGTGAGTTTAAACTTTTAACTGTTATGATCTATCTTAAAGTTCAATGTTATTGTAAATATTGTCATAGTGTGTGTTCTCATGTGATCTTATCGGTTTTTAGTTAATTCAGACCAAATCGATTTTTCAGCGTAGCCAAGTGTTAGCTAACCTTTGACGATGTAGTTTAGCTTGACTCAGCAAAAAATACATGTAAGGTTAGGCTACTGGTCCTTATCAATCCTTTCCTCATATTCCTCATGTCAGATTACCACGGTGGCCCGTGGGAGTATTTCATTTACTGTCAACTGCAGTTTAAATCAGGGCTCCAAACTGCGCCCAGACGGCGGCATTTGGCCGTTTCTGAGACAGCGGCAATATTTTCAAAACTACTCGGGTAGAGCACGCGCGTCGTTGTGTGCTTGATGTCCATATTTCTTTTACCGTTAACTTTTATGTCCCATGTTGTAGAGGGAGCGAGTTCACATGTGTGAGTGTGTGTGTGGGGAAGTTTGGGGGTCCGGGAATGAATTTTCAGTTGCCTGGGTCTCTTCACTTTCCTCGGTGTGGATCTATACTTTTTAACGGCTCTGTCTCTCCGTACCGTGTTTTTATGGACAGGAGACGGGAGACGGAGGGAGCAACGCCGCCGCAGGGGCCCCATTACGCGCAAAAGGACGCATTCTCCGCTGTCTGATGCAGCCGTGATCCGCCCTGTGGACTACAGGTCTGATATCTTCCATTTAAAGTGTGGCTGTTACCGCTGTTGTCTGTCTGTAATGTCTGTCTGTAAGGTAATTTTGCAGTGCAGCCAATGTCCATGTGAACATTTGACCTAAATCCCTCCCGAATCACTCGGCGGTTTTGGGCGTAGGGGAGAACGGGGTAATGTGAGACACCGGGTAATGTGAGACACCCCCTGTATCTAGGCAACGGAACACATTCGTGGTCATGTGACCATTATATTTTCAAGCTCGGCCCTTTTCCCCTTGGCCATGAGGGAGAGGACCTCGTGGTTCTGTTGTAAGCATGTTTTTTTCACAAAAATATTTTTTTTGCATGTAAAAGTAAATTTTCTTGCTGACAACTTAATCAACTGTTGTGTCAAAGCAAATTAATTCAGGTAGAAAAACTTATATCATACATATTGATGAACTACTAGCATTTAAAACCATGTGATGATGCTGGCTGAAAATAAGCCTGAATTGCTAAGAGAGGTTGCTTTTTCTAAAATTGTACCAGTGGGGTAAAGTGAGACAAATGATGTGGGGTAAAGTGAGACAGTGTCTCACTTGAAACATGAAAGAGTGGGAAAGACCCAAGTTTGCTATAAATGAAAATGATGTTGCACATGTTCCTTAAAGGAATGTGGTAAAGAAGCTGCCTCAGCCTGAAAGGCCTGGAGGAACCACACAGAGAGAGCAACTCTTCATCTTTCTCTGTAACCTTAAAGGAACACTACACCCAAACAATGATTTGGCCTCATTTTCTACTCACCCTCATGCTGAACAACACTGTGGAGTAGTTTTGGAACATCTAGGATGCAGCCGGAGATCTGGGGGAATCCTCGCTGTCCACTGACATTGATATGATGACTTAGATAAGAGCCCGAACAAACAGTGTCCTTAAAAGTCCACAAAAAGTCGGCAATATTCCTCCATACTGCTCGTGCGCTGTAATCCAAGTGTCCTGAGCAGGTAACGTCCACCATTTACTCGAAACGACATCATTTAGCACATGTTTATAGCCTAAACAGTACTACTTCGCATTTCTATGATACACTTACGGGTGCCCTCACAGAACCGTGGCTGATAAACCAAGCGAGCAGCACTCTGCTATAACTAGGAGGCGTAGAACAAGAAACAAGAACCCAGAAAACCCCACTTTCTCCTGCCCCTTCTTTTGTCTGTCCCCGCCCCCGCCGCGCCCAGCAGAATGTGGGATTTCTTGTTCTACGCTCCTAGTTATTGCAGAGTGCGCGTTCCTTTGGTTTGGCTCGGCGGCTCCCGTAGGCACCCGTAAGTGTATCATAGAAATGCGAAGTAGTGCTGTTTAGGCTATAAACATGTGCTAAATGATGTCGCTTTGTAAATAGGACGCATGCTCAGGACACTTGGATTACAGCGACGATTTGCAGTATGGAGGAATATTGCCGATTTTTGTGACTTTTGTGGACTTTAAGGACACTGTTCTCAGAGTCATGATATCAGTATCAGTGGACAGCGAGGATTCCCCCAGATCTCCGGCTGCATCCTAGATGTTCCAAAACTACTCCACAGTGTTGTTCAGCATGAGAGTGAGTAGAAAATGAGGCCAAATCGTTGTTTGGGTGTAGTGTTCCTTTAAGGGCTGGAATGTAGAGTAGGCATAGTTGCAGAGTATGACAGTAGGCTGATGTTCTAGTCCTGTGTTCTGAGTCCCAGGCTGTTCTAGCTGGTTCTGATTGTCCTGTGTTCTGACCCCCACACTGTGTTCTAATCTAACAGGTTCTATCTGTCATTTGAATGTTAATTAAAACATTTTTAACTATATTATCATGTATTTGATTTTGTTCAGAGTAACTTTCAAGTGTTTAGAAAAAAAAATTGCTTAATTGACCAAACTCCATGATTCTGCTACAAGTCCAACATTAGTTCTGCAATGTGTGGTTAAGTTAGCTGTCAGTATTCTAACTATTACAGAATGTGTTGTTATGGTTGTTTCAGAGTAGAAAAAGGAAGTGGTTCACTTTACCCCCTTGATTTCTCTGGCCTGTCTCAGTTTACCCCTTTGCTGGGGTAAAGTGAGACACAAGACCACTTTTTTAAAAACAGTCATATTTTCACTGTCCTTCATCCTGAATACTTTCTGATGAATTCCATTGTGAGGAAACATCCTGAATTAATGGGAAATGTGTAAATTTTACTGATTTATCATTTTAGCTCGCTTAGAGGGGAACAAATGTAAAAGTGTCTCACTTTACCCCACTCTCCCCTACACTCTTCCTTGTGCGTCAAGACGCAGGCAGATGTGCATCGCTGGGACAGAGGATGATAATCAGTCACTTTGTGTGATTTCATAATTCAAATGGTGTCTTGAGAGCTCATGAGTCAGCTCTTTAATTAATCAAAACTCAACGTTCTTCATCCGTCCAGCTCTGACCCTCTGTTTCACTCACTCACTGTTTTCTAAATGATAAATCTATCCTGAGGTATCCTGTCTCACGTATTGACCATTATATAAAAACAATCTCTGAAGGATCAAGCTCCAGATAAAATCTACTACTGCAGCGGTTCTCAACCTGTGGGTGGGGGGCCATAAGTGGGTCTCAGAGCTGTTTTCAGTGGACAGTGTATAAATCAGGTGAAAATGTGGCAAAAATATCTTCAGTGTATGGACAATCATCCGTAATGTCAGAGTTTACCCACTAAAATAAGCCTACAGCACTGGATGGTGGGCATGTATGCTATTGTTATAAAAAAAAAAAGAAGTTTGTGGCATGAACACCTCAGCTGCTCGTCTGCAGTCATGAGACAGAAGAGATGGGTAATTCTAGATGTGGACTGGAGAATAATTTTCCCTATGGCCCTGATTATTATTTTTTTAATGTCTAGTTAACCATATAAATTCATCTCTTTCTAAAAAGTAGTGGTTAATAAATGACTGTGGTGATAGGATGCACCTTGTTGTGTGCATCTGTCTGACAGTGCACAGTTGAAATACTACTTGCAGGTTTTCTTCAGTGCAGATGTTTGTTGATCAGGTAATAGTACAGAGAGAGAAACTCTGATGTGGTTTGCTAAATATGCTTGTGGTGTCCCAAGAGTCGCTGCAAAAGCGACCATTGCGCAGTCTGGAGCCCTGTACAACAAATAACACACCCAGATACATTCATAATGTGAAAAGTTAGCTTCAAACAATGTGGATTCTAGAATAAAGAGACTGTAACATGCTTATTGTGTTTCACAAAAAAAATTACCCATGTCTTGACCTGCTCCTTTTCTACTCCTCTCTCAAACCATCCCTCTGTTTCTCTTCCTCTTTCCTACTTTCAGCCAGAACACAGACGAAAAACCAAGCAGTGCAGACAGAAGAAGAGTTGATCTTGACCTCCTGGTTTGTGACACTGAGTACAGAGATTAAGGTATTTCTCTACTCACTCAAACACACACTTCAATATTACAAATAGCACATATGAACTGCCTATTACACACAGTATTTTTATTGGCCCCTTTGCTTTTATGTTTTAGAGGCTGTAAGAAAATGGTCCCTCCAGCCAAGTCCAAAGGATTCTAAAGTTGAGGATGAGATAAAGGTGCTGCTACAGAATTCGATGGACAGAGCGGCTGGATGAAGGAGCGCTACCATTGTGACTACCATGAGACCTTGGGGGAAGAATGTGCTTTGCCAATCAATGCATCATCTCAATAGAAGCATAGACATGTTAGCAGCACACAAGAATATATTTTCAGCATCAGAGGTCAGAGTTTTTGCATTTTTTGCTTTTTCCTTGTTTGAAGTATGGGCTAAAAAATGTGCCACTTGTTACTAAATGCTGTTCTTTTATATTCTATTGACCATGTTTAGTAGGACTGCATACTGTCACAAGTCTCTGTTAGGGCTGGGCAATATATGGATAACTGTCACTGGGAGTTTTACAGGGGTCCCGCGGATCCTTAAAAAGTCTTGAAGTCATTAAATTCAATATTCTAAAAATAAGGCCTTAATTGGCATTAAAATGTCTTAAATCCAATTTTCAAAAGTCTTAAAAATTTGAACACATTAGTAAGATTTCTGTTAGTTTGAACTAAAAAAATATTAAGTAACATTTATCTATTTTTCAAAAATAATTCACCGATTTACTCTCATGGCAACATCGCGTATTAACAATAGCGGAACTAAGAAGACGGTGATGTGGTTGCATCCGGATCTTTAAGAGCAGACGCATGTCTGGCTAAAAGCGGTACCAGGCATGTACGAGCCACGGTGTATTTTTTGCAAGAGTTTTTGCACGATGGGAGTCAGGGCATTGGAGTCACACATGCAAAGCGCAAAAACACAAAGCTTCAAAATTGAGCTGCCAACAGACGCCACGTATTTCCCAGTTCCGTTCGTCTCTCGTTTCCACCATGCTCCCACCCGGACCCCCGACGAAAACCGGGACCGCAGCAGCACCACATCTCTGGATGTGCGGAAGGAGCCTACACTGAAAGCGGAGGTTCTGTGGTCTTTGAACACCGTGACGAAACACCAATCATTTAAGTCAAATGAGGGAGTAAAATATACTGTACTGAAGTGATATTCAACATTACTGTATAATAACAAGTAATAATAAATATATTGACCCAAATAAGTTAAAGTTAATATATTTTATGAAAATGTAAATCAAAACTGAACATAATTATTTTTGTACAGGTAGAAGTTATGGCTTTTGTATTGGATCACATTATATTTTAGGAATCTAGTTTATGTTGTTTGGTCTTCAGCTTCCACTTGTGATGGTGTCAAATGATATTATTAACCCTCTCACGCTCAAAATAAGTTTTAGTAACAGGAAAAATCAGATATTGGGGGAAAATTATCATATGGGGAAGTAATACACAATTTTGACTTTTTTTTTGAGAGATACCCTCACATGCAATGCATTCTGGGATGTTGCAGATTTGCAACACTGGCCTGGAATGGTAAATTAACACTGAAGACTAAAGAAAATATGAACGCTAACTTTATTTATATAAATATATATATATGTAGCATATATATTTATTCTAAGGCTGAATGATTTGAGAAAATCTATTTTTCCCCAATATTTCGATTTACTCTGCAATTGTTTTAATTTTCCTCATCTTATGTATTCTTAAACAAACATAAGCAGTAGATCTTTTTGTAGTATAACCAATATGACATTAAATTAATAGAAAGATGTGAGAAAAAGTGGAGAAAACAGAAGCAAAATAGTTATGAAATTGTAAAAACTGGGTAAAAATGGTATGAAAGTGGAGAAGGTTAATTAATAGGTGTAAAATAGTATGAAATTGCAAAAAAAAAATTGGGAAGAATTGGCAAAAAAAATCCAAAAGTGGCTTGGGAAAATTGATTATGGCAGCAAAATTGGGAATTAAATTTGAAATTAAATTTCAAAAACCATGGAAAAATTCCAAAAATGGTTCTGACAGTGGCCAAAAAAAAGATGAATGGGGGCAAAATTGGCATAAAGTTGTAAAAACTGTGTTTAAAAAAAGGTAAAAATGGTCCAAAAGTGGGAAGAAGTGTATGAATAGAGGTAAAGAATAGGCATGAAATTGCAAAAAGCTATATCACAATGCTAAAATGTTCAACACATTTTGGGCTAAATATATTGAACCTTCTGCGATTTGAAAATTGCAACAAGCCAAAATGCTATTTAATCCAAGTTATATATATATATATATATATATATATATATATATATATACATATATACACACATAGATATATATATAGATATAGATATATATATATATATACACATATATATAGATATAGATATATAGATATATATATATGTATATAGATATAGATATATATATATATATACACACATATATATATATATATATATATATATATATATATATATATATATATATATATATATATATATATATATATATATATAGATATATATACACATACACACATATATATATATTATTTGTATATGTATATGTATCTATATCTATATCTATATACACACATACATATATATGTATATATACATAATGAGGTGTCCATTATCAGAAATTAATGGGACGCCTTGAGGAGCACGGTTGCTTCCGTGAAGTCCATTAATTTCTGATAATGGACACCTCGGAGGGCATTATCCCGCTTATGCCATGGTCACTTATGAAAAAAATACATCTTTAATCAATTATTAACACGTTAAAGTTGTTTTTATACCGTCAAAATCATTCGTTTAAAGCAAGAAGCGGCTGAGCGAACTTTCTAATATCACTCCTTGTGACACGTTGCTAAGGTAACCTCCTCTCGCCACAGAACCTGCAGCTCGGTCGGCTGCAGCTGTCGTATTAGTCCTAATCAGTGGAGGGAAGTGAGATGATTGCTTAACGTGATGTTACGTGAAAAAAGTGTGATTTCAGAGGGCTAGTGCACCTCTTATCGTTTGTGTATCCAGAGGATGATGCGATTTTTTTTCAAAGAATCAAAGTCAACAGATAGTTTACTAAATAGTTTTTATTGCAAGAAATATTGTCCACCATTCACTCTGATCAATAAATGTGCTATCAAGAAAGTAAGTCTATCCTACATCGTTTTTATAAATAGGATATTCACCTCGTCTTTGTCCTCCTCTAAATTGTTCAATTCCTCCGGTGTCACCTCCTTGTGTCGCATCTCCTTATTCTCATATTCTTTTCTCTTCTCTTCTTATGCTGCATCCCAGTCTTCAAAATTATCGAATCCACCAAACAGGTTGAAGGAAACCATGAAATCGTTCATTTTGTCTACTGTCTATGAGCTAGGCGATGTTAAGAGTTTCCGTTGCCACGGTTACCAACTACTGTTTGATCCAGCACAGTAATTTAGAAGAATCAGGCTATTTGACCGGAACTTCTTTTCTAGGTGTCCATTATCACCTTGGTGATGGTATAAACCATGGTATAACTATATATATATATATATATATATATATATATATATATATATATATATACACACACAAATATATATATATATATATATATATACACATATATATATATATCTGTATATATACACACATTAGGTCTTAAATTTGATTTCAAACGGCATTAAAAAGTCTTGAATTTAACTTGCCTTGAGCTGTAGGAACCCTGTTTTAGTATTTTTTATTTAAGGAAAATAAATAAATTTCTTAAAATAATAAATCTAGTGTTGTGGAAAAAAATTGGGGATTTTATTTTTAGAACATTTAGCCCAGCCCTGGTCTCTTCTTTTGTTGTCTTGAATCATTAAGGCTGTAATGTTCAGGGAAGAGCATTTTTCATTTAATGTAATGTGTTTTTATTCAATAAATGAATGTATTTGAATCTTTTTGACTATTGTACATTTTTTACAATGCAAACATCAATGACCGCATCCATTTTAGATTTATGAAACTACACTAGTAGATGAAATACATTTATGTGTGAAACTATTATATTGTTGTAAACTAAAATGGGGATTTAACTGAAAAATCAGTGTGGGCCTAGTGAGGGCAGTGAGGGCTTCCTAAGGGCTTAGTTAGGGCTGCCTGCTGTGTGCCCTCTAGCCAGCCCTCACTGGGCCCATACAGGGCCAGTGCAGGCTCCCTTAGGGCATAATGAGGGCTGCCCCTGCTGGGCCAGCACTTAGGGGCCCACAGTTTGCCGATGAGCAAGCCCTCTCCGGCCCAGTGCAGGCTGCCCTCAGGGGGCCCAGATGCCAGCCCAATAGGGCCCAATGCGGGCCCCGAGGACGAGTGCTTGCAGGGATACTAATCAAAAAAGATACTGCACATTCATTGGTCATCTGAACTTCTGAAATAAATGATCATGTTATGTCTTTTTTATGTACTGTATTTATTGGGCATTCAGTCTTTATTGATAGAGAGAATGACAGTGAATAGGCTTGTGAAGGGGGGTGGAAGAGAGTAGGGGAAGACACTCTGCAAGCTGGCCACAGGCTGGACTCAAACCCGGGCCAGAAAAGGTATGTCTATGGGTCATGCCTGGTTGCTAACCACTCCGCCAAACTGGCACCCCGTTGTGTCTTATTTTACTTGAAGTAATGTTATTGTGTCTTTGACTTGTACTTTGGAAAATGATAAGTACCACTCAGCACCCTCTGGTGTTGAACAATAATAAAAAGAAGAAGCGCAGAGAAGCTGCAGTTCATCAAATGTCTGATTTGCCTGAAGATGAATCTGTCTGATTGAATATCTATAATCATACAGATTCATTTTGCCAAGCTCCAAGCTCCAATGGTTGTGAGCGGCCCAAAGCAGCACAATTAGAGTCCTGTAGAGCAGGGAGAGGTGGGAGCTACAAAAGACACGGCAGCAAGTTGTGACAACAGAGGCTATAGAGGTTAGCGTAGATGCTAAGAGTTTCAGTAGTTTTATTAGATTTTGACTCCATTTCTTTGTTTAATAAAAAAACACAACAAACTTCTCAATAGGAAGGATATTTTCTCTCCACTTCCTCCATGGTTTGAAAAGCATTTGATTAACAAATGTAATTGACTGAATGATCATCCAGTCATCTTCCAGATATGATTTTAAAGGTTCTACCCTCCCCAAACATTTCCTATCACAGACACTGAATATGTTTAATCATACCACAGTCTTGATTGCTTCTGTCTTATGTTTGTCATAGTTTCTTCTCTGACTTCTTATTTTATGCTAGCTGTCTTTGATCAGAGCAGGACCTTCTTGACTTGCAAAGCATCAAGAACTGAATAGAATGAACCGAGATGGAATTATAAGACATAAAGACAATTATGTTGATTACTTAAGCTATTTGTTATTCATGTCTAACTGGAAATAGTTTTCATCACCCTTACCCAAAACCACGTCACAGTGTGAAGTGAACCTTATATCATGTCCTTGCTCTGTTAAAATGAACACACTGAATCTTGATGCTGAATGGGGTTTGTTGCTGTGCTTTTGTGCGAATGTACTGTGAAAATGTCCTCACAATGTATTAAGTGTATTAACATCTGCTGTGTTATCCAGACTGTCGCATAGTATCTCTTTAACTTCAAGCTTAATTTATTCAATTTTAGAATGCCAACACACAAAATGTGCCCTTAACATGACCTGAAGGAAATCAGCTTTGTAGCTCTAACTTTATTTGCAGGTTTGTATCAGCATGCACGGTAGTTCAAAGCTCAGCTGCCCACAATAACAGCATCACAGAGGGGCTTACTTGTCTCTATTTGCCTCTTTGTGGTTGGAGAATCATTTCGGTGCACTGTCAGGTGCGTGCCTAATTAAGACTACTTAAGACCAGGTGTAGAAGGCTTATATAGCCCTGGGCTCAGTGCTCAGTGCTGACTCAATATCCCACCATCAGAGATAATGAGAGTTTCAATTGTTTTGATTTTCTTTCTTGGCCTGTTTAGGAGTGTGTGATTCTGCATCAGCAATAAAATAATTCTGTGGTTTTCTCACCAAGTGCAGTTGCTCTAAGGGTTTAGTGCATTGCCTTCTGACTCAGAATTTTCTTTAATGCTAGCTCGGTGGCTCTTGTGCCTTAGCTGAGGAGTGCTCCCTCATGCTTTGGCACAAGGAACACAACTTTTTGTTGTCTGTCAGTCACTGTGTCAGATCATGCCAGGCACATACATGAAGAAATTTTAAATCTTAACCAATCTTAATACTGTGGTCATGTAAGGCAGCTGTTCTGTGCAATGTGAAAAGTATGAGTGGTGAGAGTTCTAAGTAACTAGGGACCATTAATAAGAAAAATATGAAATTATCTTGAGGGCCGCATTTATCGCAGGCCAGATTTTGCCCTCAGGCCTTGAGTTCGCCATATCTCCTCTAAAGGATCTCTGATCTTAAATGCTGAACATGTCTGATGTCGTGTTTTAGATCAGGGTGGAACTGATTGACCTCTCAGCCAATCAAGGAAGAAAAATAAATCTTAAACCACAATTAAGTTAATATTTTGGACTAATAGAAAATCAAGCCTCAATCTGGTCAGAGAGGGATAATCAGGCAAAAATTCAATAAACTAGTAGTTGTGCCTTGCTTTGGGTAATCACAGATTCATAATAACAGGTACTGACTCAACCAACAGGAATAACAGACCATAGTGTAACACCAGACCACACATTACCACTGATTTGATCTCAATACTTTAACTTCCAAAATAAGAAATACATTTGAAACACCTTTTTTGTTGATAAATTGCTTTTCTTCCTCCTCATTTAGCAACATTTCAGGCTTTACCTTTCAAATAAACTAATCAAAAAGCAGATATGTCGGTCAAGTGCTTCATTAATTCTTTCATTCTGCTCCATTTTTTTTTTTTTTTTTTTTGTATGAGAACATCACAGTGTAAAATTGAGATATGTAGTTTCTGAGGAATCGCAGATCAATTTTCAGTTTCAAATCTATTCTTTTAAACTAAATTATGATTATTAAAGGATCTGGAAGTATGTAAAGATTTTTTTTCTTACTCCAATGTATGCTCTTACTGTTAGATATCTGACGGGCAAGGATTCACTACCGATTTTCCTAGTTGTCAAACAATTATATCCATGTTCAGCACTGCCGCCCATTGGATACAAATTGGCATTATCAACATTATTAACAAAGGTAAATAAGAAGAAAACTGACTAAGATAGGCTCCCAAATTTTTAAATACGGTGGTAAGGCAATCACACAGTTACAATGCCAGTCAAAGCGTTGCAGTTGTTTACAGTTCAGTACTGTAGTGCATTTGTTTGTCCATACAAACCCTATAATAAAGGTCATGGCAGCTTGATGCTGACACCAAGGTCAGAGGGCCACGTTTCTTATACCTTCAATTTCTTGATCTAAAATTCTGCTATCATGTATGAATGAGACATAGAGTTCTGGAAGGTGAAGGTGTGTTATTTTGACTCCTGCTCTGCTGTAGAGGTCTGTTTCCTGCTCCTGTCGGTGGCCTCGCAGAGACAAATGTTACAGATGTACACATTTTACATTCAATATCTACAGGCAAAGTAATTTTGAAAAGCAGCAGTAAAATGAATTTGTGACATTGTAATCCTCAAAGCCAAGCACATAGAGTAGTATATTAGACATGTTATTTACACACTGACACGCATGAACAGAAATCTAATCATCGTAGATCTTATCTTTACGGGGCCTATTGTCGGCAGCCTACATGACCATAGAAGGGCAGAGGGGAAGTGATGCTGTCAGAGAGTAACGATCCAGCAGCTGGTCTCTGGTGGAATCCTGGGCGATACAGGGGATGACGGAGACCAGCTGCTGACTCAGTGACTCATTTTTGCCTCAGCGGGGAAAAGGAGGGAAAGAGACGAGGAAATGGCAGAGCATCAGCAGCAGCAATGGCAGCTCCGGCCCAGACAAAAAACAGACACCACCAGCTCCCGCAGAGACACCGGCCATACAATTTTCAGACTGTGTATCAGTTTTTATCGTCCCTAATTATTTGGCGCTGGACTTAGATCGTGTTGCAATGCAGCCATTTTATTCTTAAACATGATATGATGAAAGAGTCATAAGAAAACTATTCATCTTTTGGTTATTCTAGCAATTACTGTGGGATAGCTGGAGGCTGAAATTTGTGAAAAGGGGTTTCGAGTGTAATTTTTTATCTTTTGTGGTTAAATGACAGCGACCTAAATATTTGCTCTCCATCTCCCACTCGCTGTCCCTGTTTCACTCCATAAATTTTTGTGTGCAGGCCTGTGTTGTGTCTGGATATTGGCATTAGTAATAATTTAATGTTCTGACGGATGAAAATGGAGCAGTGGTCCTCGGGGCTGGCAGTCAGGCACAAGATTCATGGTCGGAAAGAAAAATGGTGCAAACGATTGAAGCAGATGTGAAATTTCTTAGAGTGACGGAGAGAGTAAATGTTAGAATATCGATCAAACAAATTCAATCAAGTGTTGTGTGAACAGCTGTTAAAAATTCCATGATATTTATGAGTCTACCATCTTGGTTATTGAGAGTCTTATATTTTCTGGTTCCTCATTGGTACATATGGCCACATGTCCCAACTAATCTTGTAAATGCAATATTCCAATAACGATTTGAAGTGTTTTCTTCAAACCTTGCACAAATGTCAACTCCAATTTGTCCCAAGGATAAATTAATCAGAATTTGTAAGTCTTATCTCACTGTTCAGGGTTGTTGAGCCTCTCATCCCTTTTGTGTGAACACAATATCTCAAGAAAACTTCAACTAAATGGAAATCTGCAAAGAATGAGTATTTGTACATTCCTGCTAATCACAAACTATTGTCCTTGTACCAATGGGAAGTTCCAGGTGAAACTCATAACACTAAAAATGTTTTTTTTTCCACAAAGAATCCGTGTGATCTGTTCCAGTGAAAAACATCGACAATAACAGGAACTAAATCATCCCAAAGGAATGCAGCCACCATTCAGCGTTAATTACAAAGTGTTTCATGGAATCAGAATCTCAAAGGTCTAACCCTCCTTCCGCCTGCATTTATTCTATCAGTGCTCTGCAGAGAGGGCACTGGAACCTATGTTTGACCACGCCAGATTCAACTCTGACATCTGAAAGTTAGCTTAGCTCCCAGATTAGAGCATGTCATTGTTGACTGCAGCTGAACTCAATCAAAGCTTGAACTCTGGCACACCTCGACACAAGAAAACACAGCACACGCACAGTCTAACACCACAAATTTAACACAGATTCTTCTTCTTTCAACTCGGACAAAACAGCATATTTCCTTGTAAACTCTGATTTTTTGAAGTGCCATACGGTTTTAAGGATTTGATTGTGCATTCCTTTGTGATGCTCTTTGTCCCAGATGCTTGGTTTCACTGATGACTCCCCACCACACGTTGCCTCAGAAGTGTGTGAGTGAGTGTGGGGTTGTCTTTGAGGATGGATGTAACTGATAACAGTCTTGACTTTCTGGCCTCTTCACATCTTTTCTCTCCATAAATATTGTGTGATTACAGACACGTCACTGTTGACTGAACTCTTCCGATAACATTGGGTATTTCCCTTTGAACAACTCTGCTTCATACTCCATAGACAACATAGAGAAATGCTGCTGGGGCCTGAAAACATAGGGTTAAAACAGCGCACACATTTTTTTTGTTTGTTTTCTGATTTTGAGTTAGTTCCCACCAAGTTTAGGCAGATGTCCATGCTGAAGTCCTGCTGTCATTGCACTTCAAGAGATTCACATTTGTACCGAGACACTCAATTCACAGTATTCGCAGGATAGACTTCTTGATTGTGCTTGCTGCAGCTCTGCCAAAATAATCACATTGTAGTTTGCTCTCGTTGTCTCTTATTTTCCAGCTTCAGTTACATAATAACATGTCACCAAACATCCCGCATCATATCGTTCCTAACTTTGTGGCTCAACGAGTTTACCATCAATCAATCAATCTTTGTTTGTGTAGCGCCAATTCATAACAAGTGTTATCTCAAGACACTTCCCAATAGAACAGGCTGAAGACAAACTCTTCATTTTATGGATACACATATGTGCATAGATACATATATTTATATATAAAATACACATATACATATATATACAAATACATGCATCCAACGACTGACATGAATCCAATAGCCAATCATGAATCCCTCCATCATGGTGGCAAGTAAAAGCATCTGTTAAGCAGCAGGAAATCTTGAAGTCTCATGATGAACAGCCATCCACACTATGTTGTGTTGGGTGTGTGGGCAAAGGAAGAAGGGGATGTAGACAAGTGGACTAAGGACTAAAGCTAGTGACAGATCCATTGGACAATCATAGACCTGTGTCATCATATTTGTTTCTGCTGAAAACAAATTAATTAGAGGTTAGCCCCTTGAGATATGCAGCATCTCGTTTTCAGTAGGCCCTTACTGTCTGTATGATTGTAGTGATAATTTTATAGAATTATAATCAATAACAATCATGAACATTGAATTCAAATTCAGCTAACACTGAATTGAACAACAGCATAATCTTTGGTTGTCTATGATGTCCTGCTGTTTGCTCATTGAAAGATTCATATTGGTCTTGCCACAGTGTAAAAGACTCCTTTAAATATCTTATTTAGGCAGGGCAGTACTGCTAACTGCGTAGTACATATTAACACAAAAACACTTTTCTGGAGGCCTGTTAATAACATTTATTATAAATGTTGTCCTCCAACAATAATAATATGACAAAAAAGGCTTGTATCATTTCAACAAGGGGGCCCTCCATTAAGAAAGTAACTGCAATTAATTAAAATGCATTTGATGCTTTTGATGAATAATGGTAAATCATTTGGTTGAAGTTAACATAATGTGAATGAGAAAAAAGGAAGAAGATAAAGTGAAGTTAGGATGGACCATGTCATTATTCATCTTTTGGGGTCCTTCCAAGGCTCTAAACCCCTCGAAATCTTTACCCTTTACCCCACTTACAATCTTACACATGGTTATAGCAGGTAATGTTTTTGGTATAAAATAAAGGGTGCTTCATATTGTATTTTAAAAGAAAAAACATGAACTCTTGATGTACCAGTACATTGCAAATATATGATTTCATTTGAGAATAATAACTTTTATGGAGCAATTTAAAATCCATTTAGTAATATTTGACTTGGGCTGACTGTGGTTTGATTTAAATAATGAAGTCAAGTACTTTGCCCTTTGGCTGTCTGAATAAACCAAAATGTTACCAAATGAACAAGCTCTGAGCCATAAAAAGATTCCCATCCCTTAGTCAAATGTCCTGAGTTACAGCAGTGAATATGACTATTTATCCAACAGTCAGTCAGTATATTTAGTAAGCAAAAACCTCATGACATCAGCTGTGAGTGTACTGGAAAGAACCTCAGAAGTAAACAAATACCAGACTCTGAATTCTCACGGTCTCAGCAGCACAAGACTTTACATGAAAGCTGTTCTTAACGGACATAAATGCAGTTTTTAAGACAGTAGATCAAATTGTACAAGCCACAAAATATAGTAGCACAGAATCAAGGTGGAAATGATCATTTTCTCTAAATACATACCATTTCTGTCTGGGAGTGTCCTTTGGAGTTTATGGGATGCTCATCAATGACACGGTAGCTTTCTCCTTATATGGAAGTGTCTGTCCTCCTCCTGAGTCCCGCTGAGACTGAGGCCACTGTGAAAAGTCTAAGAAACAGGAGAGTTAAATTACATAACAGACCTGGCAGGGACAAAACATGTACGATTAGGGCTTAGACCTTGAGCCACAGAGGATTTGTCAATGGAGGTGGCTGGAATGTCTGGTATGAATGGTGGTACCACCGGCATTCGAGAATCAGAACAATCTGCTGTTTGCTAATCTAACACAGAACAAACAAGTTTCTATTGTGGTTTAAAGCAGCGACTATGTAACCAAATCAGACCAAATAAACATTTAAATAAACACAGCAGACTGCAGGCATCAACAATGACATGAACAATAGGTCAACAAACATGACGTCTTCGTTTCTGAATACGTCAAATCCTTTCCACTCTGCCTGGAGAGTCGGAGGAGAACCTTTGAATCAAGATGCCATGCGTCAGAAATATTTTAATTTTCCCTTTCATCCTCAATGCACCTGAACGCCGCATGAAGGACAATGCAAGGACTGTGCGACTGTCAATTACTGAAACAACATAAAACCAACTGTGACGTCAATTCCATTTAGATGTTCATTAGAAAAGAAACTATGTCTTCTCCACTAACCACTTTGAACTTTTCCATTCTGCCTTCTGTCTTTGCAGTACACCAAATCTTATCCATGACTTGACACTGGATTTGAGCATGGAATGAGCATGTAGCACTGTTATTTACTAATAATTCCTCTGTTTTTGTTATCATGGGACTTTGTAAATGTATGGCGAATTTTCCTGGTTTCCTGAATATGTCTACCAGCTTGAAGGCCTACCATTGTTACATCAGAAATTTGGGACATTGGTTTAAACTGAAAAGTGTGGTGCAGAGCAGACAGTGACCTCATGCGGTACAGAAAGTGCAGTGCCCTATGATCAAGACAGTGGACCTAAGTATGATCCTGACTCAAGCCATCAGATGCATCCACAATGGATTGTCCATGGCTTATCTGTTTCGTAACTTTGCTGTGGATGACTGAGGCAACACACACGCACACGTGCACACACACACACGCAGAAACATGTACATTTATGATCACACTAGTAAGACCACAGACAGATGGTCAATAATCTGGTAAACTCCACTGTGTTGTATTCCATTGCAGAGTGGTAGATAACATGGTGCAGCACTAAACTGACCAGTTACCAGAGTAGATCAGTCAACCAATCAAAACAGACTGGGCCCACATAGGAAGGGGGCCCTAAAAGGGCAGGAACTCTTAGCAAAGCATCTAAGACTGACTGAGAATGCAGGTAGATCAGGGGTATCTAAGAACAATGAGTTTTTCTGTTTTAACATCTGCAATGTGATCATTCTCTAGTAGTCATCGAATCAAGTATACAAACCCAGGTTAAATATGGGCTCTTGCCAAGAGCTGACCTGGCATATAAACAGGCAAAGTGGTTCTATTTTCCACAGGTTTTAGGATACCCATAGTTTTTCTTGTTAAAATTAACATTGCGGGTTCTGGCACAATTAAGATGCAGTTATAAAAAAAAAAAATCTGAGATACTATTTATCATGTACACAGAAATATGAACAACCAGATCTCTCTGTTTGTGTACACGTCATTCACTAAATAACATTTAAAGCTGGCTAAGCTCTTAACTGGGATGCTCATGTCCATGTAAACCCACGTAAAATGATACATTATGTAAAACCAACAGTGACGCTGATTCCAATAATCAGTTGTTAAAGACACAACGTTCTTTTCACAAGTTGTTATACCAAATATTTCCACCCTTGCCAGTGATTGCTGAGGCCTGCTGGACAGAGATTATCTGTTGATGAGTTTACTGAAATCTCCATGAGTCAGAGTCTTTCCAAAATCACCACATGGTTTTGATCACTTTTTTTTTCTGTGAGTGAGGTTGTGTGTGTGTGTTGGCTGGTACATTGATAGTCACCATACAGGAGCACAGCTACGGTAACAGTGCAAGTATCAACTTTGAATGAGAAAAGTAAAACTGATAGTAAGTTTGATTCCAATAAACAGTCTGCCAAGTTGTGATGTCAGACATTTCCAATTTGCCTGTAAAGTACAAAGAGATCTTTTGGACACAGATAATCTGATTTTGAGTTTAATGAAATCACCATGAGTCAGAGGTTTTTCTTAAAGAAAAATGGATTGGCTGTTATTGGTGTGTAATTTTTTTTTTGCTCGTCAATGCTTAATACTTGTTCACCACAAATATGTGCTTTTTGGTGCATGAAGTACCACCAAGTGGTACATCCTCGGGGTCAATGTCTCTGTAAAATATAATGACTAATGACTACTAAAACTGTAGAAGGGTCATTCTACAGATTTCCGGGATGGCAAGATGTCGTTTGTTTTATTTCTTTTTTTAAGATTTAAACTTCAACTACATTGTTACATATGTCATTGACTTTATGAATACACACAAATGAAAACTTAATGGTTTTTTTGGTACATTAATCACAAAACACCATTTAATAAAGTGTATCCACACATCTGATTGTCACTGGTGTTACTGATTGTCACTGGTGTTCCTTATTGTTACCCATAAGAAAGTGACGGTAACACCAGTGACAGTTTCACAAAAAATGCCCTTTAACAAAATGGCTGCTGCAGAGCATGACACAGCATGTTACTAATCTTGATCTATTCACTAAATTATGTCTTCTAAATACATTTTTATTCGTTTGTTTGCAATTCCATCCCAATAAAGTTGGTTACATCAGTGACGTCAACTAGAAGTTTCATATGAAATCATGAGATAAATGTTAATATTTCTAAAAACTGAAAAGGACAATGTTCTTACCAGGGTCCCTCTTCATAGATCTTCAAGAAAGAGGTCAAAGGAAGTCAATTGATGTCATCAGAGTGATTTCTTTTTCCAAAATAAAAGACTTTTGCCAAATGGTAACACCAGTGACATGACTGCAGGGGATGACTACTTTTAAATATATTTTATAATACTTATTTGGCATTTTGTTTGAAAATGTAATTTATATCATATATTTGATAGTTATTTATACATTTTTGTACTTTTTCCTTTAGAAAAACATATTTTTAAACTAAATATACAGCACTTTCTCTCCATCAATGACTGTGGGGATGAGCACTTTTGTTGTGGTTGGGGTTCTAAATAACTGATTTAAAAGCAAATGTTACCAAGCTGATGGCTCCAAATAGTGTGATAGCTGATTTTTTTTTTTTTATAATAAAATACTTAAAAAATCTAACACAAACTGTTTTCTTCAGGAGTGATATATCTCTTAAGGCTAGGGACAGAAAAATGCATGTTTCTGTAGAATGAGCCAAAAAGCTTGTGATGTGTCAGTAGTGGTTAATACCATTGCTAGTGCTAGTTTTTTGATTTTCTTGCTGACAATCAGGGTGTGTATAAGGTTCAGCAGTGTATGGTGTCAAATTCCTGCCATCAGACCTTTGTCCTTTCCTTAGCATTAGGATCTGACATTGAAATGTATAAAAAATCAACAGAAATGTATCCTTAAGAATGAATTTTGACCTGACCACAACAGGTTGACCGTTTTCCATGGGATATGTTTCAAGTCAGTCTGGGGAACAGCTGATAGGACGTGATATGGATCAGAACCTTTCAAAAAACTGGGAGGTAATAAAACTATTTTCTGTTACAGTTGTTAAAGGCCAATCAAAAGCATGCAAATATTCACACTGACAGCACACCTAACCCCCCATAATAGCTTCTGCCTCATCCTTTTTTTTTTTTACCAGTAATGGAAATATCTCACTAATACATCTGGGAAAGACCAACAGTATGACATGGCAGCTTGACCCTGTTGTTAGCCGTTAGCTTAAACTACAACACTTGTAATCCTTAGACCATCATCTAAGATTTAATTATACCACACAGATGTATGATTTACCAGCTATATGTGACCCACTTGCATGTGACAGGAACCTCGTCAATGAAAATAACCACCAAGTTCACTTGGTAAACTTCTGGAAAGAGCATATTTCACTAGGTATCACTGAGTAACCATGACTAACATAGACTTTGGCAGAGGATGCCCTAGTTAGTTGGGAGAAGAGCATAACATGATTTCCCGTAAGAGAGGTTTAATTGACGTTCTTTGCTCTTTCTTTAATGAAGAAGTTGAGTACATTTATGATAAAACCAGAAAGTGCTGCGTCCAAATAGACCACTTCAGAAGTTTCATACATACAGCTTCTTCCTGACGTCATGTCTTTGCTGTCTCCCACTCTTTCCCCTGACTGGGCTATTAAACATTTAGCCTGTGAAGTCACTGGACAATAGATTTTAGCAAGGGATGATCCTGCATGATTTAATATAATTATTCAGGCAGGTCCATCTGCTCCGCAAGGTTAAGCCATTAACAGATATGCTTGATTATTACATTGTCATGTTGGTTTTTATGGTTTGAGTATTTATCGTGTTTGGCCTTAGCCTTTGTGCTTTCTGGTACTGTTTCGCCATTTTGGTTTGTTTGTTTTACGCTTCATGTGGGTTCTCATTGCTGTGTTCTCGTCTTGTTTGTATCTTTGTGGTTATACAGCACATTGGCATACAATTATTTTTTTAAATGTGCTATATAAATAAAGCTTGACTTGACTTTCAAATCAGTACAAGATGTGACCACTTTAAAAAAAAGACATCAAACATTTCCACTCTGCCTGTTAAGTTCAAGGGACCCTTTGGATAAAAAATAATTTGCACCGGTGAATCAGAGGTTATCTGAAATGACTCAAACGTGAATGTGTTATTTGTTTCCTCTCTCTAAAAAAGAACACCAAATTAAACAACATAAGGAAAACATCCAGGTGATATTACCATCATGTATGATAAATGACGTAAACAGAGACGTTGAATCATGAAACCAAACATAACTATACAAATATTTTTTCATTGAAGTTTATTAGGAGTTTTATTGTCCAGGAGTGTGTTTTCTGTCATTATGTAATTTCATATCTTATCACACATCTGCAACAGCTTACCCAAATAAGAACACGGCAGCCAAAGGAGTAACACAGATTCCTAGTAATGGTGCTAAAAGGCCTTTGGGAGTCTGTGTTGATGGGCATGAGTAAACATGGTTGCTATGAACAGAGGAAAACTAAAGAAACTCCTCAAAACATCACAACTCCTGTTCCAGCTCACCAGGTATCTATGTACACAACACTTATGGAGACACATACAACACTCAGCTTGTTGCAGTTTGGACTAACAACCAATAATACAGAATATGCACCAAAAGTCAGGAACTGAGACACTCAAAATCCTATTTTAAGATCAAATTTTATTAAAAAATAATTGGCAAATTTATAAAAGAACATTTGATGACATAACAAAGATTTTTTCAAAAAGCCTGCGGTGCTGCAGATCCACCCGGTTATCACGAGAAGACGAAATGAGCTGATTGCTGTTTGATTTACAATCTGTTCATCTGTGGATATTTGCCATCTGATGGGCTGTCCCACGCTGCCTCAACATGCAATCTGAAATTAATTTACAGACCAATATAACGCCAGCGGTTATAGTAATAACCTGTGCTTTCCCAGTCAGGATGCCTTGCTTCACAAAATATGTTTCATTTTTTATTGGACAAGTCACCCTGCTGGAATTTGAGGAAAGAACAGAATTGTTCGCTGAGAGAACAAACACCGCCGCCAGCCTCTTATTGTCATCATTTTATTGATTACTGGAACTGCCTGTCCTTAAGTCCAGTAACAGGGAGATCACTAAAAGTTCAGTGTCCATCTGATAGGGGTGTTGAGATTGTTATCCAGAATTAAGTTTAAGAAATGGACTTTGGCGCAAAACTGCCAAAAAGTGACTATGCAAGCCTGATATGGCAGATTAATATATTTTCCCTGCTAGAGCCCTTTACAGACTATATTTTGAATACATAAACCTATGTGCACTAGATAAATAGCAATGGTGCTTGTCTCTGACAAATATTTACTCTTTGGCCCAGCTTTGGTCAATTCTAGAGTTCGAGGGCAGGTCAATGTTTGGCTAACAAATCCCCCCTACCTTTTTCTTCACCTATGTATTGCCTATCCAACTTTTGTGCAGGTCCTGAAAAGGCCATACACAACCCAAATTTAAAAGCCAAGGATTTTACCTCAGAATGTTAATGTTTCAAAAAAGGCTTATGCTGTTTTAGAAAAAAATGTCTTTGTTTTGTTACAGGCTTAACTTCTCTGACATGATCACGTGTAAATGATGTTGTTGTTGTAGTTGTGTGGTTTTTTTTTATTTAAAAAAAATATATATATGTATCAGATGTCTGCTTGGCTATAATTGCCTGAATTTAGAAAGGACCATATCTTGCACTTACATTTTCCCCAATTGTGCCTGCATGTTATGTGCCCCCACACAAACGTACTGTACATTACGATACATTTGTCTAACAGTTAAAGCAGTTAAAAATAATATGTTGACATTAACTGCCAGTCAGAAGTTAAGGTTAAACAGCACTGCAGCAGCCACTGGTCAGGGGTGTAAAATAAGGCTGCCTAGTTGCCTAGGACAGAATAAGCCATTACAATCACTTGTAGGAAGTTCATGCTCCATCTTTCATATTGATAGACAGTTAATTATGCAAGGTTTTCTCACATAGAAACATATATCAACCAGGTTTTCAGTTTTGGAACGTGACATTGTGCACAGAGTCTTGATGCCCTATTAAAGAAGTTAAGCAGCAAAAAAGTTACACTGAGTCAATAAAAGCGAGTTAAGGCAGCAAATTTCTTGTTGAAGAAAGAAGCTTTATTTTCCTCTCAAGCTGCGGCTGTTCTTGTTGGCAGTGTGTTTCTGTTTGAGAGGAATCCTGGCCTTGGTTTCTCTGGCTGACGTTAAAACCTTGATCTGTGATAAATGAGCGAGAAGTGGCTGTAACTCACCGCTCCTCTCTGGTGGGTCCTTCAAGTCTGGTGGTACTATTTTCACCCAGTCGATTTGTACGGTGGTTGAGGGTGTCACAAACTGAACTTAACATATGGTTCATCTCAGGGTGCTTCAGAGGAGAAGTTATTTTGAAATGGAATTGAAATCCAAGATAATACACATACACAAATTCCAGAAGAGCTGGTACATTGTGTTGAATGTGAATTTAAACAGGACACAGTGATTTGCAAACCCTACTCAGCCTTACATCAACTTAAGACAGACAAGATATTATTACCTCTGCCAAGGAGGTTATGTTTTTGTGAGAGTTTGTTTGTTTGTCTGTGAACAAAATAACTCAAAAAGTTATGGATAGATTTTGATGAAATTTTCAGGAAATGTTCAGCATGGGAAAAGGAAGAACTGATTCAATTTTGGTGTTGATCTGGATCACCGTCTGGATCCAGGAATTGCTCAAAGGATTCTTTATCATTGGGAGATAGGGAACTGCGCTGCTTGGCGGAGGTCTGCGCTCTCCGAGTGCTTTTCTAGTTTGTCAGTTTGTTTGGGTTGTGCAGGACCAAACAATAAATAACAAATGGCTAGCTTACAGGTGCACACTGGCTATATGGGATGAGGGATGATTTATTCTATGTCATACACAAAACACACATATGCATAATAAAGACGCTTAATTCATTCTCTTTGCACCAGATGTCTAAGCTTGGGCTAGAAATTTGCATTCAGAAAATCTGGAGAAATTTCTGAAGCTCTGGGAAAGAGTCAAAACTAAAACTGAATGCCCATGACCTGTGATCCCTCAGGCAGCACTGTATTAAAAGCTAGTATCATACAGATGATGACTGTACGATGTCAGTATTTTGACAACATGGGCTCAGGAAAACGTTAGAAATTAGGGGTCACATAACACAGTGTCAAGGCAGATAAAATATGAAACTGTTTCATTCAAAGTTAAAGCCATATGTCAACAACACGTAGCAGTGCTGCATGTAAGATAAAATTACCTGAAACGGATTAATGTCCTGTTGTTAGATGAGTTTGTAAGTTCAGAGGTCTTGACCGCCATTGTTTTTTAGAGAAAAAGGACTGTCCAGATTAATATGAATTCAAAATTTAAAAGCTATCATCTGTGGTGATGCGTGTGTGATTCAGTACCCATGGAATAGGTAACTTGCACATCTGTTATGGCACCTTGCACCTAGGAGGTGCATACAGGTTTTGGAGAAGAAAGTTAAATGAACCACAACAGAAAACCTGCATCTATAAAGACTATTTTTGTAACTTGTTGCAGGCATCAAAGTCAGACATTTTATGTATTTCCAAATTTTATTAGATTTCATCACATATTTTGCCTTCGTGAGGTATTAAATTTTGTATCTGAAAAATCACTGTATCCTGTTTTCATGTTACACAATGTTCCAATTCTTTTTGGATCTCAGGATAACAGAAGCACTCTTCTGCCTTTTTTGTAGTTTGAGGTCCTTCTGTGAACTTTGAGCATTCAGACATCTGACCAAAGTTCACAGGGAAACCTGTCATGATATATACAGCATACAGCTGCCTTGTTTAAAGGATCTAATGTGGGATTAAAACAAGAATCTGTGTTTGTATAAAGCTTCTCTTCATCCACAGCTGTGGTTAGCCGCAGCATTCCTGCCACAGATACCGATTTAGTCATACCTGCTTGTGTGCACAGTCTGCAAGAGCAGACAGACACCCAAATAATGATCCAATCCAGCCAGATGACTCTACCATTCAGCCACCCAAGAAATATTAGAGTTGAAAACAGACTATTTTTGAGTAAAAAGGGAGGTGTATCAAAAATATTACCGAGGATTAGTAATAGCTTGAGTATGGACTCATCACAGAGAAATCAGCCATCAAAGCTTCAGCTCCATGTGGAAATTTGCCTTTTATGGATTTTTGGAAATAAAAATCTGTAAATATGCTCCATAAAGGGAACATTGTAGGAAAAATAAATCCTACCGGTATGATAGACCTTGACTTTAAAGATGTGGAAGGTTTAATTCCTGGTGTGTGGCGAGCTAGTAAATGCCAAAAAGGACAAGCTGTCTTTAAACCAGTGTGTTTTAAGTAAGAGAAGTAAAACTGATTCACAATCATTTTCCACACTTTACATCTAACAAAATGTCCCTTTTTAAAACATATGTGAAAGGAACACACTCAGGGGGCTGATCAGCAATCATTTAATAAAGTTTCTTTTTCTGAGTCAACTCAGATACTGGATGGTTATCACCATCTTACCTCTACCAGATGAAAATGTGCACGACTATTATGTTTGCATCTTCTGAGTAAAGATGATTCCATAATGTGTTTTTTTAAAGCAGAGATTAGCATAAATTAGCTACTTTTATTTCAGTGTGGATTTTTTCACAGTGCAGTGTAAAGCTCTGCTACACAACAATGGATGTTGTTTTAATACAAAATAGCCTGGGTCCCTTTATAAAAAGAAGCTGGCACACATCCAAAAGAGAGATACAATCACATCCACTTTATAAAGTACACCAACAAAACAAACATTAACAGATTCACAAACCAACAGTAATGTATAAGATGTTTTGTCTTTGTGCTATATCAGATTTTTAATTTGCAAATCATTATAACATGTTTCCATGTTATCCAGGATGTCCCAACTCCTTTGTGTTTTTAGTTAATAGAAGTCTTGGACATTCAGATATTAGACTCAAAGTCCAAGGAGAACCCTGCATGATTGATACAGAGTTATCAACCTCGTTTAAATGATATAATGAGTTATAACAAGAATCTGTGTATGTGTAAAGCTTCTCTTGTCGTCCATATGTGGTTAGTCACAGCATCCTGCCACAGAACTAATCACATGGCAGCAACTCAGTGAATGTAGTTATGGTCAGGGTGATCTGCTGAGGTTCAAACCAAGGATCAAAATAATAAGCACCCAGATTGGTCTAGGTGATCTATAGAGATTTTCACAGACAACTACTTTTATGCTTTATGGAGAATAGTCAAAACATATTCAGGTACTTTGTTGGGCTGAAACACCATGCTGATGCCAAAGTCAAAGGAGATTAACTGAAGTGATTTAAAGTGATAGAAAGGTGACAATGACTCACATAAACATGTTACAACCATTGCATGGGAGGTTCTTTTTTAAGTTCATTTGCATTACTAAAACATCCCACATTACTTCAAGAGGAAAGTAGGCAACTGGATGTCCACCTCCTTAATGTATTGACTATCTAATTGCAAAGCACCCAGGTTCATTGCTCATAAACCTTCAATTGAAGCTTAAACCTTAATAACAGAAATGATAACTTCAAAGAGACAGTCTGGGCTTTCTGACGTGGTGTTCAGTGAGGTACATGGCATGAGTCTATATGTGTGCCACAGTGTCACAGCTCAGTTCTCTCTCTGTTCAGAAAAAAATAGGACAGCTACTAATGCTGTGCAATGCTGTGCATGGTACCAAACGCTCTGCATGATTTGAAGAATTGTGGGAGAAAACAAGCCACATAAACAGTGTTGGGTCATCACAGTTTGTTTTTATCTGCTTAATATCCCTCTACAAAGGAGCTCTGATAAGGTACTATTTTTGAGACACGGCACACGGCAGAAGTGTAAAGATCAAACTATGGCCTTATTTGAATTTCAGATTTTTAACAAAATTTACACAATACTGTAACCAAAAAATGATAAGCCAAATGTGTGAATGTTACAGTAATTTTGACAAAGAATGTTTTTCTTGCTCAGTTTACCTCCACAACAATGAACCACTGAAGCCATGATCTCTGTCTTTACAAAATAATAATAAACAATTAGGACAAGCTGAATACTTTGAAGATAAACTGTCGTTAAAACTCTCCTTTTTTCCTTTAAGTTAAAAAAAAACAACAGAAAATCAGGTCCTTTCAATATTGAAGCAATGAGGCTCTACAAGATGAGAACTGCTGACTGCAAACAAGTGTATAAAAGAATATATCACCCTCAGATCCTGAGCATCCTAAAGCATCTTGGGTGATTTTTCTTAGTCACACTTTTATTTTATTCAGTTTCATGACATACATTCAAGATTTCTCTGCCTTACGTGTGTTTCTCTGGTCCCCCAGTTCCCATAGCAAATTCCACCATTTTGAATTCAGACCTGTTGACTCTTCATCTACAGAAGTTTCTCCTGTGTGTACTTCAATTCATACAGGTATTCCAAAGTAACTAAAGTAAATACTAGTCATATTAGCTGCAAAATCATCAGTGTGTCAGTTTTTCCGAAAGGAGAGAGTTCAGAAAAACTCCAGACACTGACACTGTGGCACACATTCAGGCTCATGCTATGTACCTCACACAATTCCATGTCAATAAACCCCAAGTATTCCTTTAACAGCTTTATGGGATACTCACAGTATGAAAACAAATTGGACAGAGGTATGGTATTATGTATAGGTTCTTCTGACAGTTTGACATTTAAAGAGAGTTAGGATAAAGAAATACATGCATCAAATCATTGTGTCGACTTTTATTGAAGGTTAGTTCAAGCACAGTGCTTTATTTTCTACTCTTTATGCTTTGAGTGGGAGAAGCATTCAGGTAAAGCGCATGGTCCTCTTGTTTACTCAATACAGACAAAAATAAAGTGGAAAAACAGCGACTTATGCTTTGGACTGTATCCTGGCTCAAAGCAGAAACTTCCAGGAGTTTCCACTGGCTGCTCGAGGAAGTAGTCTGGCCTGTAACCTCCTGTAAAATGGTGGATTCTCGTTCTTTCATTTTTGCACTCAACAGACAAGTATAATGTTTTATACTTCAGCTTTACAAGGCTGTTGGCTGTACATTTTTATTCAGCAGACAGACGTGACAGTATTATCATTTACTACGTTTTCTCACAAGAGAAAATTAAGGTTTTACCAAGGAGGATTAAAAATAAGCATTTATTATTTCCTGTCATGTTTAAATGCTACCTCAGGCTCCATCTGCTGCTATCAAACATTCATCATGAGCTCCTGTATGCCAGGTCCTTGTTCCTTAAACACCATGTTTTATTGTTATTCTTATGTAATCTGCTACTCCAGACATCTAATTAGATCCATTTCAGAAGCTGTTCTTGAGAGTCTTCTCCCCTGAGAAATGAAAAGTGCTCCAGGGGCCTTTACATGATAGACTGAGTTCAATTTTCATGGTGAAAAGCCCACGGAAAATGTGCCTGTTAAGGAGGATAATGAGCCTCTGTGGTTGTCTCTTGTTTAAGTCTCCTGTTGTGTCTGTTTACAATGAGGTCTTCTTAATAGACAATGAATACCCCGAGTGTTGATGAGTGGAACATTTGATCAGATTCTGATGTGTTTATGGTGGTCTTTTCTCTCTCCTATTGTTAATGTAATGAATGAAATCATCATCTGGGGACAACATGCCAAACCACAGGTCCATTACCACTCCAGCTTCAGTGATTCAACTCACAAACATGAATCCAAAGACTTTTCTGGTCAGGAAATTTAAGTTGGGATATATAGTTCTCCCAACTATGTTACACTGTGTTGATGGAGGGAAGTGTTTTTATGTAACAGAATTAAAAACCCTTTCCAGCCTTCTGAGAGCATTTTTTTCCAAAAGTACCACATCAGAGCTACACCATAATTACAAGTGAATGTGATAAGCAAAGCGAGGTAAGGGCCACTGAGGGATGCTGAGAGAGGGGTCCAAAGATGTTTAATAATAGGCGAAGACAAATCCAAAATTATTTAAAAAAGTAATATTTAATCCATTATTGGAAAAAAATAAAAACATTTTTTCAGACATAAAATTGAATCCATTTAGTGAGATTTCATCTTAAATGAGGCTCATATGCCAAAATCTTTAAAATCTTTAAAGTTTGCACATAGCAATAATAACTTTTAAACCAAATGAATCAACCAACACCTGGTAAATGGGCCTCATACAGGAATTGAACCCATGCTGGCTGAAGTATTTGGGAAATGAATGTTTGCTCACCAAAACCAGTACCCAAAACAAGTTTCTGATGTTTCTTGTGTAAATATTCTTCCAGATAAAGGATAATTGGACTTGAGCTTGAATCGTGCTTTTTAGTCTCGTTGACTACCAGTGTTGGGAGTAATGGCTTTAGAAATAATGGTGTTACTAACAGTAATGGGTAATTTAATTAATTACTGTTTCAAACGTTATAACGCCGTTACTGATACAGACATTGAAATGTGGCGCGTTACTTTGCACGATGTCAAGCAGCTGTTATCCAACCTGCCTCGCTCAGCCAGACACAGACAGGAGCTGCACCGCTAACAGACAGACGAGGAAACTCGATGCCATAGTTGCCAGGTCCGTTTATTATAAGCGACTATTGGCTTCTTTTTGTAACTTGCATGTTTATGTTGGGAGTTGTGGGTTGAAGTTTTTTGGGCTTGTTCCAATAGTGCAGTTGCTCATTTGTGCTTGTTCTGCCCCCAAACCCATGAGGAATTTGGTGCATGATCTACCATCAATATAAACCCAATTCAGAAGTTATAAAAAAATATTTCATTCCACCCTAACACAAATTAAAATTTAACTGTAAAAATTTTGTTTTTGCCTACAATAAATCCTTATAGTCAGAATTAAATTGATCTCTACTGTGGCTACTGATTTTTACACCATAATAAAGCTGTAGTGGATTAAGATAAACCACAGTCAGTGGTTTAGTACACAGTAAGGCAGTCACAAAGAGCGACAGTATCAAAATCCTAAAGGCAAAAGACCAAGTCATAAAACTGGCTGTAGGAAGACAGGCAGACAAGATAACAGGATTCAAAAGATGTGAGATAAAAGAACATGGTCAGAAAATCAGGCAGGGTCAAGCACAACAGAGCTATCAGAAAAGAAAATACTATCAAAAACATTAGGCTTAAAAAGCAAAGTCAAGGCAAGGGATAACTTAACTGAAAGATGCAGGATCATGTCAGTATATTCTCACAAGCTGTGTCCGCCATGACACTCTCAAAAATCAATGTGGCTTTAACTTGCAGGTGCTGTGCTCTAATGTTTAATGCAGACATGCTTGTAGATGTTTCTTCAAATGAAGTCAACTATGAGTTGAACAAAAACCTGGCTCAGGAAATGTCTCCCATCCTTTGGGAAGGGGGATGTCAGGAAGGTTGGGTGGCATCCTGATATCAAGAGGGAAACATTTCAAACAGACTGGGCACACGTTTCCTGAAAACACAGAGAGATACATAAAAATGTGTATTTTGCATAGCATGAGACCTTTTAACCACATTGATACACAGGCAATGTGATACTGGCCACAATTTGAAGTGTAATATAATTTCTTTGTGAGAGAGAGGACATATGAGCACACACAGTCAGAGATTCAGCACCTCTAGCCCTTGCAAACCAAGACAATCCCATCCAACTGCTGCATTTTCCGGTTCTACCTACGGTTTTCTGGTTCTACCTCCAGATCCAGTAGACATGGCTCACTTTGTCCCCTCATGCTTTTGATGTTTAAGGTGAAACGCTGGACGTGTGCAAACATCATGTATCAAAAAGGCTCTGTAAATGAGCCTTTAACAAGGAGCACATGGAAACACGTTTCATGAAAGAAAAAATACATAACCAGCTCACACATTGGACTGTGTTTCCAAAGAATAATGATCCATTTATTAACTATTTATTTTGAATATTTCCAAAGGAGCTTAAACAAGTGTTTTTTACTCAAGATGTAAAAAGGAACTCACAGGTTTGATATTTTTCTAAAAACTTTTCAGAGTGTTGATTGCTACATGCACATAAGGATAGTTTCAACCAATTTAACACAAAACTGTATCTACAAAATGTGTATCTTTAAAGCATTCAAGTTTTTTGAAGTGGGGTTGCTAGAGGACCATGACACTAGTAAATATTGTTTGAGAGCCAATATAGGACCTTGCACTACGGTGAACACTAGCCTGTTCATACCAGTAGGTGGTGCCACCGAAAACCTCTGAGTTAGCCCAACTTTTGGTTAGAGCTACCCAAAAAATGACATTGCTCAACCATACGCTGCAGTTAGGTTCTTTACATAATTTAACTTTTTCTCAACATAGGGCCTGTGTTTAAGACTTTCACATGTCAGGACATAGGGGTCATGTATCCCTCAGTCATCAGCGGGTCAGGTCATCAGAGGAAACAACAAACATGAACTTCACCAAAGTTGAAAAAAAAAGAGTGATTTTGACTCTTGTAACGATGACATGCTGTTATTGGTAAAAATGAGAGATTATCTTTATAACCCAGAGTAATGGAGTCAATGGAAGAGAGAAGGATGGCAGGACAGATCACAAGCTGCCTAGTGCTGAATTTGTTGCCTGAAATGTGAAGCCATGTCCACAAACTTGGAGGCCAATTGCTGTCACAAGTGGGACTTCACACAGTATCAGAGCACTTTAATTTTGGTTCGTCTTCAGACTATTGCCATGTGTGATAGTTTCAAACTGTAAAATGGGACATGTAAACACAACACATTGTTGCTGCAAAGAGGTGAGTCCTGATGTTCCTATTAAAACAACAAGCCAAAATTTGTGTGGGCCCATGCAACGAGATGCAATGTGTTGAAATCAGAAGTTTTACATTTTATTTGCTTCTGCATCTGGGGAAAAATACAGAGCTACCCATCTTCGTACTATCCAGGGAGTTAGATTTATACATGTATTTTGCTCCAGTGACTGCTATCTGACCCTGCTGCAGCACTCTAACTTAAAGGAACACTACACCCAAACAACGATTTGGCCTCATTTTCTACTCACCCTTATGCTGAACAACACTGTGGAGTAGTTTTGGAACATCTAGGATGCAGCCGGAGATCTGGGGGAATCCTCGCTGTCCACTGATATTGATATCATGACTTGAATCTGAGCCGAGCAGACAGTGTCCTTAAAAGTCCACAAAAAGTCGGCAATATTCCTCCATACTGCTCGTGCTGTAATCCAAGTGTCTCGAGCAGGTAACGTCCACCATTCACTCGAAACGACATCATTTAGCACATGTTTATAGCCTAAACAGTACTACTTCGCATTTCTATGATACACTTACGGATGCCTACGGGAGCCGCGGATGATAAACAAAGGAATCGCACTCTGCAATAACTAGGAGGCGTAGAAAATGAAACAAGACCCAAAGAAATCCCACATTCTGCTGACCCCTCGTGTGCCTGCGCACGGCTCCGTTGCCCACAGCAGAATGTGAGTTTTCTTGTTCTACGCTCCTAGTTATTGCAGAGTCCGCATTCCTTTGGTTTGGCCAACCGCGTCTCCCGTAGGCACCCGTAAGTGTATCATAGAAATGCGAAGTAGTACTGTTTAGGCTATAAACATGTGCTAAATGATGTCGTTTCGAGTGAATGGTGGACGTTACCCGCTCGAGACACTTGGATTACAGCACGAGCAGTATGGAGGAATATTGCCGACTTTTTGTGGACTTTTAAGGACACTGTTTGTTCGGGCTCTGACCGAAGTCATGATATCAATATCAGTGGACAGCGAGGATCCCCACAGATCTCCGGCTGCATCCTAGATGTTCCAAAAATACTCCACAGTGTTGTTCAGCATGAGGGTGAGTAGAAAATGAGGCCAAATCGTTGTTTGGGTGTAGTGTTCCTTTAATCTAACGAGAGGAGTTGCTGGCAGAAGGATATGTAGCCCTTCACTTCATTACAAAATATTTTTACAGTTACATTCTGTAAAGAATCTTACTGTGGCATATTAATGAGCAAATGTAGTTTTCTGAGAAGTTTTAACCTATGAGTGGGCTAATTAGGAGGCTTACAGTGGCACCATGTACTACTATGTACCAGCTACCATTAAACCTCTGCATATCTTTACCTCAGGTGCAAAGCTCACAAGTTCCTTTAGCAGTCATATATACTTGTCCCTTGGACGTATGGCAACCCTACTTTGAAAAACCTTAACTAACCCTAACCCTACCCTAACCCTACCCTTCATGACATTTCTATCACTGAATGGTCAAGTGGGACATCAACAGAGGTGTCATTAATGACCCTGAAGAATCAGAGCTCCGTCAGCAGCTTTGTGATGCTCTTTGACTTTCCAAACTCTCAAGCGTATCTCTCTGATGTAACTGTCTGAGGACAAGACTTGCTTCCTTGATGTGACAAAAAGCCACAGACTGAACTCTAGCTACACTTTTGCCTCTATGCTCACAACTGATGTAATGTTGGAAAGCATTGTGAATTATCTCGAGCAGAATGTAAAGTGTAACGGAAAACAAAGTGTCTGACACCAAAACCGAGTGGAATTGGGATGAGTTGAGTGGCTTTGTGGAAATGAACCATTAAGGACCAAAATAGGGGTCAAACATTTAAAATGCTCCAGTAATCTAAAAAACTGGATGACATTAGTGTTATTTGTGATACCTTCCACATTAGCATAATTGTTCCTCGGTGCTCTGATCCTTAGTAAACCTGTTGCATAACGCTCTTTCCTCTGGTCTAAGGGGAAAAGTAAAAGGATTTTTTCTCTTATCCTTACGTGGACTTTGTCCTTTCAGCTATTTGTGAACTGGAACAGGTCTATTTTCCACCTGGAATAAAAACAACATTTAAACCAATGCTGGTGTTGAATCAATTATTTACATTGACAGGGCTATCCAATTCCTCTGCTGCACTGGAACATGCATTTGGTCACAGCAGTAGCTGGATACGTTTGTGGAAATACTCTACTTTAAATTGAACAAAGTTCAGCACAGGACAAATGTTTTACTGCTTCTGAGATGTGTGCAATCACAATCTGACAAAACACATTCAAAGGAACTGGAGACTGCTGGAAAGACTGTCAGAGACTGTAAGGATGCTGTTGTTTCATTTTCTCTTTTGATCAAAGGAGTTGTTTTTAGAGGGCAGCTTTAACTATGTTAATGTGAAAATTGCTGATACAAGTGAGTAAATATCTCAAAAATAGGCATCCTATGTTATTATTGGTACATTTTATCACCTATATTTTCCAGTAGTGATGGCACCACAAATAAATGCACTGGTATCAACTTAATTATCATTTCAAACATGGGTATCAGCATTGGCCATGATTTTCTCAATCAGTGCATCTCTAGTAAATAGTTAAAGGACTTGAGTTTGTAAAGTGCTTTATAGTTTTTCTGACTTCTCACATCTACCTATTCACTCACTGATGATTAAAATATATATGTATGTTCTCTAACAGGGATGCACAATTGGATTTTAGTCCAATATAGGATATGTTGATATTTCAAAAGTCTTTGTCACCAACACCACTATCAGTACTGATATTTTTTGTCGAGAGCACAAAGCCTCCATTCAAATACAACTTACTTTTAGGTTGACAGCCTGGTTGTGTTAGAAAAAAAAAGTGAAGCAAGACAAACATTTCTTCATCAATAAATGATCATTTCCATTCTGGGCATTCTGAGATGATGAGATAAACCATCATACAAAGTAGATTAGTACCTTCTGACCAGTGGCGGCCGGCCAATAGAGGGCGCTAGGGCGCCGCCCCCCCAGTGGAGAGTGTGATATTAAATGTATTTACTTTATTTTGAAAAAATGAATATTACCAAAAAATACTTATTTAAATGTGTAATACAAATATAACATAATATATATCCATTAAGACATAAAGTAATTAATTTTCATTAATGTAAAACAAAAGTAAGCCTTCTTGTCTCTACCTCCGTGTCTGATGGGCGCTGCAAAAAGCGCCCCTGAGACAGTGACGACTAGCCAATAAGGGACTGTTGCTAGGGCAAGATAAGCGCATATCAACGTGAATTTGGCCAATCAGCGTCGTTGAAAATAATCTCCGAAGGGCGCTTCTCAAATCACCCCTCAGGCTTATTCGGCTCGTGTCGGCGGGCCGGTGTAATGTTTTAACTGGTGACAGTCCAGGCAGATGTCAAGGGGGCGTACCTTTGAAGGACTCTTCTATCCAAACATCTCCCGAATTCATATCATACTCAAAACTGACCTCTTTTCACCATTTTACTTAGTGGTGAAAGTGACTTCACAACATGCAGCATGACAACGAAAAATTGTAAAGAATTACGGACTTATTTGACGGCGTAAATATATGGAAGGTAATATATAGGTAACTATCTTAGATGCCTGATCAAAATGTCAAACTTTCAACAGTGAGTCAACTTGTGATAGCCCCAAAACCCGCATTTTACCGTCACTTCGGCGCATCAACAAACAACTCGTTCATGTTCAACGTATAACGGAGACGGGAGGACTTTAAAAAAGGTAAAAAGAAGTAGGTTTTTTATGTGAAGGAAAAGTAATGTGGACAATTAGACACATGTTCACCTCGCTCATTTCTGTGTAAAAAGTAATTGTTAATTTACACATGCAGACATGTTCCCCTTACTCATTTCTGTGTATAAAGTTATTTTTAATTTACACATGTTCACCTTACTTATTTCTTTGTATATAGGTTATGTAAGCTTTTTGGCAGTATATGGTTGACTATTTATTTATGTATGTGTGTGTGTGTGTGTGTGTGTGTGTGTGTGTGTGTGTGTGTAGGTGTGTGTGTGTGTGTGTGTGTGTGTGAATGTGTGTGCACCATTCTGTAAACTGTTATTTTTATATGGAATCAATAATAACAATTTTATGAAGCACTGGTATCCTATAGTTTGTGTTGAATCGTAGTGGGATGGTTGTTAAAAACTGAGTGTTGCACAGTACTGCCCCACCAAGAATATTTTTCACCAGCCACCACTGCTTCTGACAGTATTACAGCCAATATATGGGAAACATCGAGTGAAGTTGTGTCCCAATACTCCGCAGGGCTAAGGGGAAGGGCTAAGACCAAGGGCTACACAGCCCTCAAAACGAAGACAGACCATGACCTCACTTGAAACCAAGGGGTATGAGAATTTCCCATAATACACCGGGCCCACTGATATGAAGCAGGGTGGAGACCGAAGGAAGCGCTTAAATATAAGTAATTGTTTTGTCATCAAGTAAATATTAATCATGTTTTTAGTTGTTGGTCGTATTTTTTTTAATTTAACCTTTATTTAACCAGATAAAACCCATTGAGATCAGGATCTCATTTACAAGGGTGACCTGGCCAAGAGGTCAGCAGCACACATCATAATTATACAGGTTCATGTTAAAGTTTAAGGCAATAAATAGCAAATCACAACAATAAATATGGCAAGGCGCTCACTAAATATGTTTAAGGGAACAGTAACAGTTTAAATATAAGTAACACAGGTATTGTTCATAGGATTCAAAAACTTCACACTGCAAGTGCTGTAGTTTAAAGAACAGAACATTTTTTTTTAATTTCTAGTTATAACAAGCTAGCTTTCACAGCCGTGGATACGGTTATTGTCGCATCTGTTTACATCACGGCCAGCAAATGGCTCTGGGTGATAACATAGTGGGAATTGAGTGGCGTTTCGTTTTTCAGCTGTGTGTTTCACCCCTTCCCCTTTGCTCTTAAAACAGAGGGCTAAGGAGAAGGGCTAAGGAGACGATAAAGATGAAGGGGTAAGATGAAGAGGAAGGGCTAAGTGGTAGAATTGGGATTCACCCTAAATCTGGACACACTCAATAGTGTTAACTGAAAACTGATCCAAATGCAAACACATGTTGCAAACAGACAATGTAAAAGAGAGGACAGGACACCGAAAATAGAGACAAAATACAATGTGAAACAGTGGGAACATCAAAACATAGATTGCTAAACAGGGAGAGAGGGACAGTGGTGATGAAGTGAACCTGAACCACAGAAATGGAAACAAGATTGTTTAAGCTGTGGCAGGAGCATGAGTGCCTTTATAATGTAGGTTGCAGTGCATACCACAACTGGACAAACAAGTAAAAGAGTTTGATTTATTCAGTTGGCTTTAGTTAGTTTGACAAATCTTGTAGTCTGAGTCCTTATGGGTGTGATCCCATTAAACAAAAATCTTGCTTCAACGAGTCTGTTGGCATTTACTCTTTGTCTTTCCAAATCTGAATAGGCAGTGAAAGTTGCACGGTGTGTCCCCAGCTTTATCCTCTGATGCCCCAATCATGCTAACGTAACGTTTGTTAAAGTTTAGATGAAAATAAACCAGGAGTTCTGCTAATAACTAAAGCATCTGCTGTATTTTTATGACTGAATACCCGATAAGGATAATCCATCAGTTTGTGATCTGGACCTGTGGATGTATCAAAATAATTTCCCTTTTGTCTCTTCAGATTTTATTGTGTCTCCAGATGTAGAACTGGTCATGATTTCATTCACGTGTTGTCTTTTAACAAACATTGACTCATCAGGACCATAAAACTAACAGAAAAAGGACAGACAAGTGTGGATTTCAATGATGTGATTGCTGTTGACTTAAAGAAAACTCACTAACAACTACTGTGAAGTAATCTGTAAGCCTCAGACATGACGTGTGTGAGACGGCCAGAGCTTCAAATGTTTATTAATGAGCCCCTCAGACTCACCACAGTTATGCTGCTGGATGCTCACAAAGACATGATCTAATTCAATAAACTCCTCAAGCCTGTCAGATTACAGCTTTACCCTGTGCCGCTCAGGCTGCAGATCACTTTGCACTGTCATCTAAGATGGTATTGTCACAGATGTTAATCGTCATAATACATCCAGAGCATTAGAGAGTGAGGCAGCGGTCGCATTCTCAGAGATTTTCTGGCCTGCAGAGGAAGTTGTGTTGGAAATATGAACATGATGGTGAGGCCAAAAGCAAGTCAGAACCATTAACAGTCCAGTTCCCGGCGTTTGTGGTATGGATATCTCTTTCTTTACGTCTCAAGAGCCGGATCAACACAAAGGCAGAGAAGCTATTGGAGCACTAAGTGATTCAGCAGAAGGAAATGGGTTGTCTAATGTCTGCAGAGAGGTTTGTGCAGAGGTATGCTCACAAGTTTTCCATGATTGCATGTTCAAATCACAATAAATATTCCTCTGTTGAGGCTGAGGTAAAATGTTCAGCCGCTCTAACAGATGTCTTTACCATTTGGAGACCCTGGCAAGTTGATCAGTGTGAAATACCTGTAGGAGCTACTGCTTGTACCACTAGAGGGGAACTGTGTCCTCTGCGTATAGAGCTGACAGACTCTATATCAGGTATCAAGAAAGTTTAATCTCATCAGTAAAATCACATTATTTTACCTCTTTATTACCTAAATCTGATTCCAGTTAATGCTCTTGTTTCAATAATAGGAGATTATATATCCTTTTGTTATAACCAAAACTACCTTTGAGTAAGAATAGCCTATTAACATAGCTACCCATTGTACATTTGTTCATTTGCACAGGAAATAACAATACTCCGGAGAGAGGTGTGATTTAGGGCTCTACTTTCGTGGCGCAGCGCAGGGGGCGCAAGCCTGGCGCAACCCGCGCAGTGTTAATTTCGTCCGGCGCACCACCGTGCGCTGCCAGTTTGACAATTTGGTAGACCGTCTGCACAGAGATGGGTATGACGGCGCACCAAGGGGAGGTGACGGCCCACCAGGGGGAGGTGTCGACAGATTCGAGTGGCGCAGTGACAATTTCGTGTCAAAAAACTGTGCGGAAGGTGCGCTGAAAGCTCGCCAGCTCCATGGTCTATCTTCGGCGCAGGGCGGAGCGCACCCTCCGCAGCTGTAATTTGGTGACAAGCGCACATGTGCGCACGCCTCAGAGGCAGGTTTCCAGAGTGTCAGGCACATTTTAATGCAATAAACAATCACAGCAATCACTATTTAATGTAACCGTCTGAACCAACAGATGCATTTATATCTATATTAATTGTCCCGTCACATCTGATGTCGGATTAAAGCCGTTTGTCATCATGGAAACTTAACCTGACGGCAGCTGGAAGTTTGATGCACATCTTACAAGTCAACAATAAACAGCCTTAACATCTGATACTGAGTATATATCTGGCTTCTCTCATTTCATTAAATTCAAAGAAAAGAGGGAGAAAAAAGACAAAGAAAAAGGAGAGAAAATAAATGTCTGTCACTCAGGATTTACCCGTGATTTCCCATATTTGTCTATTTTAGTCTTTATTTCTAACGTGATCTAAAAAGATGGAGTACATCATTGCAAGGAGGATGAGGAGGAGACACCGGGAGAGTATACAGTATATCACTAAAGGCTCTGCTATTTGGCGATGACAAACCAGGAGTGCAGGTGGATCACAAGTATTATGAATGGATAAGCCAGCGGGTGTGAAACTGTCTCTTATTATTTTTACTCCTATTAATGACAAAGGAACAGATTACATCTGTCTCAGGAGCTGGTCCACACGGTGACGCGCCCCGCTGTCCATTCTCCTGCTGAAGGGACAGTGGCTCTGACCGTCTCCACTGCTGGGTCTTTCCAGCACACTGTTTCCGCGGTGGCGGGGATAGGCTAATTCAGACCAATAAGATACTGCGCCTCGGCCGCAGCGCATTTAAAGGCGAGGAGAGGCGCTCATTTGATTGGTGAAGACAGCGATCGGCTGTGTTAATCCCACTCACGTCTATTCTCCTCCTACTCCGATGGAGAGGCAGAGACGTGGGCATGGACGCGCTCCTCTGCGCTCCTCTGCGCCCCTCTGCGCCCCTCTGCGCTCCTCTGCGCCTTGAGTGCGCCTCTCTTGGCACTGCAGGAAACTTGCAAAGTGCGCAGGTCACACCCTGTCCGCACGGCGCAGGGCAGGTGCATCTGCGCTTGCGCCTGGTCTACGAAATTAGAGCCCTTAGTGTTCTTTCTTTGTTGGGATAAATTGCTATCTTAATTGTTTTAAAAGTATTATAGGCCTTTTTAGTGTCCTTAGCATGATAGAGCACCTCTATACATAAGACAAAAAGTCTGAAGCATCAGGACTTTCCCTCTTCAAAACACCAAAAGCTGCCTAAAATGCTTCATTCTTCTGGCTCCCCTCTTAATAAATCTACCAGTGTGAATGAGATTGAGTACATGTCATTATTAAGTACATTTGTATAGTACTGCTAATTAGCTCTGCTCCTGTAGGAAGTGAACTTGCATACAAGCAAGACTATTCAACAAAGGGTGGCACAGTGGGATAGTGTGCTTGGTCAGTGATTGGGAGGTTGCAGGTTCGAGCCCAGCTCTGGCTGTCACATGTCGATGTGTCCTTGAGCAAGGCACTTAACCCCAAATTGCTCCCACTGCTGCATCAGTGGTGTGTAAATAGGCATGAAAGGGCGTGAAAGTGTTAGAGATACTGATGGATAATGGACAAAGAAACTCTGAACTATTAATGAAGTGAATGTGAGAGCAAATGGGTGTGAATGGGTCGGTGTGACCTGCAGTGTAAAGCAGCTTTGAGAAGTCAAAGACTAGAAAAGTGCTATAGAAGCTCAAGTCTATTGAAAAAGGTGGAGCACTGAGATTTTTGTCAACAAAGTGAACATGCAACCCAAAGTTGTTGTTTTTTAGGTAACTGTCCTATGACGTTTGTTAAATGACAACTTTTTGGGTGCTGCACAGTGTTGCAGCAAGTGCTGATGCCTCTGTGTGGAGTTTGCATGTTCTCGCAGTGCATGTGTGGTTTTTCTCATGGTCCTCCCACAGACAAATAACATGCTTGTTGGGTTAACAGGTGACTCATACCTATAGGTGAAAGTGTGTGTATGTGAATGGCTGTCTATCTCATATGTCATGCCATCGTTGCACAGTGTCAGCTGAGACAGGCTGGGACCCTAAAAGGGGCACAGAATGAATATTGAATAGAGGGAGGACTTCTTGCCCCTACAGTGGCAATGTAAAGCTTCTGTTGCATTATGGTCCTTAGGGACAAAGGCATCCTGAATCACTGTAGCAAACATAGCTTCTGTTGACATGTACCACATATAACATCCTTTTAAAAAAAATGCCCAAAAATCCCTGAAACAGATGTGGAACAATGTCAAGAACCTTAAACTCAGAAAAATAACTTCTATATGATTTGTTTTGTATGATAGGGAAAGCATTGTTTGTTGTGTTCAGACTTTTCATTTTACTATTCAACAGCTATATCTTATGTCGACATACTGAAAAGATGTAGCTTGAAGCAATGATTTAAGAGAACAAAGACTCCCTTCAGACTTTACTTGCTATGTTTTATTGTTTCATCTTTGCAGGATTTTATGTTGAAAGACAAGCACATGTTATTTCGTAGAGGACGCTAGAAGCCATGGTCCATGCAATACCTGACAATTGCAAGTATGGAGTCCATTGAATGTGGTGATGTTTTTAAGGGCTGCATTGCCTTGAGGTCAGATAAGATGGACAAGGTAAGAAAATGTATTTGTAGTGACAGACAGATTAATCATGGATGGGAGGCTCTGGGATGCCAGAGTTCACTGTCTGATGTCAGAGGTTGAAGGATTTGTTGGACAAAACACCTACAGCAGAAGGTTCTGCTGTTTGTCAACTGTGGTGATGTCTTGACTCTTACTGCCCAACAGTTTATTGCTGTGTTGGGATAATACAGCATCTGAGTTTTCACTACCTGGAGCTTGCAGGTATGGAGGGGGGGTCTGTTGAAAGTCAACTTAACCATGAAGTAGCCCGTACAGTTTTGCATAGTGTTTCGGGCATTGTTAAGATAGGGGGGTCTCTTGACAAAGCATTCAGGCCATTAAGGTAATACATAGTTTTTGTTTGTTTCAAACATGTTTAAAACTAAAATGCCTACAGCTAATGGACAGTTACACAAGAGGACTAGATTTACCCTTGCTGACACTCGTCTCTATTATTGTGTGTTTTGTTACCTGCTCTGATGTTGGTCTCGGGATTTCCAGTAAAACCTTAAATGCCCAGTTTTAAAGTCCGACCATCTTTGAGGAGGATATGCTTCAACAGTATTTATATGTCCTCTCTGCTCTGTTTTTAACATCACAGAACAAACCCAAATTTCTGGAACCTCTTTGACACACATGCCCTCCACCTGTTTATTTATGTTACATCCAGTCTGCGGGAAAGTTCGCCACCAGTGCAGCCACGAATGTAAAGGAAACTTTTTTTGGCCTCCTTAAAGGAAATAGGTGAATTCCTCTTGAGTTTATTTTTCTGTTTATTGGCCTTACTTTCTCCATGTTCTCATGTTAAAACAGAGAACACTTTCCTCACCATATAAGAACTGTGTCATAAACCTGGCCACTCGGTAAATGATATCATCGGAATAAGGACAGAAATGAGGTGCTAATACAGCTCATAGCACTCCTCAAATTCTTTTCACTGTGGATAATTTGCTGTACAGACAGACACCATATGGAATAACATTTGTGGGGCTCTAATCCTGGTTGGACCACTGCGGCAAACGTGACAGTAAATACCTGCTGTTTCATGTTTGTACTTAAAGTGAAACACAAAGTTCCATTAAAAGAAACGAAACTGTGCCTCAATTTAAATAACAAACTGAGGAGGAACAAAAGGTTGACAGAGCTAAATGCACGAGGCAATGCTCAGCATGTTGTACCACTACTTTCCTTGATTTCTGTTCAGTTGTGGACGTTTGGCTTTTAGGTCAGTTATTACTTTAGAGGTACACTGCCACAATCAGTCTTTCCATGTGCTGGACATTCCAGGCCACATCTGCTTTTAATACACACACATGTCCAGCTGTTTTAGACCTATAGTATACCAGTCTTTTCCCAGTCAGTCCACCAGAGACATACTTGTGAACCACATTGAAAATTATCATATCCATGCTGTCACTTAGAATATTGTTTAGCAAAGCAATATTATTTTTGTAGCCCTCAGCAGCATATCAGGTCAAATCAATAAAACAATGCTTCTGATTGCACAACATTAATCATCTGAGTGGCAGGAATTAAACCACACTGTCAAATATGAATCCAATTGAAGTTTTCGACATCCTTCTTTTTATTTATACTTCAGGAATCATCCAGAGGATTGTCATTTTTGTAGACTTTTGAGAAGTTATAGGTCTCTGTGGAGAAATCAAGTCTACATATCAGAGAGACATTTGCTTCTGATGAACAATTTAAATCAAAAGAAACAACCATGACTCTGCTCCTTGAGCTGCAGTTGTTTGACAAGCACTGATTTTCTTCGACGTAATGTTTTCCTCATGCACTCAGAGGCTTTTACATGTGCACTTAAAACTTAAACATAGTGTTGTAAGAAAACAATAAAAAATGAATCAGTCATGAGAAACTACTGCATGGACCGTGTCTAAAATTTAACTTTATTTACACAAAATAAGAGTATTCATGGTGTGTTTGTTTTTCCAACAACCGCGTCAAGATGTCTTCAATTACATCCCCAGATCAGAAGCACACAACTAGGCTAACCACTCCTTTGTGACACTATTTATCTACCAATGGACCACATCTGGACATGACAAAGAAGTTTCCAACCATCTAGGCAATCAAACATCCTTCCCTTAGATCTCTATTTTCTCACTAACCGAGTTACCATAAAAGAAATTCAACACCATAACCAAACAAGACGATATCCACACCATCCTCATAAAACAAGCCTCCATGATCTACTTCCTCCACCTCAGTCATCTGTTCACCTCCTGCCTTACTTCAGGATACTTTCCCTCCTCCTGATGATCCCTAACCCTGGTGAAGACCCCAGCAATCTTTCCAACCATAGCCTTATCAGTCTCCTCAGTCACACTGATAAACTGTTTGAAGGCATCATAACCACCAGACTCACCACCCGTATAGACTCACTGGGACTCATCTTGTTACACCAAGCCAGTTTCAGGAAAGGATACACTACCACAGACAACACCCTCAGGTTTTCAGAAGACATGTACAGAAATTTGTATTAAAAAAAACACATCATGGCTATTTTCTTTGATATAGACAAAGCTTTTGACAGACTCTGGCACCATGGACTGACTTGGACAGAAATCTCATCACCAGCCTCCTCTTTTATCCACATCCTTCACCATACAGTCCCATGGAATATGTGGATTTCAGAATTAGTTGGGCTATATTTACCTCCGCTAAGGATGTTATGTTTTTTTGCCAGGGTCTGTCTGTTTGTATGCTAGCAATATTACGCAAATACTACTGGATGGATTTACAGTACGAGGTGTGGTTTGGTCCAAGGAAGAAGGCATTTCAGTTTGGTGGTGATTAATACATTGGTCTAGATGCGAAAAAATCCCAAAATTTTCTGAAAACACCATAACTTAACATTGGGATGTATTTTAAACAACCATATCTCTGACATCACTTGATGGATTCGCTTCAAAATTAAAATTTTTACTGGGTCACATCCAGATCGACATTAAAAAAACATTTGAGTTTATAATGGCAAATCCCATTAATTTCTCCTCAGTTGCTGTGAGGGTTTTGCCTCTTTACATCATTGTGGGAATTGTAGTTTATTTGAAAACTAATGGCAATGTTTTTCAAGCCTATGTCACTACATTTCCCAGCTTCCCTTGCATTGCCAGCGGAGGAGTTCTCCACATGGACAGACATGAGCGGAGACTCGGCCAGAGTTGGATCCAGAATTGTATCTTTTATAGGGGTTGTGGATAAGCCACTGCTGTAACTGAACTGCTTGGCGGAGGTCTCTGTGTGCTTTTCTAGTCATAACTGCTTTAAGTCCTTTGTTTGTAACTATCCTGATAAAGTCTGAAGGGATTCATTGAAGATTATTGTCTGGAGGTGTGCTTGGTAGACTGAGAGAGGCAGGGTCATTGTTGATGCTACACTTTGGGGATTAAAATAAGGGACCAAGACAGAGTCTGCAGCCCCTCCTTTCTTATTATGAACTTTTTATAGTGAATACATTATTCTGTAGAGGTGTCTTAAGTCTCAGTGAGCATTATTATCCACTATATAAGGTGTACTTTGTTTGATACCACAGTGTTTTGTTAAAGGTAGAGACCAACAGATGGTCACTGATAGAGTGGTGCAAAAATGAGTCCAAAAGCATGAAAGGGAATTACTGTAGTGTTTTGCACTTCCTGGTCCCAAACACTGAAAGATAAAGAATAGCACTTTCAGTATATACACACACTGTGGGCCTGATCTACCTAAAGGTTTGCGTGCATAAAAACATGTGCAAACTCGATTGCGCTGGCAAATCTGATCTATCTACTGCAATGCGGATTGCATCTGTCAAATGAGCAAAATAGCAATGAAATGTAATCGCAGCCAGATCTGGAGAATGCAGAAAAAAACTGGGAGGTGCAAATGTGATCATTTGGCAACCACAATGTGATTTATCAAACCCACAAATGATGCGCGAGCTGTCAGCCAGTTTAGGAGGAATCAAAAGGTAAGAGTACCCACTTGGTCTGTGTGTGCGTAACTGTAAGACTGCTCTTCATATGATGGGTTATTGATGATAAAGCTGTGCATCATTTAGATAATGTTTAAAAGGAATCAGAAAAGGGTCATTTAAAATGACATGAAATGAAATGTTATATATATATATATATATATATATATATATATATATATATATATATATATATATATATATATATATATATATATATATATATATATATATATATATATATATATATATATATATATATATATATATATATATATATATATATATATATATATATATATATATATATATATATACTGTATATATATATATATATATATATATATATATATATAAGAGAGAGAGAGAGAGAGAGAGAGAGAGAGAGAGAGAGAGAGATATAGATATAGATATAGATATAGATAGATATAGATATAGATATAGATATAGATAGATATAGATAGATATATATATACATTGAGAGGGAGAGAGAGTTGTATATGAAATTAAGTGTCAATCAACTTTACATCTCAAGAAATGCAAAGTGATGGGGCAGCATGCTGACGCATCAGGCAGTGCACATGCCTCATAGCCAGAAGTTTGCCAGTTCGCCCCCTGGGTCAGTCAAGGTCTTGTGTGCAGGGTTTGCATGTTTTCCTTGTGTGGGTTCTCTCCTGGCATTCTGGTTTCCTCCCACAGACCAAAAATATGATCATTAGGTCAATCGGTGACTCCAAATTGCCCTTAGGTATGAATGCGTGTGTGAATACTTCTCTGTCTTGCTTTGTGGCCCTGCAATTGTCTGGTGGAGGAGTCTCTTCTTTTCCTCATGCCAAAGCAGTCCAGACTTTTGGCAAGTCGCAAGTACTTGCTCAACTCCCACTCTCTTTTTCTGACATGCACCTAAACAGCAAAAAAGTGAATAACTATTGAGATTAAAAAAACATCATGATGCATTGAACTAGTTTATGATCGGGACTTAGTAGTACTAAAATAATGTATTTAATCAAAGAAACTTTTGAGGTACCAGATCAGTTTATCACAGATTTGAAGTAGAAGCTCAGAGGTACGCAGCTGCTGAAAATCAACAAAAATCTGCTATCCCCTGTGGCTGGTTCATGTGTAACATTGCTGTAATGTGCCTTTCCTCAGCCCATTACTACCTTTATCTTTGTGCCTGCTGTTAGGAAACTATTCGCTCCCCTCATCAACCCAAAACAGCCCTTTGCCATTAAGTCGCCATCATCAACTCGGGAATTCATGTGGCAATAGAGTGGACTCGTCTGACCTCTGTTCTCATCCGTGCTCTGGAATTGTGTCAAGCTGCCCTGGAGGGGGGCTCATTGGCCTGGAAAGACCCTTTCTCAAAGTACCCATGCTTGACTGTTTGTTTGGCTATACTTTCAAGAAAACTGTCACACATTCCAACACTTTCCCATGTTTGCTGTGTTTTATTGTTCAAGGTGGAGCTAATTATGACATCTCTGGGCCCCTGGACAAATGACTGATTTTACGTAATCATCTGGAGGTCAAACTAAATCAAACAACTCAGAGTCAAGGGACCCCAGCCTTGATTTACAGTAGTTGACAAGCTATACAAGTTCACATCCAAAAGTTAATAAAGCATTGATCTGTTTCCAGAGCAGAGTTAAACTGTTTTACAGATGAGGAGCACAATGCTTTTTCTCAGCAGATAAATTTCCTCCCTGGAGCTGTGTCAGCATTTTTAAAGTGACAGCTGATGCTCGCAGGTCAAGTTCTGTTGTGTGTTAAACGCGTCCCCTTCAGTCAAGGAGGTCAATCTCCTCAGTGGTCCCTCAGGCCAGGAGCATGCTGCAGCTTCCACCGGTCAGCACAGATGGTCAGGAGTCACGCCATGGAATTTGGTTTAGATCATCAGAGAGGCTGGACTTTTGTCAAGGAGAATGCCCCAACTGTTAAGATACTTTTGCTCCAAACTGTCAATTATAATTTTAAAATCTATAATCCTACAATATATATTTAAGTCATACAACTCATGTTGTAATTATTCAAATGATTTATGCAGCGACAGAACACAGTTTGAGTTTGGTGTCGAGGCTCTGACCTCATCCCTCTTTGCAGAATTTTTATTTTGTATGCAGAATTTAAGAATGACAGTATTTAAACCCACTGTCAGAGGCAACAAGTGGATATGGCTTGATTGGGGGTTGAAAACAGGAGTACAGTGCTAAAGAAGAACAGGGCTGGCAGAGGCAAAGCAGGAGAAAATAAAGAACAAAACTTGCAGTTCAAATGGACCACTAATTGAAAGGGTGTGCAGATCCAGTTGTCTGTCTGAACTAGCTCCATGCAGTCACTCAAAAATTGGGGTTGGACAATACTTCCATACTAATACTTGATTAGCATGTTGCTAACAAATTATGATGGGAAATCCCATAGAGCAATGGCAAAGCTAACAGAGTGAGAATTTCTGTTTTTACATTTTAATAGGACACAATACAAAAATACTACATATCTGTAAATTCTTAGTTTTAAAACATGTACAGGATTCTTATGAAGCTTCCAAAACATTGACAGACCTTCTGGGAAAGGTAAGGTGCAGATTGATTGACAAAACAATCTCACAAGAAATCACTCACCAAAACATACAAATCACACATCCTGACATGACAATTCAAGATTGCATCAGCCTTTATGTATATGGAAGTTATGGAAGTTCAAGCACATACAGTATGTGTGATTTGTAACATTTACTTGCACATAGGGATGTAACGATATGGAAATTTTGTATCACGGTTATTGTACCCAAAATTATCACGGTTATCATTATTATCACGGTATTGTTGCAGTGAGCTCAAAATGTTCTAAAAGTACTTTTACACAGAATTGAACTCATTTAACCCCTTTATTGTTATATTCATAACAGTTCTTTTGTCTTTTTTGTAAATAAATGTGTCAGACTCAGAGGCCAAACAATGCAAACTGCGCATGTTCACCTCGCGTGAGGCTCCTTAATCGAGGGCAGACACATAGTTCCGGCTTTTCCAGGCAAAGAGTAGCATCACTGTGCGTTACTGAGGCAGTGTGGTGATCAAGCACGATAGCCTCCTGAGACCCGGCCCATTCATGTATGTCCACTGTAGTGGACATTTTGTTCACCTGCATCTTTCTTAAGTACTTAAAGGTACCCTATCAAGCCCTATATCACTCTGTAGAGGACATCCTGGGCTTTCCAGTGATGTGTCATGTGATGGATTTGCATGCTGGGAACTTTATTTTTTTTCCCTATCAAGATGGCTGACATACGAAACTACACATTTTATCCAAAGAGGAGAGGCAAGTCAAATATTCTTTATTAATTATTATTTTTTCTATGATAATTATAAATATTCTTATTCATTAGCATATTAATAACAATCTTTTTAAATCTTTAAACAGTTTCATTATTTCTGTTTTGATAGAGTAGTCATTTAATGAATGTCAATTGTAGTGGACATCGGGACCATTTTAATGTATTTAATGGCCACACATTGTTGTTGGAGCAAAAAGTGAACAGAGAGGATTCTACACCAGGTAATAGAGGGAGATTTAGATTTTGGAGCTGTCAGATGAGGAAAAGGACGAGAATGAGTATCTGCAGGTGACTGGCGAAGATGGCGATGTAAAGGGACAGTATGGAAAGCCATTTAAGCAAAAATATGATACTGGTGGTATCAAATGTAAATAAGCCCTGCTAGTACTCAAATTATGAGTACATGTACTCAGTTTTTAACACAATATGAAATATGGCTGAAAATTAAAAGTTTTTATTGTGTTAGCACCTTCTATTTACAAGAAAATTGTGCCCCAAGTGCCTGAATCTGCAAACATTTGAGACCAGGGTCCGGAGTGAAAAGTTTTGCTTTCATTTCCGTTTCTGTTCAAATAGGAATCAGCATTGTTAGGGACAAAGGCAGAGTGTGGCACATGCACGGTTCTCTTTTAGATAAAGGTTACACATACACCTAGGAACAACAACAGCTGCTGAGCAACATGTGAGCTGCTAACTGTGCTCGGTTTGTTTTCACGCCTACAACAAAATGTGGATTTGCTACAGCAATTGAGACGCACTTGTTGTATTCGCCAAAGACTGATGTTTGGAAAAGTTTGTCTTCACCAGAAGGCTTTAGTGCACAGATGCATGTTGTAACACAGCTGTTTTAGGACAAACCTACATCCCCAACTACTGGCATGGCATGCACACTACTGTGTTTGTAGTCGTTCTCGTAAATCTATGTGAATGTGCATTATTTTAACACCATCTCCATGTGACTAAGGAGTGCTTTTTGAAAACGCAAAAGGAAAACCTTCCTTCCTTTTCTGGTGACATCATTGTTGTGTAAACAGGACCTTAGCCAACTAGTGCACTAGTAGCATTCACTCCAATGCCAAAAGTGTCACTAGTAATACTAGTACACTTAAAAATGTTCACTAGCACTACTATTAAGCCTTATATACTAATAAGAAGGTGGGGAAAAGCAAATTCGGGCTTCCCATCGGCTTTTTAAAATATTACACCCAAACAGTGTGCTGAATTTGGTTAGAATCCCTCCTGCTTCATTTAAATTATGTCTACTAGTTCTACAAGTGAATCTTTGTCTTTACTAGTACTACAAGTAAAGACTTCAAAAGGTCATGGTTCTGGATTTCGAAGTCTATCACGGCAAGTATGCACTCATGAGCCAAATACTGGGAGTTAGATTTGCAGCGTTCTTACAAAACTTGTGTTCGTTGATCAACTTTTCAGTTTTTTGTTTTTTTTTAATCAAATTGAACATGTTCATGACTTAATATCACTGTAAAGATATAATTTGCTTATTTTTTTCATCTTCTAAATTCAGTGCTATTTTCACACGAAAATCGTCCTGTTGTCCTCCTCAGTGGACATGCTGTAAAATTAAAAATAAAAATATATTTAAAAAAAACAAAATGGTAAGGTGTTTGTTTAGGTCTAAATAGATAGAAAATCACACAAAAAAAGAAATTGCAAGACACTTTTTTTCTCCGGTTCTCAGGAGGATATAACGGTAATTTTAATTGGACACGGTAACGATTATCGTGGGAAATTTTATCGCGGTTTACCATTTTACCGGTAACCGTTACATCCCTACTTGCACAAGGGAATTGTTCAACCACAGGTAGCTTGATTCCTTTCCTTGTGTCTGTCAGTCTGGAGATGAGGGCATAAAGCTACAACTAGGCTTCCTCCTCTAGGAAGCTAAGCTCTTTAGTGGGCTGTACTGAAATGAAACCAAAAGTTAGCTTTTCCACCTTTTCTGCAGAAGGTATTATTGTTGATTCAAAGCAACAAGGCTGCTGGTTCAGCTCCAAGGTTCAACAGGACCTTTCTGTGTGTAGCACATGCTCTCCACTTGCATGAGAAGGTTTTATCTGTTTACTCTGGTTTCCTTCCACAGACCAAGAACATGCTGGATTAATTGGTGACTAATTACCTGTGTAAGTTGTCTGTTTAAATATTTAAATTGCTTTTGCATTGTGACTGGCTGGTGACCAGTCCAGGGTGTACCTTGTCAGCTGGGATAGGCTCCAATATCAATAGGGACATCAATAGGGACTTTTGTATTGGGTCAAAAGTCGCTATTGATGTCCTATTTTTCTTAGAAATGTAAACATTTTAAAAACACCTGAGGAGCTTTTCATCAAATTGTGCATGTGTGTACTTCTATTGCGGGAGCAGCATTTAAATCATTTAGGTCATAGGAGGAAGTGCAGCAGGCAGTGAGCATGCCTCACAGCAGGAAGGCTGCTGGCTCAATCCCCATGTTGGTCCGGGCATGCACGTGTGGGTTTTTTCCTGGCACTCCAGCTTTGATTAGTGAGTCCACATTGACTTTAGGTATTAGTGTGAGCCCCCCCCCCCAAACCAGAAAGAGAATGGTAGTACAGATAATGGATAGATGAATGGACAGGAGGAAGTTCAAGGTCCTGCATGGGGTCTGCTGCCCCCTGTTTGCAATATTTTGAGGTAATTTTATCAGACTTTGCTTTAACATTCTCTCTGCCCTGATAAGATTTTCATGGTCTCGCCTCAGAGGTCGAGGATATGGACTGTGATGATGATTATCATCATTTTCTTTTGAATGCAAACTCTTAACAGCAGATTTCACCCAAAAATGCTTCACATGGTAGGATCTCCTTCAGGGTTTGCAAAAATGTCCAACATGGCCAACTACATTTTAGAGGTCATAGCTACAAGGTCAAGTTAATCAAGTTTTGGGGTTACTCTTTTCTTAGCAATTCAGCATCTTTGGAAAGCTTTTAAGGATGTCTGTTCAACTCTGTCGTCTTGCACTGAAAAATACCCAAATAAGATTTTAAGGTTCATGGATCAAATGTCTATTATCTACCTGTCAACATGATATCTTAAAATCACCTTACAGGCTGTTGTTTAGATTTTGTCCTCTCTGAGCAGACAGAGTTGTAAATCTGTTTGTGATTAGTTTGATTTCTAAACCCATTTACAGAATTTACCTTAAGTTCATTCAACCCAAATTTAATCAGATAAAAACTTCTTCCTGTGATCATGTTTTTCCAATACCATCTTTGTCCAAAAATTCAGCCTGTTTGATTGATAAAACTTCCTGTCAGGTGGACAATAGATTTACATTTCCCACTGCAAGGCCTTTCAAAATAAAACAACTATTCAAAGCTGTAAAACAGTTGCTGTGTCAGCAGTTTTAAAATCTGAATTCCAGATAAAGATCGTCCCACAGGGAGGAGGGGAACTTCCTGCTTGGAAACAACTTGTTTCGGCCTTGTCAGATTGCTTGTAAATGTAGAAAGACATACAGAGTCTCTGTTTTCCTATTCCTCTGTGAGTTCCTGCAAATGAAAAAGATAGCTGCTCCCATACTTGCTCCCATACTGAAACAGCTTAAAGAGCACAAGAACTTACATAACAGAGAGCTTTGTAGATCAGAATGATTTAGAAGCTATAGGGAAGTGTTTGGCAGTCGGATCGGAAAATCACTGCATGTGTGGTTGATGCTTCCATATGCAATGACCAAAATATGTCTTCAATTATTGGCCTTAAGATGTTCTTTAAATTCAGACTCTGGCTCTGCCATCCTGCCTCTTGTCATATAGTTTGACACATTGCCTTTTTTTTTTTAGGTCTTTCCTTCACTCCAAAGACTTTCACATGTTTTTTCCACTGTTGCATCTCTGAGGCTTTCTGCAACCAATTCATTTTATCTTCTCACTTCTCTGTACCTCATTTATCATCTCAGCGTGCTTTATTCACAGTAAAGGAGAATACATTACCAATAGTCATCATGATGTGAAGTCAAAGTTTCTCAGGTCTGTCTGAAAAAAGAGGGAAAACAACATCTGAAATGTTAAGTTTTTGAACAGAGTCTGATTGATCATTTCTGTTGGTTCCAGGAATTATGGAAATCTTAACTCTGATTGGGTTTAGCCACAGCATCAAGCAGATTTGTTTCTCAATGTGCGTTTTATTAATATGTTTTTAGCCACACTTTTATAGATGTCTTTTACAGAGTCTAAGCTAGAACTACGACATGGGGGTTTCATACCTCAGTAAGGTGAACGTTGCAAGAAAGTGAAATATAGTGATGGGTCGCTAAGGCTCCAACATTATACATCAAAAAGTTATCTGGTCATTGTCACGTTAAAAAACTCTGTACAAAGTCTGACAGAAACCTGAACAGTATTCTTGAGACATTAAGCTCAAAACAAGCATGATCATGAGGTCAAAGGAGGATTGACCTTGTCCCTCCAAAACCAATTTTTGTCTTTCCGTGTTAAAAAGCAAAAGTAAAGTTTGACAAAATTCCCCTGAAATACTTCATTTGGAAGCTAAGGATGACAAGAAAACTCCATGACCTTGATCTTCAGCCTATTAACTGCACAATCTGTTTTGTTTATACTTTGGTCATGTTGGACCTTGTGCATAGTTTGAATTTTCAGGAAATTAAACAAACACATAACTACTGAATGAGTTTTCCTTATTAGAGATGTTTTTGTATTTCTAATTGGTTTAAAATGTATTTTATCCATACACCAACACCGAAAACGGCTAATAGCACGGTTTGGCCTGACAGAGACAATATTTAAAAACAATGCATTTCATAGCAAAAATGACCATTTGACTCCATGACCTTGACCTTTTATGAGATGTCTTGACCTTTGTCCAACGGCATTCATAATCTCAATTCTTTATCCCAATATTTGAGTGGATATTTTTGCAGAGTTAAGAATCGTATGTAAGGAGAAGTGAAGTAAAAAAGTGTTCTTCAGATATTGTGTTCACAAGATTGTATTAAAAGCAGAGGATGACCTTGGGTCTCTGTGACCTTAACTTTTTGACTTTGGACTTCCATATTCTGATCAGTCCACCCCCATGTCACGATGGATATGTTTTCACAGTTTAACCAAATTCACCATCAGCGTTCTTGTGTTTTTGCAGTCACAAACAGCATTCAGCATCAACTTATAATGAGGAGTCTTGATGCCTTGGCCTTTTCGTTACTTGAATCTTGTCTTGGGCATTTGGTAAATAATTTTTAGAGGTACTGCATTAACAATTGATTGAAGATTCTTTTATTAGTTTATAAATCTGTCATTGGTCTTGATCCAGATTATTTATTTGATTTGCTTTTATCATCTATGCCTGTGACAGCCCTTAGGTCTTCAGGTGGGTTTTTTTGTTTGTTTTTTTATTTGGTAGAGTCAATAGTCAGAACAAGGCTCACTATTTAGTTACAATAGCCCCAAAAATGGAACAGCCTACATACCTGAGGGTGGCACAGATTATCAGTGTTTTTCAAAGCAAGCTCTAGACCTACCTTTTTTAAGGTCTTAATTAACTTCTACTTCATTGTAAGTCATTTTATTTATAGTTAGTTAGTAGTTTAGTATAGTTTAGTTATTTTACATTTTTATTGTCTTTAATTGAATTAGATATTTCAGTTCTGTTTGTTTTAACATTTGGAACAACCTTTATTTTATTTTTGTGTTTTAAACTTTGTACTCTGGGAAACATTCACAATTTAAATTTCAAATTTCTTATTTTTTCTATATCCCACTCTTTGTTTTATTTGTTAACTAGTTAATGTATAGTTTCTTTCTTTTTATTTGTGTATTTGACTATTTCTATTCTGTGATTACTTTAGTTTTTCTCTAGTTTAAATGTGTTGAACATCATCTCCAGCATTTTCTCATTTTTACCAATGATAGAATTTCATCAGTTCTTTAACCAAGTTTTGAATTAAGTTATTTTTCCTTGTTTTTGTTAAGTACAAGTTTGTTTGTTTGTGCTTTTTTCACTTTTGTCTTGCATGTTCTTTTATTGTTATTTCTTTTCTGCCCATTCAAATCATTTTGTGTTACATTTTTTGATAGTGCTGTAAAACTAAGGTCTGAATTATTGATTGATTTAAAAAAAGTTTTCATGACCTTGGCCTTCGATCAGTGTACCTTTAAAGAATTCTTTGTAACATTACTTTCGTGAGTAATGGCTGAACATATGTTCTCATGAGATTTACCTTTGTATCTATGACCTCCAACACCTACTTACCTCATCCCATGTGTATGTACAAAAATTGAGAGAAACCCCCTAAATTATTAAACTAACATCTTGAAATCAGAATGCCCTCCGCCATATGTACTTTTAAAACTCATCTTAATTACTTGTTGGCTTTTAAGTAAGTATTTTGTGTTGAGTGGTCTGTGTTTAAATTGTTTTTCTTTTGTTGGCTTTTATTAAAAAAAAAAAAGTTGTGTGTCATATAATCTTTTAGGTTTTTATATGGGATTTTATGTTGTTATGAGTTAATTGTTTTTTTTACATTTTGGCTTTCACTGTCAGTTTTATTTGTTTTCGTTCAGTTTGTTTTATTGTTTTTGTAGTTCTGCTTTGTAGTCACTGTCCATAACTTATTTAAAATGAGCAACAGCAGGGTGGCACAGTTGCACATCATGTAGTGTGGACACCTCACACAACAAGACGGTTGCTGGTTTGAGCCCTGTGTCTGCCCGGCCTTTCTGTGTGGAGATTGTGTGTTCACTCTGGCTTCCTCCCACAAAAACATGCTCACCAGGTCAACTGGGGACTCCAAATTGCTGTGTATGACTGTGAATGTTTGTCCATCTCTGTATGTGGCATCGTGATTGGCTGGCAACCAGTTCAAGGTGTTCCCCATCTCTCTCAATGTCAACTAGGATAGGCTCCAGCCTCTCGTGGCCCCAAAAGAGAGAAGCAGTATAGCTGTTGGACGGATAGAATATACATAAAGTGGATTGGGTTGGATTGAGAAGTGCAGGCATGAGATACTGCAGCCACCTTGGGACCTTGAGCTTTGATTCAAACCTTTTAAAGAATTGAATCAGTTCATCTTCGGGATGAATAGTCATTTACACTACACATAAAATCATTCAGTCCTTGTGTGGCTTCATTCACACCCTCGCACCATTACCATTACTTTGATCATTTTTATGGCCATCAACAAGGAACACAGAAAATGAAGGACTAAGAGGGAGATTTTTCGAGCCTTAAATGCTGCCGCCAGTAATTAACCACACATGTAACCAACTTTTACTTGAACAGAGAATAAAGATGAAGACAGAGGAAGCAGCTGCAGCCAGTCCGACATCTGGCTGTTTCTTTGTCAGAGCTCAAATAGATTTTTCCTTATTTTAATTGAGACCTTTTGCAATCTCAGTCTGAGTTGTGTTTTTCCTTTGTTTGTTAATAAATTCCTGAACTTCACCCATGTTCCCCTCTTTCTTTTCCTTTGGTTTCAATTGAATCACAGCCTAATCACGCAGACATTTTGTGACATAATGTTTGGTTTTGGCTTTTTGTGACATTTCTTAACCGCAACAGCAGAGCTGAATATGGTCAAAAAAAATCCCATAAACAAAGAGTTACTGTAAGTCTTACATCACAGTCGATCTCATCTTATCTTTCAGCACATTATAATGTTCCTAAGCATGTTTGTAATCAATCATTTGTGATTCTGAGTGGCTCTTTAGCAATATAGTGTCCAGCTATCTTTTCTGTCATCATAACTGGAGCATTCATTAATAACTCAAATAATAATAATAATTCCCACTTTGGAAAAACTAAAGGAATAAAACCACATTAAATCACATCCTCATATTTCTACAATTGCATAAAAATATCACTCACTCCTGACCACAATCCCTCACTGAGTTTAGAACAATATTTTGATGGAAACTAAGCAGTATACAGCCCAGTGTTCAGAGATATGAATATTTATATGGCATTTTCTAGCTTCACTCACTCAAAGTTTCATTTTTATCACAATCAAATGACAGAGATGCTAAAAATCTCCATGCATGTCCACGTGCTTGGGACTATTTTTTACAGCAGCTGTTTTGATAGTGTTTTATTTTGGCAGCGATCTCCCCGACTCACTTTATTTGCCAAAGTAGACCTTGTCAAACTCATCCGCCCCCGTAAGGTAAGCAGATTCAAACATAACACATCTGTGGGATGTGTTGCTCGGTGTTGAGAGAGAGTGAAGGCAAGGAAAGGTAGAAGACTTTTTCTGTCCAAAAGTCAGACCAGCAGATGTTAATGTGATTTATTTGCTGATGTACGGATGTAAAAGGACATTTATTTGTCCTTTGTTAATGTCTGCAAGGTGATGTCTCCATCAGACCTCTGCACTGTTGGATAGCTGACATTCCTGAGAGTCTCCTGGATCAGTTCGACATGATTTGTACTCACAAAACCCACCCACACACAGTGTTACCTGCAAAACCTCTCAGTCTGGAGATTATAATCAAAGAACCAGAACAGTCACAGTGCCTCAGAGCTGCTCCGGTACTCCTTAAACATACCTGACTGTTTATTTTAAAATGACTCAATTAAGAACACTTTGGCCAAGTCAAACAAGGCACTGGGTCTACCTGCAGATCTCAAGACAGTTTGATGGTTCAGTGCACTCAAAGGTGAATGTGACTTTAGGTCTTAACATTACATTACCTGCAGTGTTCAGCAGACTTTGATTTGTAGGTGAAGTTGCATCATGATGCTTTTTTTCGGCCTTAACTCTGCAACCTATTGCACCAGATAAACAGTTTTTGCATATCAATGGAAGACACACTCATAGTCAGCTTTGTTTGGTTCGCCTTGCAAGTACCAGCAGACCTCCTTTTGCCTTCAGAGCTGATGAGTGGCTTCAGAAATTTCGGTCCTGAGTGAAATGAGTTAATGCAAATGCATTGACTCCACATCCATGATCGGAATCTTCATCTTACATCTACCCAGCGATGTGCTGCAAGGATATGGCTGCATTGAGGTCACAAAGAAATACAAAGTTATTGCTCCCTAAAGTCATTGTCTCTGCACATCCACTCATTTTTTACTCATCTTCAAAGTCTGTTTTCTGACTGTGTTGGAGCGATTTGCTGCTGTTGTACTGCGCACCAGTGCTCCTTGAAACGCTATCAAAAAAACAACAGTGTTATCACAAAGCTAGTCAAAAATAAGGTTGAACTGCTGACATTGCTATTTGCAGAAACATTACTGCCCGACACTTCAATTACTCTCATTACAATGGCATTACTCTGCATACACGTAGGATGGGTTCAGTGTTATGCTGTTTTTAGTTTGTCTTTATGTTTGTCTTCACTAGATGTAATTTCCCTTTGTTGTGACTTTTTTTTTACTTTATTGTATGCTGACTCAAATAACGATAATGGAGTTTTGTTATTCTAATCTTCTCTGTACAAATGCTACCACTGAATTTAATCACATGTGGTTTTATAGTCAGCACAGTGGTGTAGCAGATAGTGCTGTTGCCTCAAAGCAAAGAGGTTGCTGGATCAGCTCCTTTGTTGGCAGGACTTCTCAGTTAGTGTTTGATCGCACTCCCCCATTCATGTGCGGGTGTTCTCCAGGTCCTCCGTTTTCCTCCCACAGGCTATAAACATGCTCAATGAAGGATTATGAACTTGCTTGTGAATGATGATCTGTCTGTCAATGGAAGCCCAGCAATTGGCTTTAAATCAGTTCAGGGCATACGCACTCTCTTTCCCAATGTCAAAAAGCATAATCTCTAGCCTTCTGCAGCTACCCAGGGATAAAGGATAAGATAATAGATGGATGGATGGATCTCCAATTATAGATAATAAACATCATACCCAGATATGTTAAGTTCTTAAAAAATCACTTTGGGGAAAAACTGCAGACAAAGTATTTAAAACCTGTTTTTTGCTTAAAAGTCTTAGACATATAAGTAATTGAGTCAGTCTTGTGAGATTTCCTTTCACACTAAAAGTTTTTCACATCAGAGAATCATTTTTATCGAGTGCAAACTTGCACTTGAGGGTGACAAAATTTAAGGCAGAGCAGTTTAGCGTGGTGGCCTTACTGTTGAAGATCCCTGGATTGAATTCTAGTGTCAACTGGGGTCTTTATGTATGACGTTTGCATGCTCTTGCATGGTTTTTCCAGGCACTCTGTTCTCCTCTCATGGACCAAAAACATTGTGTCAGGTTGGTGAAACTAGATTGACTGTAGGCATGATTGTGAGCATGGATGGGCTGACAGGCACCAGCCCCCACAACCTTAAAGGGATAGGCAGTATAACTGGCGGATGGATGTCTCTAAAGATCACACATTTTTAAAAGCCATCAGAAGTGAATAAATCTCACATTTTGAGAACTTCTATGATTAACTAGAACTGAATAGCTATAATTAAGGTCAGTTTCCTCTGTTTGTACTCCAGTAAGATTATGGCATTCATAAGATACACAACTGTTCGTGTGCCATGAAGATAGTCAATAAATAGATGATAAACTGTTTTTAGACAAAACTTTTAAAACAAAGGCCATAAAAAGACTTTTAAAGTGCTTACGGTGCCATTCAGGGTCCAAGAGAGAGTTGCCAGTCAATCAAATCACAGAACAATGAAAAATGAACTAAACAAAATATTTATGACATTTTAAAAGTGAGTTAAATATTTACAGATTGGAGAAAAAAGGCACCTATTAAGGACTACATTTGTCCTATAACATTTAGAAGTCCAGGATATGTTCATCACCTGCAGATGAACCCCATCATCTCAGCCATGGTGGGCCACACTGGCAGACCTCACATGTTATCTCCCACCATCAGACAGCCATTCATTAAGAAATCCTGTCAAGCATTCATTTTCTACAACATTAACTCGATGGAGTGCACGCTGAAAAAGCAGCCAACAAAGGAGTGAGACAGATAAGTATAACTTTGCACAGACTTCCTTTTCAAATCATTAAAAGTGCATTACACAGAGGTGAGTCAGTGAGCATTTGCTACAGTGAAGGTGTTGGCGCCAAGTCTGTTAGAATACTCAGTGAGTTACTCAGACTGCAGCTGCTTAGATTAATCTTCAATGTCTAAATGTTTAAACAGCACGATGAGAACCCTCGATGAAAATTACAGCTAGGTCTCGTGCACTTATTTATATTGTAAGAAATATGTTTTTTCAGTACAGATTTGCTTATTTTCAGTGGTAAACAAGGTTCACAACCTTAGAGGAGAAAAATATTGATACATTTGGTAAATATCAATCAAATACAGTAAAGGCTGCAGAGAATCATCGCTATAGAACTTTACATTGACCACTCACATCATACACAGCATGACTGGTACTTGGCTGTAGTGTAAAGAAGAAAGGGCAGCTCTAACCAAAGTGAGCAAAGCAACCCACCTGATATTCAGGTTAAAATCTTTAGCAAGGAGTCATGCAGTGCATACCTAAACTTTTGTTGATAACCCTTCCTTCAAAACATAAACCAACTTCCTTCCTTCATCTTAGGTATTTTATTTAAAGGAGACATATCATGCTGATGCATGATTTAATACTTACATATAATATAATAAATTTGAAAACAAGACCTTACACCCCCTTCATTTTAAAAAAACTGAGATATTGTATTTTTTCTGATATCCTAGAACAAGATTTGATGCCTCTGAAAATAGGTCATTGTGAGATGACCGCGAGATTTAAATCGTCGTGATGACATGAGGTACCTTTCTTTTTATTGGAGTAATCTAATAAAACACTTCCTCCTCTGTGATGTCCGTTAGCAACAAAACCGTCAACAAGGAACACATCCACCAGCAGCAGTATATAGGTCCCTAGCTCACACTCACTCATTGCCAGCTCTGGCCTGTAGGGGGACTCAATACGCGGTCGCTGCTTTGAGCCTGCCAGAAAATACAGTAGAAGAAGAAGGACAAGCTGGCTCAGCCCTCTCGCCAGCTCTGACAGAACTGACCAATCAGAGCTCAAAGGGCTGTGACATTGTGAGGTAACTTTAGGTCAGCCTGGAAATCGAGCGTTTCAACAAGTGCTTCATAATGGCCTAAAATGAGGATTTTGAGAACGCTATTGTGGGGCAATGAAGGAACTAAATGACTTGTACTGAGGGCAGAAATGCTTTACAGGCATCCTAGTCTGGCATAGTGAAAAGGAGAAACAAGCATGATATGTCTCCTTTAATGACATTTGATATGTCATTGAAAGCATCCAAAGGCTATCTTTGTGAATGTGGATAATTAATATTCCATGGCAACTGCAGACTCCACTAATTGAAGACTTGCTGTGACACTTGCTGGTTATTGATACTGTTCTTATTTTTTCCATATTTTCAAATGAATTATGTACCTCCTCAAATGCAATTTACTCATTTACTCACATCATGCATATACTCTGAATGTTGTTATGCACATTACTCTTATTATTTGTAGTTTTGACATGTAAGAAGACATGTATGGATATTCTGCTTCTGGTGGACCCCTTATCCAAAGGTGAAACTTTATATACTTGTTAAAATTAACAGTCCAAACGCCAGGTTAGCATCTTACACAGACACAACTTGAGCAAATGTATCCTGCCTCTGCACTAAAGAAAAAATATTATGTTACACACTCTCTTTCAGGGGCTGTGGCTGTTTGTGTTGTTGACTGTAGGCTGACGGTAGCAGACAAACAGAGGCAGTGCTGCTGTCTGGGAGACATAAGAGCCCCGAAGGAGGAGGGAAAGATTCCAATAAATCCTTCAGACGGAGGACAGGGAGCTCTATAAAACTGTCCTCCATTAAAACACTCAGCTGTCATGGCCTGTATTTGTATTCAGCACTGTGAATTATTTAATTGTCAACATCTTAAGTTCTGCTGCTTTTTCAAGAGCAAACGCGATGACAAGTGAAGTTTATATCTATGTAGACTTTGTAAATGCACTTTCTTTGCCAAAGAGAACACTTTAAATGCAACGTGGTGTTAAGAATATTTATCCATTTGTTTTGCCCTGTACAATGAGTTATGGAAAAATACACAAGCCTTTAAAATCTAACCTTTAAGCAATGCCACATTTTCTTACAGTAATGACTGGATGAAATATGGCCCCAAATGAAACCTTGAAAGTGGGGCAGGTCCTTTACTTCTTCATCTTTTTTTCAAATAACACAAATTTCCACTTTTTTGAGGTTAGAGTTAACTGAGAACATTTCAACCAGTTATCTGAACAGAAATTCTCATCTTTCAAGGGTTTTGTGAATGACAGACAGATTTGATTTGGAATCAGCAAGATGCCACTAATCCGAAATCATGGACGCATGGGAACTTTAGCTTGCTTTGTCTAACGCCCCATCCACACGAAGACAAACCGAGGTCTAAACGCATACATTTTTTTGTCAAATCTGCGTATCATCCATACGAAGACGGCGTTTTGGGGGTCTGTAAACAATCATTTTTGAAACCAGGTTCCAGAGTGGAAAGATTTTGAAATGCCGTATACGCAGCTCCGTGATTATTGGCTCTCCGCAACTTTTCAGATACACTTATGTCATAGTTTCATATCTTCATTGACATGCAGCAAGTGCACATGCCCACTGTTTTTTCGTCTGTTTTTGCTTGTTTTGGTGATATCGTTACAGCACCCCTAGAGGTCTGGCATGTGTTTTACAGTGTTTTCATGTGTATCGTGTGCATCCATGTAGACGCACACATTTTCTTAGATGCCTTCGTCTTTATGACGATCGTTTTTGAAACTGTTAAGTGTTTTGTCTTCGTGTGGAAGGGGCCTGAAGGTGAGTGTAGCTACAAAATGTGGAGTGGAGCTGTGAGAATGCTCATTTCTACTCCCTGCACCAACAAATCACAATCACACAGAGTCTTGTCCAAAAGAGACAGGACATCCTCAAGCAAAAACATATGGTATGTCGCTGTATCTGTCAATGCTTTAACCAGAACAAAATCCACTCCCTCAAGATTGTGATGATCCTCGGTGAGTGACTTTGTGTGTGTGACTGTTCCTGCCTTCACCCTGTCTCCATGCTCCTGTGGCCCTCTCCTTCCTGTGAGGGGACATGTTACCTGCTGCTGCAGCACACCTGTGTATGATCTGCTAATGACCTGCTCTGTTTAAGCCTCCCAAGGTCTTGTTGATGATACCTGCATCTCCTGTGGTATTTTTGGCCATCACTCGTATTTTCTAGCCTATTCTAGAGACTTGCTTTGTGTATTTTTGTGTGTACTTCTGGTCTGTTTTTGTATGACTTATAGCCCTTTTCCACTAGCACGCCTTGGCCCTACTCGATTTGCAGCATGTTTCCACTAGCCCGGTACCTCCTAAAACAAGCTAGTTTTAGTACCTACTCCGCTCTGGTTCCAAGTGAGCTGAGTGGATACTAAAAGATGACGTCACTGACTGCCGGCTACTGATTGGTCAGACAATGTCGTTATCGATGAGTCATGAGCGCGACGACCTAGCATGCTAGCGGTAGCCACCATTAGCTTACCCTCATACGTCTTTTCTTTGCAGCTCGATTGCTCTCGTCCTCAGCTTCATTCTGTTGTATATCTTCCAAAACTCTCCTGTGCTTCTTAAGGGGTATTTCTCCCTGCCACCTGCAGCCTTCTTCTGCTTTCCTTTTTACTTGGGTTGTGACAAAAAGCCACAGATTGTTGTGTCGCGCTCAAAATGACGTCACTGCAGAGCCGGTCTCTGTTTGCGACAGCAGCTAATGAAAAAGCAGCACAGGGCGAGTAGAGTAGAGCCGGGTAGAGTCGAGTAGAGTAGAATAGGGCTAGTGGAAAAGGGCCATAAGTTGTGTGTTCTTCATCTCTTCCTGTGTCAACGCTCATCCAGCCACTGCAGTCACACTCTCTGGTTCCCATATCACTCTAAAACCCCAATCCGTCTCATTCCCTTTTCCCTCACTTATCCTCTAAATAAATGTTATTCTTTACACCTTGTTACTGATCTCTAGTTGCTCCTTGGGTCCTCTTAAAACCTTCACTGACTGGTTCCATAACAGAGAGCCTCAAGAGATTTAACATTCATGGAGTGGCACCACTTGTTGCACATGCAGGGCACTCTGACTGGTCATCTCTGGCATGAGTAAGCATACTGGATGAGGCAGTAGAATAATCAACCATGCTTGATTCCTTGTCAGGGGAGTCATGAGGCATCTCAGATCCAGGTCTTTAGTTATGATTTACAATGACAGGAGATGAAATTATATATTTTCAACTGCTTGGTTTGGCTAAGATCGTGCAGAAATTGTGAAGTCTGACCTCAGCATCACACTGAAGTCTGGCATAAACCGCATTTTAAAAACTGATGTGACTAGAGGAACAAAATATGAGATATGAGTAAAAAAGTCAGATGTAGGTATGGAGGATTTTAGTATGTATCCAGTCTGAGATTAAGTCTGGGTCAGATGGATCAAGAGAGGAGTTGTGATGAGCTGGTGCTGACACCAAATGAGAAAACCAGAGGAGTTGAAACTCTTTGTTGTGGAGTTGGTTGAGATCAGATAGATGGGGGCGACAGCTGATGGACTAGTGTCTACTGATGTTGACATGACAGAGGGAAACTAGAAAGGAAGATGCTCTAAAAATCTCTAAAAATTTGTTGGGGGTGGGGGCAGGGGTGTTGAGGAATATGGTTGAGAAAGGTGAGCTTATATGTTTGGCAACATGTTGTTGGCATGATGTCTAAATATTTTGAGGTTTTTTTTTACTGAAGTGTCATACCCAGAAAGATGTTTCAGTTTTTATCATTTATAAAATAAAAAGCACAGGTAAAAGGGCTATTGTTAAGAATTATTAAGATGAGATTCATTAAATTTGCCTCAAATTTTGTCTTTTTGCCTATATGACCAGTGTCCAATATTACTCTACTTGCAAGTTTTCCCCCATCACACAAAAAAATAACCTTTTGAGACAGAAAAATGGTCTGTGAGTGACATGATCTCAGTTTGTTTGGAAAAAGCGACGAGTGGAACATGTACATGCCATTAAGCATTTCACCTCAAACACGTCTTGGGGCATTCAGAAGACAACAAGAAGAGGCTTCTGCCAGAGTTCCAACTTAATCCTATTGATGTTTCCAACAAGTGGGGCCTGATTTTTGCATTTAACAGGCCCGCCAATGACAGATTTAGAGCTTTGGCTGTTTTGGGTTTTCCAGCACTTCAAATATCAATGTCACCTTTTGAAGTGGTGAGATCAAATTACAGCACTGCAGCCCTTAATCTGTGTGACGAAGATGACCTCTTCCTCCGTTCTGTTTCCTGAGAATGCATACCTCCTGTGATTGTCATCTGTTTACATCCTGTTGTCAGTTTAATGAGCATAGGTGGCAGGAAAGTAACCACAAAGTCCCGTCTAAAGTCTGCTCTGAGTTCTCTTTGACAGTCAATTTTAAGTTCACATGCATTTAGGCCACAGTGAACTGATTTGCTGTCGCTGTGAAAACCTGTTAATCCATTGCTTCCACATTCCTCTGTGGCACTCAGACAGTCAGTTTTAATTAAAGGGTTACTTGGACACATCAGCCAAGATAAACTTTGGTAAAATATTGTGAAAAGTTGTAATGAGATTATGGTGATTAATGGAAACTAATTGGGCTGTGTTGTCACCATGAGGATTACTGTTATTATGGGCTAATTCTTCATGATTCATTGATTTTTTGTGCATTACTTAGTCACTGGGCTTATGAACCTTCCTTCCGGTGTGAAAAATGGGGTAGATGGGGTCAAAGCATTGAGGAGCTAATATTTTTGTTCTCATGACCCAATTATCCCAACTTTTCTATTTTAAGCTAAAACTACAGCCTGGTGGTTAATGATCTTTGTAAGGTACACAACTGTTGGACCAATTTGGATTCAGAAATGCTGGATGGTCAGTTGCTTAACATTTTAGGTTGTCCATGCGTGGAACATATTGTCCAAATCTTGCAAAGACAATTTCTAAACAACCTCTCAAGGTTATTTTTGTTTTTGTTCCACCTTTTCACACATTTTCACACCAAACAGTGAAGCACAAAGCTAGTGTGTTACTCCCTTGAGGATTCAGAAACACTTGCACCTTAAACCTCTTCAAAGCTGGTCTCAAGTTGAAAGTCTGTAGCACAGTTTTGATTCTGATATTAAGATTGATACGATTCAGCAAGACCACGACAAAAGACCACTACTGTCATGATGATACATTATTTGTCTATTAAGTTACCTTGTCTGTCTTCGTGTTTCATGTGTTCGTGTTCACTTCCTGTTTTATTTTGACACTCATGTTCCTTTCTTTGTGTTTCAGGTTTTACTTCCTTGTTCCAGCTTGTCACACCTGTTACCTGATTGTTCCTCCCCAGCTGTGTCTAATTACCCCTCACAACCTTTTGTATTTGACCTCCTGTCTCCCTTTGTCTTGTGCTGGATTGTTGTACGTATTGTCACTCTCTAGGCACTCTCTCATAGTTATAGTCTGTTCACGAACCTCTCTTTGCCTTGACCACGTTATTCAGCCTTTTGCCCTATCGGAAACCTCTGCACCTCTTCTGACTTCCTTTTTATTACGAACCTGTTTCATCTGACCACCACCCTCTTGCCTGAACCTAGCCTGCCTGAGAACCATCTTTTTGTACAGAACCCTGGACTGGAATAAACCTTGTTTTTTGGACTTTTGAACCTGTCTCCTTGCATTATTTTGTTGCTCAAGCCTGTGTTCCTGACAACTACTAAGCTTGTTCTGTATTTTCAGAATGTTATCCAACAGGTTTATACTTCCAACATGTACAATATAGTCAGCAACATGCAAAAATACACACTTTAAACACTCTCATGAAACAGGGAGCTTTCAGTAATTTTAAATTTTATGTATTTGACCTCCTGTCTCCCTTTGTCTGGTGCTGGATTGTTGTACGTATTGTCACTCTCTAGGCACTCTCTCATAGTTATAGTCTGTTCACGAACCTCTCTTTGCCTTGACCACGTTATTCAGTCTTTTGCCCTATCGGAAACCTCTGCACCTCTTCTGACTTCTTTAACTTACCTTCAAAACCTGTTCCTCAGCGACTTTCACCCAAGCCTGCTCCTTTTGTTCCAGTCTCTGTAACCTAGCCTGCTTGAGAACCATCTTTTTGTACAGAACCCTGGACTAAATCAAACCTGTCTCCTCAGCGACTTTCACCCAACCTGTCTCCTTGCATTATTTTGTTGCTCAAGCCTGTGTTCCTGACAACTACTAAGCTTGTTCTGTATTTTCAGAATGTTATCCAACAGGCATACTACAGGTTTATACTTCCAACATGCACAATATAGTCAGCAACATGCAAAAACACACACTTTAAACGCTCTCATGAAACAGGGAGCTTTCATTGATTTTAAATTTTATGCATAACTAGAAAAGCGCTCTGAGAGTGCAGACATCTACCAAGGTGCTCAGTTCCACCTTTAAATTGTGATTTCCACTCAGCATTGTAGTCCTGTATTTATTCTATACACCGTTTTGGAATGAAAAGTATCAATCTGCAAGAAGTGTGATTATCGTTGACGTAATATCATCCAGTAGAGTGACCTGGTTTGTAGTGGGTATTGCAACTTGTTGTGTGCCCAGCAGAGGTTTAAAGGGCAACTCCGGTTTTTTGACACCTGGACCTTATTTATAGGTGTGTGCATGCTCATTTTCTCACTCAGACAAACATCGTGCAGCTCGGAGTCCTTCAGAAGTTATTTAGATCCAACCGATTTAGCCGCACTTAGCGGGGGCCACGGCAAGGGAGCTTCAGCGCGGGACATAATCTCTGCAAAATCGCTCATTTCGGCTATATTTTTTCATCCATCGCCAGTGTTATCATTAAGTCAGCTCGACTGCCGTCTTCAGGTGGGTCAGCTGACCTGGTAAACACTTTCACACTAGGTACAGCTGATTTACCTTTTGCCGGCATTGCTGAGCAACATGGCAGAATATTTATCTGAAGGGCCAGAAACCAGACTACGAACCTGAAGAGAACTGCCGTTCTCCCTCCGTTTGAGCTTTCTGAGTACCTCGGACGAGAGCTCCATGAAAGAAGAATGCGGAGGACAACGGCAAAGTAGTCTTCAGGCTCTTTGACATCAGATAAATTTCTGCCATGTTGCTCGCGAATAAAGTTCTCAGGAGCGAAGTGAGCACTGCAGCTATGGCGGCTATGATGTCATCGAAAGCTTGTTTACCAGGTCAGCTGACCCACCTGAAGACGGTAGACGAGCTGACTTTATGATAACACTGGCGATGGATGAAAAAATATAGCCGAAATGAGCGGTTTTGCAGAGATTATGTCCCGCGCTGAAGCTCCCTTGCCGTGGCCCCCACTAAGTGTGGCTAAATCGGTTGGATCTAAATAACTTCTGAAGGACTCCGAGCTGCACGATGTTTGTCTGAGTGAGTATATGAGCATGCGCACCTATAAATAAGGTCCAGGTGTCAAAAAACCAGAGTTGCCCTTTAAGTGAGCGATGTCGCCAGCTTGTCGGTTGGAGCAAAACCTTCGGCGTGTGGAGCGTTGGCTCTATGTGTAGTTTGGGGTTAGGATTTTACACACACACACACAGACTTTGTTATGATGTACTATTTCCGTATTAACATTATCAGCAACCTTGTTTCGAATGATTAACAGACACAACTGGAGGGACTGTGAGTGAAAAGAGCTGCTGCATACTGTATGTAACTATATAGTAGTTGTGAGCTGTAGAGGACTGGGGTTTTATTATGATTTCAGGATAGCCATTTTCAAATCTAGTTGGTGTGTTCTGTAAGTTGGACAAAAAGGATGTATTTATTGGCATGTCCAGATTCAGATAACATGAATCCAGACTGATATGCCTCAAATCAGTGTTTCATGTGTCACTGCTGGATCTAATGATAAACACGAAACATGCTCCCCCCAACCACTGACCTCCACACAAAAAGGTGATTAATGTGTCAGAGAGGATGCGTTCCTTAGGTTTAAAGCAAATCCCTGAAAAAAAGTTTCAGAAGCATGTTCACAAAACAAGGATGGATGGACAGACAATCCAGAAGTATAGCACTACTAGTCCCTGACTACGGCCAGTATAGTGGGTATTAAATACAAAAAGCTGGAAAGAAGTGAAAAAGACATAAACTGATAAATCAGTTATAATCATCATGCAAAACATAACCACAGAACTCCTGTGCAAATTAACTTTACAGAGACAAATGATATGCATCAAATTACCTCATGATTCTTACCTTAACTGAAACATACCTCATCTTAATAAGACAAAATATATCATTTTGAATCATAACTCAGGAGCATATCAGTTAAAAAAATGCCTCATCGGACTGAATAATACTCTAATGGTAAGAATTAATGCTGTTTTTCTTACATAAATATCTAATTTGTGAGAAAGTGTATAACATGGGCCTCCTCTATCACTGCAGGCCATACAAGCCCTTCCAGCAGCTTTGCTTGGCTGAGTTCCTCCCCTAATAGGGTCTGGAAAACATATATCCCTGCAAGAGGTTCCACTAGATACTGCTGCTCATTGCTGTGGCCCAGCAGGCACTGCCCCCCCCCCCCCCCCCGTATTATACCCCCCACTGGGAGCACCACCGGAAAGTGTCAGTCACGAGACTTCAGCAACTGCAACCTCAGGGAAACAAAACACTTAGCTTCTGTTTCTTCACTTTTACTGACACAGCACATTGCCAAAGGCGCATGCCCACTAAGTGGGAATTCCAGCAGAGTAATACAAACAATGCAGAGTGAAAGGATATGGTAGCTGGTGATGAATGTGCTGGTAGGTTTGGCTCATTTAGAGAAGCAGTTCTGTTATGTGTCATTTTAAATGTCTCATCCATCAGCTGCCTCTGCCAGGTCTCTTTCAGAGGATGACAAATACTCTAAGTGAGCCAAAGTACTGGAATAAAGACAACAGGCTTGTTGACCTGTTATCGGGTTATCAGACCTGTTATTTTAACTGGTTCTTAAAAATAATGACATGATATACTCTCATCAAGGCGCCACCTATTTTCAGCCTCTCCTGGTGTAATCAGACAGAGTGATTGAAAACAACAGTGTGACAGTCAGGGCCTGTAATGATAATAACATTCTTAGAGGGATGTTTTTTTTCCTTCAGATTATGTAAGGACTGGGAAATGCATTAATAACATAGTCATGGGTGGGATTGTTGACTTGCAGGTGGGCACATAGTAGCTGATTTTAGCTTGCCTTAAATCAACCACTTTTGCTGAATGTCATGGCTGCTGCCACACCCCATCCTCTGTCTGTGTTAACCTGTCCATTTAGAGTCTTCTGCATGAGTGTGTAGTTGCATGAGTGTGATTGTAAAGTGTGTAAGAGGTGAGCTCCTCCGGTCTGATGCCCTCCACCTGCTGCTGCCTTAATGAGCCTGATTGGTGAGCAGCTGCAGAGATCAATCCACCAATCAGAGAGAGATGACGGCCTCAGCCAACCTTTAAAAGCCCTCTGCAGCAAACTCAAAAATCTGCTCTACTTTGTGTTTGGCTCTGAAAAATGTAGTTTTTACTTGTAAAATCTGAGGCTTTGTAAAATATGACTGGAAGGTTCATAATCCTGTATGACCCCCAAACTATACTCTGCTTTTGATAGTATGTTGTTTTTCTACTTGAAAGCATCCCTGATACAAGCTATCTAACTGTCCAGATATAAATGAAAAAGAAACACAAATTCTTTAGTACATGTTTATTACCTTGTAACTCTGTCCGTGATATGCACCCTTTTTCCATGTTCAGGTAGTTCATATCCAGGTAGTGTTCCTACCATCATGTTCTACTGATGTTACAGTTTAACTTGTGGCTGTGTTAGCTGGTGATAGCAGGTATGTTGACTAAACAGTTCTTTGTTTAGATTTCAATTAAAGATCTGATATCTTGATCAAATTCTGTCCAAAGAATGAGTGTCCATGGGTCGACAGTCAACACTGTCGCTTGCGAAGTGATGACACAGAGTCTGAGTTGGCATGTAAATAATCCAAAGCAACCTTTTAACAAGGTCCACAGCAACACGTGTAAATAAAAAGTGAGAAAGTCACAGTGTTAAGCTGCACTCACACCAAAAGCGACTCCGCAATCAGAATTGCGTCACCCACTGAAGTCGCATCACATGTCCACAAATACCTAATTTTGGTCACTGTTGCCATCGTCCGTCGCTCGGTGATGTCACGTCCGCTCGAGTTTCACCGCAGTCATATCATATATCATATACTAGAATGGACATTATTCCAGCTGTATCCTTTTCACTCACTTATCAAACACAAAAAACTGCAGCTGATGCCCTGCAGCAGCATCGTTTGTGAGTTTTCTGTGGTCCATTTAGGCGGAACTGATGTCCTCACTGACTAATGTTTCCCACATGGAAATAAACTGTTCTTCTGTAGTCTGGATGAAAAACTGACTGTCACGGGTACCGTCACACATGCACACACCGCTGATTGGCTGTTGCCGCACTGCCACACATGACATCGCCTGAAAAGATCAACTTTTTTTTATTAAACCTTGACATCGTTCGACGAGTGAAGTGATCGCCTTGTACGCGGCAATTACATCGTGGGAGGGTTAGCCCCGCCCCATCCCGGCTGTATATTGATGTTGCATGGAGAGTGATCACCTCAGAAAATCAAGTATGCTGCGTTCACACCGCAAGCGACCGCGAGTATTGTCGTGCGTCCTTAAACACCTCATTTTGGTCACTGTTGCCGTCAGCCGTCGCTCGGTGAAGTCCCGTCTGCTTGAGTTTCACCGTGATCATATCATATATCATATAATAGGATGTATAAGCGGACATTATTCCAGCTGTATCCTTTTCATTCACTTATCAAACACAAAACACTGCAGCCGATGCCCTGCAGCAGCATCGTCTGTGAGTTTTATCCCACGGTCTGTCTAGGCCAGGGGTGGGCAACTGGCAGCCTGGGGGTCACATGCGGCCCTTCACCTCACTCAATGCGGCCCACCAGTCATTTCCAAATAAAACTTAAAAAAAAAACATATTTGAAATATGATGAAAACACAACACCAAAGTGATCAATATGACTTATCAGAGTTCTACACAATGCACAAATTGGGATAGATGATAAAACATTTCTGCTTTCTTTAGATTGATGGTACATGCTTAGTTTTTTAAAAATCGTTGGAGGTTTACTTTGCTATGACTGTATCTCTAAACATCTCTTTGAGGCATCAAAATATAATATCAGTAAAAACTGTATTTTGAAACAATTATAAAAGTATTATATTTGTGCTTTTAAAACTGGTAAACATTCATTATTTTATTGCATTAAAATTAGTTTAAATTGGTTTTAGATTCGAGTCATACTTATTTAACTGTGAATTTTAATTTTTGTTTGAGTTAAAATATTTCTATGTTTGTATATTCCTTGTTTGAAGCTTTTTATTTGCTATTGTTTTGTTTATTCATATATTTTTTTTACTGAAAGTGCCCCATAATGTGTAACAGTATGGCCCTCAGGCACTGAAAAAAAAAGTATGCGGCCCTCTTGGTAACCAAAGTTGCCTACCCCTGGTCTAGGCGGAACTAATGTTTTCACTGACAAATGTTTCCCACAAGGACATAAATTGTTCCTCTGTATATTCCGGATGAAAAACTGTCTGTCACGGGCACCGTCACACATGCACACACCGCTGATTGGCTGTTGCTATACAGCCACACACAACATTGCCTGAAAAGATCAACTATTTTTACTTTCACATTGAGCGACAAGCTATTTGGCAGTGTGAAAAGCGTCTGTCGCATCGTGGGAGGGTTAGCCCCGGTGTGAATGCAGCACTAGTGTGTAGACACCTGTAGATTGACCCACAGAGAGGAAAGCTACATGTTTGATGTTCGAGGCTCAAAACGCAGACACGCAAAATAGCATTTCAAAACTCCTGAGTTTTCCAAAATATGCATTTCCAGTGACCCAAAACACAGTTTACATGTGGAGAGAAAACCAAATTCAAGTAAAACTTCTATTTTTAAAAATACCTGCCTACATGTGGATGTAGCCATACTGAAAACAAAGAGCTTTGTACCAAAACTACATGGAGTCAAACTCAACTTGAGCTGATATCACAAATAAAGGAAAGCCCATTTATCTGATTCTAGACTGATACAACCAATGGTTGAGAAAGCATTGTTAAAGTAACAGTCCCCATCGGTGCTGGCCCTCAGACTATGCCCCTGTTTTTTATAAACCATGTTTAGGATAATGTATAGGAGGAATGTCTGTGAAAGTTTCTTCTTGCCTCACAGAGCTTGGTTCTGCTCATCTCTGACATCCCCTGGAGCTCATATGTTTGTTCTGGTACATAGTGTGGAAAACCTTGAAGTGTTTTGATTGAGTATAAAGATTTAACAGACAGTCCAGGGGAAATATGCTGAATGTATGACATGCAGAGGTAGGATGTTTCCTGGCACTATTTTTTTTATCCAATCAGCTCTGTTTGAGTTGAGTTGTCAAGGAAACGAAAGGGCTTTAGTTCAGGGGTGCAGCACGGTTCAATGTCTGATTGATTCAGCAGTTTGTCTTCATCAGGATTCAGAGAAGTTTGACGAAAGAGGCTTTGACCTTTCTGCTTTCTGGACAAGAACTCACCTAATGCTTTTTCATACATCTATGGACAGAGTTTTCTTTTCTTCCACTTGGATATGTTAAAGACATCTTACTTTTGTGATTTTTTTTTATTCAAGAGGCTGCATAAAAAATCTTATTAACAAAAATTAGTTTTTGAAGGCCTCTGCTGAGTTGAAACATGATCTGACATGGGCCATAAACTAAACTGGTATAGGAAGCATACTGCAGCTAATGTATCCTGTATCCTAATAAGCCACAATAATCACGCGAAATAAGCCTTTAAAGCTGGAAAAATTTAGGGTGCAGATGCTGGAATGTGCCTTACATGTGTTTTTGTTTAGAGGCTATATCTGTAGCCTGCTGCTAAAAAAAGACAGAACACAGATTCCTTTCTCTTAGTTGTACCTAAGGACAGCCTGCTTTAGAGCTGACTGCACTCTTCAGATTCTATTTAAGGATATTTTTGGTGTTTCTTCCTAAAGAACAATGTTTCATGTTCACATACAAAAAATCAGTGTTTCTCATGTACAGAATAAATCACATGGCAGACTATGGTTCCAAACATGTCATTTTCAGAGATGATCTGATCTGCTCAAAGAAACTCCCATGGTCCAAGTTAAGCTCTTTGCAGATACCTTTTCATTTGAAACATCATGTGGGGTACATTCCCACTCCATGTTCAGCAGAGTTGGTAAAAATTACAAACAAACTGTGCTTTTTTCAGGAGCAGCATATACTTATCAGTTGCTTCATATACAGCTCAACACAAATAGCTGGTAAGCAAACGACATGGCAGCAACTTCATGCAATTAGGCACTGAGTTGCCAGAAAGCATTTCAGAATGGCCACAACCTTTCAAAAGCATTTCAGGTGATTGGAAGATTGTTCCATCAATCACATACATAATGGACCAATGAAATAATACAGTAGGTAAACATTATTGCATTATCATTAACCACTTCTTAAAAAACAGTCTTACCAAAACATGTTGGAAGGGGAATGAAATAACTTTTCTAAAGAGAAGTTTTTAGTGTCATTTTGTATTCAATGAAGAAGAACTTTCCAGGTCTGATAAAACTATGCAGACTGGGCCATCCCGCATTTAACCACTCACAGTCATTGTAGACTGGAGCTTGGCAAGATGGATCTGTCTCATTCCAGGTATTGAATTGGGTTGATCCATCTGCACTGCAAGGCTAGACCGTTTCAGAGACTGGTGATCTACTGAGTAATCATTTCAAAGGTTTATAGAGGATGTACTAACAGGATAAAGTAGCCAGTGAGTTGCAGTTATTTGGGACAAAATGCCTTGTTGATGCCAGAGGTGAATGGCTAAAGTGGTTCAGCAGCAGAAAGACAACAGTGAAATCACTAAAAAAACATTTCTGAATGCACAACAAATCAAAACTAAGTACAGAAAACTGAGGCTATTTTCATGAAAACAGGCACTTGAAGGTTAGAAAAATGTTGCCTGATCTGATGAGTTGATTTCTGTTGGGTCAGAATTTGGCATTAGCTACATGAAAGCATGGATCTAACTTGCCAAAGTGACCCACTGCTGCAATTTTACTCTCAGGCAATATATAACTTGCAAAGGCATAAAACCCCAGTGCAAAAGTTCTGTTTTAACCATCTTTTTTTTCTCTTTTATAAATAGCTTAAAACTAATGCTTATTTTGACAGCACTGATAGAAATGCAGGTATTTATTTCGGCTTCTACAGCACTAAAGATTTAGCACCCATCTTAGTTTTATCATTTGGAAAAGCCTTTATGCCAAGAGGAATTCATAAGGATTTCCAGCCATACCTCCCCTCAAACCAGCCACACAAGAACACGGAGTCTCCCTTTGGTCCCTGGAGACATACGTAGCTCCAACATGCTTCAGCTTTACCGTAAATACTCGGACACGACAGCAAGAGTTATAACTCCACCCGCTGGAGGGGAACCTCCAATTGGGGGGGCATGGAAAGTCCTAAAACAAGATGGAGGAAGAGGAGGAGGAGAAAAAAGGGGTTCCCGGCACTCTTTAAAGGGTGATGACCTGATATTCCTTCCTCTTTTCGGAGAAATCACCATATTTTTTCTCCTTTGTCAGAGACAGGAGAAGCACCAGAAAATGTGTGGAAAATTCCTCAGATTCCTGCTTGTTCTAGTAACTTTCTGTTCAGCATGTCCTCCTGCTCTTGTTTCTTTTTATAGCACGCTGAGGTGTCATGTTTGTCTGCAATTGAGTTGCTGGGAAAAACCTCTTTCATGAATTTATTGTCTGATTAATAGGGGAGTTTATCACACACATGGCGAACACATGGAGTGAGAATTACACACCTCTAAACACGTACGCAAGAGCTATGAGTCCTGATGCAGAAATGTTTATTAGTCCCTTTTTGGGGAGAATGAATTCTTGAATTTTTTGATGCTATGATTAGACAGAAACTTCTGGAAATATTCAATAAGGAAGATGAAGAAAGATCCCAAACAGGTTTCCTGAATGCCTGTCAGGAGGAGACATTGAACTGTTCAGCCAGAAAAAAGCAGAACTTACACAAATGTATCGTTTTTAAAAGACACATATTGGTCTGTGATGCTTATTACATAATGCCCATAAATCTAAGCTGAGAGTCCACTGAACATCTGCTTGTGCTGGCGTATACCGTCTTACAAATGACTGGAAGTGATGCAGAGTCCCTCTGAGGCCTGAGAAACATTGTTGATTTGGGAATCAGTCTGTTTGCACAACATGCAGGTTGCCCAGATTACAGCCAATACATGAGTCATCTATGTTGTTAACTGTAGAAAAAGTTACCAATAACTGAATGTATGATGTACTTTTATGAACATGGAGTCTCAACTGGTCAGAGGAAAACAATCCGATGAGACACTGACGGGAAGAGTAGAAATTTGTCATACTCACAGGTAGCACCTGCCGTGTTTGCCGGAAACCTCCTGATAAATTGACCCTGAACAATTGATTCAGTACATTTAAGTATTTTGAGAACATGGAAAATATGTTGCTGACGTTGCTCATAATGACGTAGAGTGTGTTTACATGGACTTTAGTTTTCCAGTTCTGTTCAAGAATAAAATGATGTGTTTGTTCACAGCATGTCCTGATTTCAGGGACTTTTTGTGACCTGAATAAAGCCAGGATGTCCAAACTTACGTACTGTATCTCATCATCAAGGACCACAAACAAAGAAAAAATGTAAGGGTGACTGGACCGCATTGATACACCAACCTTTGGTTTATAAGAGTTCGTAAAATTGATCTAATCTACCCAGCAAAATCTGCAAAGGCATAGTAGCACTATCAGAAGTGTCTATATGGGTTCACATCACAGTTTATTTAAGCCCTGATTTTGATTGATTTAACTCTGGAGAGTTGCTGCCTTAACTCTCATGAGGCGTAATTGTTGACAGTTTTTGAAGTTAAATTTCAACACTTTTAAACACTGAACAGTCAACCAATTATTAGGAATGCTATATGGGTATTTTTTAGCTAAGTGTTGACACTATACAAACACTTAAAAATGTAAACATTGCTGTATTATTACCCCTGCAAGGGAGGTTATGTTTTTGCCCGGGTTTGTCTATTTGTTTGTCTGTTAGCAGGATTATGCAAAAGCTACCGATGGATCTACATGAAAATTTTACCAGAGGTGTGGTTTGGCCCAAGGAAGAAGCCATAACATTTTGGTGCTGATCTGATCCAGACTGATGTCACAGAAAACATTGAAGTTTATAAGGGCAAATCCCATTCATTCACGTCATTATGGTAAGTGCAGTTTATTTGCAAACTGATGCCAATCTTTTTAAGCCTATGTCACTACATTTCCCAGCTCTCTTGCAATACCAGTTGAGTAGTTCTGCTAGGACAACAGCTAACAATAACCTGGTAGACCTACATGACTGAGCTGCTCGGTGGAGATCTGAACACTTGGAGTGTTTTTCGAGTTTACTGTTGGAAAATCAGCTGAATTAAGATACCATGTTTGGTTAGTGCACATTTGTTGAAAGAATATATTTGCACTGCAGTTATTATTCCATGGTCTTGTGACATATGCAGAATGGGCAGGATGACTGATTCTACAGGTGTCAATTACAGGTTCAGAGTTAAAGATCCTATAGTGACACCTATCTGATTTACTGAAACAGCAGTTTTGCTTTTGTTTTTGACACAAACACTTTTTTTAATGAGGGAAAATTTTCAGGGCTTTGACTCCATCCACAGTATAATAAACACTTGCTGAAATTTGCAAACACCAAATTTTAAACCCTTTTTAATATTTGGCTTGTAGGTCAAGGTGTCCTTAATAATTGAAAATGCTTAAAAAAATACTGACTACATCACAGCTTTCAATTAATGGCTCAACATGGCAAAATATCACTCCATTGTAAAAAATATTGTGATGTGCCTGTTACCTGATATCTCCGCCCACAGGCATGGAAAATTAAAGTTGTACTTTTTTGGATCCAAATGCAAAGCATACTAAATTTCAAACTTACAAAACTTGCAAAATACCTAAACAGTAAGATATAATTGTGATTGTTGTGATGATTGATTCAGTATAAACATTATTGGCTTGACCAAAATGTTCAGACTTAGTTGCTGGAATTGAAGTACTTTATCATGAGTGATTTGTTTTGTTTTAATGAAGGTGTTTTTCATATAAAATAGCCTCATCATTTACTGGTAAGTGTTGTGGTGTTTGAGCTGTAACGTACTAACATTTAAAATGAAACAAGATCCTTTTATGTAAATTGTAATTCTTAAGAAAATGTCTAAAGAGTAGCTTTACATACTTGTAATTATATATCATTGCTAGGGACCAAGCAGTTAAGATTGGAGACATTGGGTTATTACTTTGCCCAAGAGAAAATAGGTCAAACTTAAATCACCGTAAATCACAGTTGAAGGGCAACTCCACATAAAATCTTGCCTCAGGTGTCACATTGTGCAGAGCTCTGTCTTCCTAAAGCCACTTATAAGGTCATACTGAATAAAAAAAGGTGTTGATGTGTTTTTGTGACTGCAAAATAAGTTTATAACAAACTGATGTTGTGAGAATGAATATTACCCACCATCATCACTGCCATGTTGTATATGTTTTGGATTATGAAAACTAAAAGTCCTCCTGTAAAATACTTTTTCTCCTATTTGCCTAAAATAAGATTTAACCTACTTGAAGATAAGGTTACACTTGAAAAGTTGTCGAGCTGTAAGCAGAGGCTATTGTTTCTTTGAATTTATGAATTACCTGGAATTTAAATGACTTGAAAACAAAGAAAAAAGAATTTTATTCTTTGAGATATAATACAGAAACAGCTGTATTTAGTTGTGCTCATTTATTTGTATCTAGAATCAAAAGTTGCGGATCAAATTACCTGTAAGTTAGGAGGGAAAATGTGTACAAGTGTAACACCTGACTCTGGCCTTCCCTATGAAATCTACTTGAATCAGTAACTCAAGAAAATCTACTTACATAGAGGCTGCAGATGAAACTGGCTGAATATTGGGATATTTTCATCAGTATTTTTGTAGTTATGTAAGTAGTAATTAGAATTTATTAAAGTTTTCTTGTGTCATTCTTGTCGAGTTTCATAGATCATGAAACACTCAGTGCTGTGTTGGGCATTATTTACAAAGGTGACTCACAAAGTTAATTATTAGAAATATAGCACACAAAGAAAATATCTGCCTAAAGCTGGAGAAAAAAAGAGTAAGAATACACACTAATGGCATGTTTTCAGATTTCTGTATGATGACTGGGAATCACACACATCTGTGCCTGATGAGTGATGGCAGACAACATAATTTGTCAAACCAACTAAAGCCAAATGAATGCATCAAACTCTTTTCTATGGGAACGGTTTGTCCTGATATTCCTGCTGTGTCCTGTTGTCTTCTGATGCTATCTCCTGTGTCCCAACGTCTCTTTTATTTGCTGTCGGTAACACATGTTTACAGCAGGGTCAGTAATCAGTTCACTCTACATGACCTCATCAAGATGTGGCTCAAAAAATTCAAACATGTTTCACTGCAACTGAGGTTGGATCAGGTCTGTTGCATTTGCACACCAACAGATTTTTGTGCCAACTAGTCATGCCAATAGTTCCCAACCTGGGCAGACTGCCACTGACTTTGTCCAACTGAAATGTATAATCTGTCCAAAAAAATCTTGCAGAGTGTCTTCAGCTTAAGGATGTTTGCTTTTGTGTGGTCAGTGAGCTAAAATATTATATTATTATACAGGCTTAGTCTCTAGATGTCTAACCTCCAAAGCTAAGCTTCATCTCCATGCAACAGCCCTCAGTTCATTTGAAAGCACCAAAATAAAAATGTTATGAATGAAAAAAAAAAGTTCTCTTCACAAGTCTGAAACATTGCATGAAATCAACACATGGCAGTACAACCCCTTTGTGTTCATTCTAACATGATTGATAACCCAATGGTCATGCCCAGGCCTTTATTTATAGCCCTGCTGCATTTTCAAACACATTGTGTTGGTTCACGGATGTTGAAGTACAGCAAAATCAATCAAACGGTCTCTGTTTTAGTGCCCTCCAGAGTAACCACGACAACATGCAGCTCAGCCTATGCCACTGAACCGGACTTATGTTTGGGTGAGTTACTGTGTTTGAGCTGTTCAACAGTCATGCTTAACAATGCTATACATCACCCACATATTGACTGGAGCTTCAATAACAATGCTGTAATGTTTAGAGTGGCTCTGTCAGAGGTATCAAAGCCGCCATTTTAAGTATTTACTTAATCCATTTGGCTCAGGAGTTTGTGTTGTTTAACTTGTGTTTAACTGCCGGTAAATTGTCTCTCGTTCTTTGCTGTTGTGGTGTGATAATTAGCTAAACTAAAATGAGCTTTGCGCAAAAACTACAGTGACTTGAATGATACCTCCCCGAGAGCAGTAGTAAGTCATTTTAATGTGTATGTTCAACCTGTGGATGAAATGGCTCAGCTCTCAACAACCCCCTGCAGCTGCAGCTGGAGGAAGAAACACTGAGGGAGACACACTGATAGATTTTCAAGATGTAAGGGGCTGCAAACGGTAGTCTGGCTTTAAGTGCTCTCCAAGCTCTAAGAAGCAATGGCAGACTGAACAGATTCGATCGAGGGAGGAAGGCCAAGACAATATCAGCGTTTGGGTACATTCTTAGGCTGCATTCCCAGACACCGACAGTGGCTTCAGCGATGTACTGGCTTTTCCAAGTTTGTCCGAAATGCAGCCACAATTGACGATTGTCCAAGTAGGAGTTTGATGGAAAATATGAAAGACGAGTGGAAGAGATGAAGGAACATTTTGATCTGGCACTCATGTTGGTTGCGAAAACATCTGGTCATGGCCCCAATGACAATTCATTTGTTTATGTTGTATCTATAAGTTTCAAGGCAGAAGTTTTAAATTTTGATTTCTAAATGAAAGTAATAACGAACTTTTTCACCCAACAATAGTTAGTGTCACAAAAATCTGACCATGCAAGACTGTCAAGAAGGCGACTAACACCCACCCGATCTCCACAGAGCATCCAAACAACCTGTATCTAGTACTCTGGAACTTTGGCAGTGGACCGTGTTTCTCTTGCATTCAGCTTAATAGATCTAGTTCACACAGCAGGCTATACCTATATAAACCACTTAGTCCATCTCTGTACAGTTTAATATGGCGACCAAGGCTGCTGTGCTATCACTTAGACAATTATTTGCAGTTATGTATATATATGTACCGATTATACAGGTAGGTAATATGCCTTAAGACCCTTTTCCAACTTACATTAATGAGGCATTACGGCATTATCTAAAGGCAAACAAAGCAAAACCCTAAAAAGTGAAGCTAAAACTGTTGCACTCTTTTGACTGGTCACAAAAATTGCCAATTACCTTGCAACAGTAGCTAAGACAAATTGCCAACATAGTTCAAATAAGCTTTGGAGATTTACAGTGATTTGTTCAATGCTGTTCTTTCAAATGTCTGCACCAAACAATGTTCTATGCGTTATGTTGGAGATCTGGAAGACCTCCTCTATTGCTCTTTTTTTTACAGCCCTGCTTTATTTCAGATCAATTCACTGTATCTCACTGATGTGATTTAATGCAATTACATAGCTGGTACAATGTCCACATCTAATAAAGGTACAGCTGTTTCATAGGGAAACGCAAGATCAAGGTTAACCGATTTAAACTGTATTGAACCAAATAAGACCACTCAGTGGAAAAACAGACAATCGTGAGATTATCTGAATGTTATGTGGATGTTAATTCATGTCACTGCATTTAGACTGGACCTAGAAATGGGGCAAGAGCAATTCAGACAGTCTGCTCATGCTTTTCAATGTCATTCTTTTCTGAAGTAACACTCTGGGTCTGTCATATTTTCTGCAATTGTCAAGAAAGAGCCAAAAACAACTTGAAACCCAGCACTGGCAAGAATATCTGGAAGATTGTTCAGCCCCCAGCCAAGCCCCCTCCACTAAAATCATGCTGTTTACGACATGAAAAGGTTCTGTGCCCCACATCAGTGATCTGCAACTAGCAGCCTCTCCAAAAGCTTCGCATTTGGCGCTGATAAAAAAAAAAGCTGATCATTTCAGTAGACCATGTTGTCAACCAGAACCCCCCCTCCCCAATTCGTGCCTCTACATTTAGCCCCAATATTACTCAAGGAGCTGCAGTGTTTGGCTTCACTGCATTGACCTAATTTTCCAAACCAAAGGTTGCAGCTTGCCTCACCCAGTATTTTAAACAAATGCAAGGTGTCTATTACAGAAAGGTGAAGTACTATCTGTTTTGCCACATTACAACTGCACTGACAGACCTGCAGAGTGCAAATGCACCTTACCACAATAACCAAATTGTTGCTTCAAAGTCGACCTGGTAGCTTGTAAGACTTGGCTGACATATTTGCCCCTGACTGGAAGCAGCAGCACCATCAGCCTTAAATAAATCTGTCTTTATCAAGCACCAAGACGATAAAAAAATAAACTGCTGTCATTAATTAGCTTCTTAACTGCAGCCTGACAGACTATGTTGATAAGTTTCCAGGAGGAGCGCTTAGGAATGGCTTTAAATGGCACACTCCCCAGAACACAGAGGACACTTTGCATGGAAAACAGTTTTGAATCAGTGGCGAATACTCCATGGTACATTTGAGACCCCAAAATTGGATTCCTAAGAGGAAAAATATCTGAGTAAATACCACAGAATTGCAAATATGCCTGCAGTTAATCCTCACATGCAAATGTCATGACAATATTAAGTCTGAATAAACAGAACTCTTTGAATAAGACAATTTGATTGATAAGTAGACTCAAATTCAGTCAAAGTGTTTCAAACCTACACGTTCGGTTACAAAAACATGCAAAGCATACTGGGATCCAAAAGTGGATGCAAAAGAAATTTTTCATCATTAAATACATCATCATTATTAATAGGACACAAACATTGTTGTAGATATCTGATCTTTGAAAGTCTATGGTGCTCCAATATATCTTAGAAAAAAGTCAACACAGTCTGAGAAAAATCAGCAAACAGCAAAACTAGTTTGAATGCATTTTTGATAGTAAATGCCTTGTCATGTCAAAAAGTCACACTTGGTGTGTTTTTATCCAAACTTGGACACTTCAAGATGACCATGTACTACTAGTTTTTGCTACTTTTACAGCATTCACTATTTTTGCAAGCCACAAATTATTACATTCTTAAAAAGTGGTTATTTCCTTTTCACAAATGATTACCAAAGACACACATTTATTTCATTTTATATATTTTTTTTTGCTTAGTTGGCCTTGGAGAAAATATGACACAATTTAAAGTCCTATAGGACATTTATTCCCAAAATCGTTTTTATAAAAAAAAATATTTTTTAAATATTTATTTCTACTAATATTTATGCTAAATTAAAAATATTATTTGTCATTAACAAATGCTAGATCTGAAAAATAAAAAAATCTGGAAGAAAAAAAATCCCTATATGAATTCCTTATTGACCACTTGGAGCAATAAACGTTCTTGCATTGAGCAGTGCCAGAGAAATACACGCTCGGGCCACATGACCAGAATCACAGTTATAGTGGCTTTAAATGTGGCTGTTCTTTGGCCTTAATGATCTCAATGTGATTTTATTTTCTCACTTTCATTAAAAGTTCATATTCCAAAATATGTAAAAAAAAAAAAAAAAAAAAAAAAAAAAGCTAATAATACATGGCAGAGATGATTGACAGTAAATCATTTTGAAAATGAAGTAGTGTTGGACCTGAGGGGATTGTTGTGAACATCAGCAATCTCATTATGCAGGGAAATAAACTTACACATGTCTGAGTAGGGAAATCCAGGCCAGCTCGTGCAGAGGTGTGTAACCTATAGCTTAAGGCAAAGATGTGCAATGAGGCTACTGGAAGATGATAAATTTCCACCTGGTTTTACTCAACAAAAACATGTGTAAGAATGTAAAGAATCTCAAGATATGGGGGCCTTACCATAGAAAGGAGAATTTAATCAGTGGCTTGAATACACTTTCAGTGTTTTTCTGCATTTTGACTCAGGCATGCTCCAAAAGCTGGGCCATGTTTTTGAAGATGTATTTATTCAGGTCAAATAGGAAAATGTATGTCTGTAAACAAAGCTAAATTTTTCTGTGTTAGCTCCAAAGTAGGTCAGTCATTGCTCAAATAATGACTTGGAGTTTTTCTCTTGGAATGTTTTTGTTCCCTTCACCTTCATCACACTTTGTTTGAACTTCACAGCATTACACACTGCCTTTGCTTTTTAGGTCAGTCATGTACCATAGGTTGTAAAAAAGAAAAAAAAATGTGATTGACACATTTACCTCTGATAGTCCCCGGGTGCACTGAGGGGTGAGGCGAAGGAGATTCATGTCCCAAACGTGCCTCAGTGGGAGACTGTCTCTGATCTACTTGCCGTAAAGACAAGAATGTTCATCCCTTCCATGACTGATGATGTTTTCCAAAAGTCTTATCGCCTGAATTTTCACACTGAGCACGTGTGGGTGAGTCCAATATCCTGGACTGAAAACTGATGACCTCCCCATGATACGCAGGAATGTAACATGTAAAACGTATGACTTTACAGTTATTGCATGTAGCCTGAACTCTTTCTTCTTCAGTTTTTGGGTCATGTAGAGAAGTTTATAGGCAAAACAGAAACATTTATTAAACTTCAAGATTTAAATTGATATTTGAATTCACTGTTTTCTCTTTATGTTTACAGTAAAAGCTGTAATAATCAGTTTGTTTAAAAAAAATAAACTGCTAGTTTGTACTTTATTTAACAACATCTTAACTCTCCCATAACCTGTAGATTGTAATGGATTTTATTGTATTTTATCTTAGCAGCATATTTTTCTAACCTGGTTCATATTGTAGCCCTCAGGGCTGCATATTGGGTCCATTGCTATTTTCACTTAACGTTACTGAACTGGGTAGAACCATGGTTTGAAAAAGTTTATAACACAAAAAAACATCTTTGTTTGTTTACTGAAAAATGAACTGAATGCCAGCAATTTTAAAGCTGAAAGCTCCCTCGATCAAGATCAAAAAGATATTTTTGCCACTTTACCGACAAGTTTTGGCAAGAGCTTGCTGTCCAAATTGACTTGTGTTAATACTTTACACCACAGCAGTAGTGCCAGCCTATTACATCATCTGATTAACCATAATAAACGTGATTGACAGAATGATCTTACAGTTGCATTTTGGAAATGTTTTTCAAAGTTTCTGCTCTTCCCAATCACTTTCCATGGGTTTCTCAAATACATATATAGTATAAATGTCTATTTAGTAAAGAGAATGAAGAAAATTAAAATATGACAGCAAATAAGCTCTAATGTGGCTCTGTTTCTGCCACCAAAATGGATTTAAACTTGTTGAAACTTTTGCTCTTATTTTGTGTGACTGCAGCAGCTGGAGATCAAACCCCTTATTAACCAAGGTGGAGGATAACTAATTCTGCCCCTGAAACATGGTCACCTACCTTTTGTACAATGGAACATTTAATTCATTTCAAGTTCATTGTGCACTACTGAAATGTGCAGCTGCCCATAATAGTTCAGCTACTGTTTGGTCAGGGCTGAAACTTTTCTCCCTGCATGATCTTATGCGACTGACCCAATGTTTCAGTGAGGTTAAGAAAGTAAAAAGGATTTATTAGCCTTTTTTCAGAAAGCAGAAGGTAGGTCATCAGATTTAATTTGTGTGAGCTCATTTTTCCTGCAAAGAGCTGAGGAACCAGAGGTGTTTAAATTTACACCATACCAGCTCTGAGCAGCAGGGATCCCTATGGCTATACTGTATTCAAGGTATATACTCCATAGAGTTATTCTGACAGAATTAGACCTTGAGCAACAACAGGGGCTCATGATGTCATGGGAAAGATACAAACTGACACAGTGACCGTGGGGTGTTGGGTGTTAAATGGCTCTCTAGTTCCTACAGAAGTGAAATCATGGAGAGGTTTGGTCTCCCTGGACTGCCCGCTTTAAAGTTTGTTTCTCAATGACTTTAATATACTTAAGGGTCTACGGGGCGAGAGAGCACTTCCTAAAAATCTGTGTGGAATTTTAAATGAAGGCCAAGACAAGCAAAGCAGCATAGCAAACAGAGCTGTGTGTGGGAGGGTTATATAGTACTTTAAACTTTTAGTTTGTTCTGTACAGCTGAATGCACAATATCATGAGGCACTCTCACCATAAGGCTGCTATTTACTTCAGAGGGATTGTGGGAGAAACCGGTTCTGATGGTGCTCTGCTTGATGGCTTTTCCTGAGTTTCTGCTCATAACCACAAACAAATTTCCTGTGACAGTGTGAGATAATTATAACCGAGGTTAAACATCATACAGATTACTCCACAAACACAAAAAAGAAGACGTCACTTTCTCTGAAACATAATGTTTCATGATATATCAAATGTTATATAACCTGCAGCCAAGACCAAATGTTCTCTCCCATAAGAGGTTAGATAAAAGCTCTGGCAAATACACACACTATGTTATGTACTTAGCAGGAATACTTTGGAGACATTTCAAAGAGTTTCCACAGTAGGAAAAAACTGATGCATCTTACATGTCCTAACAATAAATATTAACGCAGATTAAAGGTAACAGTAGCATTGAACCTTGAAAGAAAAAGGAAGGACGTCTATGAAGAGGTCTCATGGGAAATTTAAATGAGTAACTGAACAATAAGTACTTTTCAAAAAGGTTTGGAAATGTTAATTTGGTCAATTATTTCTCCTCTTTGTCAATACCAATTTGCATCATATTTCATATCACTGGAAAGCCTGACTAGTCACTTTTCCTACAAGGTACAACCTGTAAGTAGCATGCATTTGCAAAATGAGCAATAGCTAAATTTGTGGGTAGTATCCAAAATAAAGTGCCGAAATCCCTCCCTCTCTTGGAAGAAAGCCTGTTGTTCCTGGAACGTCCATTTCAGGGTCTGTCTTCGACTTCACCAGTCTCGTGGAACTTGATTCTTAGTTTGAAAACAGTACCCGAGGTTAAGCCAAATAATGCTGCCTATCTGTGTACCAGAACTCCAGTTTCTAGCTCCAGGAAAGATGGTATTATGGGCATGAAACATTACTTTGCGCATCCGTTTCTCCTCAATAAGAGACATTATCATTCTGTTCACATAGAATTTGTGCTCTAACAGACACCACTAAATGTTTAAGCATTTGAGCTTTAAACATGCTCAAACAAACACTTTCAGTTGTTCTCCACTGTGTCACTGCTTTATTTTGGCCTTGGCCTGGTGTTACAACTTTACTGAGTGACCATGTGAGCTCGTGTCCGTGGCAGTCAGTCTGTGTGGTTGTGTTTACAAGTTAACAGATGTTGAAACTGACAAGTTGAACTTGTGAAGGCTTTTTCATGATAGTATCTGGTCTTGCTCATCTTATTTGTCTTGGATTCAAATTGAAACAAAGCAGCATCTTCTAAAAATGCCTGCTAAGATATGAAATGGTTAACACCAAAGGTCATTTTAATCTAGCAAGCACGAAGGCTAGATCAGCAAGTTCAAAATGAGAGTTGTTCAGGAGGCCAAACTTCGCAGTTATTGATCAAATTCAAAGGCAGCTTGGATAACTATTACTCAGTTGGTGGTGAGAATAACTCCTGCCAATGTTTGTCACTGATATGACCAGCCATCACAAACTATTTCTCAGAAATGTGTTTTTTTCTTCTTTTATCTCAGGCATGTATTCTTTTAAAATATCTTTACATGTTTTTGAAACTTCTGTCTTCCTCAGAAGTGACACTCATGAGGAAGACAGAGAATACATGTCTGAGATAAAATAAAAAAGAAGCATCTTGATCATTTTCTGGTTCATCTCGGTTTTCAGCATCATTCAGTCTGTATTTACACTAAAAATCAAGTTCAAGGGAGCTATTGGTTCGCTGCTCAACAGGCATTCTGCACCAGTCAAACCCACTAAGTCAAACCTGGGCCATGCTCTTGATGCCAGAAGCATGAGCCAACTTGAGGCTCACCTCCCTGCCCCAGTGGGTGAGTAAACAAAATAAAAGGAGTTTTGATCACACTAAGCACATTTTTTGTATAGTAAGCACAAAACAAATCTTGTATACACAATGGCAAAAAGTTTTCAATCAGTTGTGTTTGTTTTATTTGTATTCAAAGTTTGCACAGACACATTCATCTTTTTGTCAGAAGAATATTGAAAAATGAATGCTTATGATTTGATTTTCATTTAAAAAAAGAGAATATGGTTTTACAAAAGGTTATCAGATATCCAGCAGCAGTAAAAAAAACTTTTAAGAAAAAAGAGTGTCCCCGAAATCATATATTAACCTACTCAACATTTGTCTAATAGGGAAACTAAATTTGTTTGCAGACATTTGTGGCATAACAATTTTGGAAACTGATCCCTCTTGTGGTCTATGACTAGTCCTCTTACATAATCCCTGACAAGACAGACACTGCAACACTTATGAAGGCTCTAGCATTAGCCGCCTGGCTCAGTGTTGTCTTAACACTGGAGTCATCACAATGTCTTAAACCGTTTAGATTCCAAGGACGCTGTTATCCACTTGTGTGGTCTTTGGGTGATTATGAGTGGTGGTTCTTCTACAAAACAAACACTTGCTCGCTCCCCATTTGAAAAGACCTTTAACATTCCTGCATACAGTTTTCTTCTTACATCTGAGTGGCGTTTGGTCTCTCAGCTCATTAGTCAGAGGTGTGCACTTAGCTGCAGAGGAGTCAGAGAACAGCAGCAGACATTTAGCTCCATCACTCAACAAACCTAAAGCCCTCTCTGCTTTTACAACTGGCATGCAAGGGGCATCATGGGTGACTTGGTGTCAGTGTGTAAATAGTGAGGGAGAAGATGGGCTTTCAGAGGGTCTTTCCAACATAATCAGACTCTGACATCACCTGCATGAATCAAGCAGACTCTGCAACCAATTTATCACCTTCCACCATGCATCCAGGGATACACTAACAAGGCCCCCACAAAGAGATCCTAGTCCTGTTGAGCCCTCTTGTTGCACTTTTCAGGCTGCTCTGGAGAATTTTCCATTTCTTATCAATGCTGCAGTTGAAAAAGTGGAAGATAAAGTAAGGTATACATATTATCTAAAAATAAAAACCTACTGCTGTATCCTTATGCATCCAAAACAATGGTAATTGTAACCCTTGTAAAAACTGCCAGTTAATCTTGTTAGGTTGTGGTTGTTGTTCCAACATCTTGCAACAAAATCTATGCACAAAATATACCCATGTATATTCAAGTCATGTGATCCATCCCATTTGCACCCTGTGCCTGGCTTTTTGCCCAGAACATGCCTTAAAATAGAGCGACACACCCCAAACTGCCTCACGCCACACACTTTCAGCAACATGCCAACACACCATCAAAATAGGGCCCTAAATGTCCTTTGTTTATGCTCAGGTTTAAGAGCTTTCTTTGGGTTTAAATGGATTAAAATACAAAACAAATTTTAAATAACTTTAAATTCTGGTGCTGCTGCCAAAGGTATACAGTGCAGGAATCAAAGGGCAGATCTCTCTGTGGAAATTGACACTTTTAGTCCTGTTAAGAGTTGTTGTATCATGTGATTTACTTTAAAACTGCTACTTTAAGGTTTAAAACTGCTCTGTTCACACTCACACTGTTTCATGCTAACACTCCTCCAAAGCCATATCGCCTTGTTAATTGGCACAAATATTATGTTCTTGTGGTATTACTATGTACATTTTAAGGTGTTCTGATGACTGCATGATGATGTGGAAGGGGTTCAGTGCATCTTAAAACACAATATATTGCCCAGCTCTGTGTTGTTCACGGATCATCATTTTGGCTAAGCGAGGTCAGCTCCAAAAGCCACCAGTAATATCCATATTTCCCACTTTATCCCTCCAAAGCCAAGTACGGAATATGATCAATGATTTACGGCAGCCTAAGGGTTCAAGTTATTTTAGTGTTCTGGCATGTAGGAAAGAAAAAGCAGCTGAAAGAATAGAAGTTTAGTCTGGCAACATCAAGCTCTGAACCTCTTTAAGAGGATATCTTTTGGATCCTGAATTTTTCTTGGAAAAGTCCTTTTGTTGCTTTGTAAACACAAGAGTTCCTGTTCTACCTCTTGATGTAGTGCTAATGCAATAATCAATGCACCAAACTAAAGAGCCAACACTGAGGGTTCTTGTCAACACTTAAACCACAACAAAGACAACACTTGTTCTGAGAGGACAGTACGATGAGCGTTGTCCTTGCCACTGACTGATTTTTAAGTTTATCAGTGACTCATGTGTTTCTGCGTGTGACTAGTATCCATGGAGGACGCCTACTCACACTCTTAGTCCCAACAAGCTGTCATTTTTTGTCTCTCTTGAAGCATTTCTTGCACAAGCCCTCTCCCTGCAGGCACATTTTATGTTGGATGAGAATGATGGGCTGAAGCAGCGCATGCTTGCCAAATAAAATTTGTTAATACATGCTGGATCTTATACACACCTCCTTTAGAAAAAAAAAAGAAGTCTTCTGTGGAAAAAGTACACCTGCAGGGGACAATACAGTGGAAGTTCTGCACAGTAAAGGTGGCTTAGATTTAAAGTGATTGATGACTTACTCAGTAAGAATGAGAGTGAGGAGAAAGACTAACGTGTCTGTACGGTAACCCTGCGTCAGACCTACATAAAATCAATCCTAATCTGCCCAACCCCAGATGTCAGTCCAGTGTGCCGTTTCCATGCTGACGTACATAATAAACCCTGGAAGCTTGAAGAATGAAAAAGGACACATTGTACTGCTATTGTTGATTTTATCATTATTGTTGTTTTTATTATTAGCGTTGTTTTATTGTTGTTCAGCGTCCTTGGGTGTCTTGAAAGGTGCTTTAAAATAAAATGCATTTTTATCATTATTATTATTATTATTATTGTATTTTAGAAGTAAAATGCAAGGATGTTCCTTGTAAGAAAAGAAAAAAATGATAATTTGCCATATAAATTCTTGCATTAATAGAATATTAGAATCACATCAATCAAGTACAATGAAGTCTAATTGCAGGAGCCTTTCTCATTTCCTTTTTATCCAAACATTTGCAATACAATTGTTTGCCCATACATCTCATGATTATCTTTTAAAAAATTAAGTAGGTAAAGCAGGTCAATTTTATAAGCTTACATTTATCCTTAATTTAACCTGACGATATTTTCTGTCAATACAAAATAATAACGGATTAAAATCAAATATCCACTCATCCCCAAGATAAGGCAAATGATGGGACTCATACTCATCACAGTCTTGACATCCAGTCCAAAGCACTGGCTGACAGGCAACCACCATATTCTTCCAAACTTCACAGAAACTGCAAATCTGTTCATTTTTTTTTCTTGATGTGCAGTAATAAGGACTAAATATGCAATAAAATATGTGATTTAGGGGGCTTTTGGCCATATGGGTCACACTGGTTATGTGTTTGGTAACTCTTTTAATGCAGCTCTCATCTTAGCCTGGTGGCCTGGGCTCAGCTCCTTCAGGTTTTCCCCACTTTTTTGGCCTCTTTCCATTTCTGTCAACGGTAACTTCATGATAAATAAAGGCAGGGGGACATAAAATTACATTAAAACAGAAAAGATTTAAAATGTAAGTGAATGAAATTGTTGAATATAAAAGTTCGTCATTGGAAGTCTGCGTTAAAAAAACGCTGAACACTGAGTAGCTATAAAGTTTTTTAGTTTGTTTGTTTGTTTGTTTGGTCAGTATAATTCATTTTTTATTATCTTGTTTATAAAAATTTGGACACATTCCTAACTGAGCATACCACATTCATGAGGTTTGGTTTGATTTAATTTCAGAAATACTTAATTACTTAACTAGTGGCTCTCCTCCATATGACTCTCACACAGATGGTGTAAGCAAGTTTTCACCTGTATGCCCGTGACTTTGAAGCAGCCCTCCGAAACCACAAACCAATATTTTTATGGATAATACCTGCCTATTGTCTTTCATGCTGCTCTTTTAACCAGCCTAAGCTTCAGGCATTTTAAAATTGAATGCTAAATACAGGGCAATTACACTTTTTAGTGTTTTAATATGATCTTTTCTCATGCTTGCTCAGATCCATGTAATTAGTCATTGCTCCAACAACAAAGCAGATCCCTCAGTGTTGTTTCAGGGGTTGTCTGAGTTTCTATAGAGCTCATCTTTTATGGATATCCTGACTGTCATCATCACTCAAGGATTTGTTGTTATTGTTTGTTTTGACTACATTTGCCCGTCTGTTGACAATTAAGAACCACTGACAGGTAACACTATGTTTATCTCACACTTCAATATTTATTCACATCATAAAGACAAGATTTAAGTGGAGTCTCTGCTCATACAGATCTTGTAAGACAGTTTCCCATTGAACAGTGTCTCTAATGTTTGTGCCAAGTTGTGCTAATGGCCCTTCACTTTTTCTGTACTCTATGAGCTTAGCTTAGCACAAGGTCAGCAGGGTGAAACAACTAGCCTTGGCATGTTGCTTTAGTTTCTTGCTTTTGTTTAAAGCTTTTTATGTTCAACCCCAAAAAATGAGGCTGCTACTAAGAAACTCACTTAACATAACTTTTGTCAGTCAAGGGCTGAAAGTTATCTGGCAAATAAAGATAACATTCAACTTTGTCAGTCAAAATTGCTAAAACCATAACTCTAACTAAGCACTCGGATAACGCAGGCCTCCGCCAGCCCCACAGTCCTCACTCATATTGTGATTATCATCAGAAATATTAGTCCTACCTTTATTTCATGTAAATATTTAGATTCCTTGACCATGAAAACATACCATTAGCAATTGGATTCATAATGATATCTGCTTTAGTTCAGTAGTTATTCACAAAAATCACCTTTTTCATCATGGCGGCCAGACGGTGATCCGGATCATCACCAAAATCAAATCAGTTCTTCCTTTTCCCATGCTGAACATTTCCTGAAAATTTCATCAAAATCCATCCATAACTTTTTGAGTTATTTTGTTCACAGACGGATGGACGGACAGACAGACAAACAAACTCTCCCAAAAACATAACCTCCATGGCGGAGGTAATAAATAGAAACCATTTAAACAAGTTTATCTTCAAAAACACATAAAGAACTCTGAAAAAATACCTTGTTATACTGATACCATGAAGACTTAAGGCAGTTCTTGTGGCAAGAGTGGGTCAAATATGGCAGTAACAAGGAGTACCTGAAAAAAATGACCAAAGAGAGTAGTCCATAAAAGTCTACTTTTTTGTAATATAGCTTTGTTTCACAACTTTTGGCCTTTTTCTCCCAATTGCCTTTGTTTCCTGTCATTTCAAATTGATATTTGGAGTAATGAAAAAAAATCTGAATTCTCTTTAGTCCTTTTTTATTTCTCATTCTTTCCTCTCATTTTATATATCTGACCCCAAGACATAGCGACATGGAATTAGAATTTGCGTTTTAAACAAAGCCATGGATAGAGGATCAGTGAAATTGTGTAACGCAAATTAACTTTCCCACCCTCTGCCGGCTGTTTGTAAGTCCCCCCGTTGGAAAGAGATCTCTGGGGAGACACTGGGAGTAAACACTAACTATCTAAGGGCTGTTTCCGCTGTAGTTTTGGCTCGCCTCAGCGGCGATTCATCAGAGGTTGGCAAGTACTTTCACCTCCAACACAGCCCTGTCAGTCGCACCTCCCACGCTGTGAGCTCATGGTCACGCCCTCATCGATGTGCCGAGTCACACCTGCCTATGATATCTCCAAAATGTCTCTCATGAAACCAGAGACTCTATCCCACCTCTGTCCCATTTCACAGCCCTCTGGAGCCATTTTCCAGTTGAATGAAAGATTGACCGCAGCATGTGAAGGATCATCACAGCCTTATCACTTGCTGTGGGCTGATGTTTCAACAAGATGAATACTGCATGTCGTAAATCCTGTGTGTCGGAGCAGTCTTTGAAAAAATGTGTTCCTTCAGTGTGTGCTGTATACATCAGATGAAGAACAGGTATCCAGATGGGGTGCCTCAGAGGTCCATACATCTAATCTAAATTTAGATTGTCCCTCTAATTTAGAGTTTAGGTCATTGCTGCACGTTGGCGTCACTAGGTGTTTTTACAAGATCTGTCACATACCCACTTTCTTCAACTCTCAAACATCCCCAAGTCTTTGAGCTGGTTAAAAAAATGTTTGTTATAAAGCCAAATGTTTCCTGGGATGTATTGAACAGGTCCATCAGAGATATTTTTTCAGTGCTTGAGGTCATAAGGGTTGAAAGACGCTTTTAAAACACACTTAATGGTCTTAAGAGGGTTGTTAACTACATTTAATACTGATCTTATATTTCATATGTTTGTTTCTATAGTATTTGTGTCTCATTTGTACTATTTTGAGTATACACTTAGAGCCATTACGCTGATTGTTTTTTGTATAATTTTAGATTGTGGCAGAAGGGAAGTTTATTAGATGTTAATTAGGTGACACTGAGAGACATCTCTATACAGGCAAAATGTCAATTGTTAATCCAATGGACTGAAAAGGTTAGAATTTTAGTGGTTTTAACCTATACCGCCCTCTTGATCATCTATTTACGTCCTTTTGGACCTTTTGAAAGAGGCAGTCATGTAAGTTAACAACTACATTAAGTCATTCTTAATCACTGAATCCTTGTTCCACCCAAATATGCAGTATGAATACAGCTCAAACATTAATGCCTCAGTATGGTTGGGTAGCACAACCTTACTCTTACAGGTTTCACATTGCCCAAAAGTTGTTCTACTTTTGACATCTGAGGTGAATTCAGCTTAAAAATATAATGGACCTCAGCTTTTGGGACAGTAGATCTGTCTGAGAGAACCTGGTTTGGATACACAGAGCAGTTACTGAGTTACCCTTAAGCAACGCACCAAACCATGAACAAGACGGTGCTTATCCATGTGCAGACCCTGACATCTATGTGTTAATTGTTACAGACATTATCTAATTTTCTTTGACGTACACATACTCTGCAAAGCAATGTTCTGGATGGTTATCATACAAAAGCATGTGTCCATATCTGTAAGCTCCCTACTGTGAAAAACCTTTGTCCTATGTCTGGCTACTTGTTCCACCTTTCAGAAAATGTGTGCTTTAACAGTCCATTTGAAAAAAATCCCTTGATGATGTCAGAAGGGGACATCCTGCCTCCCATTGACAGTACACACTACCTGAGTCAGGTGTACCACAGGCAGCTCCAGTGAAAGGAATATGTTTAAGCTTGTCTGTGCTGCCACAGTAAACATAATGGCACAGTGCTTGAAAGCTAAAGCCTTAAAGGTGTAGTCAGCGATGTGGGAGAAAACGAGTGGAGAGGTTGTTTATAAACGAATTTAGACCCGCCTCTCCCTTCATACCTCACCCCTGGCTCCACCCCCAAAAGCTGATGGACGTGCATCGTCTTGGAAACAGCCGTAGAAACTGGGTAGCTGACCAACGTAGCTAAGGTAACCTTGACTCGTCAGACAATAGTAGCCACAACTCAACTGCCATTATTGATAACATCACGACAACAGTACATTCTGGCAGATTAGACAATAAGATGAATGCCCAACGGCTGTTACTGTTATGTGAAGCACCACAAAGCTAATGTTGCTTACCTATCCAGCAGAAAGACGGCGACATCCACGTCTGTTTTCAGGTCTTTAAATTGGCGGAGTTCCCTCCACCGTCGGAAAGCAACACCAATGTTGACCCTGGTCTTCGCTCTTTCATAGTCAGAGCCCTTCTTTTTCACTTTCAGCTCCTCTGACCTTTTCTTTTGGGCTGTTTTTCAGCCATTGCTACTGCACATATTGTATACTTCTCTTACGCTAACTGTGCACGCTACAAACCTGTGACTCCTCCCCCCTCTGTCTGAGCAGCGCATGAGTATGAATGCCCTCTGGATGTGGGGGGGTGTACCCTGTTTTGGTAGGTCGGCCCGAGCCACAGTATTTACCTGCTGAAATTTAGAGCCAAGGCTGTGTATTGAAACAGGACTTTTTTCAACATGCTGTCAGTGGGGACATCTTGAGGATGGAGAGGAGAAATACTGTGAATTTGACAAATACTGCATTAGATTAGAAGATTAGAAGATCACTGACTACACCTTTTAAACCATTTTCCTGTAAAGCGACATGGTCAAATACAGCACAGAAATATTTACGCTGCAGCAGCCTGTTCTGAGTAGGACTATAACAGAGGGGTCAAGGCACACCAAAAGTCAATATATGAGTGCAGTTTTCAGGTATAAATGTAAAAAACATGTATTTGAAAATCTGAAACTACTATAAACAAAACAGTAAAATATGGCTTGATCATTTCTTTTGATTTTGGCCTTCCTGATTAACTCCTTAAAGCCTGTCCTATCATATTTGATGCATACTTTTATGATATGTCTGTCTAATCAGTAAGATCTCATTGAATTCAGATAAATAATAAAACATCTGAATACAATGAGATAAATGATACAGTTGACCTCGAATGGATTATCAGTTGCCAAAAACACCAAATGTATCATATGAGATTCCAAAATATATATGTTAAACTTATGGACTTTTTTATTCCATGAAAAAGTGGAATAAACATTGAATCTTCAAAAAATTTGAATTTTCTAATTTGTGTTTTCAGGCTTCAAAGGGTTAATCATGCCCTGAGATTCAAGAAATAAGTATTAATTGAAGAGGTTAGCCCCAAAGTTCACAAATGATATCCTTTTGACTATCACTAGCAAATGTGTTATAATAGTGTGATTATTCTGAGTGCAGTTTACCACAATCTGCAAGGACTTGGGTTTTGGCTAATTGAATACCATGTGAGACCAAATCTGGACATTGGTCAGGTGGCTGGAGTGGTGCCTGTTCACTTTTTGAGTACTTCTGAAATACCCTTGGGCAAGGCAACATGCACCAAACTTCTCAGGCCACACTCCTTTGTAGGCAACACCTCTCAATTGAAGCATATTCATGGGATCTGCATGTGCTTGTGTATAGGCATCTGTCTTTGTTTTCATACCATATTCAAGATTGCTTGAAGTACACCATCATCTTCTTTCATGTAGAGTAATTTATTTTGTGCTATGTAAGGTAGTTCATCTTTCTTCTCATATCATTTGCTTTTCCCTTTCAACTTTTATTCTCATATAAAGGAATCCAGACTGAAGTATCCCCTTGCCACACTTCAGAATCACCCTGAACGCTTCAAACTTCATTTATTACTCAATGAGTCCCCTAGTGGTCAAACGAGGTAAAGCAGCATGAGGAGGAATTCATAAATCCAGCTGCTGTTTGTTATAAATATAAACTGAAATTAAATACACCAGAGTAAAGTATGGAATAGTACTTAATATTGTATGACTTTTATATCAACTCATAACAAGTTTTATATTACCAGTCTACTGAATTAATTGGCCTACTTCTTCAGGATCATATGAGAAATAGATCTACGTTTAGGCTATTTTAGGCAAAATGACTGATTTATAAAAATTAAGACTATTTGCCGAACAATAAAAGTTTTATTAGACCGGAAACAGCCGCGTCTTGGCACGGGAGCCTGTAAGAAATATTTGTCTGGTGATGGAAATTCAGCTCAGGAATGCACTTTTTCCCTCCTCGGTGTGTGCGTCGCGGATATTCCTCTAACTGGCTGTGAGGTAAGACAACAAGGACGTCCCAGTTTGGTCCTACTGGGATCCTATTGGTCGAGACTGGAGCTCAGGAATGTCTTCAAAATGTTTAAATAGCTTCAGTATCTCCTGGAGAAGTCAGAGGAATCAGTCAAATCAACGGAATAGGAGCTGGACAGGAGCTCAACGAAGCTTTACAACTTTATACTTCAGATCTCACGAGTTTCTGCGAGAGTTAGCTGAAAGGGAAGAAGAACGGGACAAATCCCCGGAGAAGAAGGGACTTTTTCTTTTAGATTTTTAAAATCAATTTACTTGGAGTTTTTTGTTGTTTTTTTCTGAAGGTTTGTAGACTATTATATTTTTTATTCTAAATTGAAAATGTAGCTTTACTTTGTTCTCTAACAGTGTGTTTTGTGATTGTTTGGCTCAAATAGGGATCACCTCAGATATCAGGATGATGCTGTGCGGCATCTTTTTGCTGTTGATGCTTTGGAGTTGTGAGAGCGCAAGGCTGGCAGGTGAGAGTCTGAAATACCTTGTACAAGTCTGTTTTATATTTGGTTTCATTACTAACAAGGCTTTCTTTTCTATCATAACTTGTTATATTTTAAATGCTTATAAAGGAAAATATTATCTTTATGTTAGATTGGGAAGTTGGTCTCTTTCAAGTTATCCAGGTCTTCCAGCTTTTTTAGTTGTTTCTTTGGGTTTCAAAATAACTTTTTTCTCATTTTTGATTCATTAAATCAAGAATTTGTATAAATGAATTGGAGAATAGAACAACAGTCTTGAAATTGGAGCAGGCTTTATGAGAGTTGACAGAAAGAGCAGGCTCTTTCAAATATAAATCAAAACTAATCAGAAACAGTCATCTGTGTTAAGACATTAGTGATTTCTGATTTAAGTCAAAAGTTGATTCTTGTTTTTACTGTTTGTATAATTTTACCTTTATCATACTTTATCTGCCATTGCATGTCTATCATTGTGTTTTGTTGTCCCTTAAGTAGATCCAGGATCTTCTAAAAAGTTTTTTCAAGGAATTAAATTTGTCTACTTTTTGTGTTTCATTTGAACTCAATTTTCAGACAGTTCAGTTAAAATCTAAGTGGCTCATTGATAATGTTTGAAGATGCCTTTAAGATAGATATGCTCTGAATGGAAGAAATGCTCTGGTAAACTTTGCTTTTTGTCGTCTCATGTGCGTGGGATTTTCTGCATTTTGGTGCAGTGTCACACACATCATCATTATGGTGAATAATGATCTAAAATGAGGTTTCTCTTTTCTTTCCTCTGACCACAGAGAGTCGAGATGATAACAGTGTGTATGACTTGTTTGAGCTGGCCCGGGTAAACAAGAGAAATCATGGAGTGAGTTTGGTGAAAGGCGCAGATCCTTACAGCCCTGCATACAAGGTTCTGAACGCAGACCTGATCCCCCCAATCCCCGACAGCCCCTTCCGGGACCTCCTTGACTCCATCCAGACTGAGAGAGGCTTCCTCCTTCTTGTCAACCTGAAGCAGTTCAAGAAAACCAAGGGCAGCCTGCTGACCATTGAGAAGAATGATGGCTCTGGACCTTTGTTTGAGATCATTTCTAATGGCAAGGCGAACACTCTGGATGTCTTCTTCTCCACCTCAGAGCAGCAGCAGCTTGTGTCCCTTGAGGATGTAGATTTGGCCACAGGACACTGGAAGAACATCACTCTGTTTGTTCAGGATGACAGAGTACAGCTGTTTGTCGGGTGTGAGGAAATCAATGCGTTCGAGCTGGATGTGCCAATCCAGAGAGTGCTGTCCCAGGAGGTAGCTGACATTGCCAGGCTCAGGATTGGAAAGGGAGCTTCAAAGGACAAATTTATGGTAAGCTAAAGATTATTTAAGATGGATTAAGAGAAAAGTCATGCATATTATGAAAAATATTCTTATCTTGGACGTTTTGTATCTTGCAGGGAGTGCTTCAAAATGTGCGGTTTGTCTTTGGGACAACTCTAGAGGCCATACTGAGAAATAAGGGGTGCCAGAGTGGAGGTAAGTCTGAAAATAGAATACATATTGTCATATTTAACAAAGCTGCAGTGAGGAGTATCAAATGGTGTTGAAACAGACTGAAATTCACATCAAATTCTCTTTAATCCTAGTTTAGTAATTATATTAGTCGATGGGCTCACTTATACTTTTTTTCAAAAATGTCAAGTAAAATGGCATTTTTTACACACTGCAGAGCAAAAACTTAAATTCAAGATTATTCAGATGAACAGGATAAGACTAGAAAGAGTCAAGATGTACCACCTCATTCAAAGGTGAAAGAAAAGAATGATGACCTCCTCACAAGAGCTTTAAGAGATAAAATAGTGTGTTTTTATTACCCCAGACTAAGAGGGGTCTTAAATGGCTGCAGATACTGAGATGTGAATTGGTATGCAAATGAATTACTATATTGTATGTCTATGAACAAATATTCATTTGTCTTGTCTCCTACCTGCAGCCGCCCTAACTGATGTCATGACCCTTGACAACCCTGTCAACAACTCCAGCCCTGCCATTAGGACTGATTACACTGGCCATAAAGCCAAAGGTGAGACCTCTCCTCCTCTAACACACACTCTGACTCCATTCTTCAGCCCAGCTTTAAACTTAAAGGGTTAACTAATTTATTGGACTCTACTCTTTCCACTATTCAGATCTGCAGACAGTGTGTGGCTTCTCCTGCGAGGACCTTGCCGGCATGTTCAAGGAGCTCAGGGGGCTTGGTGTGGTTGTTAAACAGCTGTCGAATGAGCTTCACAAAGTGGTAAGCTCAGAGGGCCATAAGGGTTATGCTCTTTGGCATCATTCCTCCCTTCTTCTCCTTTTCTCGCAGCCTTTTTCTTCACATTCCCAGTGCTGCCACTTGTCAATGACTGTAATGACAATTTCCAGCCAAGCCGTTAATGAGTCCAATGTGAATACACAAATATGTTTGGCTGTCGCTCACATTTGCACTGCTTCGTTAGAGTCAAGCAATGTCTTAATCACAGTGTCAGTCAGTGATTCATTTGTACTGGAACTTTGGCAAAGTGAAAGTTTTCCATCCTCCATCCTGAGCAAAGCCCCCTCACTATTTCCCTCTTTTTTCCCCAGTCTGAGCAAAGCAGTATGCTGAAAAATCAAATGGACATCTACAGTGGCATCTGCATCCACAATGGCATTGTGCGCAAGGACAAGCAGGAATGGACTGTGGATGGCTGCACTGAGTGCACCTGCCAAGTAAGTGCCTTCACACTTACATGAATTCAACATTAAACTTTCAAAGGGATAGGTCAGTATTATTGAAGTCAGGTTGTTTACAATATCTGTTGATAGTTAACTCATCAGCCAAAGAAATAGTGATCAGCTATGCCCCTGTGAGGAAATGTCACAGGGGCTAGACTATACATTGCCGCAGAATGGGCCAAAGCTCTGCTTAATGAAGTGAATTTTATGTGAAAATAAACTAAAACATAAACAGCAGACTCATTCACAATACTTTACTTTTACACTTGCAAGCCAATTTGTTTGTACTAGCTTATGAATCCTTCCACTTGGAGCTAAGTTTTTCTCTTATATTTTATGAAATTACTCTAAAGCATCAATAAACAGCCTAGCCACAATGCCTCTTCTCTTCTTAACAAGGCAAAGCTGCTTGCTATCACTGTGGTTTATGTACTAACTATAACATGTAACTCATGCAGCCTCTCTTCAACAGTACAGAATTATGCCTCCAAGCACTTTGTTTAATAAAATAAGAATAATGTTAATGTTTGCAGCCCCTTTTAAAATCACTTAGCTCCTGTCATCAACACCTTCTAAAACCTGAACAAACCAGCATGATGCCATTTCCTCAACAGCAACATCAAGTTGAAGGGTGTTCACGTGCTGCTTAATTAGTTAGGTGTAAGAGGGGAAAAGTAGGAGACTGTTAGATAAAAATCAGTTCATTTGGGAAATGCAGCAATTAGCCTTGGAACAGCACCAGTAGTCAGTCAACCAGTCAATGCGCTCATTATCCCTGTACTAATTTCATTGTTTCTTTTTCCAGAACTCTGCTACCATCTGTCGCAAAATCTCCTGCCCTCTGATCCCGTGTTCTAATGCCACTGTGCCTGATGGAGAGTGCTGCCCTCGCTGTGAAGGTAAGCCCCTCTGTCAATCTACTGCACTTACTACAAACTTTCTTCATGTATTTCTCTGTTGTAACGAGTCCTGTACTCTGTCCTTTCCTCATTACAGCAAGTGACTATGCTGAGGATGGTTGGTCCCCTTGGTCTGAATGGACCCCTTGTTCTGTGACTTGTGGCCGTGGCATCCAGCAGCGTGGACGCTCCTGTGACCGCATCAACAGCAACTGTGAGGGCACCTCTGTCCAGACACGTGACTGCTACCCCCAGGAATGCGACAAACGCTGTAAGTCACCCAGCATCCTCCTCTCAGCCATTGTTATTGTAAATAGTCTGATATTTGGGTGATTCATGAATTAATTGTGCATGTGTTGCTCACAGTCAAACAGGATGGTGGATGGAGCCACTGGTCACCCTGGTCATCGTGCTCTGTGACCTGCGGGGAAGGGGTCATCACCCGGATACGCCTCTGCAACTCTCCAACACCCCAGATGGGTGGTATGGACTGCCAAGGAGAAGGACGTCAAACTGAAATCTGCCAAAAGTCGCCCTGTCCTAGTGAGTTCATCTCACCACCAAAAACTTGGTTTAGAGTCTTTTAAGTGAAACATACTAAATGTTATATTTTGCGATGTTTTCAGTAAATGGAGGTTGGGGACCTTGGTCACCATGGAACAGCTGCACTGTTACCTGTGGTGGAGGAGTCCAGACTCGCAAACGCCTCTGCTCTGACCCTGTTCCACAATATGGAGGAAAGGACTGTGTTGGGGATGCCACCATGGCTCAGCTGTGCAACAAGCAGGACTGCCCCATCGGTAGGTGTTTGAAATACACTAAAAATAAGCCAGTTCTAACTAGTTTTGTAAGTCTTTTGTTTGATTTTTAAAATTCAAGGCCAAAGACAGTCTTAGTATAGTGAGCGCTCTTAAATTTTGGATCTAAGACTGGCTGCTGTAGCACACTTCCTTCTGGATGAATAATGTATCTTGATAGCCTATTATTATCTTTAGAAATGGCACCCTGGCTCACTATCTTTTGTAAAATAGTAATTTTTACTCTCACAAATTAGAATTTTAGAGCATGGTTTGTTTAAAAGTGTTATAAACCATGCTTGGAATAATTACTTTTTTCCTGCAGTGCCATGAGTAGTTCCATTTTTGTCAGTTCGGGCCTTAAAAGTCATAAATTTGCCATCAATTTTTCTAATCTTTTTTATTTTCCCCACAGATGGTTGTCTTTCCAACCCATGCTTTCCCGGCTCAAGATGCACAAGCTTCCCCGATGGCTCTTTCAAGTGTGGCAAGTGTCCTCTTGGTTACACTGGAAATGGTATCACTTGCAAGGACACTGATGAGTGCACATTGGTCCCGGATGCTTGCTATACACATAATGGAATCCACCGCTGCGAGAACACTGAGCCTGGTTACAACTGCTTGCCCTGCCCTGCTCGTTTCTCCGGTCCCCAGCCCTTCGGGAGAGGAGTGGAACAGGCCACAGCTAAAAAACAGGTTTGAGGCTTTGCTTACATGCTGTGTTTAAGGTTTGTAGGCTCACCAATTGCAGTCTTTTTAAATTCTGTGTCATTTTCTCTAGGTTTGCAAACCTCGTAACCCCTGCCAGGATGGTAGCCACGATTGCCATAAGAATGCAAACTGTGTCTACTTGGGCATCTACTCAGAGTCCATATTTCGCTGTGAGTGCAGGCCAGGTTATGCAGGGAATGGACGCATCTGCGGCGAGGACAGTGACCTGGACGGATGGCCAAACACCAACCTTGTGTGTGTGGAGAACGCTACCTACCACTGCAAGAAGGTAGCCAGACCCCACATGGATGGAAACACCAAAGGCCATTATTATCCATCTAAGCTCCAGAATTTTCATGATTGTCTCTGTAACTACATGTTTTTGTTCCCCTGTAGGATAACTGCCCCAACCTTCCCAACTCTGGCCAAGAAGATCATGACAAAGATGGCCTGGGTGATGAATGCGACAATGACGATGACAATGATGGGATCCCCGATGATAGGGTAAGTCATAGCAGCAGTTTATTTTAGTCCCTCACTGAGTTTCACCTCAAAAACTACACATAGCAATCAGAAGTAGCCATCCTTCCTTTGGGCACTGGGAAGCCTCCCAGTTTAAATACTTCCACCATGGAGTCAAAGTGGAAAGGCAACAGTGGAGGAATACTCTAATTTGATTCCAAAATAAGGCAAGAGTGAGGACAAGGTGGCTTTTTGCCCATAATTCTTGGTGGGGATTTGGAAATTTGGGGGAGAAAAAATGCTGCGGTAAAAATTACCAGCTCACTTCCAGTGGAATATCACATTCCAGCAGAAGCTAAGAGGGAAAATAAGCTTTAAACAGTGCAGCTTTGTTCCTATAAATACATCCTCTTTGAGTAATAACCCATTCCAGAAACTAAATCCATCTTATGTTTCTTAAATCTTAGGACAACTGCCCGAGAGTGTACAACCCTGCCCAGTATGATGCAGATAGAGATGATGTTGGCGACCGCTGTGATAACTGTGTGTTTGAGGCGAACACCGACCAAACAGACACTGACAACAACGGAGAGGGAGACGCCTGTGCTGTTGATATTGATGGCGATGGTAAGACTTATCTCATAATTCTATCTGATGCATTTTCATAACATTAGAAATCACTTGCAAGATTACTAAGAAAGTTTGTTTATATCAATAGGTATTCTGAATGAGAACGACAACTGCCCATATGTTTACAATGTGGACCAGAGAGATACTGACAGAGACGGTGTTGGAGACCATTGTGACAACTGTCCTCTGGAGCACAACCCTGATCAGGTAACAGAGGAATTCACCTACCATTACAAGATGACAATCTGTATGAATCAATTAGAGAATAAATTTAGAAACTGATTGACAATCATAATCAACAACAGTATTGATATCAGTAACATTCTATGACTCATCATTTTAAACTTCTGTTCTAAAGGTCGACTCTGACTCTGATCGCATTGGAGACAAATGTGACAACAACCAGGATATCGATGAGGACGGCCACCAGAACAACCTGGACAACTGCCCCTACATCCCAAATGCCAACCAGGCGGACCACGACAAGGATGGCAAGGGTGACGCTTGCGACCATGATGATGACAATGATGGCATCCCTGATGACAAAGACAACTGCAGACTGGCCTTTAACCCTGACCAGGTGGACTCAGATGGTGAGTCAGGCTCAGCGTTGTGTCATTTGAAACAACAGTGTCCTGAAGCAGTTTTCTTGGATCTTCTTAGTGGTTCCTGTTATTCATCTTTTTAATTGACATGTACATATTTTCCCTTCAGGTGATGGTCGTGGTGATGTGTGCAAAGATGATTTTGACCAAGACAATGTTTTGGACATCTACGATGTGTGTCCCGAGAACTTTGCCATTAGTGAAACAGACTTCCGCCGATTCCAAATGGTTCCTCTGGACCCCAAGGGCACCTCTCAGATTGACCCCAACTGGGTGGTCCGGCATCAAGGCAAGGAGCTGGTGCAGACTGTCAACTGTGATCCTGGCATTGCTGTTGGTAAGTTAAACAGAAGACAGACCCTTATTGTAAGCACACACTGTAACAAAGTATATATTCTTAACCATCAATCATCTCATTTCAGGTTACGATGAGTTCAGCGCTGTAGACTTCAGTGGAACCTTTTTCATCAACACAGACAGAGATGACGACTATGCAGGATTTGTGTTTGGCTATCAGTCCAGTTCACGCTTCTACACAGTCATGTGGAAACAGGTCACACAAACCTACTGGTCCCACACACCCACAAAGGCTCAGGGCTATTCTGGCCTGTCAATCAAAGTGGTCAACTCTACCACAGGGCCTGGTGAGCATCTGAGGAACGCCCTGTGGCACACTGGAGACACAGCAGGACAGGTAAGAAAAGATTCAGGCTTGAAGTTAGACCTTAATATAAACTTTGACAGTTTTCTAATTCTAAGCTTCACATTTCATATTCTATCAGGTGCGCACTCTGTGGCACGACCCTAAGAACATTGGCTGGAAGGACTTCACTGCCTACAGATGGCACCTGACCCACAGACCTAAGACTGGACTCATTAGGTAAGCTTCATACCTACCAGCCCTTCCTTTTTATTCTATTTTATCTTTTGGAATAAGGTTCAATTTTTTAAATAAGCTAACATGCATGTATTTTCTCTTTTAGGGTGGTAATGTATGAAGGCAAGAGAATCATGGCCGACTCTGGAAACATATTTGACAAGACATACGCAGGTGGTCGACTAGGCTTGTACGTCTTCTCTCAGGAGATGGTTTACTTCTCAGATCTCAAATATGAATGCAGAGGTAAGCACAGTAGTGATAATGATAATAAAACTTTGTTTGTAATGCACTGTTTTAGAAACAAGGTATTTAAGCAATTACGAGGCAGCAGTTCAGATAATTTTAGTCCGATTTTCTAATTTAACCTTCATATTCTAGTGATAAATGGTCCTGACTGTTTTGGTCAAACATTGTTATATATTTATATCATGGGAGCATAATCTGAGACAGTTTCTGTGTGACTAAATTTTAATTAACAGATCAAAATACTGCTAAATTACATTGTTCCTATGAGATGCTATTGATGTTTCCACATGTTCCATAATACTCATTCAATGTAAGCGGGGCCACAGCTGTGGCAACTACCAGACAGCTGCCTCACAGTTTAGACAGAGCTTCTGACCGGGGTTTTGGGGCCTGTATTAATAAAATAATACATAAGTTTACCAACTTTTAATCTTTCGCTGGATATTTTGTTTTCGACACTTTGTTGTCCGTCTACACACATCCCTAGCCTGAAGGCCAGCAATGTATCCCAAACCTTCTACAAGCTTTAAAAGAGGTCATTGCAGTCTTAAAATTGGGTCTAAATCAGACTTAGTTTGGCATTCATTTGAACATTGTGATGTTTTAACATTTCAAAATGCTGATGATAAAATGTTTTACTTCATTCTTAACAAATCTTTCTTTTATTTTTTCAGATTCATAATCGGACCCCAAAGAGTCCTGGACAGACCCCGCCTGTCAGTCTGAGTATTTAAAACAAGAACTGGATCAGTATTTTTAAACTTTTCCTTTTGAAAAAATGCACATTTTGAGGAATGACGAGCATGTGAGCTGACCTCTGAACTTCAGGTCAAACGAAAGTTCAACAATGATTCTGCACCACTGCACCAAACTCGAGCAGTGAGCGCAGCTCTGCTCAGAAGAAATTGGCCCTCTCACTTTGTTGCTCTGATCTTCAGTGACGGGGGGCCAGTTTTTATTGCTTTGCACACCTGAACTGTTGTGGGTATTCCTCTGTGGAGGAGGGACCAAAGGAAAGAGCGTTCCGTGTTTTTGATTTTTCTTTTTTTGTAATATATTTTTGAGCATTAATAGATATCTGCTGTGGACTCTAAAGATAATATGGAAAAGGGTAGAAGGAGAACCTTTTAATGGCTGAGGTGTAAAAACCTTTGAAGGAACTGTTGAGGGACCGTGGACAGTGTGGACCGACTGTTACTATCAAACAGAGTGAATGTTGTTTGTGTGTTTGTGTGCATGTTTGCCACCCAGAGAGCATAATTATGAAGTCAGCCATTTTAGTTTATTGAATACAAGACTGCTCACCCAACTTTAATGTGGACCTTGGTCCCACATCCAACAAAGGTCAGGGCTGGCCCAGGATATCTGTCTTCTCAGGAAAAAGCACTAAAGGAAGAAGAGCACAAATTCAGGACAGCACAGGGGCCTGGAGCAGCACCACTGCTTTGGAACAGAAATTATTAGCAAATATTATGTAAATATTTGTAATATTTACTGACAGTTTCAAGGGACGTAACAGAAAGGGCCAGTCTATTTCCTGCAATGAGTAAACCTTTGTTCAGCATAGCTATCTGTATTTACCAGTTCATTTTTGCATCTTGCCTGCAATAGACATCTCAAATCTGTATCCCCCAAGTGGCAAGATGTGGCATTATTTTTGGCCCAAAGGCAGTAAAAAGTCAAACAATAGGCATCACTTACAAGAACTGAAATATTCTGCTTCTGCAGTGTGTATGACCAGTGTGCCTGAGCTTGCATGTACATTTCTGACAAGGGATAAATCAAAAGAAAACCCTTTATATGTACAAATATTACCTCATTAATTCTTTTTGTATTGAGGCCAGCAATACACGAGAATCACTTGTCTTCGAAACAGAGTATAAATTGGTTGGCTTCTTTTATTTTCAAGACTCTTTAATCATTTATATGCTGTATATAAGATATTTTTGTAGCGAAAAAGAAGCCCAAACAGGAACGTAAAGGAATTAAAGATGTGTTGATTTGACTGTGTTGTGCTAAATGTATGTATTTCATGTGCTTTTTTGATAAATTATTATGATTGTTTATGTTGAGGTTGTTTTGTTTGTGTAGATTTATGCTATTTAAATAATTTATCTCGAAGCGAAGCCTCATATGGAAGCGTTTCTGTCTGTATAAACTTATTTGCACACTGACATGAGGATGTCTCTGTTATTTTCTGTTTTATATGTGTCTTTTTTTAATTATTAGTGAAGCTTTTCTATAAACTTTGTATGATAGTTTCTAACAAAAGTGCTGTTTATACTCCGACCTGGTATTTTGTAATGTTAAGAGGACAATAAACATTTTAAAAGAAAAAAGTACTCTGGTTTTTGGTGTCTTTCTTTAGTTAATAACACTGAAAAGGGTTGACTTGTTGCAGCAAGCTTTGCAAAGTTTAAGTTCATCATACTGTAGGCATCTACTTTTTTTTTTGAAGTGTCTTTATTTGGCTTTAAAATTTTACTTATACAAACTGCATTGAAGGCGAGTTAAAACATTTTTCACTGGCTTGGAAAATCCTGTCTCTAATCTTTTTAAAAGGCCTACAGTTTCATTTACAGATCCTAATTTTAAGAAAAAGTGCAGTAGGTCAACAAATTACTCTGAAATCCATTCAAACAGATTGCATGGAACTTTGACGGCATCAATAAAGATGTTGGTGGTCAATATGAAGAGAACAAAAGAGGAAGTGGGTCTGCATTGGTGTGTAAAACTTTTCAATCTTGCCAAAAATTGGAGAAAGTGTTTCTGAAGACATGCTATGTCTCCTTCACTGTGCATAAATGAGAGTAAGATCAGGGGGAGAAAGGGCGGCACATTGCCCAACAGCATGAAAATAGATTTACTCCACGTGGAGGGGTCCTGCTTGAATCTTCCTGTGCTCGTATGGGTTTGCTGTTGAGACCCTGAGCACCATCTCCAACCAAATGACAGCAGGGAGAGGCTCCAACCCTAGAAGAGATAGACAGTTAAGATAACAGCTGGATGGATGGACACTGTAATCGACCAAATAAATACAGAATGACAAATATATGGGTATAGATCAGTGGTTCTCAGCGTTGAGGTGAGTCCAGATGTGTCTATGAAATTTGCACAATCATAGCTTAAAGCTATCCAACATCTGATGGATAAGTTCTGCATTTGTTCCATTGCTGATTGGCATAAAATGAAGTTAAATAGCTGCACTTTGTTTTAAAACAACAGTCCACAAAGTTAGTTGGAAAGAATTATAACTTTTGTTTTATGCCATTGGAAACTCTAGCTAACTTTGAATTTTAAAAAAATTATTTATGATACAAATATTTCAATAGTGATAAAGTCTGGAATCGTATTTAAGCAGGTAACCACATATTAATAAACATATACAGTCAGAATAGGCAAAGTGGGTCTTGTTAAGAGGCTTTTGGTGTGCCTTGAAATTTAAAATGAATGAATGAATGAATTTTGAATCACCTAACGTGATACATTTTTGTTCCATACCACGAAATTATACATTTCAATATATGACCAAACCATGTAGCTTGACACACCACCTGGACCATTCAATATATTTTACCAATCCATCTGAGTAACAACCCATAGAAAGTGTTTGGGGATGGGCAGACCCTTTCAAAAGCATATCCGGCAGGTGAAAGGACAATCATTTTATCAATCACAGTCACAAGCCAATCAGATGATGAAGCAGGTGGGTGCTAGTGCTGCAGTGTAAAGGACAGAACATAAGCCACTGTGTCAAACTCAAGGCAAAACATGTTGGAAAGGAATATATTCTTCCTTTTAAGAAGTCTGTAGTGTTACTTGTTTTTCGTTTCATAAAGAATACAGTCAAGAGCAAATCGAAGCTGTTAGCATCAATGCTAACCTCTGTGTGAGCAGTCACTTTCTCCTGTTGTCTCGCTTGTTGCTCTTTCTGCTCTAAAGGACCCTGACTGGCCTTTTCACTTGCTCACAATAATTTGTAGATTCGATCATGGCAAGATCTGTCTTTTTACAGACATGAGGTTGATCCACCTACACTGCAAGGTTACAAACCATGCCAATGTCCTTTTATTGATGCATTTGGTTATTCACTGTGCATTTTTTAACTGGTTTAAAATAAACTGTTCACAATTCTGCATGTGAAACACTAACTTAAAATGTTTGCACAGCAGTGTATTGGCTGCATTGGTAGTATGGTGGCTCATCAGCTTTTCCTTACAGCAAGAAGGTTGCCTGTTCAACTCCCGCTGTGAACCAGGGCGCTAACTGTGTGGGTTTTGCATGGTCTTCCAGTGCCTGTCTGGGTTTTCTCTGTGCACTTATGTTTCCTATCGTAGACTAAAAACATGCTTGTTAGGTTAACTAGTGACTAAATTCCCCATAGGTATGAGTTTGAGTGTGAATGGTTGTCTTCCTCTTAATGTGTCCCTGTGTTTGGCTGCTAACTGATTCAGGGTGTACTCCGCCTCTCACCCATTGTCAGCTGGGATAGGCTCCAGTCCCCTGCGACTCCAAAAGGGATAAGCATTACAGGAAGGATGTACAGCATATTTGCAAGTGAGTTTTGCAATGTTAGGCTACTGGGATTTTACCTACTACACTAGTCTTGGGTAAAGCTTTGATGTTGTGAAGCATTAATTTTGCAATGTAAGTGATACCATAATGTTGTTCCCAGCAAACACCTCTGTGCTGTAAGAGAGGAAAATAAACATCAGATTGTTGTGAGTACAACTGTGCTGCAGTGTTTCTCAGAAAATTCAACAATCATTAATTACTACATAAGGACAGTTATTAGTAATAATTTGACAACATTATTTGATATCATAATTATGTAGTTTATCATCTAAATCAGATCATCGTTTTTACAGAGATGTGTTGGATGAATTCTCTTTCGAAAGCCATGAGTTTGTTTATGTGGAATAGTTATTGCCTTTTGATCATAAAAAAGAATGTTAAAGCCTGATTAAAATTGTCAAATTTATATTCTGGTTTCATTTTCAAAAGAAATTATGACTCTTCCTGTTGAGTGGTTATCAATAGAGATGATAGCAATGGCAATTAGCGGTAACAATGACCACACACAGCCTGTAGCAGGTTAAGTGTTCTTTCCCCTCCAGTGTTAAAACTCCCTCTCAGCAACTTTTTGACATCCTGTCTCCTCTGATTGAAGTCCTCTACCTGCAAAAGCAAAAGCAGCCGAGCCATGCTGTGTGAAGCAACTGGAATCCATTAGCTGAGTCTGGTGATGCCTTGGAGAAAGGGTGTATCCTTGGGAGTCAATAGTAGGAAAACTCAACATGAAGTACAACCCACTAAAACAGGCACACTCAGATCTGATTACACATTACACAGGCATCTCCCTGCACCTTCAAACGATGGCGCTCCACGTGAGAGGCAGACAGAAGGAATCCTGCTAAGACAGGGGAGTGAACTTAACTTATGGTCACTTTCTGCAGCAGGACTCTGAATTGAAATTCCAAAGTTTTCATAAAAGTATCACAGTCAAACTTGTCAGAGCTGGTGATTCACACTGAGAAAAGAAAATAACTGCACCCGTTCATCATCAGCAACCAGAAATCAGACTGCGAACTGGGAGATTTCACAGGGCCAGAAAGAGCTGTAATCTCAGGCTCCAGTCGGGCTTTCTGCCAAAACAAAAAAAATCCAGACAGTCTCAGTGTGCCGCAGGTCTCCTTACATTAGAAGTGACCTCATTCTTACCATACTGAGCTCACTAAGTTTCCATTACCCACAGTGAGTGCTATATCTGCTATACTGAAATTATACTGTCAATTGCGGGGACAGAGGAAGAAAAGAAACTTCACCGAATGCAATTAAATCTGTCAAGAATGCTGCAAATCTTACAAACACATGGATTAAAGTTCGTTTAAGAAGTTTTAACAAGTTACAAAGTAGTCAACAATAAAGTGTGAAGTACTGATGAGCCTCAAAGCAGATAAGTGAGTTAGCACTTAGCATCTCAAGTGCATGGGATATGGGATCTTTCAAATTATACAGAGGGTCTGCAATAAAAAACATGCATACGATATTTTTGCTCAAGTCCAAACAATAAAAAAATACATTTTTCATGTTAAAACTCATCTTTTTAACCTTGCATTTTGGATGGATCAGCCTGATTTAATGTCTGTAATTAGACAGATTTATCTTGCCAAGCTTCAATCTACAATTGTAAGTGGCCCCAAGCAGTACAGACCAATCGGCATGCTTTCGGGCAGAAGACGGGGGGCGTGAGGAGAGCAGGACTTCTCATTCAAAGAGTTTCAGGAGAAAGCTGAAGCTGTTAGCATCAATGGTACAAATGTAAAGGAGTTAAAGATTCCACTTGCCAACTCTCACCATAAAATGTATTTATTTTTTCTTTATAAACTGTTAATATTTAATTCTGAGTATTCATGGAGACTCTGTGTAATATCGGCGCCCTCTGCTGGTGCCCGTGCAGACATGAGCGGTGCAACCTGTTTATTTCTGCCAGACTGCACCACTTTTCTCTGTGGTAAGTTCATGTATTTAAAAGCTCAGCTAAAATACAATATAAAAGTATGTTTTTCATGATAGGGGTGCTGTCTTTTCCTTTTGACATGTTTGAGATAATCTCTAGGACTACTGTGGAACTTTTCTGTGATTATATAAATTATTTTTGAGTCATTTATGCTCATTCAGGCATGTGATGTACATTGCTAGCTGAAAAGTAATGTCTGATCTCCATTGGTAGTATCCCTGACTGTTAGCTCAATTGTTTTTTGTTTTTTAAGTTTTAGCAATGTTGGAGCTTCTTGTAAAAGAGTCACTGTGAGAAACCATATATGCCTCTGCTCTTATCAGACTATACCACGCTTCTCTGTGAATAAACGACGTGGTGGTGCCAAAGCTGAAGACCTGTGCCGATATTATTCATCACACAACACTAGAGAGAGTACACAACCGCTACACAAACACTAAGCATTTCTTCATAAAGAGGATAATTTTGCTTAATTTCTGTAGTTCTAGCAAGAGTTTGTTTGACCAAATGGCTTTGGTTATATACTATGCACAGCAGCAGTAGCATCCACCTACTACATTATCCTATTGGCCTTTAATGACTAATTGGTGAAAAGCTTTTGAAAAGTTACATTTTCAAGAACACCTGCTACATGAACAATGAGCTTAAGTGTCACCTAAACCTTAAAGTTTGGGGGTTGTTGTCCCTTAACGTGCATGTTTGTCTAAAGGCTCTGACTAAATCATAATTTTCTGTCAAAATTGACATTTTACTATTTTGGTACGTATAACCACTGCCATAGAGTTGGCATCAATATGCTAATACACTGTCTCTGTTTGCAAATACTCTATTCCTAAAAAAGGATTGTGGCTGAATTAAATTGCAATATTAGATTTTAAAAATACCACACACAGAGACAAGATAGACACAATAACTTTGTCTGTATGGACAAAACCATCACAAATCAAAAGATCCCTACAGGAGCTTTAAATAAAACAAAGATCAGCATATAAATAGGGTTTGCGTGCACCCTTCTTGTTCTAAGGTGTCTGTTTAGATTTCCTTACTGATACGGCTGAGGGTCTTACTGATAGCTCGGCTCTGGTTAAGAGGGGTTTGACCTTAAAGGCTCACCTGGCTGACATGTTTTCAGTCCAGAGGAATGTGAGATAATTTCTGCCATTTACACAGGGTCAGCATGCATGAGTGGGGTGGAGAGTGAGACAAACAGGCCCGTAGGTGTCCTGTGCCAGGAGAGACAGGGAGAGGACATGCAGGCAGGACCTCTATAGGCCGAGGGTCAGCCAGGTGCAGACTTGCTTCATATCAACAGCTAAAAAAGTCTCCTAAACAAACCAAAAACATAAATCTCAAAGCTGGATATCTTTTGTTGGTAGGATCCAGTTTCTTTAAATGGGAATCGTGGTAAAGTGATCACACAGGGTCAAATTACAGAGGACCCTTTAATCTGACCCACTCTGAAGCAGATCACCTATAGAGGCAGGAATGAAAGGAATGCTCGGAGCTGAGCTGAGATGAGAGCAGACGCCATCTCTATGTCTTCATTCACAGAAACACAGGATGTTTGAACCTGCTCGACCATCTGAGGAGGTTTGAATTCAAACTAGGAACTAAAATTCATCCTGTTTTCAAAATGGACATTTTACTGTCCATTTACTATTACTACTGTCATAATAATACTAACTCTATACCCTTAATAAAATTGGACATAGACTATTGAAGCAAGGGGTTTAAAAATAAAGTATAACATGAGACCCAATTACCCTGATTTCTGAGTTCAAAATATAATCGATTATTGCACATTTTGAGTAAATATTTGTGCTACGTTTTACAAAACTCCCGACAGATATTTGTAACATTTTATTCAAAAGCAAGGCCGTAACATGAGATCCTATTACTTTAACCTTGACCCTTTAGTGGGTGCAGTTCATCCTTGAGTTAAAGTAGATAATCATGCAAAGTTTAAAGAAAACCCCAGAAAGTATTGTTTGGATCTCATTCACATGTAAGGGATGAAAATAATGTCCTTGGCCTCTGACCTCAAAAATCTAATCAGCACATCCCATAGTCTCAGGCTGTCTCAATATCACCCTCTGCACACTAGTACTACCACTGCTACTTCTACTACTACTGCTTACTGCATACTGCAGACAGCATTTCATGGTAGTTTGTGGCACGACAATATAACAACTCTTATTTTGTAGTGTGCCAATCAGTTCTTCTTCTTCTTTTTTTTTGTTTTCTGTAGTATGGCAAATATTGAATGAGGCTCATTACTGCCCTCTGCTGGGCCGAGGTTTGGATCACAGCAACTATTTCTACAATACAAAAGCTATATTAAACAAATATAAGTAGACATCATTCTTTAACTAAGCAAATAAAGCTTTGTGTTTTCCCTCCTTAATCAAATAAATGTAGCTGATTTCTGTTTCTGGTCATGAAAAAAATGTGAACAGAAGCTTGCTAAGTTCCTGGACTAAGACAAGGCTTAACAAGTGATTTATTTGGTCTTTCATGATTTTTGCCAATGAACACACAGAAGAGATGTGTACCATCTGTTCAACTGCTTGAAAAATAAAAATTGACTGAGCTTTAACTACATATTTTTATATATGTAACAGAATCAAAGCTAAAGCTAATGTTGCCCAGGCTGGCCATTCACCATTTTGACCTCTGGCCTGTTGGTGCGTTGCATTATGAGTAACAATAGCATGTGAGCTAAAGTGGTCTGATGCACATTGCTAATTTTTCCTGAGGTTGTATGACACCCAGGTATACAGCAGATTTAGCATACTGCTTACTACACAGGCCTACTACACTTTCGCAAAAAGTAAAGTATGCAGTTTTGAAAACAGCTTCAGTGTTCTTTCGATATAGTGTTAAAAAATGCCCTGAGGTGTTCCGACTTCACCAAACAGACCTGCTGCTGTCAGCTGAGTGTTTATATAAGCTGACAGAACATTCTGTGGCCACTGTACTCCGACAATTACACTTAATGACAGCAATTTTCTGTTCTTGTATATGATAGGGTTAATACAAAGGGTTGCCCTGCTGCTCAGCTTCCTCATGCAGAGTCATTAACACACATAAAAACAACAGGAGGGCTATCCAGCAGGGAATAAAAGAAGTGGAGACAAATGAGGGTCTAAACGGAAGATGTATTTATGCACAGGTTGACCCTGTGCCAAAAATTCTGTTTTGTTCATACGTACACTTCAGTCCATGGGAAAACATCTGGATATTGTTCAGGGTGAGAAGCAAGTGTCAACACAAACAAATAATTTAGTCTACATGATGACGCTAACAGTGAACAGTGAGATCGCAGTGTCCATGCCTCAAGTTCTTTCTGCACACATGTATGCTCTCATATGTTACGACAGTCAATGCATCTAATTAAAAAAAAGCATTAATTTAAGGGCAAAACCGTTCCTCATATCATCAGGTGCAATCAAGAGACAGTCTGTCTTGGCATTTAATCTATTCTTTCTTTTATTGGAAGAATATTTTGGATGTTCATGATCGAAAGGGCTACAAGACGTTATCTTATCCTCACCATAAATTGTATTTATCCAAATCCATAATGGTATTTCTCTACACTGCAACGGATTAATACATCAGTAAAAATCCAGAATCTCATCAGCGGCTTATGTTATTTATGTTTGCTTGACTAAATTGTCTTTGGTGATAATGATACAGTTTCTTATTAAACATGTTTGGTCCAGTGATTATGTATCTTCTGACAGAAGTTCTTTTGGTGGAACTTTCTCTTGGGCCTTCTCTAGGGTCTCTGTATCCAGAGTGCAGCTCTCCTTCAGCTCACATTCATTCAGCAGACTGAGCAGTTGCTCCTCGGAGAGGCCTGGTGAATCTTCCTGCAGGAAAAATGCAAAATTATGTCAAATAAAAAGTAAGATCTTGGTTAGTCATGAAATTAATTAACAAAAAATAATGGTGACGCCTCTGAATAAGCACTGTGAGCGAACAAGATTATCAGTGTCGGGGTTGACTATTTCTTTCAGTTACATTTAATGTCTGAAAGTTATGCAAAGGGAGTGATGAAGATGTTTGCATTTGCACCACACTGGTGATTATTTAGAGCATAATCAGATGTGTGGCTAATTAGCCTTGATTTAGAGCAGGTGTGGTCAACTGATATGTACCTGGGTCTCACTGGTCTGTGCTGACTTATTGTCTCACCATCTGAGACTGTGAGAGCCTCTCTGTTTCTTGAGTTGCTGTTTTGTATTTGAAAAGTCTACTTAAACTGTAAGAGACACTAGTGTGTGCTTTTATGGAAGTTTTCTCCTGCCCTCAGAAAGATCAAGAACAAAACTAGATTTTATCATTCACTCACTGGTTGCCTTGAAACACCTACAAGTTAATATCTGTTCCATGATAAGTAGCTGGATGGAAGGGAGATAGTGGGTTGAAAGCAAGAGCACAGCACAGATGCAGGGCAAAGCTGGCAGACACGCAGCAGAACCAGGTTTGGAGATATAAACCCACCCCTCATCAAATGGAGGCATATTTGTTTAGTGCTTGGGTAATTTTACTCAACCCGTCAGGCACCGAGACAGGCACTGGCATTTGAAGATATAATTATGTATGATCACAAAGTAAAACTCACTCTTACCAATAGAAACTTATGACCCTTTAAGTAAGATTACACAGACATATTTTCTTAATCATCTTGTCCCTTTTGTTGAGGTTACTGAAAAAGTCCACTTTTTAGGACACAGATTATAACCAGCTTCAAAACAAAAATTTGCTAAGTATTTTGGAACGTTAAGCTATCATTATTCCATCATATGTCGTGTCATTTTTTAGGTTAAAAAAGCAGCCGGTAGAAAATAATATGTGTCTGGAAATATTTTTAATCCACCAGCCACAGTGGTGGAAAAATGTTAATTTCCAACCCCAATAAGGAAATACTTCCAACAACTCACACTCACTTTAGGATGCACAATTAACATGGTCTAGTTCTACTACTAGGCCCCCACACTTTACAACATATCAAGCACAAATCACTTATTTTTGGCTTTTATACTGTATGTCAATTTTTCAAAAGTGACAACAAAATGTTTCACAGCTTAAGTGTGGTGTCTCCCTAACTTTCTCCCTTCATTTGATCTCACTTCAAACATCTTTTCCTGGGCTACAAATTCACTTCTTGACAACTTCAGACAATGAGCCGTATTAATGCCTGACCTGTGATAACAGAGGCAGTTCATAATGATAAACTTCCCTGCTGCTGTATTCCTCTGCGCTTAGTTGGAAGCTATACAGGAAAAAACACTTCCAGTAGATCTCACTGTTGTTTTTGTACTGATAAGTCGGATTCCTCTCTTTGGGAGTGCATGTGAGTTCAAGAAGGGGCGCAAACCTTCCCAAAGTAGGTTATGAGGAAACACATCTAAATAAATGTCAAAATCTATTCATGAGTGATCTGATGACTGGCAACTGCAAAAGCAGTTTCTTATATCAAACTCTTTGGCCTTGTAAACCCTTAATTCTCTTATCATTTTACTAATAAGGTGAGACGTGACTAATTTAGGCATGCATGATTGCTGATATTCAATGCCATGTCTAAGTGCAAGAACGTGTTACTTTATTTAGACAGCTGAGACTCAGCACTTAATTTGTTCCAGTTATATCAACTTATTGCCTTTCATGACACGAGCATTAAGCCAAAAACGTGTCCTGGAAAGCTAGACCATACATGTCTGAATTGTATATAATCACTGTCCTCATTCTTTCAGCGTGCCATAGGGAAACTCATTTTTCTTAGTGGTTATCCTGCATTGAACCATATCTTCATGACCTTAAAGGAAATATCTCTGTATTATGATTCTGATGAGTGTTGTAAGGCAGTTTGACAAAATCTGTTTGCCATTTAAGGAGCAAAATACAAACACAACCTAAATATAATTCCAATGGGTCCAAAGTTTTAGTAACATAAATAAAGCAAACCCAAAATGTCCACAAATATCAAGCAACATCTAAAGATGACCTACAGTGTGCTTCATAATTTCAAGTCCAGCAGTGGTGCTTTTCTAATTGTGGTTTTTGCTCAACTCAGCTTGACCTTGCATGGTTTTAATACTACCCACTTAATTTTCCAATATAGCATTGACTTCTATGTCATGGCATTGTCAACGTAAACAGGGATTCTAATGGCAAAGCTGTGGCAATATAAAGAGCTACCAATTATTGGCCTTACATCAAGGAGATTAATTCTGTGATGAAGCAGACAATGGTAGGCATTTCACATCTTTATCAGATTCCTCAACTTGTGGCAAAACTTTGACTATTCATGGTCAGCAGAGTCACCACGTCAGAGGATATGAAAAACTACCACATGGAGGAAAGCCCCATAAGTCTATCCTTTCATTTCTATTTTTGGGATGCTACCTGCTTGCAATGCTTAATCCAGCTTGTTCAACCTTTCCCCCCTGATCCCTGCAGCATTTTTTTATTTATTTGCTGATTGATTTCAAACATTACCTGACATAAAAATTAACCTGAGGATGCGATATGGTCAACTTGGTTAAAGGAGATATATCATGCTGATACATGTATTTAATACTTACATGTAATATAATACATTTGAAAACAAGACCTTGCACCCCCTTAATTTTAAAAAAATTAGATATTGTATTTTTTCTGATATCCTAGAACGAGATTTGATGCCTCTGAAAATAGGTCATTGCGAGACGTCCACGAGATTTCAAACGTCGTGACGACACGAGGTACCTTTCTTTTTATTGGAGTAATCTGATAAAACACTTCCTCCTCTGTGATGTCCGTTTGCCACAAAACCGTCACCGAGGAACACATCCACCAGCAGGGGTATATAGGTCCCTAGCTCACATTCACTCATTACCAGTCCTGGCCTGTAGAGGGACTCAATACGCCGTCGCCGCATTGAGCCTGCCGGAAAATACAGTAGAAGAAGAAGGACAGGCTGGCTCAGCCCCCGATAGAATTGACCAATCAGAGCACAAAGGGCTGTGACGTTGCGAGGTAACTGTAGGTCATCCTGAGATCCGAGTGTTTCAACGAGAGCTTCATAATGGCGTAAAATGAGGATTTTGAGAACGCTATTGTGGGGCAATGAAGGAACTAAATGACTTGTACTGAGGGCAGAAATGCTTTACAGGCATCCTAGTCTGGCATAGTGAAAAGGAGAAACAAGCATGATATGTCCTCTTTAAAAATCATTTGGTTATCCAAAAGCGTTTTTTTTTTTTTAAATGTCAGCCCAGGAGTTCCCAGAGTTTCATGTGTGGGACAGAGGACCCTGATATAGTGTATCTCTAAAGACTCTGCATTAATGCTGCGTTGTAAACCTACATTTCAGGAATTGTGTCACTCATGTATCTACTTTTAATCTCACCTAGTGACATTTCTTTCTATTTTCATTCAAAGTTTTTTCCTTGTTTATTTATTAATAATAGGTCAAATAAACTTTTTGATCTTTCAACAATTTTCATCATTATTTTTATAAACTAAACTCACAATCCCCCTCATGGTGTCTCACGACCCCTTAAGTAAGTGTGCACACATCAAGAGGGTTTTAAAACAAATAAACAAAACAGCGAATACACAACAATTTTCTATGGCAAGAATGTCTTAAAGCATTTTTGGTGCATTCCCAAACAACCGAAATGATGCTGTCCCATCCAGCCAAACCCACATTAGGTAGGTGAGACAGCATTAAAACAACCACAGACTTAACAAAATTAAGCCTTAATCCGTCAAGAACATTTTGGTTTATGTTTCTCACAGACAAACAAAAAGACTTGCAAAAACATGAACATCTTTGTGGAGGTATACTAGTTCGTCAATTTTCTCACCTCATTAATTTCAGCGCCTGCCTCCTGTTTGTTAATTGCTCTCCTCACCTATTTGATATAATACCAATGAATGCTCAAGCTGTGAGTTCAAGAAGAAATGCCAAGTACCTCAGCTTCTGCTTGGAAAAAAGATTTTAATTATATTAAGCCAATAAAATAAATCATCTTTTGTTATCTGCCCCATTCAGCACTGTCACAACCAACCTTGATTATCCCTTTATGCTTATATTACAGATTTGATATGTTGCTGGTAACAATCATGCACAATTTGTGCTGTTGTAGCGATGTTAAATTGAGTTGTTACTGACACAGCAATAAAATGGAAGTCAAGGTACCTGGTATTAAAAATCTATATTGAATTAACTCCTGCACCCAGTAAATATGTACAAATACTGTGTGTTGGCAATGTTTTGATACTGATTCATTTTCTCCATAGAATCTGTCCAACAAAACAGATAAACGTACTTTTGTCTGTTTATCAAAACAGTAGATGATTTATCATGTACTAACATCTGGTATTTGAGAAGTCCTGGAAATTTTGATAACAGCAATATTTTATTTTAACACATTTCAGTAGTCATAAACAAATACTTAATCTTGTTTATCCAACTCTGAAATTCAGGCATAGCTCTGGCACTTTGGCCACAGACAGAAAAGATATTTTAACCTTGCAGTTTGTTTTCAGCTCTTCCATGTTTCCTGCTGGGACAGAATCACATTCCTGTGTCTCATCTATCCTCACTAACTGAAGCTCATTCTCTTCATCGATCATCTATATTCCTCTTCTGACCGGACCACCCTCTGAAAACCCCCCAGACCCCTCGTGAGGACCCAGTTGCTGATATAGATCTCTACCAGACAATCCTGTCCATGTTCAAAGTCCTAATAACAACCCTGAGGTCATGGAAGGTTGGGCCGTGTTACTCATTTATGACCCCTGCAATTACCCAGGCGCTGCACATCATCACCTACCAATGAACGGAGGACCAGGAGCACCAGGGACACATTCCGGCCTGGACGATCCCTGCAGCGCAGCATGTTTTTGTCCTTTGACATGCATGTAGCAAGATCCAACCCTAAGGCTGTGGACTTGACCTTCAACTATCGATGGTGTAGAGAGATGAATAAAACCCATGTGTGTAGTTTTTGTGTTGAATGGAAAACAAGCAGGGTAGACAGCTTTCCTTCTATTTGACCTCTTTAACAATTAAAAGATGTAATTTAACAACTTTACCACAAAGTTACAGAAACACAAGTGGGTTATTACTGCAATTTGGGGCAGATTGCATTAAAGAATACAATAGAATCTCTGTGTGAGGGCTTTAGGCCTCTGAAGAGAATATCACTGCAACATAGAAAGCACAATAACGCATTAAGAAATTGTTCTTGTTGGTTTCAGAAGTAATGCGTTTGGTAAATCCTAATCAGATTAGCCTTTAGTCAGAGAGGAGATTTATGCAAAGTTGGATCAAAGTACATTACAGCATTCTTGGGTTTCTGCATTCACAGGCTGGGGATGATCATGAGACACAGAGACCTTCAACCCTTCGACAGTCAACATTACTTCACATATAAAACCATTTGACATAACTATAAACAAAAAGTTGGTCAAAAAGCAAGGGTTTTTGAACTGTTTAAATAGGAGAGGGTCCAGCAACAACCTGTTTTGTCTAACTTAGTAACAGTTACTAAAAAGGTGGGGTTTGATGTACCATAATTTCCTGCAAATGACGAAGGATAACTTCCTGGAACTGGCAGACTTGACAACAGATCAACTATTCTCAGGAGCAGGGGATGAAATAACACCCAAAGATCTTTATTTCTGTTCATCTGAAATCTAATTAGATCGGTCTTGATTCAGACATTTGTCCACAGTTTGATTAAAAATCTCCTCAAGGCAGTCTTAAGATATACTCAATGACCTTGACTTCAAAGCTCACCCTCTTTGAATCTAAAAAGACTTTTAAGCTGTCTCCAGTGTGGAGGCAGAAAAAAACAGAAGTCAGTAGTCAGACATGTGAGTGTTTCAGTGTTCATGAATGTGCCAGTAAAAAGTGCCCAACTGGCTCGAGCATTAATGGCCAGAAATGCCTTTAACCAGCACCAGCCAGCTGGATGGGAACCTCAGTTAGATTTTCCAGTGGAGGGGAGCAAGAGGAGATGGGGGAGAAAGTGTTTTTACTGCTTTGACAAAATGCTGCGACTCTCTAAAGCTGGTTGACCTCAGGTGCCCTTAAAGCTCAAGAGGCCAAGGGTGTCTATGGGTGAGTGAAACGTTTTCCTCTGTATGACTGAGCCTACTAAACGAATGTGTTACAGCCTCTAGAGCTCCTAGAGTTCACTCCTTCATATGTTACTTCTATTCCAGTAAAAAAGGAGATTATAGAGCTGTGTATCGAAGCAAGCTGTCCAAACAAAATACGTGTTATGTTTGATTGAGATGGTTCCTTTTCCTTTCGTGTTATCACCAGAATAACAATGTTGAGCCAGGTTGAATATTCTTCAACACAAACTTTATCAGTTTCATTCTACAAGGAAACGGATGAAAACAGTGGAAGGATATAAACCTGATAATCTGCTTTCTTTTTGCAAGCATCTTTAGTGATAAATAGATATCTTCATTATGTGGGGTTTATTCTTTGATGGCCACTTTCCAGTAAAAAGAAGTATGCAACCTAGTGAGCGGCCACACTTGAAGCTGGTTTTGGAGTTCCTCCCAGACATACATCCTCTCACATAAACACGTGAAATACAAGCTGGAGGTGGAAAATCTATAGGCTCACTTACCTGATGAAATGAGTGCTTTGAGAGGTCAATGGAAAGACTACGACTTTGTGTTATAATAACAACACTAAGACCGGACAAATGAGGGATACAGTTTCCAAAAAAAAGGTTCTACCTTCTGATTAGAACAGAACACTTAGCAAATAGGGATGGGTTTTGGAATGTGAATTATGACACCACACAGTAGTATCTGCTACAATATTTCTGGATAATACAATACACCTGGCACAATACATAAAACAGTATGATGCAGATAGGCATTCTACCCTGGCTTTGATAAGGGTAAGAGAATAAATGCAAGGCAGTGCTGCATCAATTAGTTTATCATACATTATTGGGAAGTTGTATGACTTTGCCCTGTGTTATTGTTGATTTCCAGTCATACTGTTCTCATCCTTGCCTACATCAACCGAACCCCTTTGTTCCCTTCTGACAGCCATAGCTTTACAAGTCTACAAATGCACCAGTTCAGTATCTCTGTAAACTAGAGGTGCTAAGAAAATATGTAAACTAGAGGTGCTAAGATAAAGCACACCTTGGACGAGGCATTTCCAGTATTGCAAGCTGGTAAATGGTAAATGGACTTGAGCTTATATAGCGCTTTTCTAGTCTTTGACTACTCAAAGCTGCTTTACACCGCAGGTCACACCTACATATTCAGAGCCATTCGCTCTCACATTCACTTCACTGATGGTTCAGTGTATCTATGTTAGTTACCCATCAGTATCTCTAACACATTCACGCCCTTTCATGCCCATTTACACACCACTGACGCAGCAGTGGGAGCAACTTGGGGTTAAGTGTCTTGCCCAAGGACACATCGCCATGTATCACCAGGAGCTAGGCTTGAACCTGCAATCTCCCGATCACTGACCAAGCACACTATCCAACTGGGCCACCGACGATTGCCCAAAGTATCGCTGGAGGGTTAACCACACCCCATCGCGGCTGTACATTGACTTTGCATGGAGAGTGAGTGCGGAGGATGCTCAAGTCGTGTTTGGTGTGTAGGCACCTTCAGAAACATGAAAAAGTGGCCTGTCTTGCACTGTTGACGATTCCTTAAAAAAATCCTGGATGCCATGAACAACATTCCCTGAAATATCATCAAAATCCACTCAGAATTTTCAACGTTATCTTGAAATGTTAGTAGTAAGTACCAGCATGGTAGGCAGTAAGAGTTTGAGGTGTTGGGGGGCTAATTGGACGAAACACTTATGACATGTGGTCCCCACCTGATGACCCCAGTCATGCTCTGGCTGTTTCGGCTCATCAGTCTATGTGGTGGAGTAAGAGGGCCAGTAGTGGGCCATTTGGTAGAATAGATGACATTGGCATTGCCACTGGAGCATGCATGAATGGAGCCCTGAACAGTTAGGTAACTCCTCAGAAATGTATGTAGCTGCTAGTGAGGTTAGGGGTCTCTGCACTGAGAGCTTATTTTTTCAATGTGGCACAAATATAACAGAAACATAACCACCTTGGCAAGGCAATGAAATTGAAAGAGCTTACTCTGACCTGGGCCATCAGAGTATACATTTTAGCTTATCCCTAGCCTGCTAGATCTGCACCCATTCAAAATCAGAAGGCCCCCATCCTGCCACCCTATCTGGGGATTTTACTGAGGGTAACACTCATGTTACTATATCTGTATTTTTCTAAGACAGATTTTCTTTAATGCACCCATTCACTGCTGTACTTTAGATTGAATTCCTCACTGTGAAAAATAGCAGCACACCATCAAGGAAAATTCTTCAACATGGTTGCTCATGACCCTGACAAATGAATGAATGAGTAATAAAATGATAAGTAAAGAACTTACTCCTAAGGCATTAATTTTCATCAGTTTTATTTGCATATAAGGGTCATAACTTTCACAGTTCTTATCATCAGACTGACAGTTTGATATGTTTCCCCACCTGGATTCAGGTCTAGCTGGATGAGATTATCTGTCTCAATCTGGGTGGTAGCCACACAAAATCATGAGCAGAGGTGTGTTAACCCTGCCACTCAGCAGCTTGACTTGAATTTACTCAATCACTTGACTTTATGCAGTCACTGTTCCTCTCATTCCTAATGGACCTTTAAAGCTCCAACATTGACTGTGTGATCCGTGTGTGGTAGGGGACACAAGTTCCTTGCTGTGGTGGAGTGTGTTCAAGGTCACGGTTGCTGCTTCATGTCATTTCCCACCTGGAGATGTGTCTTACAAAGCAAGAGCTGTTGGGCCCCACAGCTATCTGCCCTGTAATGGACCACCACCTCTGCACTGGTCACTGTTGGCTCCCGTACACTCAGGGAGCAGGACCAGTTACCACAAGCAACCACAAGTGTGGGCTGCTGGGCTTTCAAGGTCAATGACATCAGACACATACCTCGGCTTAATCGGCCACAGAGCCAGGGGCCAGTCCTTCTCTCATATGAGAAAGAATTCTATTCAATACAAACTATGCACTGCTTTTAAAAAGTTTCCCCAAATCCCTATCGTTTCTTGCTAAAGCACACTGATGACATCACTGGGAAATGTTGTGGTTGGAGAAAGAAAACTAATTTGTCAGATGTCAGATATTGTAGATAACTTAGATTATTTGCTCCGGGGGAACTCCTGGCTGAATGCCAATCTCCTCATTTTACCCCGTCATTTCATGCATGGCTCCATGCACGTGTTCTGCATGAAAAATCATATACATGTGCTCACGAATTACATCTGCCTCTGGCTATTATGACTGAGCCAAAAACTGAATGAGACAAAGTTCAAATTTAGTGGGAATTTGCACTTGAAGCTGACCTTCTTTGAGGAGGGTGCATTTTCTGTACAGATATGTCTCATAAGATGTTCTGCCAGATTATTTGTTCATTAAAATGATTTAATACAGTGCTTTTAAAAGAGGGTGTGTGCTGTTTTCCCTGTAAGTATAATTATTTTTAGTTGACTGAATAGAGGTGACTGTAGGTCAACTAACCCATGTGTTCGTGAGTACGATATTTCCCAAATGCTGACTTGCTCTAACCCAAAGATTTGGCTACATTAGTCAGAGGTTAAAGGTGCAGTGTGTAAAAATTGGCATTTTAGTGACATCTAGTGTTCACATTTTGGAATGAGTCTGTCTGTTACTAAAACATCACATCACTACACAACAAGAGCCAGAGAAGACCAAAAACACTTTGTGAACAGCGCTACATTTACAACAGTTACAAGGTGAAGGTTTTTACATTTGTATTTGCAACTGTTGTTTTTATAGATTATAGGTCAGTTTCGATGTTGATGATAGGTTTTGTGAACTTTATGTAATACTAGCAAACAGTAGCATATTTAAAAATCACATTTTGCTTTTTTTGTCCCCAAACCCACCAGTAGACAACATGGCGGATTGATATCTCCGCCTCTTAAAAGGGGAGACGCTCAGTACATAAATATAAAAAGCATTTTCTAACTTAATAAAAAGACAACAAAAGTTTTACTGGGATGATTGTACACCTATTTCGATGGACTCTACATGCAAATAGAAACATTACATCCTATATTCACCACTATATTTGGTTCAGTGAAATGCTACCAACTTCTACACACTACACCTTTCAATTCATGCGGCATCATGCTCATCTTAACTTGCAGTGCAGCTGGCATCGCCTTATGTCTGTAATCAGGCATATTCATCCAAACTACAACGACTGTGCTCAGCCCAAAGCAACATGGCTGAAACAACGTCCCTTAGAGCAGAAAAAGATGGGAGCTGTGAGCAAGATGATACAAAGATTAGCCTAGATACTAACAGTTTAAGTAGCAGTTTTGTTAGATCTGGACTGTATTTCTTAATTAAATAAAAAAAACTAATCACAAATCAGAAAGCACTACAAAACATTTGTTTTAAGTGGCTCATGTACGTTCCTATACATTGTGGCAATTGTGCCAACCTACCACATTTCTGATTGGCCTGTGATAAATTTGATTGACAGAACAAACATCCAGTCATCTGCCAAAATCCTCCTGAATGGTTCTGCCCATTTACAAACTTTCTTTACTCTGTTGCATAGGTGGTCTAGAGAATATTTTAAATGGTCCATCTGGTGTGTCAGGCAAGTGCTCATCATTTGTCCATTTTGACACAGAGGACCAACTTAACTTGGATATTTGAGATCAAGTTTAGTGGGCCTTATGTTCTTCCCTGGCTTGTGAGATTTCAGCTAATTACACTACCAGGAAAAGAATAGCCTCTCCTCTTGACCCCTCACTGTACTGTCACTTTTACAATTGTGTTCTTAATTGAGGCAAAAAGCAAGCAGATGTTTATTATTTTTAACATCCATTTTCCATCATTCTGTAGTGTTCTGTTTTACAAAGATGAGCTAAATATATCTCTTCTAATATTTGAATTTCACCAGACCCATACTGAGATCCTGTCCAGAAGTAAGTCAATCAACATACCACAAACATCAGCTTTACAAGACCTCATCAATGATGGTGAGTAAAAGTACTTCTTATTTTCTGCTGCACAAGTAGTATCCAAGAGAGAAAATAAACTATTGCGGTGAACCCTTTTTTGTCGAATTGTCTCTATTTCATGAGATCATAAAAAGAGAAAACAAGAGCAGACAGCGTGACAAGCCAAAGGCTAACAGCCAGTAGAAATAAAATAGAGGAGGGTCATGGCTTCTTTTTATTTGTGACCCAAGCTGGCCTCCAGTGGAAGGCATCCCTCTTATTTCATGGCATTATTTAAAAAACTTAACTGACCTTAAAAAAGAGTCTATATAATTAAAAAGATGACCAACTTAATGCTGTTATAATGCTTCCTTTTTGTGGTTGTCTTTGGAATGAAGCCAAAAGAAATGTCAGGAAAAGAGGCGAATGTAACTGTAACAGCCTTGAAGAACTGGAGTTATGTCCCCTCTATGGTACTTTTTTTAAACTCTAATTCTAAGTAAGTGATTAACTTAGCAGGTATCATGAACTTTCAATGCCATGGAAACCGAATATTTGGGATGATCAAAGGTGAGAGGTGTTTCCTCAGCAAAATGATCCATTTCACTGGAACAAGGTCTTGTTTAGATTGAGAGAAAGTAGAGCAGTGATGACGCACAATTCAAAGCTTTCAGATATGAGTCAAATATGGCCAAGCTTGTGTCAAAATGAATCACAGCTTAAGGGGTAATCAGATAGATATCCATGCAAAATCTGAAGTACTCATCATAACACATTTAAATCAATCAGTAAAAGTGGGACAGGGTGTCTTTATTTACTGACAGAATATTAAACAGGGATACGAACATAATAAACATGTTAAGAAATTACTATATGTAACATGACAACATGAACAGCATGCCAGAGTACATGAGATATTTCCAATAAAGCACATGATCCTCTACATTACACCACTAAGGACTGGAGACCACTACCCTGCGCGTCATGTGATAACTTGCATTTTGAGAATATTTTAACATGTCACACCCACTTTAACAATAAGAAAAAAAATATTTTTGTATGCTGTATATTTGTTCGTAACTTAATCTTAAAATGAACATATCTTACAGCAATTACTAATCACAACATTTGAAGGGTCCAGAGCCCACTTTTGGGGCTTTTCCATTCATGATTTGTGCTCCCCAGCTCAGCTCTTCATGGTTTTCCATTGCAGTAGATAGTATCTCTTTAAGGTCAGTGGGGTCGTCATAGCGTAGCTGAACGAAACTAAAATGTCACTCTTAAAACAATAATGGAGAAAATACAAGCAAAAGATCTGCCCCAGCCGTATAGCCCCAGTTTGTGGCTTTTTCTCACAGTAAGGAGACAAGTTTGGTTCCAGAGTTGGTTTCAAGCAGCAAAACAACAAACTACTAAAATCTCAATTTTGGAAGTCATAGAGAATTAAAAAGCAGATAGAAGATGTTTTATTCTCATTCATTCATTCATTAGCCTTTCCCTGTGTCATAGTGGTAATTCTCCTACTCCAGTGGTCAGCAATGTCCCCAAAATGTATTCTTGGCTCAGCTTGCTTGAAGCCTAGCTCACGGGAAAGAGAGAGGGACAAATGACAGCCTTAAGCTGCATTCACACCAAAAGCAACTCTGCAATCAAAATCGCATCACCCACTGAAGTCGCATCGCGTGTCCATAAATACCTTGTTTTGGTCACCGTTGCTGTCGGCCGTCGCTCGCTGACGTCACGTCCACTCAAGTTACACCGCGATCATATCATATGTCATATAATAGGATGCATATGCTTACATTATTCCAACTGTATCCTTTTCACTCACTTATCAGACACAAAACTCTGCAGCCGATTGTCCTGCAGCAGCATCTTCCGTCACTTTTCTGTGGTCTGTCAAGGCAGAACTAATACTCACGAACAAATGTTTCCCACACGGACATAGATTGGTTCTCTGTAGTCCAGATAGAAAACTGTCTGTCATGGGTACCGTCACACATGCACACACAGCTGATTGGCGCTGCACAGCCACACATCTGAATCACCTGAAAAGATCAACTTTTTTTAACTTTGACATTGTGCAACGAGTGAAGGGATCACCTTTGAACACAGCAATCACATTGCGGCAGGATTAGCCTTTGACATTGACTTTGCATGGAGAGTGATCACCTCAGATGCTCAGATCGCTTTTGGTGTGAAGACACCTTTAGAAGGAACCACTGGTAGCATTTGTTGAGCCGCAAGTTGGCTTCCTATGAATGCCAGGGCCATTTCCATTACGTTTTCAGGATGAATGTCCATCCATACGTCCGTCCATCTTTATGTACTGATTCTATTAACATGATATTTCAAAAACACTGAGGGATTTGGTTGAACTTTAAAAGAGTGTCCACTCAGGTTCAAGAATGGACTTATCATTTATTAGAAGTCATACATGAAAGGAGACACGTCATGGTCATCTTTTGCTTGTGTCTCTTGATAGCTGTGAGATTTTCATCAGATTTTGACAAAAGTCTCCTCTTACTTGAGGATGACCAGATTAGATTCTCAGTGTGGTGAAACCTGATGCTTCCAATGATTTTTTTCTATTCTTTGTATTATGGTTTTACTGATTTGAACATACAACTTAGCAGAGACAGAAGATTTGAGTTAAATTAAGATTGTATAAATGAAAAGGATACAGTGGATACAAAAAGTAAAACAAGCTGACAAAAAACAAACAAAAATCAAGAAAAGAAGGAATAGAGAGACGTAAAGAGTATGCTACTTATGACATTGATAAATAGGGAATCTAAATGCTAGTAATACAGTCTTTACGCCAACACAGATTAATACAAACATGCATACATGCTTTATTTATGTAGAGTTAGAAATCTAAAGATGTTGAAAAAAATTATACTCTTAGAAAAAGACAGCTGTAAGGCAAGAAAAAAGTGTGGTGTTTTTGGGATTTAATCACATTCTCTTTTCCAGTTAAAGCTGACACATAACATCTCTAATAAGGGCAGGATGTGTTGGTGCCTGTGTGTTTCCAGTTTAATTTTACCAGTCTCTGCATCAGAAGGGTTAAAATAATATCATATTATGCGATAAGGTGTTTAGCACATTGTCTGGTCTTTTAATTACAGAAAGAGTTAATGACAGGTTAGAGGTAACTGGCTTACCCAGCCCCCTGAAAGCAATTTAAAGATATTTATTCAAAACAAGTGGCTGATTTTCAAGGCTTCAAACAACTCCCACTGGCCTGCTTCTGAGAACCTTCACTCAACAGTCCTCAGATCATGATCTTCTGTTTACTGCCGTTTGAGCAGTTTATGAGATTTGGGAGCGTCTTTACATGGCAGGTCAGAAACTACTCATGGTTCAACTAAGGACAGAGGGTAGATCATTTAGGAGACCCCAGATGCACCAAAAGTGATGTAAAATATTTGTAGAAACAAGCTTCAGGTTTTGTTTTGCTTCTCTTTCTCTTCCAAGGAATTCCCAGCACACCTGTGACTCATGAGATAGTCAGATTTCCTCTGAATGCACACCTGATGATGATCCTCATCAAATTATTACTCAAGTCCAGGGCTTGATTTAAGCTGCTGCCAAGAGCTCATATATTCATCTTGACAGCTGTGAGTATGTGCTATCTTTTACCTGCTGTTCTCAACAACTTTTTAAGCATCCTTTTATTTAGCGTGCATGTATTTAATGCCTATTGACATTTTTTGGCAAAGTCTTGTGTTTGGTTCTGCTTCTTCGTATGTTCTTAATTGAATCAAATTATAATTCTACTATTTTATTCAACACCTATTCATTTAAAAGACCTGTATCCTTTCTATCAGAACTATTTTTAATAACGTTGTTGAAAACATGTTATCATTTACCTCTTTTGCTTGTCTTTTATTACATGTTATTTCTCTTACTGCTTTTAAACTTTATATTTAATCACTGTAAGCATCTTTGATACAAATTCTCTCCATGCCACAAAAAAAGAGAGAGAAGATGGGGTGTGGATAAATAGAAACAAAATTGTGTTTATGTTTGGGGATTTGTTACATTTGTTCTTCATATCACAGTCTGCACACGCTTATCACCTTTTTCAAGTATTAAGTTGTAGGCCACCCAACCTCATGTTGTAAATATTGGTTTGAGCATAGAGAGGACAACCTGACTGGGAGCAGTAAACAGTTGAATAGATATCAAACACTCTAGGATTACCAAAATAAGTTAGCAGTTGTGACAAGCCTGAAAGTAGGTCATGGATCCATCGGTACTGAGAGAGGAAAACTGGGCCAAATATAAGGCGTAAACTTTTCAGTTTGTAGCAAGCCTGAGCAGCACAACAATACAGCAACAACAAAACACAATTAATTGCATTAGATGTTACTTATCTCGCAGTCTTTGACTCAATAATCTTTTTAATGGCCATGATAAATACCAATATCATGTTTTGTAACCACAATTGCTTGGAGTGTCAATAACTTTAGTGATTTGGGGATGTTCTTGTTGGGAATATCTAAGGCTGTGTTCTCAGTTATAAATGTATTTAGCATGGGACTAGTCATTTATGAACTAGATGTTTCATAAATTCTTTGTCTTCAGAGAAAAATATATTGTGATGAATAGGAAGTAATAAATGCAATGTTAGCATCAACTGTTGAACTTGAAACAAATTCATTTAAACCAAGACTTAATTATATAAATGGATCCTTTAGACCTGTGGTCCTTCTTTATGTAGATGAAAAAGAGATTTTGTCAGTGTTTTAAAATGAGGTTGTATAAGGTACTACACAATCAGTGAAGTGGCTGTTATAGTTCCCAGCAAATATGTACTCTTTAGAGGAAGAACCACAGACTATACATAAGGTACACTGCTATAGACAAGTACAGATATTTTGCGTAACTGTGTTTTTTATGTACAAATCCATGAAACTATATTGCAGCTGCCTCTAAGTTCTGTGAAAAGCTCAATCTATTCCTAACCTTATGTGCGAAGACTCAAGGCCTTACCATGTTGTAGAAATGGCTTTTGTTATGTGTTGGTTGGAACTCAGAGTCATCTCTATACATCTCAACAACATAGCAACACCAAAGCTCTTCAGAGCAGTGAAGCAAATGGCTAAAGAGAGGCTGAGCACAGCAGAGCAGGTTACATTCACTGGCTACATGTGGATATCACTGTGATTTTACTCCTCTTCAAAAAACTTAAGTTGACACAATGAATTGTTTCTTTGTTGATCCTATAACATCAGGTGATATTTTCCTTCTATTTGATGTAAATAAAGACAAAAGAAGATGGCTTGCTATGTTGTGTTTACAAAATTTACTTATTACCTATTATTAATTCAACAGATTCCATTTCAGATTCATTTGATCATTCATCAGGTTTTAAGCTCAACTAACAGAATATTGTGTGTTTCCCAATAAATGTGGAAATCAGAGTTTAGAGCACGTCAGGAACCATCTTGGGGTTTTCGAGTTCCAGAGATGTGCAAATATAACTGTTCTCCTAAACTTTTCTTGTAATCAATTTTCTCCACAGTAAACCTGAGAACTTCCCCTGTCTCCTGCAGAGCCTGTGCACACTTCAGGTGCAGAGAGACCGTGAGAAGAGATCTAAGTTATGCATGTGATATAAATCATCTTTATGGGTATACAGGAGCTGTGTGAAGCTGTTTAAGAATGCCCCCCCAGACAAATTCCATACAAATAAATCTTCTCAGACTGCAAAAACAGGCCCTGTGGCACTAAGGATACATACAGTGAGTGTGCTGTTTACATTACTACCGCTCGCTGGGTTCAATCATTTAGTCACAGAGTATAAAACGCAGTGACACATGGACAAATGCAGTAGTTAACTGTCTGGTGGTTTTGATGTTTTGGGATCCTAATGAGGGAGCAGTTTCCTAACATAGAGTTGGCTTTATTGGTTTAAAAAAATCCATTTGTGTCTCCATAATAAGACCACAAATAGGTTTGGGTGTCATGGCATGGTGTCTTGTTTGAAGTGAGGGTGGGGCTGCCACTTCATGTATTTTACAGCCTCACTTTATGTGGGAAAAAGGGCATCTTTTCTGTTTAAATTGAGAATGTATACATCATGTTGTGGTTCATAAGTGTGAGAACTCAAGTGTTTGAGAAGAGTTTTCCATCAAGTTTGTTATGCAAGACTTGGAGAAGCTGCATATTCAAACAATGACAAAGTAAGGCCTGTAAATTTATCTTTTAATGCTTTTTCTTTTCTTTCTCACAAGATTTAAGGTCATAAATGTCAGAGAAAGCAGAAATCAAAGTGTGCCTCCTTTGTTCTCGGGACATTCTTCTGTTGGGTCTTTAGCTACAGGGTTTGGGGAAAGACTGTCGGTGATTTGGTTGTAACTCTACTGAGGCTCCTCAAAGCAGACAGGGCTTGACGGTTTCCAGGGAACGGTGTGCACATGAAGACTGAGTCTAAGCGAGGAATGCTAGAAATCAATGAGGGACTTGGAGGGAAGACTAAAGGGTATCAGAGAAGTAAACAACCCTTCTTTACCTAAAGTCAAACCTGTGTATGAGGCCAGCAAGACTCTGTTGCAAACCTTTAATGGACTGTTATGCCTCCTTAGTAATAACAGCCACAAATATTCATCGCATCTCATGGATAAAATAGTTAGTTTGACAGGTCAGAGGTCAAGGTCAAGAAACTGTCATTCTGTGCTTCTGCATGCAATGTCTCAAAAACACTTTTACAGTGATTTTCATCAAAAGTTGCACAATTGTTCACTACAATGGAAGGGTGTACTTTATAGATTATAAACAAATGTCCTCTCTGATGCTTTTTCTGCAAATCCCAGTTCCAATAAAGATGGGCAGATGTGTAAAGCATAAATAAATACAGATTACAATACTTTGCAATGACTTTGCCATGTATTCAATTGAATACAGATAATAAAAACAATGTGTTCAATTTTAAAACTGATAAACTTCCTCATTTTTTGCAAATATTCACTCACTTTGAATTTTATCCATGCAGCCAATGACCCCCCTTAAATACTCTCGCTTGAATTCAGGTGTTCACATGGTAAAAGTTAAAAGAAAATCACATTACCCAGGCCCTAACTAGTAAAAGCTGACAGAGGGATTGACAATCAAAGGTCATAATGCCTCCTGCCTAGGCTGTTGCCACAGTGGCATAAAAGCCACTGCGGTCCACTTAAAGAACGCGTTGATAAAATTCCAGAGGTCCAAGGTCTAAAGTAAAGCAGCAACATGGTCATCCTTGGCGACTTTGAGGGATTTTCCTTCAGCTTTTCCCAATGTCTACTCTGACTTAAGCATGAAGTGGTTGATTTTGGAGGACAAGGTCAATCTGGCTTAACGATATAGTGATTTGATTTTGAAATTTAGAGGTCAAGACTTTGGCTTCATGCTTACTGAATTCTGACTAATCGCAATACCACAAAAACCAACCAGCCCTTCTTCTTGATCCACCACCGTTCTTCCATTGAGCAACACTTGTTTATCAGGTCGAGGCATAAAAACCCCAAATGGCCCTTTTATTTTGCAACAAGCAAAAGCATAAAAGTTGTAAAATATAAGAAAACAAGCTAGGGATCCAAATATTGCATCTGTCGTCATTGCCCCCTTGTGTGGATGACCGAGAATGAGCTGTATTAGTGTAGTAATTTGTCACACACGTGTCTATGGATAGCAGCACTGAGGAGTGTTATAACACAAAACACAGACAGGCTGTAGTTGAACGTCTTGAGCATGTGCTTGTGTGTGTGAATGAACATAGCTTTGAACTCACAGTCATCTCCTGGCCCTCGCCCAGGAGCTCCAGCTGCTGTTGGATCTCTTGGAGCCGTCTGTCCTGCCTTCTTCTCTCCTTTATATCCTGCAGGACCTTCTCTCCTGGCTGACGGTCCTTGTCACAGGTCCAGCCGCCGACTTGTGAGCTGTGGCCCTGATAAACAACAGATTCAACATGGCTCTTAAATGTCTCATCTCACGTGTGGACCAGCTTGGATGCTCGTCGAGTTTATGGCTGTCTCTTGGAAATTTTTAAATGGAGATCAAAACCATGAAACAGTTCATAATTTAAGAGAAATGTTCCATTCCTTCATGACACTTCAGACAGCTGATCTCTTTCAATTGTCATCATTGTGATATGTTCAAAAGAAATAGTCCACACCAAATGTTCTTTTTTGAAAGTAGCTGTTAGACTAGGGGGTTTCTCAAGGATCTGTGCTGGGTCCACTGTTATTTTTTACTCTAACTGGCACCACTGACACCTCTTGCATTTTAGGGGAATGTTTTCAATTCTTATGCATGCATTATGCCTATAGTCCTCATGGACTTACCTTTTATTTTCAAGCATGGAATTCCTCATGTTCCTCCTTTTATTTTTATCAATTCCTCCTCTGGTCCCCAAGCCCTTTTTCAACAAGATTTCAAAAAAAGAAAAAAAACGGGTTTTGTACGAAATGGAACCCTCAACTTGCATAAAAACGTTTCATCGTACTTTCTGATAAACAGAACCACTGTGACAATTCAGCTGGTGTTACACTGACTTCTGACATTTTCTTCGACATCTCACTGCACTGTTTGGTTCCTTATATTAAATTTAACAGTTCTTGCTAAAGATCCTGGTACCAGAATGTAGATACATTAGACTAAATGTAAGGCAATAAACCATGACAAGGTCCATCACTGACACTGACACGCTGAACTTCTATAAAGGCTTATCTTTTGTAGATACAGCAAGAACAGCAGTACATGCTGACAAGCTTAAGCAGTTCTAGCCAATTCCAAGGGATAGGTCATACTATAAATATCCATCTCCAAACCACAACTTTTTCCTCTCAACAATGGATTAGTAAAAATGGCAAATGAAAAACATTTATGAAACCGACCATTGCCTGACCCATGGTGGTGCCATATTTCCACCTCTTAAAATACACAGCTACTCTATAAAAGCAGCAGCAGCAGCTAGGTTGAAAAATGGTTTGGTCTGAGAGGGGATGCAGTCGACCGCAGGGCTGTTTTGGAGTGTCAGTCCAGTGCCGTGTGGTTGAAATCTCCATCTCTCTTGGTTAGTTTGGATGCCAGACTAGCATTTGTATGATCTAATAATGTTGAAATTGATGGATACTTCATAATATGTCGACATCCTAGAGGAGACGTGTGTACAGGGAAATGGTAGACTACTGGAGACAGAGGGATCAGGCAGAAATATAAAGTCAAACACTTAGTTACTAAATTTATTATGACATTTATGACAGGATGTAATCTTAGTTGAACCGAGTGTGAGTGGGGAGTTTGGTTACATCGAATCAGTATGCAAGAATAAAACCCTCTTCTCTTGTAAATAAGCTTAACAGACATGCCCATTTGACTGGGATCACATGTATAAGGTGACTGGATGATGCGGCTGTGGCAAAAACAAGGACTTTTACAAGTGTGTGTGGTCTCACCTAGTATTGCCCTCGGTCTGTCTATAGGGATATAATGACAGCTTCTATCTAAGGCCTCATTTAAGTGGTCGTTACTAGAGCCCTTCAGTTAAGACTGTCTCATCCAGACTACAAAAGCCCGGACCACGACGAGCTCAGACTCCTGTCATGAACCAGAGTGAGAATGCAGCATCTCAACCAGGAAAAATAAGAATTAAAGTCTAGCTTTACCACCATCTTCACACCACTAAATGCATGTTTCGAAAAAAGCTCAAATCTTCAGGAGAAACAGTTTATTTCATTTGGAAACGACAGCTGTCCTACTTTTCAAGACCCTAACACTTTAAACTTTAATGTTGTCGGCAGGGCTTAATGAGGATAAAGCTATCACTCAGCAAAGTTTAAATGAATCTGGCATGTGAGTCGCATATCTCATACTGAGCCATTTGTTTGTGGCTGCATTAACACCCAATCAATCCTGGTGGGTGTTATGGGAATGCCCACAGCCTGTATGTGTGAACATAAATGATTTGACGCCTTTTACAGCCAAGATAGATGGTCCAAGAATTAGACACATTTACAACGTTGAAGTGACAAAATCAGGAATCGTGTGTTAGACTGTAGCTGTAAGACTCGCAAGCTTGGTAACACTGCACTAGTTTGTTAACACTGAAGGAAATTTAATACAAAAGCCATTAGATTTAATATATTCAAGCCTACAATGACAATGCTATCATGTGCAAACTGGAAAAAGTACATCTAAAGCTCCTAAATTCCTCACCTCAAGATGCAAACATGACCACGAGCAATGAGAATTCTTATTTCTACCACACAACTTTTAACACTCAAATAAATTACTGTTGCAGTGTAAATGCTAGGTAGACAAAGACAATTTTCCGTCATACTTTCAATCCTCAAAACTCATTGTAAGAGATAAGTAAACTGTTTAAGAGATACTTTGGTACACTTAAAATGGGGTTTTATGGGGTTAATGTCAGGAAATACATAAGCCACTACATTTCTGGTCAACTTTTCCCATGTAAGAGGAAAACCAGCACACAAGCAAGGATATGCATTGCTGCAGATGGGGCCAATAGTTCTGAGGAATTAAGAGCATTTAAGTCCAGGTACACACATGGAGAGTTTCAAATCTTCACCAATTTTAAAATGTGACAGCGCTCACACATGAGGACAAACAATGGCAGGTTTATCCATTTTGTTCTTGTAATGTTGTGTGCCACAAAAAAGAGACAGCACGCCACACACCAACCAGTTAATTCACCAACACCAGGGCCTCTGCTCTCACAGCTTGTAATCTTCCATAATCAAGTACAACTTTAATGTAACAAACATAGGATATGATGTTGGAAGGAATTGTTAAGCTACATGTGGCTAGCAGTTTGATTCCAATTACATCCTTTGAAGATGCCATATCCATTCAGCTCCTTTCTTTATCAGTCTGCCATATATTACCTTACAGGTTTAGCTGTTCCGAAAATAGTGTTTTTGGTACATACTAGCAAGCTGTTTTTCCATTTCTGAAGTCCACCTTACTTTTGCTCTGCCTCAACTATCGCTGCCATGGCTACAATTGCTTCCTGCTCCAGCCAACTTGCTCCCGAACTGATTTTGTTCCATCCCATGTGACAAAAGGGCACCCCACACACAGGAAAATTCAGGTAGTAAATGTTTAGCAGGTTTAATGTATACAATTTTAAGTCAGGAAGGCCATAATCCTTTTCTGAAAAAATAAAACAACTAACACACCTCAGATCATGGGATAATCATGTAAAATAATCTTTAGGTCCACCAGATAATCTCACCTTGAATCCAAGTTGAAACTCACACAGTGTACACTCTCCTTTAGGTGAAAACAAACAGAAAAAACTGCATGGTGATTAGGTAAATTGTGCACTGGAACTGGAAACATTTACAACACTCAACTTTTCTGCTGTTGTTTTCATCCTGCTCCTGCAAACCACATGGTCTATGTTAACTTAAACCCAAGGAGAAGTTGAAGCAAACTGGAGAGGCACAATAACAGGAAAGATCAAGTGTTGTAACTGTGTCTACTGCAGTTAGCAATTACCAAAATGCTGTTTTTAAAGTATGTTTTCACTTAAAATTTGCTAAATTACTCTGCCCCCATTCACATCACTGTATAGCCTAGCTTGCACGCCTATTCTATTCTTATGGGATCAGAGCAGACCAGAATCACTATGACTGATGTTTTTACAACTCACATTAACCTCATACTACCCCTGTCCATCAATGTTTGACGATCCCTTTAATAAAGAGCAAAGAGAGAAAAAAAAAGATTTACCAGTGTGCTCATGAAGGCTAACCTGGCACACCAGATGGACCGTTAAACATATTTCACCAGTCCTTCTGGTAAAGAGCCCACAGAAAATGTTTGGAGAGGGTAGAACTTTTCAGAGGCCTGTCCAGCAAGTGACTGGATGATCGTTCTGTCACATAAATCTTGTTTGATAACTCAGATAATGTCGTAGGTGGGAGCTACTGTGCTGCAGAACATAAGTCACTTCATAAAACAAACTCCAACTCATGTCAAAACATGTCAGATGTGGAGCGAAAATATTACTAAAGAGAGGTTTGTAGTGTTGTTTTTCATTTAATAAAGGAATGCACTACATATCTGATAAAACTGCTACTGAAGCTGTTATCATCTGTGCTAATCCCTATACGTACAATTATTTCTTACTGTCATCTTGTTCGTAGCTTTATCCTGTTCCTGCTCTAAAGGAGGCTGATTGGTCCATCCCCCTTTAGGCCACTCACAATCATTGAAGATGGACCTCCATGATTACAGACATAGAATCAGGCAGATTTGGCTTTTATGCAAAGTAACATGAAGGTACTAAACCACGCGAAATAAAAGTTTCCCACAGCCTGATGCGATTGGGTTTGGCAGGTGCTTTGTGGTAAAGGATGGCAAAATTTGACTTTGCAGTCACACCAGAAGACATAGGCCGAGTTGATTTATCAGGTTTAGTCTGCAAAAGACTTCCAAGACAATTGCAAGCCAAAAATAAGTCATTAATGGTAAACACTATGAAGACACTTGTTTCATGTTTAAGCCTTACCCACATTTTGAATTTGTTTTGACTGGAAGCACACCGTTGGATGCTCCTGCCTAGTGGTGGAAACTGACAATTTTATAAATATGACAATAGCAATTCTGCTAGATCTGATTCTTTAAAGATTCCCTTGATTTCTGTTGATTTCTGGGTGGAAAATAATTGGCCTTCATAGATTTTCACTGGCAGCAATGTCAAACTTGTGCAGTAAAAATCTTTATGTCAAAAATTAAGATACAATTTTGACCACTTCTGCCCCTGTTTGCCATGATTTTTGACTTCTTTGTCATGTTAGCTGACTAATTCTGATGACTGCAGCTGAACAATAGGCTGCGTCAACCTTATTGGGTCAAACTTTTAAATACCAAGATATCATGGGATGGATGTCCATGTTAAATCTGTCAGAATTTATTTCTGTTGCATAAAATAAGACACTAAAGTTGATCAAATTTAGTAATGTTGAAAAACCGCTGATGACCTTCTGAATGTGCTCGAGCTTTGACCGACAACGACTGAGAGGATTATGATAAAGTAGGCGTGAAACTGATATGGTTAATTTCCTACTCATTAAAAGATTCAGTAGACTTTAATTCTTTGCAGCTTTCAGCCGCAGTGTTTCGTATTTGAATGATTAAGCAGTTAAAATTATTGATTTCAACAAGTCTGGATCTGTTTCAAGGGTATTGGCGGGAAGAAACAGAAGATCATTCACATGTTCATTGTAGATGACTCACTTTTTGGAGAAGGGGATGAAGTTTCTTGGCCTTAATTGGCTCCAGCTATTGTTCTTATATGATAGAGATTTCATGCATCTTTGGGAATGTTTGTGAGACTCAAGTCTCGTGCACTTATAGATTGGGTGACCTCCAAACAGAGCAGCGAGAAGAGAAAGAGAGAGAAAAACCAGGGTTCAACTTATCTGAGCATCAGCAAAATGCTTGTAATTGAGTCTCCTTAGAGAAGCCACTTGACGTCCTGCTGAAGACGTCCAATAATCACATCACCTATTTGGGTCAAAAGAGTGCTGGGAGGCTGTAAAGATCCAGACATTGTTTTCTTTAAGTTTGAAAAACATGTCAAACATAATGATGTTTAAGGCTGAAAGTATGTCAGCCTATTGATGACATATAAAAACCCACAGCTCAGAAATCAAGGCTGTGTTAATGTCAAGAGGTAATACAAAGTGTAGCATTGTGTGCACGCCACTGACTGCCAAGTTCTCTTTGAACAGAGAATCAAAGTTATTAGAAAAAGTCAAAGCTCACCCATGCATGACATGACAACTCCTGAGAAGCTATCCTCATTTTACCCTGCAGATCATCTTTTTTTTATTAGGTGAAAAATATTCCCCATTTCCTGGAGTGACAGCATTCATTACCAGCTCATTTTATTTTAACTTGAAACAAACATTCACTTAAAGGCAATTGATTACCACTTCAATGATTTCAAATAAAGCATTGCATTCTATCTTGAGGTTGCCGCTGTGTTAGAGAGAAACATCTGCAACGTGCCCACAAGTGTCAAAAGTTTCAAAAGAAAGACAACTGCAAAGCTTATTTTTTGGGATTAAAACAACATAACAACACAACACAGGATGTTCCATTTTTACCAAACAGAGCAGGCTATATCATGAAATTATTATCTAGACAACAGGTATTTACATGTCAATCATGTAAGGATTGTTAGATGGTGGCCACTGACATTGTAACCTAGTCTCTTTTCTGCATTACATGTGTGGTGATATTTGCCAAATAAAACAGCTGGATCCATTCATGCACAAGCACTCCCAGAAAACAACTCCAAACAGCGACAAAACAATCAAACAAATAGGTCACATTTGGAAGTCAGTCTACTGTGTCTTCCTGCTATAATCTCAGCAAAAGATCAAAATTGTCAAAATACAGGTTGCAACTCCAAAAGGACCCAGTGTATAAATGACTTGACCTTTGTTCTAACTCTCGAGCCGTGTCCCACTTCAGGGGTTGCCACTTTCAAAAGGTCTCGAGTACAGAGGACCTAGCCTTTTTTAGCTCAGTCCCAATTTAATGGGTGCAATCTTTAAAGGATGAGGTGCACAAAGGATGTGTCAAAAGTTATGGTTGGGTCCTAAAGCATGGTCGGCTACCATCTGGAGATCCTATGTGTAAAGGGCCTGATTGGTTCCCAGCACAGTACAGCTGTGCCCCACTTTAAGGGGCTGTTTACATGAGGCCTAAAATGGTCCAATCTGATAAGTTTTCTGTGTGGAATGCCCAAATCTGTAAACTTTTGAAACCAGGCTCCATAGTGGATAGTTTTCAGCTTCGGCCGTCGACCAAGTAAAGTGTGCGCCGCTTACCGTGCTCGGTTTCTTATCCAGACAAAACTATCCAGTCAGATTTGTGGTCCAAACTGATTTGTTGTCCAGAAAAGAAACCCCTGCATCTTTGTGCGTCCACTCGCCATTGTTGTTTGTGAAAAGTTTTTCTTCCTCGTATGCATTTTGTAGCAGCGCTGCCTCTCTGCAAACCTACATCGCCATCTATTGAACCAGCATGCACAATACAGCGGTTTGATTCGTCTCCAGCGTCTCCGTCTGAACGCGGATCGACTTTGAATATGCAAAGGAAAAATCTCTGAGTTTTAAGTCAGAGAGTGTCCGTGTAAACCTAGCCTATGAGTTGCAACATTTAAGGACTCTATGTGTGACGGATCTGTCCTTCTTATATTCCACTCCATGTGTTATATTTTTTCATAAAGTAGTTATCTTTTTTACTTGATGTGTCCTAGATCCATTAGTTTCAATCACTGTTTGCATCTAATGTTAAGCTGGTCCTTTACATAATTCAGTTCATTTAGAAGTTAAAATGTAGATTAACTTCTAGTTTCCTAAATTATTTTTTTTATATATAAAATTTAATTAGGCTAAAATGTTATTTCTCTCAGATTTTATGATGGTTTAAATGTGTAATTCTGGCGGGGGCGCTATCTGGAGTGTCTACTACCCCCATTGATGTCTGAAGAAGTCAAATCTAGTTCTTTGATTAAGTATTCCTTTTGACATCTTTGTAAGAAATCGTAGTGATAACTGCCCCTCAACTGGTATCTCCACCCAGAGATCCCCAACAACAGTCATGTACCGTTGGAATATCAAGCTGCCCATTTATACTTAACCCTTTAAAGCCCAAGACCATAGATCATAGCCAGAAAATTCAAATTTTTTGGACAAAATGTTTGTTTCACTTTCTGCTAAAATCCATAAAAATAAAAATGTCCACATAATTCAACATGTAGATTTTTCGTATCTCATTAGATACATAAAGAGTCTTTGGCAACTGATAATCCATTTGAGGACATTTTTATCATTTATCTGATTGTATTAAGATGTTTTTTTGTCATTTGTTGATCATATTGAGTAGATAGAGGTATTATAAAAGTATGCGTCAAATAAAATACAATTGGCTTTATAGGGTTAAAGAGACAAACGTCAAAACTGGTGTTCTGAGGAAGGCTCTTCAGTTTACAGTCAAAAATCTCCTCTGGTGCTTGATCTAGATTATATTTCAACACACATGCAGGCATGTCATTTAGACCACAGTGAAGAGTGTTAAAAGGTGAAATGGGGGCATGTTACAGTATGTCACATTAAAAAAAACATCCTATGAAAGAAGCTACTTCTGACTTGAGACACTGCTAAGTTTGAATAATGTTAAGTCAGAGCAATAGCTGCAGAAGTAAGCCTCACGCCCATATTCATATCCTCAAGAAAAGCCAATCAAGGACAACATGCACAGAGGCAGCTCGATAACCATGGATGTTATAAATTAAATCATCAAGACTATTGTGTTTTCCAAACAAACTAGGTGGTACAGCGACAGTCTGAATCAAATCTAGCTAAATTAAAACACATCTGGTGAAGACGTGTCATGGGAAGGAGAAAAAAACTTTGGGGTATTTTTTTGTAGCATGATGCAGAGACATAAGAAAAATGCCTCAATGGACTTTTCTTCAAAACACTTATGTGATGTGGACACTGGCCAACATTATGAAGAGCAGTTTGTTTAAGCATGAAGTAGCCACAAAACGGTTCATTGGTCTTGACTCTTGGGCCTTTATAATGTCTAAAATGTATGTAGGGCAGATTGAGTCACTCTGTTGTTTAAAAACAGGCCACAAAAATAATGAAAACAGTATGTATTTTGTTCGGTTTCCAGTTTATTGGGTAATTTTAAGCAGCCCAATGCAATAGTCATGCAGTTATTCCTATCTTTTGTGATATTAAAAAAGAGTGTTGACATAAACCTTCCATAAACTTTGTTAGATTTGTTATTAGTGGTGAAGTTTTGTGCAACACTTTAAGAATTTACTGCATTTACGGTAAAGACCAGACAGAAAATCTGCACTTGATTATTTATATGTATTTGTAGTTCCTTCAGATACACTCTGACAGTCTACTTTTCTAGCCATGAATTTTAATTGACTTGAAAATACTCCACGTGTTTGCACACAATGCCTTTTGTAAACGACCCTCGGCTACACATTCCAAAGGGACAGCACTGTTTGATAAAAAGGAGCCAGGCTTGCTGACTCACCCGAGAGAGGTAGCTCATGTTGTTCTGAACAGTACTCTCCTCTCTCACACATTTACTTTCCCTCCTTCACTCTCTTTGGAAATCTGAACTATAGTACAAGCTTGGGCTGTGCCACGTGGACCCAGGCTACCTGCCAAAGCCCATCCACATGCCTTGCCACGAGCTCTCCCTGTGAGAGCTCTGGAGCAAGCTGTATGGAGGAAATGGCTATTTCTCTCTCTGTTTCTTGACTGGTGATTCCCATGACCAGGGTGGGCTTAATGAAGTATGCAACATCATTACTGGAGACAAAGTATGGACACCTCTGGACAGTTACTATTCCAACGAAAAGTAAAGGTAGCTTGGTCAACAAAAAGGTAGTTTAAGTATTAAAGTAATGTTTTGTCAGATACCAGTGTTTAATTCACAGTTCAGAAAACTTCAAAATGCTGTTACTGTACTTTAATTGAGCATAAGTGCAGTCGAGACTGTTTATCGACCCTTAAAATGACAAATGCCATCTTCAAAAGAGACAGATTCAACTATGAGCTTAACATATGATAATTTTTTTTCTCCTCAAAATTGGCCTTATGTTTTGATAGAAATGAAGAGTTCTTCTCCAAAATGCTATAAAAGCCAAAATCAAAAAAATATATATTACTCAGTGCAAGTCTTTTTTATACCGATTGTACTACCTGCCCTATCAGTATTTAATGCCAGAAAGCTATATATCCCTGTTCAAACTGCATTTCAAAGTTCAGTTCCCCAGCCAACCCTATGGTGGGTCTGGGTAAATAATGTAAATACTTTCTAAATGAAAATGGATTTATAGCGTTTTGGAAAAGAGCTCATCATATTGTGTCCATCATGTTGGCACACTGACCCAGAAGCTTCATTTCCTACAAAATATTCAACTAGTTTTCAATTTGTTACGTATCTCTTTATCTATAGTACCCAAAACCTCACTATGAACAATATGCCTTGCCTTCTCTGTTGATTTCAAAATTTGTACTCTGAATCACATAAGACAAGAAAGACCAAAAAAGGCCACATTCTCAGTTTTTTTGGCACTGGGACACCCGAGCTTTAGTCATTTAAAAGTGTCTCTCAGGAGTGAAAAGACCCAGAATTTCCTTTTTCTAAGAGGTGACAAAACTACAAAATCATGCTAGATGGAGGTTTTATAATATCTTGTCACTGCTAAATTTCACAATGAGAGCAAAAATTGCTTTAACTCAGTGTAAAATGTGTGAAATGTGTGTCTATGTGCATCCAATAAAACTGACTCCATGTGCAAAGATCTTCAGAACCGGGCCTCACCAGGTGTGAGTCATGGCCCCCTGGTGGGCTCCATGGGTGCTGCAAATTGAATCATGCAAGGTCTTTTACATAAAGAAGGCTACAACTTGATCTGAAATTGTTTGGAGTTTATTTTAAGTATAATTTAGGGAGTTGTATGCCTGCATTGATGGAAGAGAGAGACAGTGGATGGACCTGTGAAAGGGATCGAGAGAGAGTAGGGTAGGACAGTCTGTAAAGTGGCCTCAGGTGGGACTCAGGCAGGCAGAATTAAATATGGGACGTGTCTTGTTTCTTGCCACTCTGCCAAGCCAGCACCTGCTTAATTTGACATTTTTAACTATTGCATTGATTAATCACACAGTATTTGATTTGTGTTTTTTCAAAGTTACATGTTTTGGGATAAACTGTGTATGGTTCTACAAGAGAAGTATCTAAGACATGAGAGTGAGCACTTTTTAAACAGCAGCCCTCAACGGATGGGTGATACAAATAAGCATTTGCTACAGATATAATGATACATGCAAGGGATGGCTCAATTAGGTACATCTATGTGTATTATATCTGTCCCCCAAAAATTGAATGAATAAATAAATTCTTAAGGCCTCAAATGTAACAGCACATTTGGCTGTGCCCGTGATGATAATACTGTTGTTGCAAAATAATTCAGTCTTAAGCATATGTATAAGTTTGTGATTATCAGTTTGGATGGTTCTTTTATGAACACAATGAACCTTTTTACACTCCTCTTCACCTAGTTATTTTAAAAAGCCTGCATATAAGATTTAAAGTGCATTCTTTGGATATATACAGATTGAATAGAAGCAAAACTGAGCTTTCATATCAAAATTGTCGATGTAATACGAATACTAAGGTCAATGTTTCAAAACTCATATGAGGACCATACATGCATTACACGTGCATTAAAACAAGAGCACACAGATTACTTTAGAGACTACACAATCACCTGTCGGTACATTGGCAGAGATGCTCGCAGGCATGTTGGGGACTTCTTATGGCTCACTTTCATAATAACGCATTCAGGGACTTGGAAGTCCTTCAAATATGAAATACACAGTATATATGTACTGTATGATAAATTCAATCTATATGAATAAACATATAAGGTTAACAAAGATGCATGGCACTTTAAAAGTCTACATTCTACAGAGAATGTATGAGCAGGTCCCCAACAAGAATGACTAGTAATCACGTGGTTAAATAAGAACAGGAATACAAGAACATAGCATGAGTGTCTCCTTTATAGTCACTTCAGGTTTGACAGTCTGATGGCAGAGTTAAAAAAAATGTAACAAAATGGTTTCTTTTCCTAAGGGACTCTAGATATTTGGGCACAGATTTGAGCCATAGCATTCTTAAGTTTGGGAGAGGCTGACTCAGACAAACCACAAGCTTAACAACATGAGTACTGTTTATTCTCTTTTGGATTAGATTTAGAAAAGAACAGAAAATTTACCACAATTTAACAAATTCTTCAGAGCACAAGTTTCATGTAACAAGAACATTTAATGCTGTTTGTCAAAAGTTTTAGAAGAACAAGTAATACTGTTTCCTTAAAGATTTACAGAATACTAAAAAGATCAAGGAAATCCAATACTATTGCATATATTTACTTTGTCATAATGTGCCATGCTATAAGACAGTGGGTTCTGCAATGCAGATGCCTTGCATACATGTGAATAACTTGCCTGTGTGCTGAAACTTAAGACAAGTACTGCAACCAAACATTTCATGCACCTCTCTCTCTGTTCAAAGGCAAAGTCTAGCTTTCAACGCCAGTTTTTTCATCGACCTCCTTCTGTGCGAAAGTAGAACACAAATCGATCTAATCTGACACCATGAGAGGGTACGCCAGCATGTGTGTATCACTGTCAAATGTCCTAGATATGAGATTTGTTTTTAATCCAAGTTTGAATCTGGGGTAAATGACTTGATGATTGCCGTACATTCCTGAACTATTAGGAGATTTACTTTCAGGTCATCTGGACTTTATACATGCTTTTTTTCCCCGCCAGATTTTGGGGTGGTCTACAGCAATCACTATTACATGGATCAAAACCTCCTGTGGTCCGATACATTCAAAGAAGCAGTGAATGTGATACTGGGTTAAAATATTCACACCACCTGTGTATTCTCAATCTAACCCAGCGAGCAGTCTGGGGTTGAGGAATATTTCTTATGAAGGTTTCACTGTTCTAGTTATGGAAGACAATCTTACCTCGTGATACCCTCAGACCATTGTAAATACCGCACAGTCTATGGCTTTAACTGTGGTCAAGGGTATAGTCCAAAGTGCATCAAGTTGCTAATATAAGCTTATTTTAGTGTTTGCCAAATAACAACAAAGGCAAAATGAATTCCTAACAAAGAGCTTAAAGCAGACCATTGGGTTATTTATCTAAAGCATCTGGAGGGAAAATGCATCCAAGCATCTTTTTTGCACTTCTTGTCCCCCCATGACACATGCTGCTGTGTTGTCAGGCTCAGTATCTGACCTAGATTTTAGCTGTTGAAGGGTTTACAATGAGTCTTGAGTTTTTCAGCTCAAAGATAAAACAAGACAGTGAGCGAGTGTTGTTAGAGATTACTTCAGAGTGTTTGCCAGTAACAGCTAGCTTTGTTTGCCAAAAATATTGCTGTAACACTTTACAACTGTCCAGATGTTGTATCAATTGATAAATTTGATTACTATAATTTGTTTTTAAAAATTTGAGATATAGCAGCCTACTTTATTTAGCCCATATAACTGATATTAGCTATCTACTTTGTAAGGTAGCAAGACACTTTCACACAGACACTTGCTAACAAGTAACAATTTTGAGTCAAATCTTTTCTTCATTGTTATCCTAATCTGTAGTTTATAATGTTCCTCATAACAGCTTAAACAAGAAATTAAGGCAATATCATGCTTCTTTGAGTTTTATATGCTCTTTGGAGTGTTCTAAATTTTATACTTATATGCACAATAAAAAGTCTGTGGCTGCGGGTCTATCCCAGCTCCTTATATACTGTGCCAGTATGTGCCTAAAGCCCCGTTTCCACCTGAGGGTTCAGTTTGGTTCAGTACGGCTCACTTTGTGTGGCGTTTCCATAGCCTAGAACTGGGACAGGACCAGCTTACAAATGAACCGTATCGTCCTACTTTTTAGGACCCTTCTGGGTGCCAAGCATACCGATCCGATCCCAGAAGGTGGAGCTAGAAACACGGCAGTCTACTGATTGGTCGAAGGGGACATCACTTCCCGTGCGTCAGCTGAAAAACACATAACCACGCCATGTTTAAATCTCCACTCATCTTCGTGAAGATAACTCTTGCGGCACACAGCCTTCACTGAAACAAAGCTTGGTTGCGCTTCGCAACAAAAAGCCACATACTGATCACAAAAAAGACCAATTGCTGGATGTCTTTCATCGTTGCTTTTTGTTTACTGTGTTGCGTTTTCTTCTTCGTTGTATTCAATAGCCAGTTACACGGTGTCATGCTATCGGCATCCGGTCTATACGTTGCCTACCAAATAGGGTTCAGCTGGCTGTAGAAACGCAAACAGGATCAGGTTTTACTGAAAACATGAGTTCTTTAGATTTAGACAGAGCAAAAATTTAGCGTAGGAAGCGAGTCTTATAGTTTCTTGTCAGCCTCCCAAAATGCCAAGATGGGTTTTTCTAATATTAAAAAATACACAAATATTTGATTTAACATGATAACTGAGACAGAAGCAGGAAAACATTTGTCATATCTAATCATTTAAGACATGGCAATTTTTAGCACTGACTAATTCAAATACTGATGGCATTCACTAGCTAACAGCTTTTTGGGTGTCAACTGTGACTATAAATTTGTTTTTTCTTAAACATTGGAAATAGTTTACCAGACTATTGAGTGTTTCTTTTTTTACGATACCAAATTTAGCCACATTTCTCTTAGTTTGAATTTTACCTTATGCAACCTGCTAGCTAGACATTCTATTTAAAAAGTTATTAAATAGCTAGGTTGGGAGTAAAATCTTGGCAAGTGTAATTGCTTATTTAGGCATATTTCTTATTGCTACCCTGAAGAAGCTTTGCAGATTTAATTTTCACACCCATGCAACATCAACATAAAGCATGCTAATTTGATATTTGTCGATCAATTTCCTGTCTTAAATCTTATATTTCCCACTTGGAAATTACAGTAAACAGGGTTTTGATAATCACACAATTTTCCAATAATAGCTTAATGTAGATTACTGACACAATAGTAAAAGAAAACTAAGAAAAAAATTTACTGTCTCTCTCAATTTACAGCATGCAGGAGTTGTTATGTGCATGCATCCATTATCTATACTGCTCATACCTCTCAGGGCCGCAGTGGGCTGGAGTCTGTCCCAGATGACATTGGACAAGAGGTGGGGTACACAGTGGACCCGTTAACAGCCTGTCACATAGCCAGACAATCATTCATGCACACACTCAAGGGCAATTTGGAGACACTATTTAACCTATCTAGCTCGTTTTTTGTCTGTAGGAGTAATCTTGAGTGCCCAGAGGGAACTCACACATGCACAGGGAAAACATGCAAAGTCCACACAGAAAGCCCTGACCGACACAGGGAGCGAACCAGAAACCTTATTGCTGTGAGGGACATGCATTACCCACTAGGCCAATGTCGCACTGTTATGAACAAGAATAGATAAGACAACTTATGCCATTGAAGTCACTAGCATTTGTCATCTCAAAGCTTGTTTTAATGCTCTAATTTTCAGTCTGTTATTTTGGCTCTTCACTCTTACAACTTCTGAGACACTGGATGTGACCTAAAAAGTCAAAGGTGTCCTCGATATGATGCTGAACAGAACAAATTCACCCTTGCTCCTCTGAAAACTTCACTTACTTTGTCTAGATATACGGCTGACCATGTGGACACTCTTACTGATTCTAGCTAGCAAGGTGGCACATTTCTGTCCAACATCAACTTTTGCTTCCTATGCTTCTGTAATACCATGCCTAATTCACATACTTTTTTTGTGTAGAATCTGAACAGAGCAGGACCAGCTGTTTGGTTCCTCTTCAGTTTAATAAGTCATGTAAGGCTAACCTCAATTCTTGTTGGCTTTTTATTCACCTAACCAAACTGAGAGCCGTGCTCTCTTTTCTTTTGAATTTTAAACAGTAAATCAAACACTGGGATTTGCTAATCTTGCATATTGATGTAATTTTGCTTAATTTGGAAAATGGGGACAAGAGTAAGTGAATAGTTTGTCATTTTTATTGCAGGCAGATGAATAATCCTTTGAGAGGTGTCATAACGTGTGGAAAAATCAAAAGTATGATCTCAACCAAGGCAGGGAAAAACCTCCCAAAGCCACTTAACACAACTGCTACTGCTGTGGATCACACCAGAGGGAGAGGCATTTAAAAGAAGACAATAAACTGGGTCTCAAAGCAATTACAGGGTGGGGATGGGTGTGGAGGCTACTCTCCTTCGCCAAGTTAGCCGTGTGTGAAACACCAAGAATCTCACATGTCAATCCTTACATCTAAGTTCTTATCATGCAGTTGTGAAGACAGACTGCTGCAGAGTATGAGCCATGAGAGCAATAAATATGATACAGGTTATAATATTAGCCTTCAACTAAATCATAAGAGCTTGTATTTCAACATTTTCATATCAATATATCATGGGAGACACATCTGTGAGCTCAAATAGGGCAGAGGGCTGGATTCAGTCACATATCTGGCACTGTAATGAGACAAGACTCAGTCACTCGCTACCCTGTTCTGAATTAACATACTTATAATATTTTAAAAGAAGAAAAGATCATCATAACCTGGAAACCACACAAGTTTCAGAGTTCACGTTTCATTTTTTTTGGCATGCTTCTGGTCCCTTCCCAATCAGATTTCCATCTGGCCTGATTCAGGTCAGGGCAATCATAACCATGTATCTAATAAGCGGCAGGTTTAAGGGTCATTGAGGCATTAAAGTTAATATGGCTGTCACTGATGTGGAACACTTAGACTCTGCTATTGTGTAAGTATTTAACAAACCAGAAAATTATGCATAAAAGCTAAATGTGGGTTAGTAAATCAGGTCATGCCAAACATTTGTGTGCCGCACATAACTTGAGGCCATTTTAAAAGGATTTTTACAGGACTATTGGTCTATTATTTCAGTTTGTTGATGCATTTGTTTTGTTTTTTTCAAATTGATTGTAACGCTTTGGTGAAAATGCATAGGGAAATAAATCTGTGGATAACCAGCTATGAAAAACACTCTATTTTTGGAGACAAAAGGCTTATTTTTGTGCCACTGTTTTAAATCAAGGGTAGAATTTTGTAATTTTCATACTTATTATACTAAAGTTTGAAACTCAGGCATTATAAAGGCCTAAAACTTAAATACAGGGTATTAAAATGGAAAGTTTAAACAGAATAGTTTTGACACAGCAAGCTGTAGTTGCAGCTCCACTTTAAAATTCTCTGTAATGACACTGAATAGCAACCTTGCAGAGCAGATGAAGCTGCCCGATGAAATCCTGTAGGGCCATCTTTCTCACCTCCACTGTCCAACGATTTCACCAGCTAAATACTCAACAGCCCAATCAGAGAAGAGAGGCGGGAGCTGCAAACGTGACAACAGCGGGAAGTGACTGCATGTTTGAAAACAATGGTGGCGTCTGAAGGGGTCTCCATGGATGCAGTAATACCTGCAGTTTTATCAGAAATTGACTCAATTTCTCTTTCAAAAGAGGACCAAGTATTTCTCTAACAAGAAATCATGTTTTTGTACCAAAACATGGACCACTGCTGGGAAACTGACAAGCTGCTACATCATACTATGGCTTGATATGATTGGTTTGTGATGAGTGTGATGAGCAGAATGATCATCCAATCACCAGCTGCTGTTGTTTTGTAAGGTTCCGTCGCTGAAAAGTTTTTGAACAGCTCTTTCCCAGATGGACTATCTGTGGTGGATATATGGAACTGTCTGTCAGGTTCACTGAATAGTGTGAGTTGTTACCATATACAGACCTGATCAAAATCTTAAGACCAGTTGAAAAATTGCTAGAATATGCATTTTGCTCATTTGGACCTTAATGAGGTTTTAAATAGAGCTACAATATGCAAAAGCAAGAAGGGGGAGTGTGACAAAAAGCACTTTGAAAAAGTAGTTTATTGAAAACAAGTAAACTGAAATAGGCTGTTTATCAGCTGATCAAAAGTTTAAGACCATCGCTCAAAAAATTACAAAAAACTCTCCAAACCAGAACAAAAATGTTTCTCAGTAGGACTCAGTAATGAGTAGCTCCACCGTTCTTGTTACTCACTTCAAAAATTTGTTTGGGCATGCTTGACGTGAGTGTTTCCAGGAAGCTTTTGGGAACATTGCTCCAAGTGGTGAAGATGGCTTCATGAAGGGCATCAACTGTCTCGAACTGACGGCCATTTTTATAAACTTCCCTTGCCATCCGTCCCCAAATGTTTTCTATGGGATTTAAATCAGGGGAACATGCGGGATGGTCCAAAAGAGTGATGTTATTCTCCCTGAAGAGGTCCTTGGTCAAGCGAGCATTGTGAACTGCAGCATTGTCCTGTTGAAAAACCCAGCTATTAGCACACAGACGAGGGCCCTCAGTCATGAGGGATGTCCGCTGTAACATCTGCACGTAACCAGCCGCCGTTTGACGACCCTGCACCACCTGAAGCTCCAGTGTTCCACTGAATGAAAAAGCACCCAGATCATGATGGACTCCCCTCCACTGTGCCGGGTAGAAAACATCTCAGGTGGGACCTCCTTGTCATGCCAGTAACGTTGAAGCCATCTGGACCGTCAAGGTTACATTTTTTCTCATCAGAGAATAAAACTTTTTTCCACCTTTCAATGTCCCATGTTTGATGCTCCCTGGCAAAGTCTAAACGGGCAGTTTTGTGGCGCTGAAGGAGACGAGGTCTTTGAATTCGTTTTTGTTTTTTAAACCCTTTTCCCACTGATGCCGTCTGATGGTTATTGCGCTGCAGTTGGCACCAGTAAGGGCCTTAATTTGGGTCGAGGACCGCCCTGTGGCTTGACGGACAGCCAATCGGATCCTCCGGCTCAGCACGTGTAATTTTTTTGGGTCTACCACTTGACTTTTTTGTTCCATAATGCTCAGGATCTTTCAAAAAATGTAGAATGACTGTCTTACTGCGTCCAACCTCAGCAGCAATGGCACGCTGCAAGAGGCCTTGCTTATGCAGCTCGATGATCCGACCATGTTCAAGAAGAGAAAGCTTCTTAGCTTTAGCCATCAGGAGGGCATGACCGTGTGAATGCCTGACAGAAAATGAACATTTTGAGCAGATTTTGGCTTTAATAGCCTGTGGTCTTAAACTTTTGATCAGCTGATAAACAGCCTATTTCAGTTTACTTGTTGTTTTCAATAAATTACTTTTACAAAGTGCTTTTTGCCATACTCCCCCTTCTTGCTTTTGCATATTGTAGCTCTGTTTAAAACCTCCTCAAGGTCCAAATGTGCAAAATGCATATTCTAGCAATTTTTCAACTGGTCTTAAGATTTTGATCAGGTCTGTATATGGTACTGTGATACATATCATCACATGAGGCTCTTGTCAACACTAAGCCTTAGATCATCATTTCCAGAGAGTAAGGTCTTTTCCTTTGAAACAATGTCATCAAACTGTCATCACTATTAAAACATTAAATACCATTTTGTTATGTTGCACTGTTTTGTTTTGTTTTTCAATATTTTTTCCAACACCCCGCGATCAACTGGCAACCCGTTCAGGGTGTGCCCCGCTCAATATACACACCTGAATTAAGGTAAAACATGGCTATTTGCACTTTGCATAGCAGCCATAAGAACAGAACTATGTAAAAGAATGATAATAGAGACATTCAGAAGTGAGAATACCAGTAAATACACATTAATTGCATTTCATTTACCTTTAAGGACAAGCCAAGCAGAATGCTTAGCTGAAAGTCTTAGAAAAACGTGATGTTAAAACTGAATGAGGAGTTCTAGAAAAGCTTACTCATGATGATATATAAATAAAGACTAACCTACACTTTACATCATTATGACATGACCAATGCTCTTTCCACAGCTTTTAAATTACATGACTGAACCAAATAAGATGAATTTGTAGACTAACTGTCGACCACTCTGAGTTGGTCAAAAGGGTGTTTCCACCAAAAAATCTGCTCTCTCGCTTAAGTCTCACTAGTAAAAATCACCAGTGTTCATCAGCAACCACATAATGTGACTTTAAGTGACCTCATGGTCCTCGATCAAAACACAGCCAGCCGATACAAACAAAAACACAGCTGGAGTTACTATGCAAACAGCACAGGATCTAAAACCCTTCTGATGACAAGAGGGATTTGATGCAATTCAACACTGGGAAAGCAACTGAGAACTATGATAACACTCATTAATTTTATCATAACCACATTCTTAAATGCCGCATAAGAGAGAGAAACACATGTTAGTCTGGTCACACACAAATGCTTACACACCCATGTCACCAAACACCCAACAGCAGCTAATTCTCATGACAAAGCCCCCCTTTTCTGCCTTCAAGCTGTGGGTGGTGCAGGCATTACCACAAAGCGGTACAGTAGGAGGGTTCGACCGTAGGCCTACATTAATCTTACATACTAACACATGTTCAGAACAGCACAAGGCTTATTTCAGCTGAACACTGGAAAAAGAGGTAAAATGAAGAAAGTACAAGGAGCAATGCTGTCATTAGAACAATACTGACAGCATCCAAGGAAAGCACTGTTCAAAGTGATGTTTTGATTCCATTGGGTCCAAATCATTAGAGAAGAGTCTGAAGCTCCCTGACCTGTTTCCTAACATCAAAAAAATTCACGACAGGGGCCAGAGGTAAAGAGAACAAGGCTCTTTTGATCAATACTTTTCCAATGACTCACCAGGCGGCCACTTTATTAAGAACAAAAACTTCCCTATATTCTGGTAAGTCATTACAAAACACTTTGGGCCTTCTCTGCATCATTAGGAGCAGACCATGAAGCTGACTGCTCTGCTCTTACTATTTGCTCATTAATCTTAAGGTGAACAGAAACAGACACTGTAAATACTCCTTAGAGAAGTAAAATGAGGCCTTACAATGCTGTTAAACTCTTTTCTTCTTTGTTTGATTTTTAAGGGTGGATTCACAAGATTAACAGGGATCATGTTTTTGGGCAGAACAAGCAAAGACTGGTAAATTATAGGCTGCACCAGCAGTGCTTAAGTTCAAACGTAGGCTGGTTTAAACTTCTTACTAATAGTGGAGTTTACACTTTATAATGTTTAAAGTGTTGCACCAGCTAAGACAGTTTCAACTTTAACATACAGTACCTCCCGATAGGCGTAAATCCGTCCATGAAATATGACTGCCATAATCAATTGATGTTAGATAGATAACTTTATTTGTCCCAGCAAGAAATTTGTGTTCACAGGCTGCTGAACAAAAATACACATTTATGTAAGAAACAGAGAACACACAGGGATTGTACATATACAAGACATTTAGGGCTCTAATTTCGTGGCGCAGCGCAGGGGGCGCAAGCCTTGGCGCACCCCGCGCAGTGTTAATTTCGTCCGGCGCACCGCCGTGCGCTGCCAATATGACAAATTGGTAGACCGTCTGCGCAGAGGTGGGTGTGACGGCGCACCAAGGGGAGGTGATGGTGCACCAGGGGGAGGTGTCGGCAGATTCATGTTGGCGCAGTGACAATTTCGTGCCAAAAACAGTGCAGAAAGTGCGCTGAAAGCTCGCCAGCTGCAACCTGGTCTAACCTCGGCGCAGGGCGGAGCGCACCCTCCGCAGCTGTAATTTGGTGACAAGCGCACATGTGCGCACGCCTCAGAGGCAGGTTTCCAGAGTGTCAGGCACATTTTAATGCAATAAACAATCACAGCAATCACTATTTAATGTCCCCGTCTGAACCAGCAGATACATTTATATCTATATTAATTGTCCCGTCACATCTGATGTCGGATTAAAGCCGTTTGTCATAATGGAAACTTAACCTGACGGCAGCTGGAAGTTTGATGCACATCTTACAAGTCAACAATAAACAGCCTTAACATCTGGTACTGAGTAAATATCTGGTTTCTCTCATTTAATTAAATTCAAAGAAAAAAAGGGGAAAAAAGACGAAGAAAAAGGAGAGAAAATAAATGTATGTCACTCAGGAGTTACCTGTTATTTCCCATATTCCTCTATTTTAGTCTTTATTTTTAACGTGCTCTAAAAAGATGGAGAGCATTATTGCAAGGAGGATGAGGAGGAGACACCGGGAGAGTATACAGTTTATCACTAAAGGCTCTGCTATTTGGCGATGACAAACCAGGAGTGCAGGTGGATCACAAGCATTATGAATGGATAGGCCAGCTGTGGTGTAACTGTCTCTTATTTTTTTTATTCCTATTAATGACAAAGGACCAGATTATATCTGTCCCGGGAGCTGGCCCACACGGTGACGCGCCCCGCAGTCCATTCCTGCTGAATGACAGCAGCTCTGACCGTCTCCAGCAGCGGGCATCATTCAGACCAATCAGACACTGCGCCTCGGCCGCAGCGCATTTAAAGGCGAGGAGAGGCGCTCATTTGATTGGTGAAGATGGCGATCGGCTGTGTTAATCCCACTCACGTCTATTCTCCTCCCTCTCTGGATATGCGTGGAGAGGCAGAGACGTGGGCGTGGACGCGCAACCTGTGCGCCCCTGTGCGCCATGAGTGCGCCTCTTTTGGCACTGCAGGAAACTTGCAAAGTGCGCAGGTCACACCCAGTTCGCGCGGCGAAGGCCGGCGCAGGCAGGTGCGCCTGCGCTTGCGCCTGGTCTACGAAATTAGAGCCCTTAGACATTAAATAAGGGTCTCTTCAATCACCCAATTACTTTGCTGAGGATGGAGATTGCAGATGGTAAAAAGCTTTTTTAAAGTGTGCTTTTCTCATCTCAGTGTCTTGTACCAGAGGGTAGATGTTTGAAGTGGTTGTTTTGAGGCTATGTGTATGATTTTGTTGAGTTAAAGACAGACGGCATGATTTAAAAACTTGGGGAACAATATAACAAGATGAGTTGGATAATGTTCTAGTGCAGTAGTAACAGAAGGTGGGGGCTATGGAAAGGGCACTGAGAGAATGGATAGCATGTTGCCTTTGCCATAAGCAGTAATGGATGTCAGTGAAGTGGTAGTCAAAGGTTATGTTATTGTCCAGGGTGAGTCTGAGGTATTTGAGTTTGTTGACGTGTTCTACTGTGTTGCCACTAATGGAGATGTGATTCAGACTGGAGTTGGGTGTGTTGAAGACCGGATCCTTTGTTTTCTCCATATTGATTCGGGGTAACTGTCCATGCACCATTGTACAAAGTGCAGGAGTGTGTTGCAATAAGCAGTGATGGATTTGGGGTCACTGAGGAGGGCCAGGATTGTAGTATCATCAAAATATTTGAAGTATGAGGTGATGGGTGAGGGACTGATACAGTTGTCTGTTAAAGGCGGAATAACTTTAAGAGTGAGGAGGAGAGGGTGTGCCCTCCATGACAGCATCCCTTTTGAAATATATATTATAGATTCTTGCTCGCACTTTTTGTTTTCAGTCAGCAGAGACAACTGTAGCTGTTTTGTATTGTAGCTAATCTCCTTTGTCACAGTGGAAATACAGTTATTTAAATATTGATGTAAAAAAAATCAAATTCATCAAAATCATGATAGAATGTTGTTCTACCCTCTTCAGGGATCTGGGCTTCTTTATGGCCCAGGTTTAACTCTCAGAGTCCAGGTCCAGCTCTTTGAGGTCACCACATGTAATCCTTTACGATGTTTATCACTACATCTGGACTTCAAACTGGGTGTTTTCTATCCTACTGTTGGCCTTGCTACCCCTCTGAGTTTACAAAGACTTCATTATCATGTCATGATCACTGTTTTTTGTGTTGTCAAGTTACCCGTTTTGTTGTTCTGTTTTATGTTGGTCTTGTTGGTACATGTGTTTGTGTTACTTCCTGTTTTATTTTGATACTCACATTTCTCTCTTGTCTCTGTAGGTTTCACTTCCTGTTCCGCCTTGTCACCCCTGCTCCCTGATTGTCCCTCCCCAGCTGTGTCTCATTACCCCTCATTACCTCTTGTATTTAACCTCCTGTCTCCATTTGTCTTGTGCCGGATTGTTAGCTCTATAGGTTTCTTTCTAGGCATTATTATTCTCCCTATCACAGTCACATTTTTTGGAACCCCTTTATTTTGTCTTTTGTCTCACGTTTTGGATACCTCAGCCCTGATCTTCTGCCTGCTTTTCGTGTACCAACCTTGGACTGTGTGAGAATCTGATTTTGTGTATCGACTTTTGGACTGTATTAAAGACCCTCAAGCCTTTCAGCGTCTCTTTTTGAGGGTTTTAACGCCATTGTTCATGTCATATCGAGTCTAATCCCCAAAGAGATTGCACAATTTTACTTTATTTTTGAATTGTTAATTTTTTACCAGTGATTAGAATGCCTCTTCTGATAGAACTGGTCCACAAATACCATTAATCCCATAGGCTGGTGCACTGAATAGTTTGTCTGTGTTAGGCTGACTGATAATTGAGACAGCATTTCCAACATGGCAACCTCCATTAATGGCCTTCAAATGTCCCCTTTAGTAACTAAATGACTGACATCTCCTTGATTTTGTTCATGTTTATTTATTGTCTACAGCTCACATGTGGCAGTAACAGGTATCTTCAATGATCAGATCAAAGCAGAGAAAACAAACTAAAGAACATGGATGCGATTAACAAGGTTACATTCAATACTGCAGTTCACCCCATATAAAAAAAGCACCTATTTCATATTTAATAACAGAAACATATTTCTGGAAAAAGAGCCTGCACTGCATGGGTTCTTGTTCTATAAGTACAGCGCACATTGGTCATAGCTGTAGATGAAATAAGGCCCTTTGCATGTGTTAATATTTCCAAATAACAGAGAGAGCCTGTTCCTTTTCTGGAGCTGGCACTAGTTTACCTCCACACTCTGTAATTATGCTCTGACGGGGGGTGACTCTCCTCTGTGGCATTAACCTCAGTTAGTGCTATGCCTCACAGACTGCATCCACCATCACTAGCTCAGAGAAAAGAACCTCACTCTTCCAGAGAGACTACTCCTCAGGTGTCTGAACAGGAATGCAAAGATCTGCTTTCTCCTCAGAATATCAATCATGACTTATTGGGGAAAAGACACCGCCAAGCTCTGAGGTCACAGATTCAAGCCCTGACTGATCCACTATGAGCCAGAGCTCGCAGGGAGAGGTGAATTACTCTCTCGTTGGTGTAAGACCTGACAGCAGATCAATCTGACATCAAGAGAAAGCAAGACACAAAAGCTCACGTTGAAATGTATGCTGTGATCATGTATCATGGGGATAAAAACCATTTTAGGAGGTGTTGAAATAGAGATATGATGAACTTGTCTGTGTATTTTAGAGAGTGTGCTGGAATGAGCGGGCAAACAAGCAGGTTCCTGCTTAGCCCTCCAAATGGTTTCAGTTAGCAACGACTGGTGCAAGCTACCGCCGAGAAGAAAGCTAACCACAAAACAAAAGCATACTTACTTTTACGAGCAGCTTTAAGATTTACAGGTCCTTATGTGGAATGAATGACTGGCACCGAAGGAGATTTATAATCCAGGCAGTCTACCTTTAATGTATGCCACTACACAGAGACGGTATTAGTTAAAGTGAGGAAAAGGCTATGTTTTAAGCTATACAGGTGTTTCATTCACCAGTTTTTACTCTTTTTTTTCTTTCAAGTACATAAAAACACAGTCACAGTTCCACTCTGAGCATGACTCATCTGCTAATACTTGAGAGACAAAATCACTGCTTAATTCATATTTTCCATCATTTGAAGAGAAATGCCTGCATTAGCTGTTTCAGGACTAATAGAGAGCAGATGATGGATGATGGGAGTTATACTCCCCCTTAAACTCTTCTAACCAGTCAAGATGATTAAAGGTTTAGAGGGGAATTAAGAGACAGACTACATAAAGTAACACGTTCAGCTGCCCAGTTATGTCACACTTTTGGCCTGAGGATCCACTCAAGAGGACAATAACTGAGGTTTTTGTTATTTTCAGTGTTATGTAAGGCAAGAGTTACATTTATTGAAGAGTGAAAGTGTTACTGATTTTATGTTACAATGTAAATATTTGACAATGACTTTTGGGACTTTTAGACATTATTAAGTCATGTCAGTACCTTTGATTGTTCACCTGTTGCTTATGTTCACAAGTGGTTAGGCTCAATTCAAATGAATCATACATACATACTGAGTTAAATATATATATATATATATGTATATGTATGTGTGTGTGTGTGTGTGTGTGTATGTGTGTGGTGGTGTATGAATATGTTGGTAATTGTACTTGTGTATAAAGATAATTTCTCTGTAAACTCTAGTGACAGAAATACCTGTGCAAGAATGTATGTCTATACTTAGACAAAACATTTTTTTTTTGTAGATATTTTTTTTAATATTCAGTGCACACCGGTTCTAGATATCAATGATTTAGAATAAAAAACTCTTCTAACCAGTCAAGATGATTAAAAGTTTAGAGAGGAATTAAGAGACAGACTACATAAATTAACACATTTAGCTGCCCATTTATGTCCCACTTTTCTGAAATTGGCCTGACGATCTACTCAGGAGGACAATAAATGAGGATTTTGTTATTTTCAAAGTGTTATGTAAGGCAAGATTTATAGTGCTAATGACTTTATGTAACACTGTAAATATTTGATAATGACTTTTGGGACTTTTAGAGATCATTATGTCATGTCAGTACCTCTGACTGTTCACCCGTTGATCATGTACACGTCTGGCTCAATTAAATTATTTTTATTTATACCTTAATGTAATACAATCCCCTGGGTGCAATTGACTATAGGGTGTCATCTTCCAGTGATATCTGAACAAGCTCTTATAGTGCTTAAACTCACTTATCAACAAATCTTCTGCTGTAAATAAACGTCCTCTTGCATAGGTATTTACATACAGTTATGTGCCTATTTGTGTATTTACACACTTGTGTACTTATATTCTTACATAGATACTTAACATCTCATAAACTAAGTGATATTGTAAACTTACACACTTAATTACTTTTATACTTGTGTACTCACTTTACCAAAGACAACAGGAATGGATCAAACTAAAATCTAAGCCAATGCTGCTCTAAATAAAACTTTTTATACTGTAACTTGGTTTGTGTCTATAGAAACTGCAAAAACCAAGATAAACCTCAAGATCATAAAATACGATAATTGCAATTCGGATTTTTTTTCAAAGTTAAATGTTCACAGTTTATTATCTATGATAAGCTGTACATAAACCTAATGTTGTCTTTTCCAGTGATCCATACTGAATCCTCTCCTCATCTAGGATCAAAATGATGATATGAGAAAGTTTAGATCAACACAAACTGAGGACTTTATGTGGATAAGCATCAAGATTCGATTACCTTATCTTATTGAGTTTAGTTATCTGATGTTTTTATTGAACTCTCTGATTTCAAGATATTTGATCCAGTCCATTGCTTTTAATCAGATTGGATTTCTTCTCAAGAGCTGGGCCCAGTAGATGAAACTTAAATAACCTCAGCACTTCAACTTCCAACATCTACCATTGTTTTTTGTCATTTCCTTGTAGCATTAAAAGGATGACTGAATACATTTACAATGGGAAATTATTTAGACAGAAGATAAATTCTCAGTCCAAACGTTATGACATCCATCATGGTGTGTTCCAGCTCTGGGAACAGGTACTGCAGTTTTTCCTTGTAGTGATAGTAGAAAATGGCCCCAATTCCTTACAAAACTGTGTTGTAAAGTTTTATGGCTTTAAAAGCATAATTTTCCAAAGACCGGTTATGCAAATGATGAGCATGCCATATGTCCTTTAAAACGCAGTGAGATAAGCTCCTGAGATAACTCACTGAGCTCACGTCTAGGAAACAACCCAAATCCCCAAGATCTTTTATTTTCATGACAGTTTATTAGGCTGCTTCTTTGGTCAGAGAACCAGAGTATAATTCACCCCTTAATTACATTTGAAAAGGAAAAAGAACTGAAACAACTTGATATTGTTGATTTTCATTATAAGTCTGTTATGAATTGTTCTTATTTTTGGTTTAAAACGAAAAAGCCAACCAATTTTAAATGAAGGTCAGGTTTTACTCTGTTATTGTTTTTCCTGATGACAAAAAATTATATGTGCCTTAAAAACAGACTGTAAAGGCTGAATGTCTGCCGCCAGCTAAGCCTGAGACTAAACACACTGAACTGGATTGAATCCTACATCTCTTCAAGAACACAGTGTGTTAGGATACATGACACTAAGTCAACAACACATACCAACAATCTTGGGGTACCACAGGGATCGGTCCTGGGTCCATTGCTTTTCAGTTTATTTATAAATGACCTGCCAGGCTGTTGCCCTTTAAATGTCACCTGTCAAATGTATGCTGATGACGCTGTTCTGTATGTCCATGCAAAAGACAAAAAACATGCTGCACAAGAACTGACAGATGCCATGATGAATGTGTACAACTGGCTTGAGAAATCAAGACTATACTTGAACATATCCAAGACTGTCTGTATGTACTTCTCAAATAGGGCAAATAATGACAATGATCCCAACGTCTTAGTGCAAGGTAAAACAATTACGGTGGTACAAGAGTTTAAATATCTGGGAATCACTCTCGACTCACAACTCACTTTCAAACAACAGATAAAAAAGACGTGAACAGAATTAAGTTTAACTTGTCTAATTTTTGATTTATTAGGAACAACCTAACTCCTGAGTCAGCAAAATTATACTTTGACACTATGATCATGTCACATATGCTTTATTGCGTAACAAGCTGGGCAGCAGCCAGTAAGACAACACTAAGGCAGATCGAAATTGTTTATAAACAAGCCCGGAAAGTACTAGATAAAAAAAATCCAAAACGTACCATCACTGTCAGATATTAGAAAAAGCATGAGCGCTTGAACTGGGACAACATTTTCAAACACGCTGATGCTGTCTTGATGTACAAAATCTTCCATGACCAAGCACCACCTCCACTACAAGAATTTGTGAAAAAAAACTCAAACAGATCAACTCGAGCTGGTTCCAGAGGTGACGGTGTTGTTCCTTTTAGAAAAAGTGCCTATAGTCAAGCCACTTTCTCTGTCTTTTTCGTCTCACACCTGGAACTCAGTTCCAAGCACAATACACAAACTCCCAACCCTGACTTCTTACCAAACAGCTAAAAGCTTGGCTACTGGAAAACCAACACTGTTGCCATAACCAGGCCTAAACTTGTGTATTTGTCCTATGTATCTTTTTTGTCAAGGGCTCCATCTCCAATTTTTACTGAGCAATGCGCAATGCAACTAGCACTTTATATTCCTAAGTACTCTGGATATCACAAATTACCATCACTGGTATTAGATTATTGTAATGTGCAATTGAGCATCAGGCAATCAAAATAGCACTTTATATTTTTTGGGCAATTTACAATACAATAATGCACTTTACACTTTAGCACTCTGCACTTTAACCAGCCCCTTGGCCTAAATGTTTTTTGATGATCAACTATGTTTGCTTGTTTGTTTCACTTTGTCTTTGTTTTGTTTTGTCTTGTTTTGTTTTTATTGTGTTTAAATGTTTTGTACAACACCAACCTGCCAATGGGACTAGAGCTGGAAATTAGCCACACAGCTATAATCTCACATGTTTACATTGTACTGAGGGCAGAAATGCTTTACAGGCATCCTAGTCTAGCATAGTGAAAAGGAGAAACAAGCATGATATGTCTCCTTTAAAGTTTATTATGATGTTTCTCTACAATGTTACTTGTCTTATGGACCTTTAATGTCCCTTAAACTGTGTATTTTGTGATTGATGTTTCATTTTTAGCCTTATTTGTAGGCTTTAAATAGACTTTCATCATGTGGACTCTTATCATGTTGACTATCTCAGTCAGGAAGTCGATGTGTTTGTTTTTCTGTTTATTTATTTTTCTGGTGCAGATGTTACGTCATGATGATGATTGGCCATAGGTGTGATTGCCACTTCCTATTTAAGACGTCTTGCCCTCTTTAACAAACTGTTTGCCTGATGAAGGTCTGAGACCAAAATGTTGCAAATAAATGATTTTCTTGCAAGTTAGACAGTGTGCAGGAGTCCATCTTCGAGTTTTAAATCGACTTTTTCCTCTGACGCACCTGTCTTCTAAATTAGATGTGCAAAGTACTCTCCTGAAAGAAATGTCCCAAAATCCTGTAAATTGGTTATTAATTAATATTCATGATTTGCTAAAAACAGAATAAATATTTGTGTGGGATATTGCAATATAGTGGTTTAACTTTGTACACTCAAAATAACAATAAAAATGGTCAAATTTCTGTGATCATGTGTTTATTATTGTTACTTTGGATATATATACTTGTTTGTCCCATCCTGTTGTTTGCTTGCTTGTTAATTATTTGTGGTTTTTTTGTTTGCTCAAATGTGACCCAACAGCAAATCATACTGTGTTACCCTGACCTTTGGAGTCTGTTTTTTTTTTTTTTTTTTTTTTTAATGTATTTTTGGGGCATTTTGTGCCTTTATTAATAGGACAGAGACAGTGGATAGACCCGTGAAAGGGGGTGAGAGAGCAGGGGAAGACACTCCGCAAACCGGTCACAGGTGGGACTCGAACCTGGACCGGCAGAAGCAAATACATGGGGTGCCTGGTTGCTAACCACTCCACCAAACCAGCACCCCGGAGTCTGTTTTTTTAATGATGACCAGTTAATAATAATGTGTGACTCAGTCAGTAAGGGCTTTGGTCAGTAATCAGTTCAAGTATCAATTGAAACCAACTTGGAAGTTGGCTTAGTAGCTTTGGAGATGCAAGCTGACTTCCTGGGGCACTGCCGCCAATTATGAAGATTTGTAACACAGCTAAAAGGGGTTGGCGCCCCTTGCCTCCAGAGCCTTGGGGTGTGGAGTTTGTGGCCTTCAACTTCATCACACGTAAACAACCACAGATAAAGTAGGATTAATGTCACTGGTGGTGCAGGCAGGTCGTCTGGAGTGATGAATTGTCTAGTGCTGCCCCAGCATGTGCTCCCAAACCTGGCCTCTGACCTGAGTTTATAATACAAACCAAGGACTTGTGTAGTTTTTAGAAGATTTTAAATGATTTTAGTACAAAAACCCTAGGAACACTGTACTATCTTTATTCCCAAACTGGGGACTGGGATCCCAAGGAAGGCACTAGAGTTCTGAAGGGTTTCTCTGCACCACCATCTTCAGAGTTTCATAAGTAGGTTCACAAACATTAAACAATAAAAACACATCTTCTGCATGCTCTCTTCAAGGGTCTGTTAATAAGAAAATGTGTGTGTGTGTGTGTTGGGGGGGGGGGGGGTTATTCTGTGCATACTTTAACAATTAAAGGAACTTTAAATTAATATAATTTAGGAAATCTATAAAAAACTTCATTCTGAATGGGCCCTGGCTCAACTTAGTGGGTCCAAGGGAAAAAAGCTAATTAATCACAACAATAAAAACCACCCACAGAATGGAGAGAATATACAAAATATACATTTATGTAAAAATTTAAAAAAAGCTTGTTTGCATTACACTCGTTATGGGAAAAAGCATATTTTACAAGCATACAAACCTAATGTTGTGCAACACTGTTTTTCAAATGCCTACATGTGTGATATTTACCATTTGCTCATATGGAAATCTTAAAGTTCTTTTAATTAGGAAACAATAGTCTAATCTAATTTCTTACATAAAGTTTACAAGCTGCAAATCAGGCACATGAGGCTTTAGATTATGGCCTACATATGGAAACGTGGAAAAAAAGGGATGGAAAGAGAAGCAACCTTCAAATCCACATTATAGCATCTTACATAACTGTATTTTTCCCCTGCTCACGAGCAGCAGTGTGTCTCCCTGATGGTCAATAACAAAGGGTTTTACAGCATTTTGCCATCTTTGCCCTACTGCACTGATCTTGTATTATGATGTAACACATGATTAGGTCATCTCAGAGAAGGACAGGATGATGTTAACAGTGCTCCATATAAATTCCTTCTTGGTAAAATGGAGACAGTGATGGTGTTGGATACATACCTCAGACATCCCTCCAAGGTTTGTGAATGAACTTTGCACTGAGAGAAATTCCTCCACAGGAAGGTAAGGACGAATTCTGGAGTCTATGTCATTCAGCTGCTCCTGGTCAGAAGGCCCGGGGGTATATCCCTGACCTGTGGGGACTGAGACGGCCCACATGAGATCCTGGAGAAGAAGCATTAATGACACAAGTCAAGACCATGACAGCAACCTATAAACTGGCCTGACAGACATTATCAATCTATGTCTACACAGTTATCACAGTGGACTCTTTACTTCTGCTCAACAGAAACAGTAGTTGGTGAGCCACAGCTGAGGCCAGGAGCATTAGAATTTTGGGCTTGTAAAAGCAATGTAGTCTTCAGGGGATTTTCACCACATATCCAAGTAGGTTTGACAATGAACTGATCAGATTTTTGGGGCTGAAGGTCATTGATCAAGGTCATACAGTCTGCTTGTGGATGAAATATCTCTCGAGCGCCAGGAGAGATTTCCAATAAAACTGGACATTTCATGAATGATTTAAGAGATTTGAAGCTTAATACAAATGTCCACTTCGTAATGAGAATCTATAAATACAATTGGAAAGTAGAGGGTCAAAGAAAAGGTCTTCAGCCATGACAACTACAAGAATGCTGATAGGGATTTTTTCTAAGCTCTGTACACATGTTGACCATGACATAGATGGAGTATGTACTTTTTTGACTGATGTATGAACTGATGACATTTTGAAGTCAGAGGTCAAGGTGATGCTGCTTTGCAGTAATCTTCACATGTGAATGCAATATCTAAACAGCAATTTCAGAGATTTTGATGTAACTTTGTACAACTTTATATTTTCTATTCAGGGATTAAGCATTAACATTCCCAAGGTCAATGGCATGAAGTCTAATGGACATCTTTTGTAAGGATGTAATAATTTATGAAAGCTTCAGGTTATGTCTTGAAATTTTGCTCTTATATTCACTCTCATGCAAGGATGACAAATTTAGGTTTTCACAAAATTGGGATTTTGATGCCAACAGAACAGCTGGGCTGAGACCAGACAAGAACTGACTGTTAACTGGATGGCAGTCAGGTACATTAGGTTTTAATTCTCTAAATCTTTTCTTATTTAGCTATAGCACTTTCAATACGCCATGGCCAGTTCAAATGCACAACATTGGTTTTCTAACATGGATAGTTTAGAAAGGTATGGATCTCAGTAGTTCATATAAAGACACAGCAATGGTCGAACTACTCAATGCATGTACCACTAACTGGCCATTGATGTGAAAACCTAAATACACAGGAAGCAGTTCAGTGTGTCTTTGATGCAACCCAGAACTAGCAAGAGCTGCAGATAACTGTCTCTGTAATATAATAAAAATAATAATAATAATATAGTAAAAGATACTGAAATCTGTTGATAGTGATTTTAATTTTGCTTTTTAATCAGCAACCTTTAAGTGATCCAGCTCTTATTCACTCACTGACTCACACTGTTCAACATTAGTTTGTGTGTCAACTGCATCATGAGGATGAATGAGGAATGCCAATGTATGAGCTAACAGAATGCAGTTGGTGAAGGCTAAATGTTAGCGTACTGCTCAAGATTTAAGAATGTCTTCATGGTCAAAGCAGCTGTCAGATGAAATGACAGGTTTTCTGATTGAAAATATTCATTTCAGAGCTTTTGATGGAGGCTCAACATGGAACATCCAGCTGAAGGGAAGGATCCCAGAAAGAAACAAGTCTGCAGACAAAGCAAGAAGTAAGATCAAGCGGGAACTGAGATCAAATTAAGTATTCTAACCAACAGGTCTCTCTTTTTGTATCCTTATCATAAAGGGAGTTTGTGTTTGGTGTTCAGTGTAGCTTGGGCTCGTTTGGGCATACATTTGTCATGCCCCATAATACCTTGAATACAATACTAAAAGAGCAAAAACATGGATTTGACTCATTTGAAATCCTTGGTTACAGTCCTATTTTAGACCAAATCATCATCTAGATATTCTTTGATCTCAAGGACACCTACTGTTATTCGGGGCCATGGTATAAATCTTAAGCTAAAGGCACCAGGTAGATGTCAGTGAAGGACAGACTACAAGATCATAATGTTCTATAACTACTGACGGCTGCTGATTTACTGCCTCAAGGTAGCAGAACTAAAAAACTTGGGAGCTTGTTGGAACACGCAGTTGTAATATAGTAAAGAAAAGTACAAACAATAAGTAGCAACCTGTGGTTTATATGTCTTTGGGATTCTGCCAAGACCTCTGTGAAGTGTTCTAAACTAGAGATATATAACTCACCGAAGCCTTAGTGACATAAATAACATACTCACTACATTACGACCATTCATAATCGCACGCTTCACAAAAACAGGAAATCTTCCTCCAGCCAATACATTAAAAAAAACACACAGAGGATCCACACTCCCCTGTGTTTGGTGTCTGCCACCACAATTACTGCGGTATTGTTCAAGAAGTCAAGGCAAGCATCGTAAATAGAGCAGAGAGATGTAAAAAAAAAAAAAAAAAAAAAAGCCCTGGCAGCTTGTCCCACGGATGCAGTGCTGTTGGGGTCAGGCTAAACAGAACCGCATGTGAAAGGTAAGAATGTTCCCTCTCACTTCCCAACATCATATCTGACTTCACAGATGCCAAAATGGCTATTAAAGCAAATCTAAAGTGACAATAACAACATTAAAAGCAAGGACAGTGTAGGTAGCTTGACAACAGAACACATGATCTGAAATGCATCATCCAAAAAAAAATACATCGAAACAAGACGCATTAATCTTGTGTTCTTAAACTCCATCATCACGCCCTCATTGTGAGTTCTCTAAAGCTTAAAGCACAGCTCTATATGAAGATCCAGGAATGTCCGAATTTTGCAGAAACACTGAAGAGAGAATTGTTATGAAAATTTGCTAATAAAACTATTCCATAACATGTGGCATTCCATGTGAACTGCACATGGTACTTAACATCTGGTTCATAATCTGTGCCGCTTTGAGGAGACAGGATCTTTTGCCTGGAGGCCAATGAAGCTGCCAAATAGTCATGAAAACATGGATGAGTGACCAGTGTTACTCTACAGGCTGTCCTGAATTTACTCAATGTGTTTAATAAAGTCATAAAAAAGGTCAAATATTATATTTTGACACATATTATGAGAAATACGATCATGAAAGACACATAAAGTGGTTGTAAAATGAGTTCAAAGGCTGTCTGGAATCAATATTTGCTCCCTATGAATACCTGACATACTTAAGATGAAAAGGAGTTCATCTGGGGTGAAAATGTCAGTAAAGGGAACACTGCAGACGTGAAGTTGTTATACTGCTGCTGACTATAAGACTTCTAGATATAAGGGGAGAGATTCAATGTACAGTATATATCCACCTCTGTTGGACACTCAGTCAAAACAGTGACAAAAGATGGAGTAGATGCACTGTCACCTCAGCCTACCTCTGCTCATTACTTGTTTTGAATATAGGACTATTTATTACAAACTGCACTCTTTAAGATTTTATTTACAAAACAGCAAATCAACGTTTGGTTTTATCACTGAATTTTACATAGCAGGGAAAAGCTGTTAAAGTGGTGGTTTATATAACGAGTCTCTTGTGAAGCTTTCTGGAATCATTCCCAGTAAAAGTCATGAAAGTCACTTTTCGCAGACATTTATTTAATCGATTTTTGTTCAGTGTCATTTCTGTAGATCAAAATGGCTCTAAATTATGAACTTCAGCCAACCCACAAGTTCCAGAATATAACGCATATTTGGCCCACATTGATTCATAAAGACAAACTGATTACAGCTTATAATAATGCACAAATTGCCTTCATTTACTCAGCTGTCATCAACTCCAAACACCAACTCTGTTATTGTGCAGTTTACTCCTGTATTGAGTTTGATGTGGTGTCAACCTTCACTGTCACTCACTCTTCACTCAAACATTAATATTTGTAGTAAGTTATTTTGAACATGCAAATAATATATGTTATGTATTACATAAATAGTATGTGATAATGTTATATATTATACAGTGTATTATTAATGATAATAGACTGATCAGTTCAGGATGATCAACTTTTCTGACAACTGAAAAGTTATTAGAAAAGGATGGACAGTATTAGCTATAGCAGTAGGAATCATATGAAACAATTTTCCATGCAACAAAAATGGAGCATAGTGTTATTTCTGGCAGAACACCGAATCAAAGTTGCTTGCATGCCAGCAATTCATTGGTAAACAGCTGATTCAAAGAGAGCGCTGACAGCCAGTTGATTGCCTCTAAAGCTGTCATTTGCTCAATGCACTAAGACCACTTCACTTAAGCTGCTCTAGTCTGCCTACTCTTTCCTGCTCCTGCTTCAAGCTGCTTTGCAACCCTCCTCCATTCTGGCTCCTCCTTTATGCTATTTCCTGACTTGATCAATATCAGCTGACATTGATGCTTGCTTTGTGTGGGTCTGTCTGATTCTCTTCCAGTCTCATGCTTTCCTTGTGGGCTGCAAGGTTGGTAGGAATGTGTGCTGTTCCTGCATAGGGTTTCCACTATCACTGTGTGGAGTGCAGGGATAGGCCCCCATTAGAGTCATGCATTAAAAAATATGCAAATGAGTGCAAATAAAGCTAATTTCAAATAACCACTCTTGTATCTTTTTTTGTCAAATCAGTCCAGACAGAAATGGTGGTTCACTGTTTTGTAAAACCATGTTATGATGTAAAAATATATATACATATGTACATATATATATATATATATATATATATATATATATATATATATATATATATATATATATATATATATATATACATATATATATACATATATATAAAGACCAATGACGGTAAGTAAACAGAGATGGGTGAAGCTGAGCAGCTTGTCTTTCTTTATTTTTTATTACAGGGGTGAAATGGGATCCCAGAGCATGTCAAGGTGAGCCTTGGGTGACAGAATGCACCGCCAATGGCAAAGAGTAAGATGTTTGCACAATCATAATCACATTTCTCACTTTGGCAGCTGCCACTATACTTGGTCTGTAAAAATTAAAAGTATTAAGAAATTTTCTAGCTTTGAAAACAATTGGGAAAATTTAAAGTAATCTGAGTGCTAACTCAAAAATGTAGTGACATAGGAGCCAATACAGAGACTAAATTCTACATTCTTCTTCCTGTCCCTTTAAGAAGCTTTAAAACAGATCCTCATCATGAGCATATGTTGTCTGTTAGGACTTCATGTCGGCCTACCTCACTGTCTCCCCCTCTGGCGTTGTCCTCTTCGTCTGCTTCTCTCAGGATCTCATCCAGACGCTCCCTCTCTGCCTGGGTCAAAAACACCTGGCCCCCTTCCCCACTTACGAGCTGTTGAATTAGGGGAGAAAATAAAGAGACTGACAGTCATTGTTTATATTGGTACTCATCTTCACTGGTGGCCTAGTGGTCTTAAAATATGTCTTTTTCTTGAGCTAGAGACAAATATGTCCTCACTGGAAAAACAAACAGTTGAGAAACTTGCCCCCAGTCATGCGATACACCCCAAGCACTACACTTGGCCCGACGTGAACTTTGACATACCTCGATGTTTCTCCTGACAAAGTCCTTCTGTTTTGTCTTGCCTTTGGAAGTTCCACAGCGGCTGCCTTCAAATTGCTCTTGAACAGTCTCCTCTTGGCCTCCTTCAGATGATTCTGTCCAGCTTTCTGGAATCATTTCACCTGTCAGGTTAAACACACTTAAGACTCCAGGAGATAGATATTTTAAAATGGGTCCACTTCTTAATGATAACAGTCAACCAAGTCTGCTGAAAAATAACAGAATGCCTATGTGCTCTCATTCTGTCATCTGGTTAATGTTTCAATCCTCAGGGGATTGATTTTAAAATATGCAACAAACTCTTCAGGAAAAACTCTCAGGAACTTTGTTTATGAGTTGCACAGTGAATGGTTTGGTATGTGTTCACGTCTGGAATACAGCTTATATCTGCTAAAAGGCTCTGGAGTTTGCACGTCTGTCATAGAGAGAAAACAACAGCACAGCAGCATATTACACAATCTTATGGCGCCACTAAGTGCACAGGCTTGGTAGTACATCTGAGAGAGTGTATTTTAAAAGAACCCATGCATATTCATTTAAGTTCGCCTTATTTGCTCTATATTAATTCCTTATATGATATATTTATTTTGTACAAAATCAAACACTAGATTTTCACATATTTAGAAATTTTAATAAAACAAATTCATATGCATGCAATGCACTTTACTAATCTTAACACATTCTCATCCTGACAGCCATTTTGATTTTTTCCCCACGTGCAGTTTTAGTGATGAGGTTTGCTTAAAGGGACTGTGAGGAGTTTCTAAGTAATTACAAAATAGTCTCACTTTTAGATATATGCCTGATCAAAATACACACTTATTGATGAGTTTTAAAGCATCAAAATAGGTTATCTATAAATGCTATTCCTTAGCTTCCTGGTCGGGTCGGACAGGACAGGGCTGGACTGGACTGGCCTAGTTACTCAACTTCGGGAACATGACAATTAAAACTAGAGCAAATTTATATTATTCGGACACGTCTTAGAGCACCAGGCTGTAAGTAGCGATATATAGCCGGCTACAAAACTACGATACTAAGTTTCCAAAAATTGCTTGTTGTCACACATTTAAAACTACCGCGACGTAACTAGAAAGAGATACATTACCTCGTCGCTTTACATCCTGTAAGTTGTTGAAAAAAGAAGTTGTAAAGCAATGCAGAGTTCTGGGGAAGGTTCGAGCTGCATGCTTTATTAGCATCACAACAAAGGCACGCTTTGGCTTGGGTCACGTCTTTTGGTGCGTTCCAGTTGTAGTCAGAAGTAGTAATTTCCGAGTTCTGAGTAGGAAACTGCAACTGGAACGTCCCACAAAGTCGGAATTTCCTACTGGGAACTCGGTGAAACCTCGCCACCCCCGAGCTAACAACAGCTAACAATAGCCTGGTAGATCGGCATGTTTTTTTCTGACTTCAACTGGAACGGCGATAAGTCGGAGATGATGTCACTCCCAGTTCCGAGGTTACTGGAACGCAGCATTACGACAGTTGCCGCACGTGCTCATGGGTAGCAGAGTCCTATAGTCGCTGGTAATTGATTCTCCTCATAGTACCTTTAAATTGTCAATTTTACATTTAGTTATTTAACTATTTGTTATAATTTTGTTAAAACATTTAAAAAATTTGGGGTGCTGGTTTGGTGGAGTGGTTAGCAACCAGGCACCCCATGTACTTGCTTCTGCCGGTCCTGGTTCGAATCCTGCCTGTGACCAGTTTGCAGAGTGTCTTCCCCTACTCTCTCACCCCCTTTCACGAGCCTATCCACTGTCTCCCTCCTATTAATAAAGGCACAAAATGCCCAAAAAATACATTAAAAAAAACATTTACAAAATTTGACTGTTCATGAGTGCTTTTATTTTGACAGAATTGATAGTTCTGACAGTGGTATATAGCATGTAAATAAGGTACGGGCGGGCACTAAAGAAGGTAAATATTTTAACAGAAAGTCAATCTACTGTTGGTGTCATAACTATGCTTTCTTTTAAGTATTTTTTAATACAATCTCTCCTGCCATATGTCTGTTTTTCCATGGTACACTCCTACATGATATTTTTATTTAGTTTGTTCCTTTATGTGTCCTGTTCTATTTTAGAGTGTGTTCTCTGTGTGCCATTTCATGTTTTCTTCCTGTACAGTTGCAAAAGAGGTTGGTTTGTTCATGTTCGTTTTAGCTGGTTTTGCTTGTACCTTGATATTTTGATCCCATGTTGGAACTACTTTCCATGAACCCCAGTGGTCATTTTGATTGTGAGTCTTGTTGTTTGTTTTTTTAAGTAAGCAAAGTGCAAATGAACACTGTGAAACGGTTACTTTTTTTGTCACTTTTTGGCTGACCTGCAAGTGCCACTATCGGATAATATAAGAAATGCAGTGCATTTTGGGGGAATATATTAAATGCAGCGTTTTCCTCTTTCATACTTGGAAGTCCTGGCCTGTGTGGAATACACCCAAGAAGTTTTCATACACACGAAATTGCATACCATGAATCAAAAAAGACATCTTCTTGACATGCTATATATGACATTTAGTGTGTAAAATCTGACATTACACAATTTTTCATAGTGGGGAAAATCTAAGCACAACACTAAAGTATAAGACATTAATGTTAATCTAATAGAGTCAATAATATGTAGGTCTTCTTTAAGATCAAAAACAATACACGGTCTCACTGACTTACTTTGCTCTGTGCATGATCTGTCTCTAACGTGCTCACTGTCAGGAACTTGAGTTTCAAACACAGGAACGAAGTCCTCCTCCTCTTCTGTCCCTTCAACAAGGAAAGGGAAATTTAATCAGACACCAGTGCACTACAGTTAGGACTCTGTTTTTCAGTGTGTTCCATTTTTCATACCGGTGGGTGCATCGAGGGCCAGAAACAACCTTGTGTTTAAGGCTTCATGGACACATTCTGTGTGACCTTGAGACGTACTCTGCTGCAGAATAACACAGTTACAACATTAGTTCAAGTGTGAGTGGTACAGACCCAAAATTCATATCTAAAAAAATTAAACTGAATGGAGAAAAAAATAACGTATCTTAATATTATGTTTCTCTAAATAAATTACCATACTAGAATTATAATCCTTAATGTTGTTTTATTTAAATTCAAAGTATATTGATACAAGTTTGATATGCAAGCAACATAAAAAGTCACATACATGCAATATTGAGAGACTTTGTTTTGATTAGGCAAAATTAGCAGGCAATTCAAGGGTGAACAACCTTCAACACTTTATCTGCAAAACTATGGCAATAATTTGAGTTTGTCCAAATTTAAAGCTCCTGAATACCTGTGTTTCAAATTGATAAAAGCTTCATCATTTTGATGACTGGTGGAAAAGGTACAGAAGTCTGATATGCTTCAGGATTTATAAATAAAACTAAACAGCACTGAATGTTAAGGAATTCTTTTTTGTTCATAATATCAAACAGATATCAATGTTGCTTTTATACAAATAGTAAAATAGCTAATTATTAATTATTGTAACAATTTCCCATTTAGCCTGAACATTTCAAACAGATTCCATGGTAGTTAACATTGCTGTTATTGCATTACTGTGACTCTTATTATGAAGTTAACATTTAATTCATTTTTTTAATAGTCTGGAACTTTTATTAACAAAACATCGAATCCTTAATGTAAAAAATCTATCTTCAAACTTGATGTATGGCCCAACCCTTTGTCACTTTGACCACTTTATAGTCATAACATCCTAACTGCAGTCAAATAGTAAAGTGTTAAATGTAAGAGTGAATACAAAGACAGTTTCTACCAGGAGTTCTTGCCAGAGTCTGCTCTGAAGCTCTTTCCTTTGACGCCTGACTTCTCTCTCCCTGCAGATCTTTTCAGACAGTATGTCATCGAGGCGTCTCATTTCCTCAATGGCCTTTTGTAGCTCTGAATCCTCCTTCTCTTCACCAGTAAAATTCTCTGGACCTGAAAGATACACACATGCTGCTGCACTAAGTGTCTGCTCAATACCTGCATTCAAGCATCCTGATCTGAAATATTCAACCCACTGTGGACTGAGGGAAGCCGAAGTCTGTCAGGGTCTGTGACAGATGAGCCCATCATAGTTTCTCCAGAGCTAGTCCGGATCTACAGAGGAAAAGCGTAAATGTGAGCAAAAGCCAGGAGCTTGTCTTGTGGGTGGGCAGCATGGACTATGGAGAATTAGTCAGAGCCTGTGTGGCATGCCATGTACTGTTGCTTGATTATTTTAATGAAAGTTTTTACATGCTCCTTACTTAGTCAGACAGGTCATTTGTTTTCCTCAAGTCCATATCCTGAATGAATTACCTGTATATTAGATGCATCGTTGCTCAGAACAACAAGAGAAAACGGGGTTGTTGGAGAAATCCTCTCATTACGAGGCAATGACACGCTCGACACTCTGCTGCCACTTTGCTCACTCGATGCAGGTCGGGAAATATCCTCCAAATTCCCTCTGATTATCTCCATCCTGTGACTTTCTTATTTCACGGAGTAAAACCAATAAAGAGCATTTGTCGCAGTAGAGTAAACAGTGCTCACTTAAACTTGTCAACACCAACTTGTCTTTCCGCTTACTTTTGGTAACTACGGACGCAAACACTCCCGGATGTTGTAACTATGGGCACTGGGCCTTGGATGCCACGGTTGTGTTGCCAAGTCCGTTAATTGTAAGCGAAATTGTGTTTGTCCTGAGGTCCTTTATTTCCTTGAAATTGACTTCATTATTGTTATTGTGAGAGTACTTGAATGGAGAAATGCAAAATTACAATTGATCCTGGCCCTGGATGAGGGGTGGAAAATGGATACATGAATGAATGGATGGATTGCAATAGATTGTTGATATGTGTGATACTGTATGTAACTGCTTATATTCTGTGGGAAATGTGCTGTGTATGTACTATCATGTATATACTACAGCTTTAAAAATACAAATAACTTGGCCTGCAAATCAGCTCCACCAACAACTTCAACATGGCTATGAAAGAGCTGAGGGATAAGACATGAAGGGTTTTAGTGTAGCTAGATGTAATATTACATTTGACATTCCCACTTTATTCTAGCACGGTTTTGTCAGTTTGTATTAGAACTGATTATTCTGTATGGCAGTGAAATCTGGTGACCAAAATCTAATCATGATTTGATAAAAAGGTCAAAACAAAAATTGAATAATTTCACACCAAGTTCTGTGAGATTCTCTTAAATTAACACATATTTAATATTATTATTTTTATTGTCATTATTAAATTTTATATTTTTTTAATCGCCAGCACCCAAGGATGCTGTACAAGTTTAAAACATCAGAAGTTCTGGAGCAGCAACCAGTCGTACCAGCGTTCACTCACCAGGGGGTTGCAGAAAAGGAGAACAAGAGAGAGGAAGATGGGGAAAAAAATCCAAACTAGGGACCTGTCAAGGGAGCAAGTGAAGGATGAAAAAAAACTCAGTATATAAGCAACATATTACAAAAAAACTCGAAGACAAGCACATGAGGGCCAAGAAAGTGTTGAGTTGGAGGGGAATTTGTGTTATGAGTGTCTTTGTTTGCGTGTATGCGTAAGCCTGTGTCCTTGACTCTGCTTCAGTCCCACCAATTGTCTCTGCCGTCTGAAAACCCCACACAATGTACGTACAGCAGAACTTAGTCATATCCCTTAATGTTAAAAATTCAAAATGAGCAATTAAATTTTATCAAGATTAGAACTAGTAATCCTCCCATCTGAACACTGCTGTCAAGAGCTGTCAAGAGCTGAAGCTAGAAAAGTCCTCTTCACCTGCTAGCCCAAAGGCTTCTCCCAAATCACACAAATCTATCTGTACAACAACAAGACCCCAGCCACCACCTAATACACCAACTTCATACTTAGCTTGGGACCCCAAATTAGAATTAGTTCTGAAAAGGTACAACTCAGCAACCACAGAATAGCTATTTGAAACAGGTCATCACAGATGAAAATGCCGCCCAGTGGACAACAGACTCTGCCCCAACAGGTAGAAACAGTGTTCCACATCTTCACATCCTGCCCTAAATATAAGGCTGTAATAGTAGAATACTATTCTAAAATAACACACACTCACAAAGAAAATATTGGCAATATTCATCCCATATTCACAGACAAATACAAAACTGTGACAGTATTGTGGCCAAATATATCAAAGTGTGTGAGGACCTGAGGAAAACCAGTGGGACCTGAATACACACAGCACACACACTACTTTTGATTTTTATATTATCCATTTATATAAAAATATTCGATCATTAAACTTTAAACTAACTTTTTGAATGACATACTTCGGCAATAATGTCCAACATCCATGCCAATAGAGCTCTTTGTATAATTACTGTGATCAAGTTACCTTTCTCTGACATTTCGGCAAGTAAGGTCGGTTTGATTTGATTCCACAATCTAATCTTCAAATGTTTGCTTCTTGAATTATGGAGTCCTTTTTTGACACAGATTGGGTAGGCTCAGACCAAGCAGCGTTAATCAAAATCTAATTCACAACAGTACCTAGGGTTCAACTGGCTTGGGGAGGAAGAAAATTTGAACAATTGTTTCCTTCAAGATTTGTCACTCTGCCTAACATTCTGCATTCATTTATGGTTTTGTTTTGGTGTATTCCATTTTCGCAAATGGTTTGGTTCTCATGAGATGGTCCCTTTTTCTTTTTTTCCATACTTCTATATGTGTGTATGTGTGTATTTATGTGTGTGTCTGTATGTATACGTACACATATATGTGTATATATTAGGGATGGGATGAAATATCATTTGGCAATATATTGTGATACAGGACGTGACGAAATGCATCGAGTTTGCAAAAAATGGATTGCGAAATAAAGATGTCACGTCTGGTAATAGTGCATGTGACCAGAAGTGACGACAACAAACATTAGCACCAACTACCTTGCCTCCAAAACGCAGAATGATGGAGTTGAATGAGGTCAAAATTGAGGCAATCCACCTGGATACAAGTCATCTGTCTGGCAGTATTTTGGCCTTCTCATTAAAAAAGACAAAGATGCGAAAATGAGCCTACCGCTAGTTAGCATACACTCTCTCTAACCTCTCTAGGATAAGAGAGTGTTATTGTTTGTGTTTGGCCTGTTAGGCCTTGTGTTTTCCTGTGTGCAACTCAAACAAAAACAAATAAGTTGTAATTACACAGTAATATTTTTTCATTTTTATTTTTTTGATATTGTATCGTGACGTATCGTATCGTGAGTTTAAGTGTATCGTCCCATCCCTAGTAGATCGATCGATAGATAGATAGATAGATAGATAGATAGATAGATAGATAGATAGATAGATAGATAGATAGATAGATAGATAGATAGATGGGTATCTTTTTAATTTTGTGAGGAGTTTCGTATTTTTTATCCATTGTTTTCACTATGATTATCTTTATTGCTATCATTGTTGTTGGCTTTGTTATAATTTTTATAACAACCTGGATGTTTTTTTTTCAGAACCCTTTTATAAGTATTTGAGCACGACGTAGGGTTAAGCGCAAGGTACTCAATACAGAACTGACACATACCTTTGTGTATTTTTGTATCATCTCTTGTTCGTATCATCTCTCTTGAAGCAATTGAGTGACTTACTGTATGTAACATTTGAAGGAATCAATAAAATGTAAACTGAAAAATAATGTTTGCTTCTTTTGAGCCTTTCCATGACCTGGTTGCTTGTATCTATTGAAGGGTCTGGCAACCCATCCCTGATAGTCAGATACATGAATCAATGCAGCTAGCTGGCGTAACGAGTGGTGAGCTAGCCAGCGGTTAGCTGTAGCAGTACCGCTCGGCTTGTTAAACGTTTATTATTGTTTCCACAGCGAACTTTAATGTCCTCGGTAAAGCCGGGAAATTGGTGATCAATGTCTTCTGTTTGACGAAGACAGGGTGGAGGGTTAGAGGCTGTGCTTTTGTGGTGAGTAATGTTGATGAAACAGCTCCTAATGTTTGGCTATCGTAACGTTCATTAGCATAAAAGGCTAATATCGGGATTGTCGTCGAATATAACGAATCTGTCAATAACCTGAGCTCTTCTCTGATGTATTTGGGTTTTCTTTTTATATTGTGGTGGCGTGGTTGCTGTCTAGTTGTTATCTACTAGGGGTAGCTGGGATGTAAATGTAGTGCCTTTTGTTTTGGCCTTGCTCCCTTTAACTTAGCCGTAATAGCTAATAAGAGCGCACCGTAACCCTGAACACATCGTTACAGCATCATGAGGGAATGGAGAGATCGCTACAAGCTCATGTTTAATGTGTGAGAAGTACTATCCGGATTGGGTATTAAATAGTGTTTTTAAAGGTGGAGTTATTGACTTGATGAGCAGCGAGCTTTCTCCATCGTTTTCTCCATGTCTGAGTGTTGTCATTGTCCCACCATCACGCCCATTTCTGTGGCAGACGCACAGGCTCTGCAGAGTACCTGCAGCAGCCAGGTGTTACAGCACGATCAGAGCTTAGGCATCATCTGTGCTGTAGTTTATAACTAAAGATGGCGCATTATTGTGTGATCATACCAGGTTGAGCAGACTCTGCAGTGGAAGATGTGCAATGGAATGATAGAGTCAACATCAGAAGCCTGTTTGGCCCACACCTCAGCCACTAAACGCTCCCTCGTGTTGCTCCTGGTGCTGACTGCAGTGTCCACTGGACAGGGGACAGGTAAGAGACACAGTCCATGGTTTATGACACAGTCTGAAAATGTCCAAGTGCAAGGGTTTTGTTTGGGAAGCTGGTATTATTGGAATGATGCTGGGGAGAGGAATGTACCAACTAATAGGAATGAGCCAAAATTGATTTTTGCAGATATGCCGATAGTTATGTCTCCAATGTCAGTTTTTCCAAGAGGACAAAGCCTTCACTTTGTTTTGATCAATGTGTCTCAGTCATGGCAACAGCCTGTTTTCATTATATTAGAAATGGATCTGAATATTTGAACATTTTATTCTCTAACAGATCATAAATTTGTTTCATAAAAGTGGACATTCAGTGATGATCAGGTAAACCATTATGGTCCATGTGTAAGCATCTGACCATGTCACAGGTCAACAGGATATAAGCAAATGAGTGCAACCAAAATATCTGATCTAGATCTGCCAGTACCAAATAATCAACCTTTTCAGGTCATTATCTGCTGCTACAATATTGTCCAGACAGTATCCCCTACATATTATACATATTCAGGGGAGCACCAAATGTTAAGCTTTATCAACAAAGCTGACACAAACTGTGTTTCTTTTCTTTTCACCCTCATTTTGTCAGCAGGTGAGTTGGAAGACTTACACTTTGGTATTAAGTATATTCCACAACAACAAGCAGCAGGAGAGACTTTTTAATACAATAATAAATTATACTCATGCAGGGTCTAAAACCACTTAGCCCTGAATGTGAGTACATTTTCTGCTTGGTGGACAAAGGGTCATGCACCGCTTGGCAGGTTAATATATGTATCAGATAGTCTCTTTTTTTTGCTGAGAGGCAGGCTACACCTAGAACCAGTTGCCAGCCAATCACTGGGCCATGAATAGAGAAAGTCAATTATTTGCATGCACATTCACACCCGCCAGCAATTAAGAGTTACCAATTATCCTAATACTCATTTATAAACTCATGCTCAGCAGAAAAGTTTTTATCATCTTTCTCCACATAAACAAAGGATGGGAAACAATAACTAACCCCAGTTGGGAATCTATACCAGTGTCACATATGTGTATGCTGAATAATTCTCTTATCGGTCTCTTCTTCCTCTTTGTTGCACATGCCTTGCGGATCAAAGATGTCTCCAGCTTGTCAACACAGTCAGCAGAAACAAAAACAAAGATGTCAAAGATGTGATCATGGCAGACAGGACACAGGAGTGTTCATAATTGTGGCTTAAGTTTACACAGTTTGAGACTAACAACACTTCATCATGTGTATCTGTGGTTTTAAGCAAGGGTGGAAGCGTCACCAACTTGCATAAGCATTAGTCTAGGCTGGACCAAGTATCGGATGTTGCTGTCAGTTAAAACTTGTATTTATTAATCTCATTTCAATTTCAGCATTGACTAATGCCTGTCACTCTTATGAAAGGTGAATGATTGAGGTTTTGAAAATTACTTTGCCACAACATTCTACACTTATTTTGTCTCTTTTGTGCCCATTGCATTTTAGATAGTTGTATTTTTTCACATTTATTTTCATTTATTGCTTGCTCTTAAGTATTACAATAGTGTTAAGAGCATTAAAGTTCATTGAGTGCATTTTGTGAGTGTTTTAACTAGTAATTGTGTTCTATGATCGTAATCTAATTTTCTTATTTTAAATAATAATGATTTTTATACAACCAAGCACCCCTGGAATATACTCAGAGCAGTGAGAAGAGCTGATACTGGCACTGGTGTTAGTGAAATCGTTTGTTTTCCATCCCTTATGTCAACTCAATTACTGAGGGATATGTATATGATACAAAAGAGAGTGTAGTAGTCTGTAAAATATGTTTGGCTGATTTATATTTTCATCTCCACATCACACTGTTAGGTGAGCCAAAAGTAAACTCCAAGCCTGTTCATATATTATGGTAGGGGTGTCCCGATGCAACTTTTTCCCCTCCAATATGATACTGATATTGTAGCCTTGAGTTTTGGCTGATACTGATATCGATCCGATTCAATATCAGCAGGAGTCATCCATGCTTTTATTTCTTATTTTGTTGTATGGACTGTAAGAAAAGGCTTGATCAGGTGAGATTACTCGAACAGAGAACAGTAGTCAACAATAGTATGTATGAGAAAAACTGACCCATTTGTTTTTAACCAATAGGTTCAATACATTTTAGCCTATAACATAAGAATATAGTACAATTAAATAAAATAAATAAAAAACAAATTAGAAGACTCTGACAAGTAACCTCAAGAAATCCAGTAAAAACAAAAAACATATATTTTTAAATTGTAAAATAACCATTGTGTTAAACATAAACATTCTTGAACTAAATTAAATAAATAAGAATTAAATTAGAATGGACTACTTATATGGAAGTGCTTATATCGGATATTTTAGATGCAGGCCGATATAATCCGATATTTGTGTTTTTTCCTATATCAGTTTTCGATCGGGACACCCCTATTTTATGGTATCTGTGAAATCAGTTTTGTTATAGAAGCATGTTATCAAAATATCATATTTGTGCATACCTAATATTTGTCTGTCATATATTAACACTTACTTGAGAGCAAAGTGGTGACTCTATTGTGTAAAAAATGTAGTTTTAGTTCATTAAGACATCTAGTATAGATTCAAATCAAAACTGATCCAGCTGTCTCCATAAATTGACATTAAAGATTTTCTTTGATAGCTTTTAATAAGAAGGAAAGCACTAGCAATTTATGGGTCCTGTTAATAGTCGAACAGTTGCCATCCATCCATATCCACACTCATGTTTTTGTTTTGTTTGTTTGTGTCTCTCGTAATCAAGCTAGAATTTTAAAGCTAAATTGTTTCTATTGTTAGATGTTATTCACTTGCATAGTATTAAAGCTATGATAAAGAACCTTTTCAGCTCCTTAATAGTCTGTTGGTACTTAACCTTAAAGACACATGACAATAATTGTTACACGCTGTTTGATATTTTCTCTGTTAAGACGAGGTGAAGCTTAGTCCCTGATTCCCCCCTATGGTTTTTAAATAAAAATCACAGCATGTCATAAAGGTAAAGTGTTTGTTGCTGAGCCATTGTGTTAAAGTACATGGTGTTCCTGTTGTTATGCTCTCCGCGGTACATGCTGCCCCCACAGGTCTCCAGCTACACAGGGTTATCATAGGTCATACTTCTCCCCCCTAACATGTTACTTTAAATAACATCACGAATAATGAACAAAATATTTTTGTTTTTGATTGAACGGATAAACAGCTTTTCTTCTACGTCTGTCATCTCTTCTCAGGATGTGTGAGGCCATACATGGTCCAGAACAGCTGGGTAAACCTCACAGAAACCAACAGGGGCTCGTTCCCTGTGGGCACAGTGCTGAAGTACAGCTGTGACCCTGGTTACCTGCCGGACGGACCCAGCATTCTCACCTGCACCACACTGGGGCGCTGGACCTCTGACCCTCCTCACTGTATACGCAGCGGTGGTGAGTTTCTGTTCTGTGCTGGCTGTTTGGCAAACAAGACTCAGTCTTGTGGGCCACTAGCCTTAGAAATGCCTATAACCTGTTTACTTTCCACTTATTATGTTGCACTTTATTTCATTGTCACCATTATTGCTGGCCTGTAAGTGTTTTGTTTATCTCCCTTCTCAGCATGTCTGCCCCTCTCTAAACCGGAGAATGGAGGCTACACCTGCCACCCGACCCCTTGTCGAATGTTTGCTCATGGCACTGTGATTGAGTTTTTCTGCGATGAGGGCTTCATCCTCACTGGGGATTATTACTACCTGACCTGTCAGGATGGACAGTGGGACGGCCCCATGCAGATCAGCTGTGTCAGCCAGGGTTGGTCTCTCCTCAAACTCAACTCTGTCTTTAGGTTTATGTCTTACATGAATGTTTGGTAGCCAGTCAATTGACTTTTACAGGTTAATGTGTCTGCTAAAGAGTGAGTTATAATGAATGCTTAATGTGTGGAATTTAGTGCCAGCAGTCGTAGCTTCTTCTATTTACGTAAAGCACTTACTGTTCTGAGCTAATGTTTTAGTGTTGAATAAATCTTGACTGTGTTTTTACTGCTTTTCCTCTCTAAGGTTGTATCAGACCCTCCACAGTGCAGCATGGTACAACTAACCTGACGGACACCAACAGGAACCTGTTCCCTGTGGGCACAGTTCTGCAGTACAGTTGTGATCCAGGTTACCTGCCCGATGGACCCAGCATCCTCACCTGCACTTCACTGGGCCGATGGTCTTCTGAACCTCCTCACTGCGTACACAGCGATGGTAAAGACAAACTGTCGTACAGAGACTGAAAATGTAACCCCAACCTTGCTTTGTTATTACAGTGTAGGGCAGTACATTATAGGTCACTGTGTAATAAGTCTAGAAGTATAACACCCTCCAGCCTAGTTTAACTTAAAGTTTTTTATGTTGACTCTTATTGCTTGTGATATTTTGGTTGGCATGTTTTTGCTTAAACAACATTGACTGAGCCAAACCAAGGGTCAAAATAGTCCTGTTGCAGTACACCGGTGTGGATGCTAGCTGGCTTTATTAAAAAATGAAATTATAATGCAGAGCTGTAAACGGGCATACAATTGTGCCATAAGATTTTCATAACTGAGGGCCAACTCGACCCTCTGGATGAAGAAGAGCAGCACTACAGAGTGATCACTCAGACCCATAATATCTCCCTTTAAACCAGTAAAAGAGAAGCTTGATTTAGCCAGAGTGTAGTCTGATGTCTCACTTGTTCAAGTCCAAAATGATCCATAGAAGCTGCTAAAGTTTTAAACTCACCGGCTGAACGTAGCATGTAAAACTCTTTATGAATAAAACGAGACTTCCAGTAAGGTTTTCTCAATAAAAGTCTGTATCTGTAATTATGGGCTAAAGCTCTTATTATGAAAGTTATTGGCTCACCAAAGGAGGAAATTGTGTGTTTTCAACAGCAGCTTCTCAAAACTCAGGAGATAATAAGCAACCAAGTCAGCCACAGATACAACAAGCTAAGACTGTATTCAGAGCCCTATAAAAATATCTCTGATTTTTGGAAAGGACGTGTAGTCTCTATTCAAGGGCTTGTTTTAGGTGAACTAGGTTTGTATCATTGTCACATTATATTATTGTTTTAGACAGCAATAATATAATAACTGAATAAATGAAAAAAAAAACAATGTGTGTCCTGTAGGTCACATTGCCTCCCTAATTTTTTTGCTACATGCTTATATCAAGATAACGTTGATATTGTGATATTTTTTGGCTGCAATAATTGTGAGGGAAGAATCTAACATCATGACCGCCCTTTATCAAAAAAGGGTTCAAAGACTATTTTGTGTCTTGAGTCATTAATCTGCAATTGTGAAAATGAATAAATGCATTTAATGACAATGTAAAGTTATGCTTGCTTTGACATATAGTTATTGAAAGGTAAGTTAAAAAAGCTCTGCCAGTTGTCATACACCTTTGCTTTATGACCCTTTTCCACTAGCACGCCTTGGCCCTACTCTACGCGGCCCTACTCGATTTGCAGCGTGTTTCCACTAGCCCGGTACCTCCTAAAACAAGCTAGTTTTAGGACCTACCCCGCTCTGGTTCCAAGCAAGCTGAGTCGATACTAAAAGATGACGTCACCGACTGCCAGCTACTGATTGGTCAGACAATGCCGTCATCTATTAGTCATCTAATAGTCATACGTCTTTTATTTGCAGCTCGATTGCTCTCGTCCTCGGCTTCATTCTGTTGTATAGTTTCCAAAACTCTCCTGTGCTTCTCAAGGGGTATTTCTTCTTACCACCTGCAGCCTTCTCCTGCTTTCCTTTTTTACTTGATTTGTGACAAAAAGCCACAGATTGTTGTGTCGCGCTCGAAATGACGTCACTGCAGTGCCAGGACACTGCATCCCGTTGGGCAGTCGACTGGGGCTAATGGAAAAGCAGCACAAGACGGGTAGAGTCAAGTAGGGTAGAGTAGGGCTAATGGAAAAGGTCCATTAGATAGATTTTCTTTTCAGTATATTGGCTATTTACAGTGAATCCTAATTAAACAAGTTTCTTTGTAATGTGTAATACAAGCAACACCTGTGTTTGTAATTTTGTTTCTTTAAATCAATTTAAAGCAGTGAGTGTAAATTATTGTATTTATTGTTCTATATTCCTTTTTTCTTTAGGATGTATACGACCCTCCACAGTGCAGCATGGCTCAACTAACCTGACAGAAACCAACAGAAGCTCCTTCCTAGTCGGCACCGTCTTAGAGTACCGTTGTGACCCAGGTTACCTTCCAGATGGGCCCAACATCCTCACCTGCACCTCACAGGGACACTGGACTTCCCAGCCTCCCCGCTGTGTGCGCAGTGACGGTAAAGAGGATTTTCTTCACAGTTCATCTTAACACTCTGCATTTGCCCATACTACTTTTAAGATAAACCTCTAACTCTTGTGATAGGTATGCTGAGCTAGTTTTTTTAAATTTAATGGTTCTTGGTATTTACTTAACCAGTTAAACAAGCTGAGCACGATACTTGATGTATTTATTGTCCTCTTGTCTTTTCAATAACAGTTTGTCAGCCTCCATATCAGCCAGAGAACGGGGGCTACACCTGCCACCCTTCCTCATGTGGAAGACTCTCTCACGGCACTGTGATTGAATATTTCTGTGATGAAGGTTACATTTTAAAAGGCGACTACAAATATTTGACCTGTCAGTACGGGGAATGGGACAGCCAGATGAAGCTCAGCTGCATCATGGAGCAAGGTAACAAAGAATCAATGATAATACTGGGACACTATTGGCTGTGTAATGAAAGTGCTGTACACATAACTACACATTTTCTTACAGACCATGATCCAGCCTTACCCCTGGGGATGCCTGCCTTGTCCATCGTGTTGTCCACAGCCAGCCCAGTGGCTCTGATTCTGCTGCTGGTGGTTCTTTTTGTTCTTCTGCAGCCAAAACTTAAGTCCCTCCACCGGTGAGTCAGCCCTTAAATCACACTTCACTTCGAGCATCTGACAGCCTTTTTCTGTGTGTGTTTTTTTTTTCAGGCAGAGAAGTATACAGACTGGGGAGTATTCAGATGACTTAACATGGGTTTTGTCTCTCTGTTAGGAGAATATTGATAACTAATTTAATGTGAATGACAATGAGACAGATTATTTGGGTTCCTTCCTCCATATATGATAGTAGAAACACTGATACACATATACATACAAGCAGAAACGCCCCTAAAGTCGATTATTGCCCCAGTCTGATAGAATATCATTAAGTTTACACCTTTACTTCCCTTTTTGTTTTCTCATAATTAATATAATTTTTTTCCTCTAAAACATAACATCATGGCAAGCCTGTGTGGACAAAGGTTACAGAGACAGCTTTCTGATTCTTGATCTCAGACCTTTACAAGCGTCCCCCTCTGATCTAAATACACCAGCTGAACATCACATCTAAGGCTCGTCTACAGGGGAGAATGAGATAATAGCAATTAAAAATGCATTTAAATAATTGATCCCATTTAATTTTAGATTACTGTGAAACAAAACTTTTACCACAGAATGAAAAAAGACATGATGTGATAATCAGTGTTGGGAATAGAAGCATTGAAAATAACAGCATCACTAACCCTGTTATTGCTTTCCAGTTGTGCTTAATCTAATAGATTACTATTTCAAATTTTACAACGCCGTTATTTCCATTCGCGAGAAGTGGCGCGTTATGATGCCACGATGTCTATCATCTGGCCTTCCTTGCTCAGCCATTCACAAACAGGAGCTGCGCTGCACTCTGACACACAAGAGTTGCCAGGTCTGCTAATTATGAGCGACTTTCAACTTCTTTTTCTGAAAAGTTGCTTGTAAATATTGGCAGTTGTTTGTTGGGTTTTATCGGGCTTGTTCCAAAAGTGTAGTTGCTCATCTGGGCTTGTTGTGCCTCCAGACCCATGAGGGATCTGATGCAAAGTTTAGCATCGGTATTGAAACAAATGATGTTTCCACCAAAAAGAAATCCTTTTCACCAGAATTAAGTTTATTTCTATTGAAGTTATTCCTGTTTTCTCCACAATGAAGCTGTATAAGTTAAAACTGGTTGAGTCAAAACTGACACTTCTAGGATGGAAGAACATGCACTCCTTCAACGTCATTGATGTGAAAGGCTTACTTGGGATGTGAACATTATGTCCCAGAACAAAGTGTTTCTTAAAATCTAGTGACCAAAAACACAGATAACACCGTTGATAGTGCCAGTGCTTCTGGTAACAGACCAGAAAACAAGAAAGGCCACAGAGACAGAGCCACGCTGTTCAAGCAGCAAAAGCTTTTTCAACAAACTAATGCAACAGTTACTTTCCCTGGTAACCAAATACATTTATGTATAGCACCCATACCTTTTTTTTTCTTGTTGCCTTTTTCAGTCATGATATGATGTGCTTTTAACATGTACTTTTATTGTAGTTGTGGCTGTAGGCTCTTAATCCAGTTTTTAAGAGTACAAAATGCAGAGGAATATTATGCCTAAAGAGCCACTATACTCAGGAAATTGCTTTTTCCCAAGTTTTCTCTAAGCATAGTATTAATATTGTTATCATGAATGTTTTGTCTTCATTTGTTGTGAAGTGAAAATCCAATATCATGACAGCTCTAATCTCAAATATGCTGCTTCCCTCAATACTTCTAACCCACAAATGTTGCAAGTTCTATGCGTTGAGCAACCTTTCCTCAGAGACAACTTGATGACGATCTGTTTTCCGATCCTTTTCACCAGACGTGATCAGGGAGTGATGGGCCAGCCTGTCTCCATCATGGTTGAAGGAGTCCAGGTGACCCTGCCTTCATATGAGGAAGCCGTGGGGGTTAGCGGCTCCTCATCCTCTGCTCTCAGCTCCGAGTCACGTGTCCAGATCGTGCTGTCTGAGGGTCAGCATGTCACAGTGCCAGAGGCTGGCCCCTCTCGGCCCTCCTCCCTCAAACAGCAGCAGTCAGAGATGGCTGTGGTTCACCCTGTGCCACCATCCTCATCCTCCTCCCCGTCACCCTCGCCTTCATCCTCAACCTGGGTCCTGGAGCAAGTAGGTGCTGCCGCTCCTTCGTCATCACAGAGAAGGCGGTCTGCAGCCAGTGAGCAACACAGCCTGTCTCTGGACTCTGAAATGGAATACTCTGATGGTAAATATCCTCTATAAATTTAATTATAACACACTCAAACCCCATTCACACTTGCAAAATAACCCCTGAAATTACCTGGACTTTACGCAACTGAGTCATATGTGTAAACACAAACAGCAGCGTTTTTTCACTCTGACTTTACTTGGGTAATTTCCTCGCACCCCGTAGTGTTTTATTCAGTAAAGTCAAAGTGAGGTGAGTGAGGGCTTTATAGGAGGGGACAATGACAACATCCAGGGCAAACAATGGAAAGACAGACTAGACAGAATGGATAAAAACATCCAGTGCTGCAGGAGAACTTTATTTGATTGTAAGGAGAGTAATACTCAAATTTGCAAATGGACATTTGAAAGTCCAAAGTCAAAGTTCTGTAAAACGTCTGCTGTAAAACAATCACCACTGGGTCTCTCTGGCATACAATGAGTTGTCTGGTGCAACTGTTTGATACCGAGCTAAAACATTGCAGCTTTCTTTTCCAGTGTAATAGTTGTGCTCTTGGTGACGCTGCTTCATATTCACATTCCTGCTGAGAGGAGTAGTTTTGAACAACGATGTCAGTGAATTACCTGAGCAGGATGCCTGAGCATTATCCTGACAATATCATAACGGGTGATTCCGTGGGGAGTGATAATGCCTGGAATGAAGATCATTCACAGAATGTTTATGCTCAGTGGAGGATTGTGAAATTACAGGCCAGGGACCGTCTCAGTCCAATTTACTGCCAGCATCGACAGCTGTGATCTTTTCCTCTGCTCTTGATGCTGAGGTGGACGTTACAGCTTGCTCTTTGGAGTTTAGTGTTTTATTAGCTGTATTCATAGATATGTTACAAAACCTGTAGCCCCTTCTGATACTGATTATTATGTCTTAACCAGAACTTCTCTACTGCTGGGTAGCTGTGCTCCATGGGTTATATCTGTGTTCAGTAAAAAACTGTGGGGCAAAAAGCTCTGCTGATAGTTTTTGTTTTTTATTTAATGCTGCAGACTAAGGGCGTTTTCACATTAAGCCCACTTGTTTCGAAACATGCTGCAGCGCGGTTTGCCCCCCCTCCCCCTTCCCCGCTGGCTTGCATTCACACTTGCAACATCGAACCGTGTCCGAGCCCACTTGTGTATTTACTCAGTTTGAAACAGCAGGGGGCGATATGCACGTGACTAGTTGCCAAACCTGCTACAGAGGAGAACGAAGAAGAGGCTACCATGGTAACCATTTCCTACACCAAACAACCAATGTTTACGTTTCGCTCTCTTCTACATTTTCCTTCAAGTGTGTTTTTTGTATCGTGTTTGAGATGGCATCAGCGACCTTCTGGACCCTTGTAACTCATCGTAATCCTCAACCAGAATAAACAAATCGACAAATTGAGTAAGCAAAAGATTCAACTGCGGGATTAACAGGAAGTAATGCAACAAAAGTAGGTCGGTTTGGAACACTTTGTTTCACACCAGTGAAACCGCACCAAATGTCGGGAGATAAAGCGGATCGAGACCACCCCTTCATGGAGGTCTCGGACTGGCTGAGTGGTGTGCACCAAAGTGCGGTGGTTGCATTCACATTGATACTAATGTACCAAACCCTGGGCAAAACTTCTTTGGTGCGCACTAAATATGGTTGGTGTGAAAACACCCTCACACAAGCTAATTCTTCAACTTCTGACCTCAACAGTAGCAAATACAACAAAAACTAGTTAAAAACCTCTACAGAGAATAAAACATGGATATGGTGATCCTACTATGACAAAAGCAAGTAAAAAAGACAAGACCCATTATCATACTATGCATGTGTGAAAGCGGCTTAAGTCACATTAAAATTAAATATCATTTAAAGGTGTAAATCATGAAGAAACTCATGTTTTGTATTTACTGTATTTCATGAAACACTAACATAACGTTAAATATTTGCAACAGTTTTGTAGTTAGAGAAACTCTTCAATTTTATTATTATTTTTTTATTTTTAAATTTTGTATTTTTTGCCATAATGGCCCGTGTTACCTCAGAGTTGCTATGACCAGACATGACATTTTAACCGTTGCTGTCAAAACTGTAGGTGGAGGCTTTATAGCTATTGCCTAATAAAAACCAGGAAGAAGCACACAGTGTCTTCAGGGGCTTTTTCCTTGAACACATTTCTCTGTAAACTGAGAGTTTAGTAACAGGTTTTATGTTCATTCATTCTCACAAAATTAAAAATAAAGTTGACGTAGCAGGATATGGACCTTTAAAAAGTCTTAGAGCTGGAGTTGAAAAGAGTTCAGGGACCATGTCTGAGAGCAGCAGAATGTACATACTGAGTGTTTTGTTCCCACGTTATGTTGATTTGAAATGCTTGTCTGCTGTTTTCAGATATGCCATTACTGAAGGAAGCCTGAAACATGCAGCAGCCTTTGGACTTTACCGAGACAACCAGCAGTGCTTCTAAGCTGTACCGTGAGGGGGACGCCTCCAGAGAGTTTGTCAACACAGCTGTCATCATACAGACGAGTCTGACCTGAGAGGCTCTGAGTGAAGCCACGAGTCGCCCAGACAAGATCCTCTAACCATCCCAAAGGAGAAAAGAGAAGAGATTCACGTGTACATACATGCTTAGATTTTTTTATAGGAACTCCAACACAGTGTATGTATGTCAATGTCTGGAGCTGGGTTTAAAATGTTGAAGAAAAACAGAAAGGATGGGCATTGTTGAAAGAGTTTGTCTGAAAAAATACGGATTGAAAGAAGCTGCAAATGCATTTTGGGAGCTAAAATCTCACCAGTGTCTTTATAAATGTAACTTTTCATAAACCACATATCACAGCATTAAGACACGTTTGCAAAGAAGCATGACTCATGCACTCTTACAAAGATTTTTGTGATTACAAATGATTATTTGAAGTGTTTTTAATCATGACTCATGACATCCCATGTGCCACTGTACAGTTAAAGGCTGTTTGTCTACTGAAGTATTAACTCTGATTTTTGCATCTGATCGTGGGCGAGCTTTTTTAGAGACCCGTTTCACGCCTGCATTCACCACATTTTTCCAAGAGTCCAGATGTATTACCTTCACACTCACACCCCTGCTCCCAATGGCCTTAGCTTTCCACTTCTATGCACAACTATCTATAATATGTGAAATAAGGAGTCTAAAGATGAATGTCAGTAAAATGCCTCCACTGCTTTGTAAGTTTAATGTGTGGCTTTATCAGACATGTCACTCGTTCAACAGGAAATATTATTCTGTTAATTTATACAGGCTGCTTTGATACTCCTCTTTAAAGTCTTAACGGGGAAATGTGTTTAATTTATTTGTGCACACGATGCTGTTGATCAGCCATGACTTCTTTTTTGATGCTTCCACTGCTCTTTTTCACTTTGTTGCTTTCGGTTTTTTGCAGGCACGTTTATATTTTGCTATGTGAACATTGCTGGAGCCAACACAAAGTCGATTAAGTGTAGATATAAATGTAAAGTCAGTGTTCACTTTGTTTGACTGTCCATTTATTTTACTTTTAGACAGAGGAAGGGAATTTTATTGTTTTCGGTCAGTATGTTCTAATTTAAGTTTACTCTGTATATACCATAAGGTCATTTTGATTAAATATTATTTGAGATGTTCATCATGCCTGTATTCTTCATTTTTTAGTGGAACATTGTCAGAAGGCAGGACTACTTTATTTTGAACACACAATTCAGCTGCAAAGACAGACAGGAAAATTGAAAAACATGAAAATGTTATTTTTGGAAACAGTATTTACAGTAATTGAACTCAGTGTTTAAAAAAATGACAGTCACTCACATGAAGAGTATAACATAAGAAGGATAAGAGAGAAATATTGGTCTTCTACACTCCAATCAAGAGATTCATGGGGACTCACTCTGTTATTATCAGCTGCATAATGATGACATTTAGGAAACCAGCTGGCTGAAAGGCACTAGTTGACAGGGTAACTTGAGAGCCATCCACAGACAAAGTCAGGCCTATCAGTGTAAGTATTTAGTCGAATAGGCATTTTGCAAACACACATGGCACTTCAGGGGCCAAAAAAATGCACATTTTTGAAAAAGGGCCTCTGAGTGGATAAATCAGAAAATGCCAGTTGAGCGTTTCCATGTGGACAATGATTAGAGAAAACAACAAAACAATACAAATAGGTTCAGAAATGGTGAGATCTTATGTCCACCTCTCCCTTACACTGCGTATGTCAACCCCAACTACAACAGATATGGAAATACAAGAGAAACAGTGACCGGACTGTTACTGATTCAACAGGTATTTTGTACTTCTACCATCATTTAAGGGCATACAGCAGGTGTCATTAGTTTTATATTTTAGAAGTTTTTATGTTTGACATTTAATAATAAACTATTGTTTACTTTTCACTGAACACATTCAGGCACACCCATAGAAATGACTGGGCCCCTGAAATACCTTATACATGGGTCCCAGGTGTAATTTAATAACATCAGACTTGCATGTTGGATCTGTAGCATTAGCCCTAATTTGCATACTTGGCCTTGCTCCAGTCAGTTTTGGAGCTGACTGGAAAAGTTTGCTGCAGGTCTCAACACAGTTGTACATGAAAGTTGGCCTCGAGAGTCCTCATAAGTCCACCAGAAATGCTAATCTCAGGGAAAAAAATACAAGAGGGTCTATCATGTTGAAACAGGTAACAATCAAGTAAAAAAATATCAAGGAAGAATGATACTAGAGAAAGAAACAGCTTGATGGACCGTGCCATTTTTTACTATTTGAATCTGCATATCCTCTATGAATCTGTGGCCCTGAAAGCTCCACATTTTATCCCCCCTTATGGAGGACCCTGTTTCCCAAAGGAGCTTAAGTAAACTACAGAATACTCTTTGTCTAAAAGTGAAAACAACAAGTCAGTTGTTGACATTTTTATTAAACCAGTTTGTGCATTAAATCATGCCTCATTCATCAATTAATCACTCATACAACACATCAATGGAATATAAAAATATAAATACAAAAACATTATTTTCATTCACTAAATTTCTATTTTAACATGCTCTATCTGCACTTTACATTGTAAAGGCTGGATTAAGTAAAAATTAGTATTACTGTTTGCATGCTTTCATCATCTGCTCTGCAGGTTCACAGGCCTGAGTGAAGACGGTGCAGGTGACTTAAAGATGGTGCAGCACCTCACTGCTGCTCCTCCAGGTCCTCGTCCTCCTCTGATCCTGTTGTGGTATTTCCTTCTTTTGTTAAATACCCGTATTCTGGGGTGCACTTAAGTCTCTGAAAGAAATCAATGATATTAGACTTTTATCAATCTGACTTTGAAACGATAGACAGTTTCATGTATGTAGGGATGTACATGTGCTGTTTAGCCCTTCTCCCAGCCCCTACCAACACAAACACACATACAGCTGTGGCTTTTACCCTTCACTGGTTTGAAATGCCGGTAACATCTGAAGCACAGCGTCACCAAAAGGCCCTCAGTGACCTGGAATACGTAGTATACCAGAGGAAAGAGAAACAACGCTCCGATGGCCTGCCGGGAGAAGGTCACCTTCAAGATGGCAAAGCACAGTTGGACATTTTGACACCCTGTTTCCATGGCAATGGTCCTGCACAATCTAAAAACAGAGGAGTCAACATTCAGTTACTCTGACGTCACAGTTAAATTATTTTATCCATACAGTAATTAAAGGCAGAGCTTGGACTGATAGGAACAGAAGTCCTGAAAAAGGGGTGATTTATGGTTCGTAGGTCAAACAGACAGTTAGCACTTGTTTAAATGTGGGAGGTTTGGTGAATGGTTCTGGCAATTTTGACACCCAAGGCAAAGAGGAACACAGAGGCCTTCCTCCTGGCAGTTTTGACTTTTGAACGGAAGCAAAAATGACATGCCAAGGATATAGTTTTTTAATGAAATTATAGAAAACAATAAATAGTCATTGTATCTTTGTACAGCAAAATTTTGCAAGCTCTGCTTAGAAAACAGTGTTCTTTAAAAAAAACGTAATATAAATAGAAAAAATAAATATATCTTCAGGGTTAAAAATAGAAAATTAAGAAATAGGAAAGTGAACAAAGATTTTCTTGATTTACTTCATTAGTTTATTCATGAAACTGAGCGGGAAATGTTTGGAAAATCCATGAAACTGGCAAGTATGGAGAAGTTTCTCATCAGTTCTTAATATTGTTTTTACTGTCACAGACTTTTTTACCCCCGCCAAGGAGGTTATGTTTTCAAGAGAGTTTGTCCGTCCGTCCGTCCGTCCATCCATCTGTGAACAAAATAACTCGAAAAGTAATGGATGGATTTGGATGAAATTTTCAGGAAATGTTCAGCATGGGAAAAGGAAGAAGCGATTAAATTTTGGTGTTGATCCGGATCAGTGTCTGGCCGCCATGACGAAAAATGTGATTTCTGTGACTAACTACTGAACAAAAATAGATATCATTCCGAATCCAGTTGCTAATGGTATGTTTTCATGGTCAAGGAATCTAGATATTCAGATGAAATAAAGGTAGGAGTAATATTTATGGTCAAAATGACAATATGGCTGAGGACTGTGGCGCTGGCGGAGGTCTGCGCTCTCTGAGTGCTTTCTAGTTTATCTAATGTAATCACAAAGAAAAATAATTTTGGAGCCTTTTATTTTAATTGTTAAAAATCACTACAGTGTATGTTGACTTTTGGCACTGTCTAGGTTTCATGAATAAGTTGGCATTGCTTGGTTATGGGGGGAGACTGTGCAACAAATCTGCTGTTTTAAAACAAATTTGCTCTAATTCGATGTTTTGAAGATTTTTGTTCAGTTAAGATAGTAATCCCCCTCTTAAGTTAAATGGCAAAGGGAAATTTCTGCATCCTGTCTGAAATGCACAAATAAGTTGGCAGATAAGTTGGCAGCTTCATGCCAGTTTGACCTCTTTAGCCATATATTACCAACATACTTGTTCAATTTAGACAGCAGTCACTCTCTCCTCTGGGAAAAAGTACAACCGAAGATCATTAAGTTTTTGTGCCTTAAATGTTGTCCTTCCAATTAAACTTTATAGAGAAAAAAATATTACTGACACATTCACTTGTACTATGTACACCTTTCCATGACATTAATCACCAAGATTTACAAATATTTGTATAAAATAAGGACTGAAGCTATGTCCAGTGTGAAGCCCTAACACTGTTTGTGCTTCACTCCCAGACATGCATTAGTATGTCCATCTTATTATACAGCCCTTGATAACACTTTCCAATGCACTAGCCAACTGTAAACTTTTGATTAATAACTGGTGCAGGGTACTATGCTAACCTTACTGTCATTTCATAGATAGTAATAAGTAGTGTCCAATGACTTACTGTGGGCTTTGATCAAATAAAACAGACAAGACGTATCCCATTGTAAATCCAGTAATCGGCATCATCATGGCTGCTGTCACGATATCAGGAGTGATGATCATCCACAGAATATCTTTGATGGCGTACACACTGAGGGTCAACAGCGTGATCCCACAGATCACCAGCAACGTCAGACCAACCTGTAAAAAAGAAAATACAATTTGCTTGATGCAAGTTACAGTATCTACCTTAAATGTGAACATATACACTCACTGGCCACATTATTAGGCACACTTTGCTATCAATGGGGCAGATCCCCTTTTTGTTATCAGGGCTTCCCTAATTCTTTGTGGTTTAGATTAAACAAGGTGCTGAAAGTATTTCCTAGATTTTGGTTCATATTGGCACGGCTGCTTCACAGTTACTGCAGATGTATCAGCTGTACATCCATGATGTGAACCTCCTCTTCTACTACATCTACTCAATCTCAAACGTGCTCAATTGTATTGAGATCTGGTTACTGTGGGAGCAATGGAAGAGAACCTCTTAGTCAGGAAACAGGTTGAGAGGATTCAAGCTTGCTTACATGGAACTTTTTCATTCTGGAAGTGGCCATCATACACCTTCGTAATGAAGGAATGGACAACAACAATAGCAGCAATACTCAGCTAGGCTGTGGCATTTAAAAGATACACAACTTGTACTAAACAGGGCAACATGTGCCAAGAAAATATCCCCCACACCATTTCACCACCAGCAGCCTTTGGATGATCCATGCTTTCTACCAAATTCTAACCCCTCATCTGAATGTTGTAGCAGAGATAAGGACACATCAGACCAGTTTTTTTTTAATCTTCTACACTCCATTTGTGCAAATTGTGGCCTAAGTTTCCAAATCTTAGCTGACATGGTTGGCACCCCGTGTGGTCTTCCAGTGCTGCAGCTCATATGCTTCAAGATTCAGCATGTTGTGCATTAAGAAAGGACCTCTGCATACCTACTTTGTGTCAAATGATTATTTGAACTATCATTGCCTCTCTCATCTTGAACCACTCTAGACATTTTCTCTGATCTCTGGCATCAACAAGGCATTGTTCCCAAGAGAACTGCTGCTCACTGGAAACTTTTGGATCTTTTTCTGTAATCCCTGGAGATGGTTGTGAGTAAAGATCCAAGCAGTTTCTGAAATAGTCAGAGCAACGCCCTGGGACCAACAACCATGCAATGTTCTAAGTCACATAAATCCCCTCTCTTTTCCATCCTGATGCTTGGTTTGAACTTCAGCAGGCTATTTTGACCATGCCTGCTATAGTTAATGCAATGAGTTGCTGACACGTCATTGTCTGCTTAGCTATTTGCATCACTGAGCATTTGAACTGATGTGCCTAATAAAACGACCAGTAATGAAATAAGAACCCTCTGTCTGTGTCTCTACTTCCAAATGTAGAAATCATCACCTGTTTTCATAGTGTGCCAATGGTTTTCTCCTAGAACACAGATTTAGATTTAACATAAGAAGACTTACTTTTTTTATGATTGGCGAATACTTTGGTTTGTAATGATTGATGGCGATGCCGATAGCACAGGGCACCAGTGTAAACACAAGGGCTATGATTATGCCGAGGTAGGGAACGTTGTTTTTCAGGGTAGGGAAACCTTTGCAGTAGATAAAGAGCAGCAGAGGCATCATACCCAGGGCAGAAATACTGGAGAAAGTGGTCATGACAATGCTGGGAGGAGAGCAAGACAGACATTGAAAAATATATTTTAACATACATGGCTGGATATCATAAAAACACATTAAGTTACAAAGAGCAAGAGTTTACCTGAGGTTCATGTCGCCCTGCACAGCCAGACTGAATATGTTTGACAGTGACCCTCCTGGACAGCAGCCACATATGAGCACAGTCACCGCTTTGTAAGAGTCCATTTGAAGCATTTTAGCCAAACAGAAAGCAGTCAGAGGCATGACGCCAAACTGGGACAGCAAAGCAATGCCCACTCCTTTTGGCTTGAGGCAGTGGGCTTTAATCTTCAAGACCTCCATGGTACAGCCAAGGGAAACCATGGTGATTGTGAGGACAATGAGGGATAAGGTGTTGATGATGCCATTTAGTAAGGGAGAGATGTTCAGGAGAGTCACTGCTCCATCGTCCGTCAGATTTCCAGCATTAGAGATGTTAGTAGTCCCGCTGTAGATGGCTGTGAGGTTCATCGTGGCTCTGCTGCTTTAAACCTGTAGTACAAACCAAATTTTAAGAAGAAGTTATTTGGAGAAGGATGTCAATTTCAGATGTTGGTTGGTAGCTGAAGACGAAGTTGACTTATTCTGTTTGGATTGCCTTGACGTAGTAGCCAGAGGGCATTGTGTTTTCAGATACGTCTTTTGGGACCATTTTTTTAATCCAACAAATTTCTCAAGGACTTTTGTTGATGTTGTTACCTCCGCAACAGGGTCATGTTGTTGCCCGCGTCTGTTTTTTTGTTTGTTTCTCTGTTAGCAACATAACTCAAAAACTTCAGGACAGATTTCAATGAAATTTTCAGGAAATGTCCAGATTGGGACAAGGAACAAATGATTCGATTTTGGAAGTGATGCGGATGACGAAAAATCCGATTTCCCTGAATAACTACTGAACTAAGATAGATATCATCATGAATCCAATTGCCAATGGTATGTTTTCATGGTCAACAAATCTAAATATTTAGATGAAATAAAGGTAGGACTAATATTTATGATGAAAATCACAACATGTGTGAGGACCGAGGCACTGGCGGAGGTCTGCGCTCGCCAAGTGCTTTTCTAGTTCTTCCATCTTTGCACAAATATCCACTCTATACCTCACAATAAAGCCATTAAGATTTGGTCTCATGTTTATCCCCTGCTTGTGCATGATGTGTCTTTTGAATACTTTGAGGGATCTTGTCTAAACTGACACAAAGGTCCACTGTATCTCAAAGCTGAAATTATTCAATTCTTGAGGTCAGGTGTTTTGATTGTAGGCCTCATGTACATTATGTCTTGTAAAAACAACTTCTCATCACTGCTTTGAGAAACTAACCAAACCAATGAGCCAAAATGATTTGGCAAAAAAATTTACTCAGTGACAGGGTTGACTTTGTACATTTTGGAAGGCATAGGGTCAAATTCCAGGGTCACTGGGACATTCTGGAGTATCTTTAGAATGTTTGGAGTTCTTTTCTTTAGACTGTACACAGGACCACTCCCTAAATCACAGGTAAAAATTCAGTTTTCTAGCTCATCCTCATCTCTTGCTTGTTTCTTGTTAAACTTGCACAACACTTGCACAAATGCAATTTGACCACAGGATGAGCTGATCCCATTTTTAGATTGAGAGTCAAAGGTCAAGGTAATTGAGCCTCATACTTTTACTTTCTTTTGGAAGGGTATCTTAGGAAAAGATGTAAGGGTTTCCCTCAGACTCAGACTGTACATAGGCACACTCTTGGACTCTTGGAGAATGATGCTGTTTGACTTTAGAAGTCAAAAGTTGAGGTCAACAAGTCTCATGTTCATCCCTTGCTTGAGGACTTAATATCTCATGGACGCTTTGAGAGGTTTTTTCCAAATGTTGCTCAAGATTTGCAAAGCTGTCCATTCAGACTCAAAAAAGAACTTATTAGAAGAGAAAGTGAAAGTCAAGGTCATTAGGCTTTACATCTGTTCTTTGCTTCTGAAAACAATGAATAATTTGAGGGAGTAATGCAAAACTTAACTCAAATGTATACACTAGACAAAACTAAACTTCTAAGATAAAGTGAAGTCAGAGGTCAGGATCATGAGGTCTCAAGTTTATCCTTTGCTCGTTAAATTAATGTCTTTATACTTTAATTGTTTTGTACACTTTTCTCTGTCATGTTTTAATTAAATTATATTGTTAAAGTTTTATATTTTTCAAAGAATACAATGATGGCTGACCTGGACGTGTGATATGCTGTGTGGGTTGATCATTTTTTATTTTGTTTTTTTTTTTACTTATTTTGAACTGGTTTGTATAATTACTTGTTTTTATGCGAACATGTATTTTATTGTAAACTTTTTTGATATTTTATGCTGTTAAATATTGTACATTTTGTGACTTGTATATTTAAAGGCCCAACTAGGGACAAGAGTTGGAAATTAGCATTTGCTATAACCTCTCCGTGCAGCACATCAGATTCATGCTCAGTGATGGAACCATATTAAACTGCATCACCCCTATCAAATAAATAAATTCAACCTCTCAATTGAACACTGGCTAGCAGCAGCACTGATTAGTTTGGCACAGGAAGAACTGAAACTATTTTTTCCCAACAAGAAAGTGAGGTTCAACGTGACTTATTTCCTTCTCTGCTTCTCATAATATGTCACTGCATGATCTACTTTTCTCTGGTCTTTTATTAAAGTCAAAAGGTAGATGCCTGATGCTTTAAGATATGGTCATTTTATGTAAACATCAAATATCAGGAATACGGCTAAAATCACTCATTGCAAAAAAGGCATTTTTACGGCTGTACTGCACATGATCTCAGATTTGCAATGTCAAGACAAGTTTGGACAAGTGGATGCAACTTACTTCAGTTTTCCACAGATGTTCGGATTTTTGTTAACAAGCTGAAATTAGGAGAGTATTGTGGGAAAACTTTTAATTAATTTTCTTGAAGCAACAGCCTATGGTCATGTAGAATGAGTCACTAAAAAGGCATTAAAATGACCCTCTGTTCTTACTTTTATCAAAGCTATCCACTGTCCTATCCTGCCCATAAAGCCAGAAAAGGCAAATAATCATTATTAGGCAACAATATTTTTGTCATTTATACCTCATTTCTCATTCAGGGTTAGGGAGGGCTTGAGCCCAGCTGACTCTTGAGGCAAAAGGCTGCGTACATGCTGATCACAGCCAATCACGGGCCAACATGAGACAGACAACCATTCATGCTCACATTCACACTGAAGGGCATTTTAGAGTCACCAGTTACCCTCACCGTCAACTGTAAGCACAGGGGGAACATGAAAACTCTACACAGAAAGACCATGGGCAACACATGACTTTGCTTGATACACAAAGTTTGCTCTTTTTGACTTTTTGACAAGCTGGTATAGTGGAATGACAAAGTTTCACTACTAGTCTAAACATAACCAACAAACTGTGTGCATTTCTCTCTCTCCTTTGGATGAAATGTGACCGAGGTTAATGACATTTCTGTAGGTAAAAAGGCCCTCAATGAGCCTCAAGCTATTTATATGGGCCATGAACACTGTCCTTGGTGCCGTTGGGGGGGGGGGGGTCTGTGCCACCTTGGGTCCTGGGACGGTCCGTGGGCCCGGTAGCTGGGGGGGACGTGTGGTGGGTCTCGGGTGCCCTGGTGGCCCGGGGGGTGCCCGTGGCTGTGGTTTCCCTGGGCATGGGCAACTACTTGGGTATTCGGTGACCACCTCACATGCATGTGTGTACAGATACTCAAGCTCCTGTCCAGACTAACTAACAGAAATGATTGATCCCCTCAAAACATGCTGAGTCGGGCACTCTTACACATCTTCTCACGTCCTGTGATGCATGCCACTCCATTTCTTATCCATGTGGGCCCACCACTCCATTTCTAATCCATGTGGACCCACCCCCCTATTATCAAGACACCACATTTCTGGTGTCCCTGGTTTCTTACAGCCCTTACTTCATCTATGGACTTAAATCAGCACAGCACTTCAACTGCCATCTCAAATCAATAACAGTACCCGTCTGTCCTCCCATCCATTTGTCTTGTCTCGTCCTGTCTGTCACTATTTCCCCTTCTTTCACACTGTGGTGTGGCACGGCCCTCCCCTTCAGCTCACATCAGGGGTTAAATAAAGTTTGATTTGAAGGAGTAGCCTTCAGGGAGGGCTGGTGATGGTCACGATCGCAGTGAATCTTACTTACATATCTGTGACTGCTCGAAAAAAAATTGCATTGGTCTTTTCAACGCTGTCAGCAGACACAGTGCTCAGCAGAAAAGATTATGCAGACAAGGGGGGAAAAACTGTGACAGCCAAAGAAATGGCACCCTTGATTAGTATTGATTGGTAAATATATTGATTAGCGACTACACTGAATGACAAAGAAGTTGCACTGACCTACAAAAGTCCAATTTGCTTTCTGACCTCTGTCCAAGTTTTATCATTGATCAACAGGTTAAATGACTAAAGCAGCAGCTGTGTAGAGTACACAACATTTTAAGATATTTTGAGCCCACCTTCCACTAAAGAATGTTTTTTATTGATTCTTACCACATTTTGATGTTAGACATACACAGAATCAGCATTATAATATACACTTTAAACTCATATGAAGTCCATCCAGATTTAAGGCAACTGCTCTTGGATCAGCCGTGTGTTTCAGAAAATTGAAAAGCACAAAAAAATATGGATACCTGCTGTAGCAAATTGAATTCTATCTGGCAAGGCAAGATAGGGCAGTTTCCACATTTTTTGCTAATAACTCAAGAAGTTGTGAATGGATTTTGGTGATATTTTCAGTTAATGATGGTCATGATATAATGAAGACCTGATTAGATTTTGGTGGTGATCCAACTACAGATGCAGGATATTTTTTAAGGATTTGTTAACAGTAAAAGACAAAATACAGGTACGTTTTAACAGATTTCTGACACTAAGTTGCCTGACACTGTTGGATATGCCTTGGCAAAAAAATTTTTAGCTCATGGAGGACTTCTAGTTTCATTCTGCTTTCCAGGGGTAACATGTAATATTTGTGAGTTTTCACAAGACTTCAAAAAATTATCCACTTTTCTTTAGGATATTGAAGGTTATTTACCCCCATAAAAAAGAACATTTCCAGAAAATTATCATAATACTTATCACATTTGAGAAAACAGTAAAGTTGTAGTTACACATTTTCTGATATGTTGGTCCTTTTTCTCAAAGAAGCTCTCAAAAGTCATGCAGTAGACAAACACTGCCCTTCTGTGTAAAGTTCCTCCTGGCATTTACCCCAAGTTGTAACTCACATGTCTTGGTCTTTTGTTATCTACTGTATTTCACAGTCAAGTTTTTTTTTCTTTGTTTTTAATGATAAACTGGTAACTTCTTAAAGCAAAATTAAAGAAAAAACCTTTAGCTGTTGATCACCTGTGGACACTCACTCCCAAAATAGGGTCAAATGAAGCACTGTGATGCTCAGGACTTCAAAATAAAACTTAAAAATGTTCTCACGGTACAGGATCAATAAGTCAAAATATATTACTGTCCTTTTTAAGTCTTCCATTTGCAGTTAAATTCCACATCTGGGGTTGGATTAGACAAAGTGGCACAAATGGAAGGTTTTTAGTTTTATGTTTGCATTATTCAGAACATCCAACAACAACAAAAGGCTTAAGTGAATGCTGAGCCAGGTTGTTTTTCAAGTAAGAAAAGTCAGTTCTTACCTTGTTTGGAAAATAACTTTGTGAGCCTCACTGGTCTCTCCAACACTCTTGCTTTCCTCTTTCTTCACATTCTGACTCTTTTTCTCCAGGTTTGGACCCTTGTTCTGCCCTCCCTCTCTGTCACATGGGCTCATGACAACGCTGAAGGTGTAAACAAATCAGTGAGCTCCGGACACAAACCCCTGTAACCATGATTCACTAAGCTCCTTGCACAATCTCAAGAGTAACAGAGTCCTCCTGCAGCTCTTTAAGACATTTACAGGAAGTCATCCCTGGTGCATGCTGAGATGCCCACATGGTTTCTGTTTTTCTGGGCACCGTGGGAAAGTTTGGTATCATTGGGCTGGATAATGTGGAAAGAATGTTTGGCCTGTGTACCCCTTAAGAGGCAGTTTATTCATTAGGCCTCACTTGCATGTGTAAACAGAGCTTCAATTAAAATTATGCAGCCAGGCAGAGGGGGCAGTTACCCTGGCAGGGCACTCTTCTCTTTAGAGAGGGGCCGTCTTTTCTTTGTGAAGGGGCTCTGTACACCAAGAAAAGTTATTTACAGCTACAACAATACATCAGATAAGTTAGAAAAGGGCTGCATGTTGTTTCCCTAATCCTAAGAGCATGGTTAGGATTATATTCTCAAGTCTCAATACACTGCACGTGCTGACATTCAGAGGAGTATCTGACTGCTGCATCAGTCTGAGTAATGGCAGCCTGCTGTGTCTTCATAGATTTCAGTTAAACTAACTCAAAAAGTGTTGTAAAACAACAGAGTAACGCATTATAATCACCAAGAGGGGGTCTTTCAGAATATTTACCAAAGAGCTCATGAAGTATAAAAAAGAAAAATGATAAACCAATATGGACTAAAATGGATTTATATGCCCATCTGTCAGTCTTTACATGTGTCTTAAGTTTCTAACTAATAACCTCTCCTAGATTTATTTGGTGTCTGACTTGTGTATTTCTTTGGGTTTTGTGCAGGCAGCCTGTTGCATGACTCGATCCTCCACAGCTCTTGATGCAGGTTTGTGTACATTAGCAAATTATTCTATAAATTCAACTTTAAATCCAGTGACATTTTTACTGCACTCACTAATGTTAAATGATTTCTAATTAAACCAGTGTTTTACTAATGTAGAATAAATGTTTGTAATTTAAAGCCAGTGCATTGCTTACACTGAACTAGGGTTGAAGATTCCTTCAGGTAAATAAAGATTGTAGACCCTGTTAGTTTTTGCATGGCTCATTTTTAGGCTCGATTTATGAACGCATTTTGAAATTAAATTTATTACAGATAACGAAAATGAACTTTGTAATTACTGTGTTGGAAATTGCAGTACTATACATATATATATACATATATATATATATATGATTATATATATATTAGGGATGTAATGATATGAAAATTTTGTATATATATATATATATATATATATGCAGTGTGCTCAAAACTATATATATATATATTACACACAATTGAAATCATTTAACCCCTTTATTATTATATTCATAACAGTTCTTTTGTCTTTTTGTCAATAAATGTGTCAGACTCAGAGGCCAAACAATGCAATATATGTGTGTATATATATATATATGTATATATATGTGTGTATATATATATATACACATATATATACATATATATATATGTATATATATGTGTATATATATATATATATACACATATATATACATATATACATATATATATATATATATCTTAGTGCTGTCAAAATTAACGCTTTAACTTTGGAGATTAATTTAAAATATATAACGCGTTAAAAAAATTAACGCAGTTAATGCAGTTTTGTTACTTCCTGTCACGGCTGACCTGTAACCTCTGATGACATGTGCAGTGCAGCCAAATTACACAAAGCTAGCTACCTGTTTTGAGCAAGATGGACAATGAGGGACTTTTAAGATGTCTTTAAATGCTGATTCAATGTTGATTGTGATACAGGAGAGAAACTGTATGTTGAGAGATCAAAGAAAGCTATTTAATAAAATAGTCTTTGAATCTAAATATACTGTCTTTGTGTTGATTATGATGATTCTACATTAATTCCATGATTTTACTCAAGTAAATATCTGTTACAAGCTTCTGTCTTTAGTAGAAAAATTAGAATAATCGTGATTACTTTATTGATAAATTAATCTTGATTAATCTCGATTAATCTCAGTTAACTACAGAAAATTGTGCGATTAATTAGTTGATTTTTAATGTATTGACAGCACTAATATATATATATATATATATATATATATATATATATATATATATATATATATATATATATATATATATATATATATATATATATATATTTATGTATATATGTATGTATTTATGTATGTATTACAGTTAGCTCTTTATTTACCAACACTGGTAACAAGTAGGGTGATTTATGAAACAGATGTGATGAAGCATTAGGATAAACAGAAACATTGCTTAAACATGCATGTTGTCTCTTTTCTCTTCTGAAACCCATTTCCTGTGGCTTTGTGCTTATATTTTACTCGAACCAACCACATAATGTGACTTTGTTGTTTGTATTGTTTTTAAGTGTCAAATATGTTTAAACATACAGTACATCCTGTATCGCTGGTCCGGAAACAAGGGGTTTGTATTTTGGTCCGTTTTACATAACTGTTTTTGTTTGTTTTTTGGATGCTGATGTAATTTGGTAATTTGATTTGTGTGTTGTTCCAACCAACACCATATAATGCAAGATACACAAGGACATTTTTCCTTTTCATTTTCAAATAAATGGCCTGAATATTCAGTGGAATATGTAATGAAATCATGCACACATACAGCTCATCAGTATGTGTTTATATCAATAAGGTTTGAATGAGACAGCCCATGTGTCTCTTTTTCTTCTAAAAACTAAAACTGATGGTAAGTTATGTATGACTAGCAATAGCAAATCTCTGTTCTGTGATGTTTTGCTGCAGGAGCTCTATTTAAAGGCCCTGTGGATGCTAGTGTGCAGCCATGGATGGTGGGTGGGGGAGGGCAGTCAGAGGGAGCGAGGCCACCATCTGGCCTCATAATCATATGCCGAGAGAGAGGAGTCTGGTTATTGAAGCTCACTACCCAGTGACAATGACCTGTTAGACAAAAGATTTCAACACAAAGCATTATGGATGTTGGAGCAATAGAATAATACTTGCTCTGGAGTTCTGAACGGCCATGATTAAATATGTACAATTCATTGATTGCATCTCTGATTTCTTTGCATGAAAATAAGTGTTGGCTACATATAGGCTATTGTGTAACAAAAGAGTTGAAAAATTGTTATTATTAGCCAGAGTTGAGACCGTGAATGTTACCAAAAATTATTATTGAGCACGTTTCTGTGCAAACTATCAGAATGTATTTAATGATGTTGGCCATGTATCAGTAACGGCAGCAGAGCTACAGGCAGAGAAAAAATGGGAAAATTGCTTGAGGTTTGAAAAAAACAAAGTGTTAAAGTGACAGCATAAGCTAACAGTTTTGTTCAAATTGCAAACTGTTTAAAGATTGTGTGTTTTGAAACATAAAATATGAGGAAAAATGTTAATTTCCTTTCATTTAAACTTTGGTAGTAGATCAACTGAATAAGATTGTGAGGTAGCTACAACATAATAGTACAGCCGGCTGCCGAGAAAGTAAAAATTGAGACTGCTTGCTAACTGGCACTAACTAGCACTAGGACTGAGCTAGCTTGTAGATAAGCGTCAGGGGAGCTGCACAGACTGTTCATCAATTTATTTTGTTGCAAGACTGAGATCTTTGTCACCCCACACAGATACCAAACTTTTAAAATGTTTTCTGATGAAGTGATGGTTTATTGGGAATTAGGACTGCATTTCTGATACATTTTACCATGGCATTAGCTGGAGAGAAATGTAGCTCCCCTTTACTTGCTTAAAACTGTCTTAATGTTACACCAATCTGAAAAATAGCCATTATATTCAACACAAACTTTGGCTGTGATCAGAGTCGCACAATCAAAACATTGAAGTAAACTAGCATTGTTTCTTCCCCTTATCTCAAAGTCGATGGGATATTTGAATGAGGGTTAAATATCTTATATAAGTCTGTGGTGAATAAACAAGCTTTCAACTTTTCTCTGCTCTTTAAAGTGCATAATGGATCACTCCACTCATGATTTAAGCTTTATAGCATTTTCAAAGGTATGTGCTAACAAGCTGCTACAAAATTTTAAGAAATTAATTTCTCACCAGTAGATGCTAGCATACTTGGGTATATGGAAATGCTTGATTTGCAACTGGCAGGCTTTATGCGCTTGTTTTTTTTCTTTTGGTGATTAGATAATTGAGGCTACATCTGCATCATTCTTCAGAGATATTCCCTTTATAGTAGTGCAGGGATGACACATTTTTGTGGGCCATTGCGTAAGTTAGCATCGTGCTGGTTCTCCTCACCATGAAAAGTCTATTGGATTTTTCACTGTGTTTTGGATCGCTACTGACAAAACGGTGTTCAGGCAACAAATAATCATGGAACTTTCATGATCAGTTATTTGTGATAACCTCAAGGAACAGACCTGCTTTTCATGATCTTTTTAGGCTTTAATATAGTATGCAAGAGTAGGGAGTTATTATGGAGCTACAACATGATGGATTGACTTGGATGGATTTTTTTAATGTATAACTTAATGTTGTGAGCTCTTGTTGGAGAGTTCCCTCTTAACTGAATGCCATGATCAAGTTGGTTCTCATGCTTGTATCAAAAGCAAATAGGTTATTATTATTAAAAAATGATCACAAATGCTAATAGGGGCTGTAGCCAATTCTATTGCCCCTATTGGAATTGAATTAGCATATTCCCTTTAAATACTGTAACCATTTAAAAGTAGACATTATCATAGACATTTTCTTATTTCATACTGAACATTAAATCTCATGAGTGTGTGTTTGCCAATCTTAATTTCAGGCATTTCTCCAAACCAGTATACAATATCCCATATACTTTAGCCTTGGGAACCAGGAAGTGCAAAATGCTAAGTCACATCTGCATTTTTGGACTTATTCCTGTACCACTCTGCATAGTTTACAATTGTTTTGCTGATTTTTTTGTTATGTCAACTTTATTGAATCTTATTCAGTTATTTATTTATTTACACACATTTACCTACACTCTTCTGAACAGAACTTGTAAGTGTCCCTGACATTATGATAACTTTATTCTCCAGGAAGTCCTTGTGATTGCTGAGAAACTATTATTATGGGCATGTATCTCAGCAGAGACCAGAAATTAGGAATCAGGGGTCGGATGGTTAATTTTGTTGAGGAGTAAGAACAGTGCCTCAAGTTCTAACATCGGGTTTGTATTTCTTTAGCAATCACGGCAGTCTTCAGAGCCCGTCAAACGCTGGTGATCCAGGAGATGCTGTCTTCGCAACTTAAGGGAGATAACGGTATAATTATGTGGGCGCGTCCACGTCATTGTGCTTGTAGGAAATGTAGTTTGGACGTCCACCATAAAAAGGATATGTATGTACAACAGGACTACAACTTCCACAACGCTTTATTTTCATGCGCATGCGCCGTAGATGTTTTCCCGTCCATGTGTAGGCGAATCACGTGTAGAGGAGCAGTTGGTCGTTGGCTGTAGCAGCTCCCAGCTACGTTTTAATTTGCCCCCAGTTGTCGCTATACTTTGTTTTGACAGCTGCCTGTTTTCTTTTCTCTGACCTTTTACCGAAGAATGAGCGAAAACGATGACATCGAAGTCGACAGCGATGTATGTGGTTCAGTTTCATCCAGAATTAGCTAGACATGTTTGAAACCCAACAACAACTTTAAGATTCAGCCTACGCTATCTGACTGAGTTAGCTAGGTGGCTAGCAGGGTCCCTCGGCTAATACAGCAGAGGAATAGGAAGTGAGCTGTTTGATGTGTTTTGAAGTGTTATTCGGCTGGTCTGTACATTAAAATTAAACGTATTAGTCTGGAAAATAGGTAACATCGTTACTCAGTTAATGTAGTGGCCGTGGTTTCTTTAAATCGTGTTTACCAAGCTACCATTACATTGTGCTGCGCTGCTACTCTTGTAGTTACGTTAGGGGATCTGACAGCGGATAGAAATGAAGGAGGACGAAATAAGGTGACCTGAACTAAACCCTCACTGAATCTGGAAGTTCTTGTCAACTATGTAAAAGATAATGTTCCTTTAAAACCAGAAATTTATATTAAGACTGTGTGAAAGAGGGAAGAAAAGTATTTTTTCAACGAGTCTCTCTAATGTGTTACTGTCAGATAGAGGATTCTAGTGTATTTGTTATTAAACTATGAGTTTTGTGATATACATGTGTACGGACATGTGTCTTCCAGTGAAGGATGATTTAAGTGTTTTGATCATTTTTAGGTTGTAGCTAGGGTATGTCAAGGTTCATAGACATCAGGGAGGTTATAGAGGATAATAACTCAATGATTGTTCCTTATCTTACCTGTTAGTGTTAAAGTTTGGGAAGTGCTTGTAAAGCATATACCTTTCTTTTTTTTTTCTTTTACAAAAACAGCCATAAGAGCAGTCAGTCAAAAAAGAGATCCACCAAAACCTTTATTTGTAATGTTAAAGTTGGTACAAATATAGGAATAAGTGTATGGCAGAATTCTGTTTTATCATGGCTAATATGTATGACCAAAATATTGTCTGTACATTTCTGCAACAGTTTTGATATCTGCTGATAATGCTCGGAAGAAAACTTGACCAACAAACATACAGAGGAGATTTGAAAAGCAGGGATTGACACCTTTGTAACTGAACATTGAATCACTGTGAAATGAGAATAAAAAACTTCACAGAGAATAAAAAACACCATGTTAAGAAAATATGAAGTTAAAGCAAAATTTACTGTAAATTGAGTACCTGTGTCTTCTTGTGAGATATGACAGATTTTTGGCCTGCTGCTATTTTATGCTAAGTTTTGTATTTTATTACATACATTGTTGATTTATGTCTTACAAAAATAAAAGGGGCAGACCATTTAAGATAACTCTATTTCCTGCTCAATTTCATTCAAGATTTGATGTTTTATTAGTTTAATTGAATTTTTTTTCTTTAATTTGTAAATGAAATAAACATTACAAAAAAGTCATTGGATTAAGTAATATATACTGAACTACTGTGCATACTGCATGTAACATGCCACATTAATGTCTCATTCTCATACTGTATTTTATCTGTTTCAAAATAACTTTCAATCTTATAAAAAGCCCTTTAGCAAATACTAGTACCACAGTAACTACAGTATGGTAATTACACTTTACTGGTGTAGTTTCTCAATATTCTGTTTCACAAAGTTTATAAAGTGAATCTTGATCAGTGAAGTGAAGCTGGGTTGTTTACGCCTCCATGTTGATCACTCCGAGCATCAGTGCAGTAATTACACGAGTAAACACAGCAGCAACATAAACCTTGTTTCGCTTTACCGTTGTGCAAACTTGTTTATAGCAGTGGCTGTTTTTTATTTTCGCGTCCTTGTTTCACTTTTAACCTACCTATGGCCAACTGAAACTTCCTTTCATGCCTCTTGAGGTAAACATCGTTACATCAGTATATTTTACTGGTGCACAGTTTATCAAATCCCCCAATGGTCAGCAAGCGGGCTACGTTTGACAGACCAAACGTGATAGTCCTGCTTGAAATCACTTTGCATCAAAAATGGTGTTAGATCCTCAAGCTGCTCACATATTTATCAGAGCTATGGACCCCACACCCATTTGATCACGCTGGGATCTCCAGGTCTGTAAACATACTGTGTACTGTCAGGCCTGTTTGACCTACATGTGTACATATTACTGATGTTTCAGTTGAAACCAAGGTGGGTAGAACCTTTAACCTGGACTGCATCTTGTCAAGAATCTTTTGCCTCATCTTTATACCGAGCCCACTTGAAAGTGCATCTAATCTCAGGTGCTCATCAACTCACCTATAAACAGAAGTGGCTTCTACAAAGTTGCCCTCAAAATCCATGCTTTAGAGACCAAAAAACAGCATCACAGACAGATCGTGTCAATGCACTTGAAAGCTAATTAATCTGTATATTATCAGGATAATGACATGTACAAATGCAAACAGTAAAGGAGCAGACAGATAAGTGGCACAAAATGCACATGTCAGCTTTACACCACTATCCTCTCCTGTTAAAAATATTTTAATAAAGTAACCACAGCTTCATTATCTTGTGTGTTTTACCAGTTCTGTAATTGTTGGCTGTGTCTTTGCAGGCAGACAAACGAGCACATCACAACGCGCTGGAGCGCAAACGCAGGGACCACATCAAAGACAGCTTCCACAGTTTACGAGATTCTGTGCCTGCATTACAAGGAGAGAAGGTAAGAGAGAACTATTCAACTTGATCACATTTTTTACCATTATTTTTATGTTATATATGACATAGTTTGGCAACCTTTTTCATTTTGAGCCCCATTGTAATATCTTAAATACTTGAAGGAAAGTTTGGTTTCTGCAGCTTTCACATTGTTTATAGAATGAAGTAGAACAATATACTCACCCAGAAGGCTTTCCTGATGCAAACAGTGCTTCGGGAGATATTTAGATCCAAAATCGAGCGGCGGACATCCGTATAATGGTAGCACACGGGGCATGTTAGCGCTGCTATTTCATCATGGTCTGCTCGGGCTACTCCTCCATTACAGTCTGTGTCACTCCAGACATGTTGTGTAACTGTGCTGACCTCTGAACTGAAGAAGAAGAACGCTTGCCTCTGCGCATGCGCAGTACTCTCTGGAGCACTGCCTCCGCGTCCCCCTTTCGATGAGCTCCTCATCTGTAAACTCTGGCTCGAAACTGTAAGGACACCCATCGTATTCAAAGTTCTCCTCCAGAACATCTTCATCCGATAGATATTCGTCCATTTTGCACAAAACTGGAAGAAGAAAGTCGTTGTGTAGCCGGCAGTCTTCCCCTGAAACAATGAGTCGTACTGCGCATACGCGAAGGCAAGCGTTCTTCTTCTTCAGTTCAGAGGTCAGCACAGCCACAACATGTCTGGAGTGACACAGACTGTCGATGAGGAGTAGCGTGAGCGGACCATGATGAAATATTGGTGAAACTAATGAGTTTTTGGACGATTAATGCAGTTTAAGGAGCGACGCTGTATGCCCTATGTGCTACCATTATGCGGATGTCTGCTGCTCGATTTTGGATCTAAATATCTCCCGAAGCACTGTTTGGATCAGGAAAGCCTTCTGGGTGAGTATATTGTTCTACTTCATTCTATAAACAATGTGAAAGCTGTAGAGACCGAACTTATCCTTTCATAATGTCAATACATTCCAAATCAAATAGCATACTTTGTTGTTGTGATTTAAGCTGGATCATTTTTTAAAATGTTATCTGGCAAACAATGTAGCAAGTTCATATTTTTCATTAGTGATAATATGTTAAGGATGTAAGTATAAGTAATTGGTATGTAGCCAAAAGTGGCTATATGACCCTTATCTGATTTTTTTTTTAAATGACAGTCAGTCCCAGGCCACTCTCATATATGGTCCTAAATCAAATGCATATTTCACGTATGTCAAACAACCTCAATCTGAATGGTCATTTCGTATTTTATCTGACTTTTACATTATTGAAGTATGACAAACGTCACATTAGGAGGCGAGGTGTGGCAAAGTACAGTGTTAACAATAAACAAAACAATTATGGATAGACTCTGTGTCAATGAAGCCCCTAACCTCACAACCCCACCGCACCTGGCTCAGACTCCACACCGTCACACACCTCTATACAGAGTGAAAGAAACGGGGACGCTGTAACAGCCACTGCCTCATTACAGGCCATCATTCAAATGCGTACTCTCTTTTTTCATTGTTTTCTTCTTCTTATCACTTTGTCTAAAGTTTGTCATCTCTAATTGAACAACAACTTCAGAAGTCATACTGAGGCTGACATGTAGCATCAATTAGGGTTGTCCCGATACAACTATTTCACCTCCGATACGATACCGATATCGCAGCCTTGAGTATTGGCTGATACCGATATCAATCCAATACAATATCAGCAGGAATCATACAGACTTTTATTACCTATTTTGTAGTATGGACTGTAAGAAAAGGCTTGATCAGGTGAGATTACTCAAACAGAGAACAGTAGTCAGCAATAGTAGGTATGAGAAAAACTGACCTATTTGTTATTAACCAATAGGTTAAATAAATTTTAACCTTAAACATAAGAATATACTACAATTAAAACAACATGAATAAAAAATATTAGAAGACCCTGAAAAGTGACCTCAATAAATCAAACAAAAACATATTTCACCAATTGCAAATTAACCACTGTGTTGAACTTAAACATAAGCATATTCTACAACTGAATAAAATAAAAAATAAATATATTAGAATGGACTGCCTGTATCGGAGTGTTGATATCGGAGATTTAGGATGCAGGCCGATATAGTCCGATATTTGTTTTTTTGACCGATATCCGATATCAATATCGGATCGGGACATCCCTAGCATCAATATTTACTTCAATAAACACAACTTGCCGTGTGTGACGTCACATTTTCTTCTGCACATGTGGGTCATTTCAGGGCTGTAGATGGTTCATACTGAAGTTGGATGGCAGTCACATTTAGATTATAATATGACCAACCTTCCAAAAAAAAATATCAGAATTGAGCATTAAGACCTGCAGTGTGAGTCTAACCAAAGTATATCAAGGTTACTCAGTTAAAGTGTATACAATAAATAGTCATACAACATACAAGCCCTTAAAACAAAAGTGAAATAATAAAAGGAAAGACATAAAAAATAGATGTATTCATTTTAATGAAAGGGTTGCTGATCCTAGAATTACTTGTTTTTATGATCCTGACCAGAACTTGACTGGTTTTGCATGAACAAATGGACACGACAGTACTATCTACTGAGTCATTTAAAATTTCCACTGACAGAGTTCTGTCAAACAGGCATCCAGAGCACAGATTCTAGACAAAGCCACGGAGTACATCCAGTACATGAGGCGAAAAAACACCACCCACCAGCAAGACATCGACGACCTGAAAAAGCAGAATGCACTGTTGGAGCAGCAAGGTAATTGAACGATGAGTTGTATATGTCTGATTAATGTTGGGTTTTCTGATGTACTTATTGTCCTTTTTGCTGTTTTGTGTGTCCAAAGTTCGGGCCCTGGAGAAGGCTAAGGGGAACACTCAGCTCCAGACAAACTACTCCTCTGATAGCAGCTTGTACACAAACCGCAAAGGGAGCGCCGTGTCGGCCTTCGATGGCGGGTCCGACTCCAGCTCTGAATCAGAGCCAGACATGCCGCCGAACAGGAAGAAGCTGCGTGTGGATCCCAGCTAGACTCGGACTTCTCTCACCTCTTCAAACAGACTCTCATTTGCCCCACCAGCCCCCCAAACTTCTCCCACCTGTACGCACTCAGTCCCGCCTCCTGATGCCACTCCAGGAGGTGAGGTGGACACTGCGTAAGAGAGGTGCTCTGATGTATAAAAACGCTTCTACCTTCCATTTTTCCTCCTGGCAAGCATCCTGTCACTCCTTTTAGTGGCCCAGCGTTGACTTTTAAGACCCCCACAGTAAGGCAGCTCTGAAGGACTTAAAGCTTTTCAAACCTCATGACCACCTCTCAGAATCAGATGTAGAGATGACATGTATGAGGCTTCACTAAAGCTTCATAAATAGATGTTTTTTTTCCTTGGTTGGAATTGTGAAACTTTACCATCTTTGACTAAATTTGAGATAGTTTACCTTTATAATATTCGTACTTTTCCAGGAAAGAATGTGAAGTTGCTTTTAAAAAAATGTCTGTAATGCAAATGCAACCCTCCTTATTAAGTGTAGAGAGCTTAAATTTTTGTCCTTGAAAATGTTTGTGTGATCAAAATGAACCTTTCTATTTATGATGAAGCACCGAGTGGTTTCTAACCTTTATGTCTGATTTCCTTCTGTTTGGCCTGAGGTTTCCTGAAGACACAGGAGGATAAAGAAGTTGAACGGGGGGTGTACCACAGACATACCCAGGCTTTATCTTTGGATGTGAGCCTATAAATGGGATTAGAAGTGAAAGAGATATCAGGTATCATGAAGCTGGTTTTGAACCTTCTGTGTTGAACTCAACTTTCTGCTCAGAGATTTACATGACATAATTTAATCATTAATCTCTGGCTGTTGGCAGATACAATAATTAGAAGTAATGATGAATATGCAAAAGCTGGTGCTGTAAAAACAACACTGCTGCATAGAAGATGAGGCACAGCAGATTAAACACAAGCATATGCCACTTTTATCATTTGATATTTTGTCAGTGCATCTCCTCTATATTCGATGTAACACACAGCAGACTGTTATCCTTTCCAAATGCATGATTTTAGAAGTGAATTCAGGATGTTTTATTTGGTCTAATAGCCTTTTGTGCTGTGATATATTCAGGAAAGAATCTCAAAACCAAACTCATCAATACTTTATTTGAAGTTCTGTTTTATTCATGATCATAAACTAAGTCTAGTCAGTTTTGTTTCATGGGTTTTTACTACAAAATTAGCTGGACCTTTAAACATGTATCATATTTAGATGTTTTGTCCTCATTTTTAAGCTGTGAAGATCATCTGCTGCTAGTAAATATGTGAATTTAGTTTAAAACCAAGTCAAGGTAGTAGTATTATACGTCATACAACTGGTTCAGTTTGACAAGTTTCTGAAAAAATAGATGACTTTTAGATATCACTGCTTAAAGAGTTACTTTGCTTTCTACATAGCAGTCACTTTGCTACTTTTCTCTACATATACTGAATTACTTATTACTTTAACATCTCTAAAAAATAATCTGCAGCAACTATAAAAACAGTTCACAACAAATCACAATGTTCTTTGTATCTGTCTCAGTCATAGTCTAAAAAAACAACTACGGTTCCATGTGCTTCATGTGCAGTGCAATATCTCGTTTAAGATGGCAGGGGAGCAAAATATTGTACCCAACTGTTACTCAAGCACAAGAGGAAGTAACGTCCTAAGAATCTACCTGAAAGTCCCATGTCCTGCAAAATCAATTTTCTTTGCTTTAAATGTTGTTTAAAGGGGCTTGAGGAGCAGAGGAACAAGACACCTTTTACTAAACTCTCATTTCACAGAGAGATATACCTCTTTAAAGAAAGCTTTTTCACTTTATGGGTTTATGATGTAATAGCTATACAGCTTCCACCTACGCGTGTTTTCTACTCCAGGCAGACTCCATAATTTTATTAAAAATTGCTACACTGCTTGTCACCCTTCCTCCCCCAACCCAGCAGAAGCTGTTTGTGCAGCCAATCAGTACAAAGCTCATTATCATAGCCTCCTTGCCCAAGTGTTTCCAAAGGGGAGAGAAGGAGAGCTGCATCAGATCCTCTACATTGATTAGATTTCTCAGTGTTTTTATTCATTCTAAATCAAGTCCTTGCTTCATAAGACATGATGTAAATGGTCAGGCACACCAGGATGTGGGGCAAAATTAAGATAAATTCAGTTCTTGAAAAGTCAAACAGTTATTCTTTCCAGTATTTAATAGTGCGTCCTGGAGGATTATTTGTTCTGTATTTATTATCATTGGAGACAAATAATAACCTTATGAGTTGTTGTGTAGCTAGTAACAGAGAATAAATTAGCTCTTATGAGTTATGTATTTAAAATATCAATAAAAAAATTATTTGTATACTGAGTCATATTTCCTCATTAGCTCAATGTATATGACCAGGTGAATCCAGAATATCAATCTAACATCAAGTTTAATTTGTAAGTGACAAAAATGTTTTTTGACTTTGATACCAAATGTTAACAAATGGTTTATTTCAAAATGTAACTAGCCCTTGAGGATGTCCTGTTTCTGATCCATAAGGCATTGGGCATTGGGCACTGGACAGATCATTTCAGTTTCAAGTATAATTTCAGATAGAGTATCATGGAGCTAAACTTGGTTTTTGTATGCAAGTTATAATCTTGATATTTTGATAACACTAGCTGATGAAAAGCTTTGGTTGGTCTGGTTTTGTCTTCATTTGAAAAATAAACCCATAGAAGTAATCAGGGTCAGGTCTAGAGCTTAAGGTTGGTACAGTGACCTAGCAGAATTAAGAAAGAGCCAGGTTTATAACACAGAAAACTCCAACTTGAAGCTCAACAGACACAGCATACACCCTTATCTGGCTTCATCGTTCACTCCCCTGCTGTTTCAGGTTCAACTGTAATCCTCCTCTGTCTTCACTCTCACCAAATTAAAAAAAAAAAAAGTGTAAAAAAAGTCCCCTGATGGATATTGAATGTTACACGGTGCAGTTAAGGGCAGTGACCTTTCTTATTTTTGTTAATGAAAGTCCTTTTCAGTGTGTAGTATATAACACTGTATATTCTTAAATGGAGTCAGCAGCTCTGCAAAGAAAAGCCTTCCCTCAAAATATTTGCCTGTGCTGGGAATGTTTATCTTTCTTTTGTTTTTCCTTATTTTGCAGAGGTAAAGCTAGTGTGTACGTAACCAATATTTGTTTGTTCCATTCCGTGGAAATTACAGGTATGTTGTACATACTGCCAACGGTTGTCTTGCAAGTTGAGGCATACCTTTATTATGAAACTATAAATAAAACTATTTTATCCTTTTGGGATGTATTTGTGACTCAGCATGTCTTAATAACAGACTATGATGGCTCTTGTGTGTTGCGCTTACAGTTATTTGATCCTTTTGAATGTTTCAGATAGTGCAAATGACAGAGAGGGGAATAACATGCAAGCAGTGACTTCATGCAAAAATGACTATTTTTACATGTCATGCAGAATACCATTACATCAACCAGGCATAACATGATGACCACTGACAGGGGAAGTGATCAGTTACCTCTTCATAGCACATAGCACAGTGTAGTCGGTGGAATGTTATCATGACCAAGTAAACATTGTATCTGCAGACTTGATGTGTTAGAAACAGGACAAATGAGCAAGCATAAAGGATTTGAGAGAGTCTGACAAGGGCCAGATTGCGATGTCGAGACAACTGGGTCAGTCCATCTCCAGTACTGCAGCTCTTGTGGGTTGTTCCTGTCTGCAGTAGTCAGTATCTATTGCAAGTGCCCCAAGGAAGGAACAGTGGTCAACTGGGGACAGGGTCATAAATGGCCAAGGCTCATTGATACATTTGGTGAGTAAGGGTGGCCTGTGTGGTCAGATTCTTCAGATTATCAACTGTTACTTAAATTGCTGAAGATGTTTATGGCTGTGGTTTTAGAGATGTGTTAGAATACACACTGCATCACAGGTTGTTGCCTATGAGACTCTGTAGCTGCAGACCAGTCAGACTGAATGGAAAGAGTTAAATAACTGAATCAACCAAAAGTGTCCAGAGAGCACAAGCCTTTATCAAGGCATTTCTTTCCCAAGTTAGTGCGGACGTGGAAAGCTGTCCTATCTTGCAGTGTTAACAAATCCTTTAGAAGAAATCCTGGATCCTCATTCAGACCACCAGAATCGAATCACTTCATCGTGATCAACCCTCCCTAAAAACATCTTTGAGTCTTTTAAGAGCTTTAAAGAGTTATCTGCACTCAAATCGCGAGCTGAACAGATGTACTGGCAAACCAAAAAATGGCAGAAACATAACCTCCTTGCTAAAAGTAACCATCTTAATGTTACTTGTATAGGTATAGCAATTGATAAGACTTATTACCTCCGCCAAGGAGGTTATGTTTTTGGGAGAGTTTGTCCGTCCGTCCATCTGTGAACAAAATAACTCAAAAAGTTATGGATGAATTTTTATGAAATTTTCAGGAAATATTCAGCATGGGAAAAGAAAGAACTGATTCAATTTTGGTGTTGATCCGGATCAGCGTCTGGCCGCCATGACGAAAAATGTGATTTTTGTGAATAACTACTGAACTAAAATAGATATCATTATGAATCCAATTGCTAATGGTATGTTTTCATGGTCAATGAATCTAAATATTCAGATGAAATAAAGGTAGGACTAATATTTATGGTCAAAATCACAATATGGGTGAGGACTGCGGCACTGGCAGAGGTCTGCGCTCTCCGAGTGCTTTTCTAGTGTTACCAATGCCATGGTTGATTCTGCCTGTCAGACAAGTTCTTTAGCCTTTCCCTATCAATTCCTGTGGAGTCGCACAGCTTTTCAGGTTCAACAATTCCAGTACATGATGTTTGCTTTAACGTGATGCTTTGCTGTATAACAATGGCACGATGTTACAATGTCATTTAGCTGACACTTTTGTCCAAAGCAACGTACGTCTGAGAGTATGTACAACACAAGGCAGAATCTAAACTGGAAGAAACAGCCTTGGCCTGCTTCAAGTCTGTTTTAACATAAGTGCTTCCGTGCAGAGGTAGAAACAGAGCTTATATATTTATTCATTTTTAATACCAAGCAGTTGACAGAAAGTCTAGTCAAATCACCTCGGTATCATGATCAGCAGCAGTTGCATCAACATTAAGTCCTCTGTCATTGACATTTACATAATATTAAGCATCTACATACTCAGTGCTGAGTTGTTCACAAAGAGCTGGGTCTCAAACCCTCTAACTCTTTCTACCAGAAAAGTCAAACTAAGCGCAGATGTGTTCCCGAAACAGTTGAGTCTTCAACTCTTTCCTCAAACTTGATAAGGACTCTGCAGATTGAAAAGAGTTGGATCATTTTTTCCATCTCTCGGGGACAACAAAGGAGAAGAGTCTAGCTAGTGATTTTGAGCCTTGTCCTGAGCTCCAGGCATCTTTCACTGGGAGAGTGTAGCAGGAAAGAGGAGAGTAAACCTGGGTGAGGGATTTGAGGTAAACAGGAGCTGTTCTTTGTCACTGCATCAGTGAAGGCTTCTTCAAGTTGCTGATGTTTCCACCCTTGCTTGAAATTGCACAGACACTATATGTTGTACAGTCATCATTATATTGCATAAAGTGAAGCCACAATTGTGACCACTTCTGTCTGCTGTGAGCCAAGATCACATCTTTGGCATCTGTCTTATCGTTTCTACAAACTGCCTCTGATGAGAGCTTGATGGTCATGGTTTTCAAGACAAGCAGAACAGAGGGGAGGGAGCGGATAAAGACTTTATTCAGCTTCAGACATGATATAGATTCCTGTGACCAGTGAGCACATTTATTCATAAGTAGAAATGGATTTTGATTTCCATACCAGTGCTTGTAAAAGTGTTTTAAGTACAAAAATAACACAGTTGAGTGCACACTAAAGAAAAGTATCTACACCTCACTTGAGCTGAAAAAACCTTTGGATATTATTAGTTCTTTACCAGTCCAAACTTGATTTTAGGCTACCTGTGTATTTTTATTTATGTCTACTTTTATGTAGGGTTTCTTAATTTTCAAAATTAAATAATAAAAAGTGTGAGGAAACGATGCTTTCGGGTAATCATTATGGGCCTATGTGCATTATGAACTGTACAACATGCAAAATATTGTGTAGGATATGCAGACTTCAGTGCATACCGTGTTGCTTTTATAAATATTTTTTATGTATTTATCGTAACATGCATCTTCTCTCCGAGGAACTTCACATTCTTCACAGAGGAATTTGGAGTTAAGTTCACCAGCATTTAGGCATGTGGCTTTGTATGTACATATGTATGTATGTATCTAAATCTCTCTCTCTCTCTCTCTCTCTCTACATATATATATATATTTTTTTTTTTTTGCTGCTGCTTAGAGCAGATGATGCGAGGTTAAAAGTTAAAAGACCAGAAAACAAAACATGAACTAGGATGGACAAATTTATTGAACAAAAATGCCCAATGATTTTGACTTGATTGCCAGAGGGCAACATTGTTGCAATTTTCACAATATACTCAACCTTACAATTGCAATAGTTCCATCCATCCATTTTCCTCCACTTATCCATGGTTGGGTCGCGGGGGCAGCACTTCCCTCTCCCCAGCCACTTCTTCCCGGGGATCCTGATGGGTTCCCAAGTTATCTTAGAGACAGAGCCCCTCCAGCATGTCCTGGGTCTTCCCCTGGGACACCTACTGGTGGGAGGTATAATATTTCACATTTTGGTAAAAGAGAACAAAGATCTATCAGTTACAATAAGGTATGAAATCAACATTAAGAAATTTAACTTAAATACAAGTAGTTCAATTTCATTGAATGAGCTTATCATATAATTTAAACTATTTTCAGATAAGTTTCAATGCAAGTTATGGAATACTTATTGATGCTAACAATTTATTTGACTTACATTTTTTCCTTTATTTTTCCTAATGTATTTAGTAACGATTCAAAAGCTCTGTTTCCTCTGATGTGTTAAAATTTTTAGTGTTATCCTCTCAGATTTTGTTTCTTAATGAATATTCATTCATATTTCAAATTGACTCGGAGGCCCACAATGAGTAAATGAATGGGCCACATGTTTTCCCTGGGCTGCCATTTGCCCTCCCTTGCATTAGACAGTATTTGTTCTTGCATACAAAAGAAAAAAGTATGACTAATACTGTTGATTTATTTCTGGCCATGGCTGATATGCATATGAAACATGTCATAAACATTATGATCTAATCATTAATGGAAAAAAGATGTCATCATAGTTAGAATTCCCCATTAAAGATGCATGATTGCTCAGTGGAGGTCGAACACAAATAGAGACACTAAATGGAAACACAGTGTTCATGTCTGAAGAGATAAGTGGAGACAATTTCTTCAAACAAATATGAAGACGGTGAGGTTATCTCAGGGTAATTTAGTCTAATTACCTCAGTGTTCATTACTTGTTACTGTCGGCTCTGCTCTGCTCCTGAGTGTGCAAATATTGAATTTAGGAAGTGCTCACTGATGTGTCCCAGCTGTCACTCCTCCCTGCATGCAGCAGCCTCTTAAAGGATGCAGGTAGGATGCTGCCTTCTGGTGCCGTGGGGAATCCTAGTACTCACAAACATGGTGCAGCTTAAGAAAGGAATAGCTTACTTCAGAGTTCCCTTTAACACCATATGTATCGGCTGCACGGAAGGGCTAGGCATCATATAAAGATTTTAAGATAAATGAAAACGAAATATAGGGTTGAACAGAACAGTAAATGTCACTATCATCAATGTTGATATCAGTTTTAGAAAAAAATGTCCCCAATGCTCATTGAAGATATAATCAAACTTATTGGCAGCTAGACAATCTATATGTAAAAGAAGCTTGAAACATTATTCCGCACAATTGTTTCTCCCTATTGATAATACCATATCAGTGGAAAGCCTGATAAGTAATCTTTACAATGTACAACTTGTAATGGTTGTGCATTTGTCAAATGAGCAACACTGCTAAATTTAGAGCCCAAAAAAGAGCCAAAGTCCCCTGCAACTGGAAGCTGGTGGTACACGGTGTGACAACATTATTTGGTATCAGCCATGGTACCATTTTTAAACTCAGGGCCAATATCAGAGACTGATGAAGGCAAAGATAGACCACAAAGTAGGTGTCCCAAGAGGACAGTGCCCCAAAAAGACCGGGGGGGCTATCCAGACTTTTTGCCATGTCCAAGAATGAACAATCTTAGTTTCACTTGTTGTAAAAGTGACTAATGAGACTTTCCAACAGTATAAAACACAATATCAAGAGTATATTTTAAAAGTTTGGCCAATTTTGAAAGTATTATGTATGTGTGTAGTATTACCAATGAAAAAGTCTATTTGTATAATGTTTTTAGAAATATATTATCAGTAATAGAAATCAAGCTAAAGAATGCACTTTTGAGATACTTGTGCCCCTTGGGGACAATAAATACTTAACAAACCAACAAACAGATATCAGTTTAAGATTGTGTTCAGGAATTACATCTTTGTTCGTTGTCCTGGTGTCATTACAATCATTTGTTTGTTATTTACAAAAATACATGTAAATTGGTGTATAACTATCTAGCTGGAGGAGTAGGCCTATTGGATTTTTTTTTCTGTAATGCCCAGTCTCCCTGATTAAAAAATGTGACAGACAGACGGATAAATCAAGACCTGGATACAATATTGAGCTCATTATAAGCTCATTAGTATAGTAATGAATTTGCTGTCTCTCTGGTTGCAGATATCAGTCGACATATTAACCTGTTTTTGTATGATGTCATAGACAAATCAAGTATTCGCAGGATTTACAACTTCCCCTCTCAGAAATCCGTTTTTTTCTGAGGGTCATTGAAAGCAGCAGGCAGCAGCAGTGCACTGTGGACATCACGGAGCTGAGCTGGATGGGAGCGTCATGCTTTACTTTTCTCAACATTTAAACTTTTTGTCATGGCGAAACAATACGACGTGTTGGTCAGGCTGCTCATGCTGGGGGACTCGGGGGTCGGGAAGACTTGTATGCTGCGCAGGTTCACGGAGAGCGAGTTTAACCCCACACATATCTCAACTATCGGTAAGACATCCAGGCAAGTTTACTGTGACTCGTGATAGAGCCAGGACAGGTCTGTGTTTGGGTTAAGGTGGCAGCTGAGACAGTGATGGGGCTTTTACATGGACTAAACCAGGAGTGGGACACTTTAGGTGTAGTTTTTGTCCTATGTCCTTTTGCTGAAAGTTCAGGAGCAGGCTTATTTAGTTAGTAGGATTAGTGCAACGTGCCTGAGGCCATAACTGCCCTGAAACCAACAGAAAAACCTGTCAGCAGTGCTGAGTGAGCTGAACAAATATAAAGTAAAGGTGCTTTTAAAGACAAGTGGAGTTAGAAAGGAAGGTCGAATGAATGAAAATAACCCTTTGTTTCTTCCTCACCTTATACCTGTCATCATAATGCTGGGTAACATGGACTAACATTTACATCTAGACATTTTTTGAATATTAAATACCAACAAACACTGTATATCTTAATATTCTGTTCTATTAAAATTAACACAGGGTTGTCACTAGGGCAGATCATCTTTAATGTTCACAAGATTTAAGTAGTCAGGATTATTCATTTTTTATTTTCACATGGGTTAACCAAGGATGGTTATCTTTGGTTGCAGGCCAAATTATAGTAATTCTCAATTTCAGAGAGCCAGATTGTAATAAATAATGAATACTATCAATAATACAACCAAAAATGAACTGTAGTGTGACATAATAAATGTCTGTCTAACTATACATTGTTTAAAAGAGAATCAAAGGCATTTATCCAATGCATTTATTTTTCAAATGAGTTAAATATTCTTAACTGTATGTCTAAAGTTTAGTTGCTGACAATTATATTAGTTCACAAGCTGCTGCAAAATTGCATAAACATCTGCATCTGACTGTACTTTAAAGGTCCTTTAAAATCCACGAATACAACAGTCTTTTGCTGCCATATTAAATAATTTTCTACATATTATTTAGTAGGCTAAAAATACTGTTGTTTGTCAGTTTGATTTGGAGTAAAAAAGATCCAAGTAAATATTGACAGACAGATGAAAAATGTTAGTGTTTAAGAGGCTAGTTTACATAAATATGAATATGGTGTGCCTTACAATGCAGGCTTGATTTTTTGTTAAAATAAGTCTGAAAACTACCAGTCTAGCCTGCTGATACCTTCACTAGCCGCCCTCGTACTGCAGTTTCACCACAGCCTCAACCAACTGTCTAAGTCAGGACTCCTTCTAGATGTAGAAAACATCACAAACGTGACGTTAGCTAACCACATTACACTAGGGTGTTGACAACAGTAAAAACTTTAATAGTGCCTACCATAGAGTTGTTTATGTAGAGCAGCATGTTTCTTCTTTAATGAAAATACTTCAGTGTTTATGTTGTCAGAATGTCAATATGTAAACACGTGAAACAAGTAACATCTTACACATGAATTAATTACATAATGACTCTGCATCAACGCTGAATCATCAACATCCGCATCCATGAAAGGATTATTTGACAACACCTGTAGTTGTGTCACAACATCAAAATGATAAACTTTGATATGATAGGGGGAAAAATCTGATATTTGTCTGATACTGTAGCAGCAATGTTCAAATTACCAAAAGCCAAATACTGGCCAATGACTTGTCCTTAACCCTTCTATGATGTTCGGGTCAAATTAGACCGATTTACAGCTTCATACAAACATACAAATTTTATTTTTCCTCTGATTGCCTCAAGGCCTTATGATATCCTCCACACCAGGCATTTGAAGATATAAAATTGCTGATCACCACTTTCATTGAATTTTGACTGGTCCAATCAACTTTGAAACACCTGTGGTGTTACTGGTCAAAAGTGACCGGCATAGAAAATGAATGGGTAATACTAGATTATGTTCATCCATTAGATGGACAACATCAATGCACACACAGTTACTTTAAATGATCATTTGTATCAAAAGTCCATCTATATATTGATCTGAGCAATGCAAAAATAAATTGGCAACATTTTGAAGACAAAATGGGGCCTGCATAAAGCAAAGCCAGTTTCACTTTTTCAGATGTTTCCGGTGTATTTGTGCAGTTTGACAGTATGCAAGTGTTTCTCTGCATGTATCATGCTTTAACTCCACACCTGGGACAGCTGAGGCCGGAGGTGTTGTGTTGGAGAGCTGTCCACTCAGACAGCCACAAGCGTCTCAAGTCAAATCTGGAACACAGTGTCTCAGAAACTCTACAGTGGATTTTCTAGAAAGAAAGGTCAAATCCATCTGTCCATGTGGATTCAGGTTTGCACTATTTAGATTTTGTAGGTCATAGTTTAAGGGCCAAGGTTGTGGGGTCTTGTGGTCATCCTTTGCTGGTGCTTGTGATGTTTTAAAAGGGTTTTAAAGGGATTTTCACCAAACTTTGCACATACAGTATCCCCACTATGGCTAAAGACTGAACTGGTAAGACTTAGGGGGATAAGGTACATTTGTCCCATAGCCCACTCTTGTATTTGTATTTGTCAAACTCTGATCAAATTTCTGGGCTGACTTGATGAAGAGCTGATTACTTGTTAAAGGTACAAAGCCTTAAGCCAAGGTCATCGGGTCTCATGTTCATCCCTTTTCTACAATGATTCTGGAAATCACAGTGCCTCAAAAACCACCACAGCCCTCTTTCTGACCATCAGTGTACTCTCAGTGGCATAAAACCACCAGACAGTAGCCCTAGGGTATCATAACAACAATGAATTACCCAATATTGAGTGTCTTTGACATATATTTTGCAATGGCATGAAATAAGTATCAATAAGTATGATGCTATTTTAACCAAATTAAACTGCAGTATTTAATCAATGTTATCTTGCTCTTTGTCTCACTTGAACTTAAAATCTAAAAACTTGACATGATGCTTGGCCACACATCAGAGTCTAGTTATTCCATCTCTTGTTTTGACCATTAAATGAAACTTGTTGATCCAAACGCCCTTAGTGCTCCACACCACCACTGCCTCTTCCCGGCTTTGTAAAACGCTAATGACCTGGAAGAAGTTTGAAAATGCAAAAAAAAAAAAGATTTCCCTTATGCTTAAACAAAGAAAAAAGTTGAGTTAATAGTTTGTTGTGTCTGTAACAAAGGGCTCTGACGTTCAGAGGAGGGCTTTATTCAGGCTAGAAGGTTCCTGAGGTGAAGCTGCTTTGTGGGAAAGCTTTGTAGGATTAATCAAAGTTATTTGACCGAGTTCATAGTACAGTAAGTCTGATTGCTACTCCAAAATATCACATTGGCTCCTCCCGGCATGAATTAAATTCTCACTAAACTGGGATACATATTTCAAACCTCTAAGTCTCCTAGTCAATAATTATGCAGCAAATCAGCAACACCGAATTAGGAAAACACTGCGAGAACCTTATCGGACTGAGATTTACAGGAGGCACTGAAAACTCCACACACAAAAATAAACCTTGCTGCAAAAAATGAGTTGCAGGATTTATGTCTCAGTAACTGCTGAGGCCAGAGACTTTTATCTTTTTTAGGTTTGGGTCCATATGTTAGTCCTTACACTGTGGATCTTGTGGATGATATCTTAAAAATACTATGATGACTTCTTTTAAACTTCAAATACTGGGCTAAAGGATGCATCATATTTCAAACCCTAAGTCTCCTAGTCAATAATTATGCAGCAAATCAGCAACACTGAATTAGAAAAACACTGCGAGAACCTTATGGACTGAGATTTACAGGAGGCACTGAAAACTCCACACAGCTAAACCTTGCTGCAAAAAATGAGTTGCAGGATTTATGTCTCAGTCTGCTGAGGCCAGAGACTTTATCTAGGTTTGGGTCCATATGTTAGTCCTTACACTGTGGATCTTGTGGATGATATCAAAATACTATGATGTTGACATAACTGCTCAATATTAAACATTAGAGCACAGTGCTGGCCTGCTACGTCATGAGATTGGTCCACAACGTGATTGACAGATTGATCATTCAGTCACCTTCCGAGTGTGTATCTAAGAGGTCCTGCTCTTCCCATGCACTTTTTATGGGGCTATTGTCCAGGTGAACTTGTGGAATATATCCTGTATAACAGAGATCATTAACTACATTTGTGTAAGGGCCTGTTTTTTTTTTTATTTGAAGCAAAGGCTGAAACACCACCAACTCACAGAAGCGTCTGTCCATGCAGCACAGATTCAGATATCATGACTGAACTGTTTTGGTCCTTTGGTCAGCTGCACCTTTGTTTACAGCTTTATTCAGAAAATCCACAGGAATTTATAATGAATTGGACCAATAGGCAGAACTGATAATAGCATTGGTATCAATTAAATCATTAAATCTCTGGAGGGATTCACATCACACTGTGCACAGATGTCCACTCTCACTTCAGGCTTCATTAACGGAGGCTTAGATGACTTTAGTAACAGGGCTCCAGAGTGCAACCATTTTGGGTGCACATGCACCCAAAATTTATAGAGTGCACCTAATATTTTTTTCTTTGGCAAACTGGTGCACCAAGAAAAAATGTTAGGTGCACTCCTAAAAATTCAAGTTGACAAAAGTAGTTGCAGCAGTGGGAAAAATCCCCAAAATCCCCAAAATTGGACAAGACATAACACTCGCTTCCTCTCTTTTCTCTGTCCATGCGTTGCATCTTCACAGGCTGCAGGCTGAAGACCCACCCAAACACATGCTCACACACAGACGTACACACACACAGCCCTCAGTAATCATCCAATCAGCTGTTAGTATGCAAATGGAGCCTGACTCTGGTGTCAGGTTTCATTGGAGCGGTGACTCTGAAGAAGGAGTGAAGCTCTGCCAAATTCGTCATAGTGACTGTCAGATAATTTATAAACACCAACAAAAACAAGTACAACAAAGTAAATAAAGGCAAGTATGTCTTAACTCATTTACATCATGTAAGTCATGGAGTGTCATAAAATTGTGACTCATGGCATTAAAGGTGACACTATGAAAAGTTTGGGTTCACCTAATTTTCGTGCTGCTGCCCCCTAAAATTTTTTTAGGTGCTCCGTTATAGCCAATGGAAAAGTTAGTCTGGAGCCCTGAGTAACAGAGAGTAAGGGCAAGGAGTTTCATGTTCATTCAGTGCTGTGGTGCATGAAGTGATCACATTTCCCTTTTGCTGACAGCTAAGTACATGCTCTTGTCCTCAGAACTGAAAGGTAAATACAGCACTTATTTAAGGTAAGGATTTGTAAAGGATGCAGTGTAAAGGTCAACTCTTACAGTGAGTGAGATCATTTTCTGTTTGGATGTAGGCATCTCTGAGCAGATCTTATTTAACCCTTCCAACTCCAGATTGTAATTGTTATACTTCATGGAGATCATCAGCCCTGCCAAATATGATCGGAGTAGAGAGATCATTTTTTCCAGACATCCTCAACTCAGCATATTTATCCTGCAGTGATGTCAGATTGATGTATTTAGAGTTGTATCATTTTTAAGACAGAACAAACAATCCAAACATAATTTAACCCCTTAAAACTTGTATCATATTTGATACATACTTATATGATACATCTATCTAATCAATATGATCAACAAATTCCTAAAAAAATAAAAACAATCTGAATACAATCAGATTAATGATAAAATGTCCTCAAGTAGATTACCAGTTGCCAAAAACACTGAATGTATTAATTGAACTACAAATTTTTTAGTAGTCTACAGTGCTTCCTAAAACTGCATTAGGACTCATCAGACCAATTCATGTTCATTCAGTGCTTGTGGTGCATGAAGTGATCACATTTCCCTTTTGCTGACAGCTAAGTACATGCTCTTGTCCTCAGAACTGAAAGGTAAATACAGCACTTATTTAAGGTAAGGATTTGCAAAGGATGCAGTGTAAAGGTCAACTCTTACAGTGAGTGAGATCATTTTCTGTTTGGGTGTAGGCATCTCTGAGCAGATCTTATTTAACCCTTCCGACTCCAGATTGTATTTGTTATACTTCATGGAGATCATCAGCCCTGCCAAATATGTGGAGAGAGATCATTTTTTCCAGACATCCTCAACTCAGCATATTTATCCTGCAGTGATGTCAGATTGATGTATTTAGAGTTGTATCATTTTTAAGACAAAACAAACAATCCAAACATAATTTAACCCCTTAAAACTTGTATCATATTTGATACATACTTATATGATACATCTACCTAATCAATATGATCAACAAATTCCTAAAAACAAAACCATCTGAATACAATCAGATTAATGATAAAATGTCCTCAAGTAGATTACCAGTTGCCAAAAACACTGAATGTATTAATTGAACTACAAAATAATATGTGTTAAATTTTATAGATTTTTTTTTATTTCAGTAGAAAGTGAAGTAATCATTTCAGCTCCAAAAATGTAGAATTTTCTGACTACAATTTGGATTTTCAGGCTTTAAAGGGTTAGGTCTCACAGATGTCTCACTTTTTACGAGATGCACACAAATAAATGACAAACAAGCCTTTTCACATCTAAATAGCGTTTATTCAAGTCTTGGCTATTATAAGAAATAAAGTAATGCAGATAAACTTAGTTCATAAAATATTTATACTTTTTTCTTTGAAGATGTGTTTTCTCTACATATATTTATTTCTCTCTTAATGCAGCCTCTGCATAAGATTAGACAAAAGACATAACATTAATTTATTTTTCCTTCTTAAATGTTTTGGGCACTGATAGAAAAACTATCATGTCTCTTGTTCACCTTTGGCTGCTCCTGTTTGGACACTACCACCAGTCAAACAAGAGAGGAAGGAATTGCGTGTCCACAAATGACAGATTACAGAATAAACACTGCACTTCATGTCTTGATTAAAAACCTTTTGGAAGTGATGAATTTAACCTGGAGCCCTCAGATCTACCAAACACAGTTGTTCCCATCCAGATGCCATTTTTTTTTTTTTTTTAATGTTTTTTTTGGGGCATTTCTGTGCCTTTATTGATAGGAGAGAGACAGTGGATAGGCTTGTGAAAGGGGGTGAGAGAGTAGGGGAAGGCACTGCAAACTGGTCACAGGAGGGATTCGAACCTGGACCAGCAGAGGCAAGTACATGGGGTGCCTGGTTGCTAACCACTCCACCAAACCAGCACCCCGCAGATGCCATTTATGATACATGAGAAATAAGTAAACAATATGAGTGTTGCTGCTTGGCAACGTTGGTGACCTTGGAGAGTTGTGAAGGTTAATTCCCATAAACAGTAAGTTTTGGATACCAGGTTATTACACTGAGAAAGTATGAAATTGTTTCTGTTTTTTTTCAGTGTGGTTGACCCTTTTTGTCTTTTTTTTGTGCAGGAGTTGACTTTAAAATGAAAACACTGGAAATCGATGGCATCAAAGTGCGAGTACAGATATGGTGAGTGTTTCTTGTTTCTGGTTTGAAATTGCTCATGTGTAAATAAGTGAAATCTCCTCTCCTGATGTGTTTTTAATGTCTTGTGTGCAGGGACACAGCTGGTCAGGAGCGTTATAAAACTATTACCAAACAGTACTACAGGAGAGCACAGGTGATCCTCCATATGAGCCATCATTCTCTGGAGAAACATTAATTCAACATCATATGTTTAGTATTTGTTTTGCTTTGTGTTCATCATCCAGGGCATCGTCTTTGTTTATGACATCACAAACCGGCTGTCCTTTCAGCACCTGGCCATGTGGGCCAGCGATGTGGATGAAGTAAGACAATAAGCTTTCTTGTTTTGCTCTTCTCAACTCACTTCAAAGTCTCTGAGTGTTTGTTCAATCTCTCGGCAGTGATGAGTCATTCAGCTCAGTATGAGTGAAAAGATGATGAAGTCTCTCATCTCTTTCTATCACATTTTTTATTGTTTGATTCTTTTGTTGTTGTTTTTGCAGTTTGCTCCAGATAAGGTGCAGAGGATTTTGGTAGGAAACAAATCTGATGATGAGGGCAGCAGGCAAGTGACAAGGGACCAAGGAAGCAAGGTTTGTTTGAACATTATTTGGGTTTTATCTGTTTATTTAAGGTCCTGTTCTGTTAATTTGGTATTAAAGTTACTCACACTTTAGTCATCAAGCGAGGCAAGCTTACTCACAAAGCCCCATTCACAGAAAGATCAATTCAAAGTGCTTTACAAGGTTAAGAAAGGAGCATTTAAAAATATAACATCAAGCATTCTTTTAAAATTATAAAGACGATGTCTAACTTCTGAAGGGTGCACTACAAATCAGGAGTGGAGGGTAAGCTGTGTCTGTTAAGCCCAGAGTCAGAGTTTACTGTGGCATAGAGATGAGTCTTTTTAATGGCTGAGGCACCATCATCAATGTTTGTTTCTGTCTGTTTTGTCAAATTACTGTGTTAATCTCTGTTTTTAAAAGTGCCATATAGATAAAATTGTCATTATCATTTTGACAACTGACTCTAAACTTGAAACCTGAATGGAGCCATTTTGGCTCATAATCTGTCAGTCAGAGAAGACAGATATGCCTCCAAAGCTTTATTAAGATAAGAAGACATACTTTATTAAACCCTCATGGGAAATTCAGATTCTTTACACTCTGTTGTTGAGACATGCTTTACACACAAATACACGTGCACAAACAGGTCCTATGATCATGCACTAAAGGAGAGATGTCAGCTGCTCCGTAGAAGCACTTTGAGCAGTTCTGGGGTTCAGTACCTTGCTCAAGGGCACTTTGGCAGTGCTCAGGGAGTCTGCTGGCACTTCTCCAGCTACTAAACCAACTTCCAAACACGGTTTGGCCATATTTGAACCGGCTACCCTTCGGTCCCACGACCAAGTCCTTATAGACTGAATTTCTGCTACCCCCATATATCCAGTTCTCAAGAAAGGATGACGAGGTGTCTTCATGACCTCAAGCTGACCTATGTCTTTCATCAAGTGTTAAAGGAGTTTTGCAGGAATTATTCCAAAATACTGAAGTTTGTTGGCATTTAGCACTTCCTGGTTCCCAGCCCTTGTGAGTGAATGGGATTTAGAATACTGGTTTCAAATCAATGCCTGAACTGAAGTTTGTAGTGAACACGTAGATGAGATTTTAATATTTGATGGTAAATAATAAAACAATGTTTGATGATCTGATGCTGCACACATTTAAACCATATTTAGTTGTAGTGTATTTAAAGGTGATTACCAACAAATAATACAAAAATGGCTGTGGACCCAAAGAAGAGCTTGTTTATTTTAATCAGTTATTTATATACTATTAACACAGCCATGAGGATCAACTTGATCTGGTCCCTCTATTATGTGGAAACTCTCAAACAAGAGGTCACAACACAAAGCTAGGAATTGAAAATATTGCAGTCACATCAAAGTTGAACCATCACATTGTAGCTCCATAGTAGCTTATAAATAGTAGAGGTGTGAAAAAATATCGATACAGCAATATATCATGATATTCTGACATGATATATATCATGATATTTGAATAAAGATATTTCAAATCATAAAATTGACTTTTTTTTGTAAAAGTAAAAAAACTCATATTTTTATCAGCATTGGAAATAAAATACATTGTATAATAAATATGTATGTACAGCTTTTTTTAATGCAGTCTATTCAGATCAGACAGTGACAAGAGAAATATTTGGTTTTTTTTTTAACCTACTGTTGTGCTGTCAGTAACTCAAAGCACTTTGTTCCTCATGTGGTCAATTACAGTTTGAGCTGCACTGCAGATTAGGATGCTTTTAATACATTGTTAAAGGGAAAACATAAATAATTTCTTAGCAAAATTAGTTAAAGTGACTTGATGCACCCTATGTTTTCAGGTTAAGTGTATGTATATAACACTGCATTTGACATATTTCTAAAACAATAAAATAGAAACGTAGTTTTCAGTCAAATAGTTTTGACTTGATGTGTAATTTCAGTTTTGAGTAATATTGGCTTATTTTCATGCACGCCATCTTCAGTTTTTTTCTTGTTAACCGTAGAAAATCACAACATATATCATAACATCCTTTTTAGCTTTCTTTAAGTATTGCATTCACAAGAAAGAAGATTGAGATGCTCCTTTAGCTTTGCCTTTAACCTATAGGCTTTTAAATGTGGAAAAAGATATGTCCTTCAGAGTTGATATATGGAAAAAGTTTGGACATTAACTTGAAAGATTCTTCAGATTCTGCTTTTATAAAGTCAATTTAACAAGAAAAGAATGACCATGAGTCTCCATGATCTTGACCTTCTACATCCAACTTTTTAAATCTTTTCGTATCTTTAAATGTTATACCGAGTTTCCAAGCAAAGAAAACCGTAAAGCACCATGACCTTGAATTTGACCTAGCACTTCCAAAATGTGCTGAAATCCTCCATCATGCAAAGCTGACATTTATGTAAACTTTAAAACATAAACTAGTGCTCAGAAAGGAAAAAAGAAAGAATATCATCAAATGTCAATAAAAAATAAATAAATATAATACAACTACATTAATTAAATTAGATTACAAAACAGTAGTAAGCATAATAATGAATATTATTAACAATAAACTTAATGGAACTAAAATAGAATTTAAAAAATCTGCCTCACTGACATTCAGTTCCATTCATCAAACCAATCCTCATTTTGGAAGTCGTTCTCAAGGAAGATGTACAGAATGCTCCATAGGTTACAAAATTTGTCAAGTTTTTTTGTCTGAGAAATTGAAGTTTCATATTTAGATAAAGTGGGATGAAAATCCCTTTAAGTGTTCTATAGAAGTTGCACAAGTTAGAAATAAAGTGCCATGGCCTCGGCCTTTTACTAATGACCTCAGAAATGTAACATTTATGTTAGCCTAATAATGTTTATGAATGAGTTTTCTAGATATTGCAGTCACATCTTTGAAAAAATGCTCTCATTTTTAAAGAGAGAAAAAAGGAACTTCTGTTAGAGAAAGGGAGGTGATATTGTTTAAAAGAACCTGAAAGTAAATAAAACAAGTGGGGGGTGATATGGAGAAGTGAAGCACAAGTTGTTGGTTCTTAGTGAAAGTTAACTTGGAAGGTTATGTTAAAATAAGACAGGGAAGAACTAAAGGAACTATGTCACTAATCTTCTATCTTAAAAAAAAAAGTGCTATTATTGAAGGTAGTGTCTCTAAATTTGTAGACAGGCATCAGATTATTTCCCATGTTTTCTCTTGCCTTCTAATGCCTTTCTCTGGATCCTGCAGCTCGCAGAAACCTACGGGATGGAGTTCTTTGAGACCAGTGCCTCCACAAGCACCAATATCTTTGAGGTAGTGTGCACTCAAAACAAACTGTCAAACGTGTCTGCAGGAACTCCCTGCTACTTTTAATTAATTATTTGTTTATTTTATCTTCTTCCCTCTTCCTTCAGTCTTTCACACGAGCAACACAACTGGTGCTGCAGGCTCACATGAGAGACGTGGACGACTTGCTGGGATCGCTGGATGATTACCTGGATAAGGCCGCTCTGGAGTCAGAAAAAGACAATCGAGATCCGGAGGACAACATTCGGAAGGGCTGTGCCTGCTAAATACAAAAGAGCCATCATGGTGTTGTAGCTCAAACTAAAGAGACAAAGGACAGCTTCCCCTTTACATGACTTGACTCCAACCCCTTCCTCATACCTGCTGGCTGGAAAAAAGGTGCTCGACTGGTTTGTAAGTTAAGACAGTCACATACTTCTAAAAGCAGACCACAGCAGTGACCAGCAGAGGGCAGGTTTTCTTACATGGTCACTAAAGCATTGGAAAGAGTGTAAGACTCTGAAAATACAAAGTTGGTCTCTGTTTTCTGGGGGGAAGAGCACTTAAACTGCACCATTTGTTGACCATAATATAAATTCTATGCTTTGTAGTTACATTTTAAAACATATGAAGTTCAATTTTAAACACAGATACTCAAAAAATCATCATGAAGGTAGCCTGAGGGTGGCATTGAATTATTAACACCTTGAAACTCAAACCAAGCAGGGGTGGATTCATTTACACAACGGACTTATTTCCTCACAGGAGACAGAACTGTGCCTTGTTCACTGACATTTCTGTTTGTCGTGCATATTTATTTTACAGCTTGAATGTACAGTGTTGTCTTTTTTTATGAAAGTGACTCATTACTTCTTAGACAATGCACTCAAGCACAGTAAACAATCATGTTTAGGATCTTCTAAGGTGCCATATGTATGTCATTTCAATTCACACATAAGAATGTTCAAATCAAGCCATAAATAAGGAAATGAATTAAAACTGTTGTATTTAAAACTGGATTTTCGGTTGTCAGAGTTTTGCTGAGTCACTAAATTTGGACTGAGAGTGAAGTTGGGTCCTCAGAGTTCAAGCTGTTCATTCATTTTTTATCACTTGCTGTGAAAGACGGCTGATCAGATGTTAAATCTTGAATGACGGAGAAATCTGATACCTTTAATAGGACTGGGAAATACTGGTGAAAGATCATATCTCAATATTTCTTAGCTAACTTTTTTGGCAGTGTTTATCTCTTTCATAAAGCATAACAAATTGCTGTCACAGTACCAACATTATAAAATGGTGTTTGGTTTTATTACAATAGCATCAACAATATAAGTCCTTAACAGCTAATACAGGCATTTTTAATTAGATGAAAACTACCTGAATAATTTAAAATGTTTACAGAAACTGGCAACTGTCCTTTAGATTGAGTTTGTCAGAATATACTGTTCTCTCAAACAGTGTTTTTTAAGTTCATCCAAACCAGTCATTCATTACTTTTTGTTCAGTATTCTTATGATAGCTGCTGCTTTTTAAAAGTTTTATATGCACTTAAGTGTGTTTTACATCCCCCCCCTTCCCCGAATAATAGAGGACCTTTATGTACAAGACAACAAAGCCTGCATCATGGCTGGTTTGCCCACTCCCAAACCACACAGAGTAATGTCCTACCGCTGTAACGCAAGTAGTTCAAGCCCACCGGTTAAGGGTGGCCAGCCCAGTGCAGGGCCATTTAAAATCCAATACACTTTGTTGATGAAGCACGTTTTGAAAATAATGACTAAAAAGTAAAGTATATGCACATGCAGCATAGTGACTATCAAGTAGAAATGAAAAAAAGTCAGAACAACAGTCAAATGAAGAGAATAAAACATGAAATAGAGACAGCACAACTCGCAGGCCAACAAAAAAGTAAAAGTATGTTTTAAGATTTGTAAAAAGCAAAAAGAGAGTAAAGAAAAGCTTAGTCTGTGAAAACTGTCAGGTTATTTAAACAAGAAACTATGAAAATACCCTTGAAACAACAAGAAGAGACTCCAAGGCACTGTCTTAATACTATTAAAATGCCTCTATTTGTCTACATGACCATGCCGTTAGAATAAAGGCAAGGTAAGAGAGTGCTTTGGAGTCTCTTCTTTTTGTTTCAAGGACTTTTTGAATCGCGTTCCAAAGAGTACCTCAAACAAACTCTGTCGAGTCCAGGTAGCACTCCTTTTCTTTTGTTTTATGAGTATACCCTACCAGTTATAGAAATCCAACATATGAACCCGACTTTTGGCCAATTCGACCACTTTACAAAAGAAAACACTAATTATCACTATCAAAAGTAAATTACTTTATTTTCAAGTTGCTTATTTCATTTTCCTCTCAAAAACATATCCAAAAGAAGTTGTTAAAAGTGATCTTTCAAATTTTGTTTGGGACTTTGTTTCATTCTATTAGTATAATCACAGTCAATACAAACAAAGAAAAATCTCAAACATGTGAAGGAAAATGAGCAGAATGAAGAAAAATTTTATGGAGTCTGCCCCTTTCTTACAGAGTATTAATTAACTAAACACGTACAAAATATAGAAACTATAAATGAAGAATATACGTCACAGTTTCTGCTAATCTTCCATGCTGCTATGCGTATTCAGGTAGTTGCTGAGTACGCACAATATCATGATAGCAGCCCACCAGTGACAAAAAGTAACTCAGATACTTGATCATTAGCAGTAAAATTGTTTGTGAATTAGAAGTTGTATTACATAGTTGTATTTGTTACACAAAAAAAGTTGAGCTCATGGAGTAATATTTTACAAGGAAGTAGTTTTTGCCCAGAACTGTTCTTAAGATCAAGTATTTCTAAATAATAGTCCCTCCATTAATTTATTGATTGATGTTATAAAGTACAGATACGTTCTATTTTGGAAGTGTGCTTTTGTTGCAGTGATATCAAACAGATATCAATATTTCTTGAGTTGTAGTTACACTAAAAATGCTCCTGAATTAATTTAACTCAGAAAATCCTTCATTTAGACTTAACACTTTAAAAAAAGTATATCCTGGTTGATTTGTTTATTGCTTTCCTACTGTAAAAAGTCATTTTACGGAGTATAAAGCTTGGTGTCTTTGTTGTCATAATGATTGTTTAAATTACTTAGTTTGAAGGAGACATATCATGCTTGTTTCTCCTTTTCACTATGCCAGACTAGGATGCCTGTAAAGCATTTCTGCCCTCAGTACAAGTCATTTAGTTCCTTCCTTGCCCCACAATAGCGTTCTCAAAATCCTCATTTTAAGCCACTATGAAGCTCTCGTTCAAACACGAGGATCTCAGGATGACCTACAGTTACCTTGCAACATCACAGCCCTTTGTGCTCTGATTGGTCAGTTCAATCGGGGGTAGAGCCAGCCTGTCCTTCTTCTTCTACTGTATTTTCCGGCAGGCTCAAAGCAGCGACCGTGTATTGAGTCCCCCTACAGGCCAGAGCTGGTAATGAGTGAGTGTGAGCTAGGGATCTATATACTGCTGCTGGACGAATGTGTTCCTCGGTGACGGTTTTGTGGCTAACAGACATCACAGAGGAGGAAGTGTTTTATCAGATTACTCCAATAAAAAGAAAGGTACCTCGTGTCGTCACAACGATTTAAATCTCGCGGACATCTCACAATGACCTATTTTCAGAGGCATCAAATGTCGTTCTAGGATATCAGAAAAAATACAATATCTCATTTTTTGAAAATTAAGGGGGTGTAAGGTCTTTTTTTTTTTTCAAATTTATTATATTATATGTAAGTATTAAATCATGCATCAGCATGATATGTCTCCTTTAACATTTTACTCACAGTCAGATCAAATGTTTAACACTTTACTGTGAAATCAATTATATCTAACCATAAATTTGTTTTTTTACCTTGAACCTTATATATTTTGTGTCATTTCATTTATAAATTGTGGATATATTTCCCGGCACTGACATCTGAAAACATTATTGAGCTGAATTCAAGTTATACTACATGCAGATCCCTAATCATCCTTTCTTAATGTCTTAAAAACTAAGTGAATATCAACAGTTTAAGGTTAGCTCTATGGCTAAACAGCTTTTCAGTTCAAATAAATGAGCCAAACTCTCCTGAAGTTGATCGAATGCAGGATACAGGACAGCATTTTTATTAGACCCATGAAGACACCTCCATGTACTTGTGGTTTAAACGATCCCACAGAAACGTGTAAAGAGTATTGTGTGTCAGGTGTAGATCAGTTTCTTGTCAGGACATTTGACTCCCTTGAAAGGCAGCTTTCATCCTGAAGTGGGTCAAATGACGGGGCTGTGTGATACGGTCACACATTAAGATCCTGTCTGACTTCAGCACAGGAGCAGAAATGACGTTCATCGCAAAGACCTTCTACGACCTGAAGGCCACTACACTGGAGGGAGACTCCATGGATTTTAATGTGTTCAGGGGCCGGGTTGTCCTGATCGAGAATGTGGCCTCGCTCTGAGGAACCACCACCCGGGACTACACTGAGCTCAACCTGCTCCAGAGCAAGTACCCTCATCGGCTGGTGGTCCTGGGTTTCCCCTGTAACCAATTTGGATATCAGGTAAGTTCAGCAGCAAAGACACCAAATTTACTTGTATAAGATCCTGAAAAGTCTGGTTTGAGTTGTAAAGAAATTGCTTCTCAAGGTTTAAGATAAAGTTTATTTGTAATTCTCCAAAGTTATCTGCACATATTTGTATAGAAAGACAAAAACGCTGCCCTCACATCCAAACTGACAGCAGTGCCTCAACATGAGCCTTATGGCATTTAAGATCATCAGTTACATGATGGACAGTTTCTCAAGTACTTGATGGTTTTAAATACCTTCAGAAACAGGCTTTGTTTGGCAACAATATCTAGCGAGTAACTTGATTTACTACGAAGATGGCTGTAGGCAGCTCCAGAGAGGAGTTATACCACATAATAAAAAGCTTATTTTTATAATAATAAGTGGAACTGTCAGTGTTTAAATAACAATACAGAAATCATCATGGCCATCTTCCTTGTCTGCGACTGGTAATATTATCTGAGTTTTAAAGAAAAGTTGAGCTGGCAGCCTTGTCATGATGTCTGCATGTCCCATTTGCAGAGGCTAAGGCTGTGATCCTCGAAGTAAGGTTTCTTTATAACATGTCAATCCTCACTCTGTCTATCCCCAGTTTCTGACTCTACACACTGTCCTATGTCAACATACAGTATGTAAGGCAAAAAAGGCCGCAAAGTAATTTAAAAATGTCTAAAATGGTTCCTTTTAGAATTCAATTGAAGATTTTGTTTCTAAATCTTTAGATGGATTTGTACCCTGAAACATATCTGATCTTTTTAATGTTCCATGTTCTGAAAAATCTTTCTTTGTTTTGATTCTTGTAGGACATGGCTGGAGGACATGATTTAGCTCAACTCTCAGTTCATGTAGAGATGCTGTATGCCTCTTCCCCCTTGAAACGCTTCTTTTTTTCCTGGAGTTTGTTTTGTAATAGCTATACAGCCTCCTTCAATATGCGTTTGCTGCATATCAGAAACAGATGCCATGACTTAAAAAAAAAAAAATCTGCTGTGTTCTGGGACCTCTTCTCTCCCGTCCCATTAGACAAGATCTGCCTATCAGCACACTGATCATTAGCATAGCCACCCAGAGCATCCCAGTCAGCTCCAGAGGGGAGGGAAAAAGAGCTGCATCTGATCTGCTGCAGTGATTACATTTTTCATTTTTTAAAATTAGATTCAAATCAAATTATTGCTTTATAGACACTGAAGAAATTATATAACAGTCACACACACTAGGGCATGGGACATTTAAGAGTCTTCATCTCATCAAGATCTTTGGGATCTTCTTCAGCTTCTTCTTTTGTCTAAAGGCCAGACTAAGTACCCAGGGTGATTAGGCCTTTTCTGCTGTGGCCCCTAAATTATGGAACAACCTACCTCTTGAAGTCAGAGGGCCCCCCACCTTGCCTATATTTAAATCTCATCTTAAAACTCAAAAGACAAAAGGAAAGGAGAACTACCTGGAGTCAACAGGGAGGTGGTTTGACGTGCTTCTTAGAATGCGATTTGCAAGGTCATTGAAACAAAGATTCCATGTCACTCTCTTTATAATATTAAAACACCTTTATTTCAGTCATGTAAACCTTCAAGACAAACTTTGAACAACTCAACATCAAGCCTTCATCAGAAAGTCATGAAAAATGTATAGCATATTTTGATCGGTTGACTTTTATCCCCGCATGAGTTGTGTGATTTCTGTCTGTGTAGTCACTGTCTTCATTTTCTTAATTTTCTCAATTGTCTTAGTTTAATTTATCAGTTTTCTCTGTTTTATGTGTTTATATGTCTTTTGTAGCCAGATTAACTGTAGTTTATCTTTTAAAGTTGTTTTTATTGTTTTGTTTTATATCTGTTTTGTTTTATTTTAGACCATATTGACTGTGCAGCACTTATGTAAACACCATTGTTTACATAACTTTGCTATAAAATTAAACTTGATTGAAAAATATATATATAATTAATAAAAAGCTATTGCATTTGATGTGAAGTAGCAGATAAGTCAATAATGGCATTAGTACTTGTATGCCGAGGATATTTTATTATATGTAAAACCTGCAGCTTTTGTTCACTTGATTTGCAAAATTTTTTGGTGTTTCCTCTAGAGATAGAAAACAACTAAATATTACATCTGAATATAACCAAATGTTCTGAAATACCACTCTATTACATTTAAAGTTTTGATCAGGATATTGATATTTCTCCCCAGCTATCCTGTTTTATGGATGCTTTCCCATGGAATGAGCGAAAGTATGATTTTGTTTTGCACAGATTTATTCCAAAAGTAGCTTCAATGCTTTGAGTGAAAACTGAAGCTGCTATTATAACTTTGATGCTGCAATTAGATTGAAATGATCAGCCTGAAACTCTTAGACTAGATTTTATTTTCTGTGTTGTAATCTGCATAATTCCTGTTATTATGAAATTAAGAAGCAGACTATGAGCCTTAAAGAGGATAAAGCTGTGGAGCAAAGAACAAAATGTGAGTGAATGTTTGTGTTTTTTAGGAGAACTGCTCTAATGGTGAGATCCTGAACTCCCTGCAGCATGTGCGTCCAGGTGGCGGCTATACGCCCAACTTCACCATCTTTGAGAAGTGTGACGTCAATGGCACAAACACACACCCCGTGTTTGCCTACCTCAAAGACAAGCTCCCCTACCCGAGTGATGATTCCAGCTCCCTCATGCAGGACCCCAAGTTTCTGGTTTGGAGTCCCATTTGCAGAACAGATGTCTCCTGGAACTTTGAGAAATTCCTCATCGGACCAGAGGGCGAGCCTTTTAAAAGATACAGCAAAAGATTCCCCACCATCGACATAGAGCCCGATATTCAGAGACTGCTGAGATTAACCAAAACCTAAGAGCCTCCAACCCTTAACGACTTCTCATCCATCATTCTCGAAGATGATATGCTGTCCTCCACACTTTTAAGCCTTAATAAATGAGGGTAATATTCTAAAAGCAGAGGGGGTATTATCTGATGTATTTTAAGTGCTAAGGAGTGGTGGTGAAATGACTTTAAGATATGTGACAGGAATATAACAGTATAATTAAAAGTTTAAAGTGAACGTTCTTCATAGGTTTGACCACTTTTTTTCATTATGCATGTCATTGTGTTTTCTGACCAGCAGGAGGTGCTCTTTACTTGATTAAACAAACAGCTACACTCGTGTCATGCTTTTATGAATTGACATTCTCTTGATGTACATTCACAAAATGTTTGCACTGGAATAAATCCTGGAAAACACAAATATGCTTTACAGTGTGTGGTTCTTTCAGTTCAGAAATACAGAGAGCAGCACTACCTTAGAAGGCTGATAAAAATAGATGTTATGTTGGAACAGATCTGTAGGGGACACTAATGCAGCTTATAGTATAATTGGAGGGGTGTGATGTTATGATGAATGTTATCACTACACACTTTAACACAAGATTATATAACTTATAAGACAGTATTTTACAATATGCATCCTTTGGCCTGCTTCATACGCTTCATATTAATGTGATAACAGTGTGTGTGTGACTCATTATGGATATACTGCAGTCGTAATTAAAAGTTCAAGTTAGTGTGTGAGAGGTATCCTTATTATATGACATTATAGACAAATGTTAAATTTGACAGAAAGGCAGACAAACCACTCCAAAATGCATTGTGACTCCCAGACCATTCCTTAGCAGGGCTTGCTGGACTGACAAAAAGCAGTGTAGAAACAAGAAATGCTACAGAGCAGTTATGACATTCAGTGCCATGCTCAAGGGCACGTTGGCAGTACCCAGGAAATCAGCTGACATCTCTCCAGCTACTAAACAAACTTTCAAACATTATATGGTTGGGACATGAGCTGGCCAGCCTCTGATCCCCAGGCCAAGTCCTAATGCCTCCCCAAAAGAAGCCATATATTCATGTTTTAAATGTTTCATAAAACTAATGATGTAGATGCAGGCATCGCCACACATGTGTCTGGGCTCCTGAAAGGCCCTGTGTTTGGCCCCAGATGGCAATTCACAGCACCACCAAGCATATGTTTGATTGGTTGCTTTAGAGCACATTTGGTTCCTGGTCGGGCCTGGCTCTTACCAGTTTGGAACTGACTGGAAACAGAAGTTTGTTGCATGGTTATACTCACCGTCATCACTGTCCCAAAATTTTAAGCAAAAATATGCTGCCTCCCCACCTTAAAACTATTTAAACAGTGGACTATGAAATGTATGGTAATGGTTGAAAACACATACACAAACTCTGCATGCAGTCACCTGGCTAATAAAGGGCTGCAGACAAATTTACAATTTATGTTTAAATGTATTTTGTGAGTTCAAGTGTCTTTGGCTTCTCGCAACTTTGGTAGCTTTGCCATGCCCTGTCAACAAATGGTGTGTTTAAAATGGGTCAGCATAATGGTGGCATTTGTATTACCATGATGCAGTATTAATTAGGGGCTTTGGTGGGTGCCAAAACAATATCAAGTATTTACATATTGCTGCTGTAATTTTTTTTTAAAAAAGACAACAACAATGCTAGTATTACAAAGATAAGGACTTGTGCCATTTTGAGAATTGGGAGTTTAGATTAAGGAACCATAAAAAAGGTTTTATTTGTTGCTTTACAAGTCCCAAAGGTTGTTTTAGTGAAATAAAGGTTGTTCCTGTTCAAATTTAAGATGTCTTTGCTAGCCCTTTCTTTAGGGGCCCCTCCATTCCCAGGAAAGCTTTACCTTTTTGCCTGTTATGGGCAGCCTTGTGTAGCTGAGTAAGTAATGATAAATAAACTGGAGTTTGTTTAGCATTTTTTTAGTCATGTGGCCTCTAAAAGCATTTAAAACACCACAGGTCACACTTAATACACATAATCCATAGCTGACAGGATATTAAATATGGTGGTAAAAAGTCATCACAGTTTAGTATGCAACATACAGGACGTACAGTATATTTGAGCGTGTAGAAGAATATGTTAATGAGGTTTCTGACAGTTTTTATTACATAAAAGTCTTTTCAGGTTTAAAGTTTGTGTCTTATCTTGGTGACAGAAGCTAAAAATGCTTTGACAAATTTTTGTTGATAAAACAATATTCTTGTCATGATTATTAGTTAATATGTGTCTTTAGACAATAATCATGTTAATAGTAGCAATCCAAGAAATCTACTTTAATCAGTGTCTATTTACAGTGATACATTTACCAATACTTGAGGTTTGAGTCTTGTCAATGATAACAGTGATGAATTGCAGATTATCTATCTATCCTGCCACATCCTTGCCATAAGTCAAAGGTTTCTATTGATCATTGTTGTCTTATTTCTTCGTTGTTAAATAAACTCTCTAGCTGAGTCTCTGTTTGTGTTGACATGTGGCTGCTCCAGAAGCCCTAAAAAGCTGCAGAAATGCTTTACTGCCGCAGGGATACCTGAGGACATGCCCTCAGACATGCATGTAGTTGAGTATCAACCATAATGAGCTCTTATCTAACTCATTTCCTATGCACAGTTGCATTGTTTGCAAGGTCTGCAGATTAGAAGTGGGTTTTCTGCACATCCGCTCTCATTCACATCAGCAGCTGATGATGTCACAGCCACAGGCCAAACACAGACCCAGCAGAGCCCTAATGTGTTTGGCAGGTTACAGCAGGGACAGCAGAGTAACACCCTGCCACCTCACTCTGTGCTTTTCCTGTCTGATGGCCTGATGACCAATCTCTACATGTAATATTTAAATGTTTGTGTTATCAAACATATGGACATCTAACTACAATATGTCCAAAGACATCTGTTTTTGTGGTTGAAAGGTAGGTAATGCTACTCATAGAGGCTGCTAATACCATCTGCACTGCCCCTTTACTCACAGGATTTGTTGGAAAATACCACCAAAGATCCCTAATTTTGGTACAATGAATCACTACATTTAATTCCCCATACTTAAGATGGTTTATACCAGTGTTTAAGGACTAGGATTACTAAAAAAACAAATGCATTTCAACAAATTGTTCACAAATGTTACAATTATAGTATCTGTTAGAAATTAAATTGTGAAATTGCATGTTTTTTTGCACAATGTTGCTGTTACAACCCATAAAGGCCTGTGGTGAAATGTATTTGGCATATATATCTTGCACCTTTAAGTCTTAAAATGTTTTTGCTAATTTGATATCGCTAGATTAACTAAATTGAACTTAACAAGCATGAGAAATGTTCATGTAAGTCATGAAGTTCTCAACATACACAAGCCTATAAAACTGTGACTAAAGCTGCTCTTAATGTTTCTTACAACACTGACATCTTTCACAGAACATCAGACAGACTGTTCACTTTTTGTGATAAATTAATTGATAGAATATGTGCCTCTTTGTGTGCATAGGGATATTGCAGGTAGTTCTACCACTTTGCAAAGGTAGGCATTGCCTGTTGGCCTCAAGGCATGAGCAAAACAGAGACACATTAACATTAAGGTGCCATCACAGTTTATTTTAATAATGCAGCCCCCAACCAAGCACCAACATTTCTGCATATCAAGCACATAAAGTACAGTGGCCTTATGTATTTGATTAGCAGAATAGAAAAGTATACTGTTATGTTGTAAAACAGAATTTGTGGCAAAAAGAACTGTCACTACAACAGTACTGAGAATATCTTTATTCTTACAATAATGTTTTACAGTATGTTGCTGATCTGAAGTTTACATTTTACCAGTAATGAAAATGAACTGTTGCACAGCCATTAGGTCTATATCATAGAGCAAGTGCCATGTTATTACAATCAATTATTGATACATTTTCATAAAAAGAGTTTTATTGTACTGGGACTCCTTCAGTGGATATGTGTTTGTGGATATATTACTTTGATCAATTAAATAAAATAGTAAGATCTGTGAAATGGAAAACATTTGTAATTTCTTTAGCAGCAAACAACTGACCATCAAATGTGCCCTGATCCACTTTGACCACTGGGACAATCAACCCTGCCACAGGGGAGTTGGCTGTCTCTGAAGTTATTCAAAGAGATTAAGTATTTTTAAAAAATGATACCAAAACATGTGCAGTTCCTTCATTTACTTAAATTGATCCTTACAAGTAGTACCTTGTCACAAAGGTGTCAAGTGTTACAACAATATAAAATGCAACACATCAACAGGGAAAAACAGGCTAATCAATGAAAACATTTCCAAACTTTTTCTTTGAGGAATATACTATATTCTGTTTTATGTTTCTTATTGTATTTGCACTATTTGTCAGCAGATTACTGCTTCTTTTTTAAACACTTATTGTAATAGTACGTCATATAATTGTTTCTTTTTGCACCATAATACCAAGTCAAAGTCCTTGTGTGTGTAAATTTACTTGGCATTAAATATCTATTCTAATTCTGATTCTATTTTCGATCTGGGTAGAAAAAATGTAGTCATATGTGCTATGTATTTACTTGACAGATAATCAGCTTGAGAAACTGCAGAGTTGGCTTGGGATAGGGTCCGATATGATATACCGGTAGTTTGGGACCCCAGATTTTTTTTATCAGCACCCCTGCCCCTCGAGAATCAGAGTTGCCAATCCCTGATTTACAATGTTTGTTTTTCACACAGAGTGAGAGCTCTTCGTTTACCCCTTCCTAGCTATTTGCTGACTACAGGTGAGCACTGTTGCCATGGAAACGTTTTGCTTCCCCCACGTTTGCCCTTCTCTCGCGAGACTTTGGGGGCAAAAAGGAACGAGAGAGAGAGAGAGAGAGGGAGAGAGAGAGCGAGAGCGAGAGAGAGAGAGAGAGAGAGAGAGAGAAGTCTGCCTGAATGATCTCATCCTCCAGCAGCTGCATAGCGCAGCGAGGCAAACACCTAACTTTATCAAACTTCAGAGTAACCTTTCAGAGGAGGACACCGGGCTGTTTCCCGTTTGAACCGGAGCGGACACGTCTCACACGGAGGTAAGAGAAATAAAGAGCTGCGCAGTTTGAGTGTCGGGAGTTCGCTATTGGACCCGAGTTGAAACAAAAGGAGGAAAAACCCGCTTCGGTTTGAGAGACATTAAAAGCTGGAGGTTAAGAGGAGGAGAGGTGAGTGGTGAACGTGGAGCTAGCTTTCCCTGTGGGGTGTTTTCACGGTACAAGGTGTCTATATAAACATCTGTCGGTTGTCTGTGTACAAAGCCTATCATTGTGCTGTGTGAAGGTGCAATGTGGAGCCAGCGAGTGGCTCTGTTTTTGAACTAAAGGACGAGAAAATGTCTTTACCCGACATTCAGCGGGGCTGTCAAAATGTATGTAACCGCTGCGTCGTTGTAGCTATATGTCAAGGACATTGTTCCAGCGAGGAGGACAATTCACAGGTGGTATGGAGGACAAACGCCCGTGTAAGTCCAAATGTCTCTATGTCATGTCTTATTAACGCCAGTATCAGAGAGTGTGTCTGTAAGGAGGCTGTGGTGGAGCAGAAGAAACGAGGGGACAGGTCATTACAGTGCCACATCTGCCTGGCCCTCAGAGCTCTGACTTGTCCACAGCCCTGTCTGCTTTATCAGCAGATAAAAAACAAGCTTATTATGTGTTACATTTATTGTACAGCTTTGCCAGCACACCAGTAAAATGTTATCAGTGGGAGAGACTGGACTGTGTGGTGACTGTAACATTTCTTGACATTTTCCTCTCATGACTCATAGATCATAGGAAACACACATGTGCACCAATAGATAAAGCTAGTGCTACACAGGGAACTGATGAGGACAAGACTATTTTCATCAATTTTAACAAATAAGACAGCATTACATTTCTCCACTGAGGGTGCAGTTGTAACAGTTTACAGGGGTTGACAGTAGATATGGACAATCAATACAAGTTTAGTCCGGCTTATAATTATAAAAATTGTGTGGAAATTTAAGTATTCTTCTCTGTTTTGCCTATTTTTTCATGCTGAAAATTATACTAATAAAAGCTTAAATGCTTTACAAAAGCATGTGATGCTTGCTTAAAAATCAATGAGTGTTTCATAATAGTGACTTCACAATCTATTAAAGTAATGAGCGGCTCAACTGACTGACAGTTCTCTATTTCATCCAGTTATTTCTTAAATATAGAGATATTAAATTAATCACCAGTCTGCATTTTAGTTCAATAACATTACAAACGTTATTTTTTTTACTTACGTATGTACTGGATGTCACTTTTTACAAAGAGAAACTATCCATCACTAGCATTTTGTAGTAAAATGTTTGCTGATGTGTTACCAGTAAAAACAGGCACATCACACACCCGCCCAAACATTGCCCAGATCCAATTCCTGCCTGATAACAAAGTCTTTTATACTAGCCATAGAGAAAGTTAAGATGATGTCATGTTGGACCAGATTTGGCCACAGCTGCCATTTTGAAAGGATCACCTCCAGTTTTTTTACTACAGTTACCTGGCATGTTTCTTTTGTTGCAAGAAAATTAATGAGAAAAAGAAAAGAAAATGGAACAGGGGTCTTGAAATTGACAAGTAAAAACTTAGGGATGATTGATATTAGATTTTTGCCGATATTCCGATATTTTTTTATTCTTTATCGCTGCCTGATACCAATATTTCTGGTCAAGAGCACAAGCTCTGTACTTTACAAAAATGGACTTGTTTCTTTCAGTGTTGCAGTATATTTTTGCAAGGAACAGATGTAAAACAAGAAAAAGAGTATTTAACTCTTGCATAAACGAAACCCTTGATATAAATGTACCCATGCAGTGATGAGACGATGCATCAATATTGCATATTTGTGTAATTTGCAGATATTCTAGCTAACATATGGCCGATATGTATGGCCAATATATTGGCTGTAAATATCTCCAAAAATTTGCAGATCTGTAAATACTGATACCAGACTTTTTAGGCTGATATACTGATATCAAACTGATAATACTGTGCAGCTCTAATAAAAATGACACTACCTTAGAACTGACTTTCATTTCAAAATAAAGAAATAAAGGTAGCTTTGGTCTTTAAATAATATCAGTCCAAATGAGATACCATGCGGCATGTTAGAAAACTGCCCTCAAAGTTAAGGTGACTATCTTTGTGACCCAAATCAGATATAACACACAGTTTGTGAAAAAGAACAATCTACTTTTAATGGACGGATAAAATCAATATTTAGGTGTTTACAACTTCATAAAATAGAGAAAATATTTTACTGACCACTAAAGACACCATTTAAGTCTTGCAGCAGTACGTCTGTTTTCAGAGATGAAATCATGGGAAAAACATGTCTAATTCCCTAATTTTCTCCCAGCTTACAGTAGTCTGTTTTGATGCTTTTAAAGGAAGTAGTCCTGCTATACTGTCTTTTTTTAAGTTTTCATTCAAACAAGAATGTTAAAATTATACACAGTCCTTTAAAGGTGGCCCCACATAAAATGCAGTATGATGTAACTGTACTCTATTGTGACCACCATGTTAAATGTTTTTGTCATGCTATTTGAACCTTTGTCAAGCCCACCCTCTCCAGGAAGTGATACTTTGCAAAGCCCCTCCCTCTTTGGTACTGTTGCTAAGGTAGACGAGCTCTCCTGTCGTCTGGCGTTTTCCCATTTAAACAATTACTCATTGTTTTGAGTACCTTTTTTCACTTTCATTTGACATTAATTGTTTATTAACTTGGCCTAAGTAAAAGGATAAAGACAACGATACAATCGGTGTATGTGGATTACTCAAAATCTCTAAAACCTTGTAGAAATTGTTTAATATTATTGAGTAATGAAAGTGATGCCGGCTAATGCTAACTGTCCTCCAGCAACACACTGACAAAATACTTTTTAGAAATGAATAGATAAATAAGATGCGTAATATATTTTTATCTGTTGGAACAGCACCAACCACAAACTGATGTAAACATGAGTTTTCTGGCAGAAGAGCACTGGACAGTAGACAAGCTCATATGCACAATATATTGATAAATTTTCTATAAATAATTGTTAATGCTATATTGTAAATACTTAAAAAAATTGTTTTTACCCGTAATCATAGATAGGCAACCGAATCGGGCCACAAAAATACTGTTTTCTTTGCCCGAGTTCCAAATTGTCTAAAACTGTAGAAAATATTGCATGATATGTAAATTGTTTATAATTTAATAGAATAAAAGAGACAATTTATTAATTTTTTAACATTTGTAGTTTTGTTTTCATATGCAACAAGTTAGAAATTAGACTACAAGTTTTTTTTTTTGATTATTTTTTATATTTTCAAATGTGAGTGCAAATCTATACAAACTCTTTTTTCTCGCTGTGAATTATATGGATACATTTCTGGCAAAATATAGTCCAAATACAAGAATTTAAAGGTTAGTATTCCCAGACATGACAGCCATGTTTTTCCTTTATGTTTACATTATTACCTAAAGTGCCTTAAGGGATGCAAGGGCCAGGTGGAGGGGCTCCCAGTCTGCCAGTTGCCCATCCCTGCCTTAAAACATATTTAAGTACTTCTGACTTTTTATAGCTATCAGTGAGTTTTATTGTCAGTATGAGTACCCAAAGAGTCAAATCCAAAGCCAACTAGTCTATTATTTACTCTCAGTTTAGGGGAAAGAAAGAAAACTAACCTGTATGATGGTGCGGATTTCTAAAGCTGCTCACACAGACCACTTCTTCCAAACCAAAAATCCACAGGAATCAATAAGGCAAGCCCCCCACCAAAAAATGAGATGTTCCCCTTTAATTTAATCACCCGACAACCGATCAGACCATCTTTTTGCTGATCATTAGCCCATCAGAGGCTGTTTATGAATACCGATCAGTCACACTGTGGCGCTGTAATAGATTAAGATCTGGCAGAGCAGAAACACAATGCAAACAGAGATTTGTTTAGACAGCCAGGAACAAACCGGGAAACTGTGCCAGCCTGTTCAAAGTTCAAACATATTCAGGATTCTGTCCTAAACTGGCATATTGACATAATACCATGTAACAAACCCAGGGCTCCCCCGGCTCATAGCAACCCGCTCCTGTAAGCAGCTCTTATTGGACAACTTGGCAGGAGTCAGGTGAATTAAAAAGGAAGCTTTGGAGTTGGGCTTTGGGCAGAGATTAAGGATTTTTAGCATTCTTGATAGGCTTAGCTGACCTGGCATGACTGATCATACAGCCGAACTGCCATTTTTTTCTTGCGAGTGAGTCTAATCTGGGCTTTGTCTCTAAATCGTAGCTATTAGTCAAACTGGAATGCATCTTGCTTTCTTTGATTGGATTTATCTGATGCAAATCCAGCAGGTTTTTATTTGACGAGGGAAAACATCCCTTTTCCTCTACAGTCATCCACAGTGGGCTAACAGGTCTGAGATGAGTGCTGCTGGAATAATATGGTGCAAGGCACAGATTGGAAATGTATTTCTGGAGACTCAATCTGAAATCGTATCAGGTTTGACAAGATAAAGTCTAAAAATGTATAGTAATCTGTGTCTTCATTAAAGTTGCTGCAACACCAGATGATTAAAGCCTTAATGCATCTGTAACGTTGAGTTTCATTTGGGTTTCTCAAGTTGAGGTGCACAATGGAAACTTCTTAAATGCCTAATCGACGAAATGATTCTTATAAGAGAAAAAAGAGCATTGATATAGATTACTCTTGCCGCAGTCCATGTGATAGTTTGTCTGTTACCTGTAATGTTTGTATTATAGCAGGAGAGAAATATTGCACAGCTCACGGAACAGACATGGTAGAGGAGGTTCAGCATCTTTGGCCCTGAAGAAAAGTTGTCCCTGAGTAAAAACAAACCTTGCGTCATCCATTTCCCATCATCACAAACGGTCCTCACCCTGCTTTCTTTACTGAAGGACGGTGTTTCTATTTCTACCTCTTTGCATCATCTCACACAACAATAACAATTGTTTATATAGTAATTTGTTGAGGACTCGTTTTAAGGTGCCCACACATTCACACAGGGATGCTTCCTGTTGCTAAGTTGAGCTCATGTTTCTATTGTTTCTGGTGGGTTGGCTCACAGGGGACAACTCGAGCAAAGATAAAAGACAACAACAAGAGGTGCTTTGTGCTGCTTTATAATTTGCCACTCTGGAATGTGTCAGCTGTAATTATGCTAAGTGGCCATCATCAAATGCCTAAATTAACTGTTTACATGCCTGATGAATGTTACTGTTGTGATCAGCATTCTTGGGCTTTAATGAGCTCTCTGACCTGAGGAGGTCTTACCCATGGTCTTTTCTGTTCCATGTGCTGCTTCGGCATCTGTCTTCATACCTGCACTCATTAACATTGGGGAGCATTTTAAGACGGCCTGTTACACAAATATCTTCGAGTTGCTTGTTAGCTATTGTCTCATGGAGGCTCAGGAGGTAGTGTGTTTCTTAAAAGTTAAAAGTTACAAGTTAACACTAACACACAAGTAGGCAAAATGGCCAAATTTCATCTTTGAGCCATTATTATTAACCTTTTTCAGACCATGTTACATATTCTAATGCGTATAAATATTCATTTAGGTATCCAGATACTAAGTTACTTGCACCTGAGTTACTGCAGCCTCACATGGACTACCAGAATGTCTCTGTGATGATCTGTTTTGTTTACATCAGTCTGACCTCAACTTGTCAAGCGTACTAGGTTGCTTTGTGTGTTGAAGTAACAGAAATAGGGCACATTTGCAATGAGCTAAGGCTAGCAGTGCTCTCTTCCAGCTTTTCTCCTTTGTTACAAATTATGGCAAGAATTAGTGAAGGTGCATCTAATTTTGTTGATGATTAACAGACATAATAAAACAGACATGGGGATATATAAGAGCTATTTGAAAGCTGAATTTTAGTGGATCTGGAACTTTACCAGGGTCAAGGCTTCAGAAATTAAGAGGAACTTTTTTTGCATACATGCATTTTACTTTATAGTTGACAACTTTTAATTATTTAAACTGATCAGGCTGTATTTCAGTGCACCATATTTAAACAGGAATAGACTCCTGTGCTGTAAACTCACCTGTAGTGGTGATTCATGTCTGTCTCCAGCTGTGCTTGGGTTTGCCTCCAGCCAATGCTGTAGCATCACAATGACATACTGTAGGTCAGAAAATGTTTTATAATAACACCCTCAGACAATAAAAGTATTATCAGCAGAGATGTGAATTTTATACTCTGTAAGACTCTGTCTTGTGCAGGAAATCCAGGAAAAACACTTTTAATGAAGAAGGGACGGGCTGGGTTTTCCTTGCTGCGCTTTAGAAACATTGTGAGCTAACAGGCTAACTTGAGCAGCATGACTGTACAGTGGTGCCAGCATGCACCTCACCACAAAGGTGTGCTACAAAAGTCCATGCAGACATATAGTATGACCTGTGCGTTCATCTGTGCTTGAAATCAGATGACAAATATCTTACTATTAAATATTCAGAAGCTTAGAGAGTATTATTTGCAGTTCTGACATAAATCATTTTTTCCAACACCTTTAAATCGCACTATCAGCAAACATGTACTGTGGAAATAAAAACACAGAAAACAAAAGGTGCATTTTAATAACTTACCTTTTACTAATTTAATTTTAATTGTAACTCTTATAGCATATAGCCTAAAAAGCCTAAAAAACATTTTATTTTACTGTTAAAAATGAAAAACACGATAGCCAAAGTTAAGAAATGTTAATTGTATGTCTTGCATCCCTTTACTTATGTCACCTGGAGCTAATGTTCCAGCCTTTTTTGTCTGTAAATGTTGAGCTGCAAACAGCTTTCAATGCTCTACAGCAACTGTCTGGCAGTAGTATAGCATTGGAACTAAGTACTGATAAAATAATGGAAAAGATGAGCTAAAAATGACCCAACCACCTGATTCATAGACTAACACAAAGGTAGCACCTAATACGCTTATGCCACAAAAACATCCCATGCATCATAGCTTCACCCCCATCTGCTTGGCTAAGGTGAATTTCCTTAAATATTTCCCTCTGCACTCACACAGTGACACACCTAGTGTCTGAGGCAAGTGGGGAAAAGTCCAGCTAATGTCAGGGAAGAAAATAGACCCTTAAATTTCTTCTGTGTAACATGTCCTGAAAATGTCAGAAGATTTTTCATGAATGTTTGAACACAGCTTTTGTTACCTTGATTGAGTGTTGTGATTACATAATTTCCAAAGTATCATGGTCCATGTTTTTGAATATTGCCAGCTTAATCTGTCCTGCTGTTGTTTAACTATTGCCTCATTTGCATACAACTCCCCGTCTCTAATGACAGACATTTGGAAAAACTAAACAGACCTTAAGATTTGTCCCTGGGTGACCCAGTGCACCAAAACAAGCAGTATGAGCTACAACGCCAGTTTCTCCGTGCTGCCGTTTAATGTTATTACAGACACAGAATGACTCATGTGTTTGTGAGCTTTGACACAATAAAAAACAGGAAGCTGTATGAGTTGTAAAATAAGTGATGTGTCTGACCAGCATTAGTCAGTTGATCTCAGAGTCACACAAATGACTGGATGATTATTTGCCCTCTGGTAATTTTTTTTTTCCTGTGCGAGCGTCTTTTTTTGCCGGTGACTGACAGGGTCGATGAGTTTGACTGTAATGAAGTGTGAATACAGCTCTGCGTTTCCTGCTTGCTAAACTGTTGGAATGCTCTTTCTTTGTGTGGATTGAACAGACTGCTTTATAAGAGCCCATGTAGGAAAGCAGAGGGCTCGGGAGCTACAATGGTGGTGATGTAATCCCTTTCAGTGCTCTGTCACAGAGTAAATGCCCGCAGACAAAAGGAGAAATCCCCCTCCTCTTCACCCTACCTGCCACAAAGTTGGAGGAATTTTGACCTTGGAGTTTTGGCCTTGTAATTATCTTTGCTAGAAACTCTTGAAGGGAAGTTTAGTTTAAGGGCAAGGCTTGGCTCTTGACTCTGGTATATACTTACCTGCAGGGTAGTCACAGTCCCAGACTTCAAAACTTCAATACAATCCGAGGTTAGATGAAAAGATATTAGTACTTGTTCAGATATGATAATAACGGTATAACAATCAGAACAATAGTAGATGTCATGCAGTAAGTCTAGTTCATTTCTTGGTTCTGACTTTTGACAAATTGATAACTTATACACATTGTTTGAAATGAATACATTTATTGACAACATTACACCTCAAATATTGCCAGTGCAACTACTAAAGATCAAACGTTTTCTTGAATCTTTTACTTTCATTTAGTTTTCTATTAAACATTTAAAATATTTTTAAAAGCCACACTGAGGCTTTTTTTGTTGATTTAATAAAACTTGATGACATTTGGTATCTTATATTTAGTAATGCACAGCATCAATGTCAACAGATAATGGCTTAAATGATACTTAATAGCCCATGTATTGGCTGAAATATCAGCAGGATATGTGAATTTACTACAATACTTCAACTAGGGGTGGGTGATATGGCAAAAATATCATATAACAATTTTTAAAAAATAAAATCACGATTGTGATTTTATCACGATTCTTTTTTACTTTGATTTTTCTAAACTAATTTGCATGTTTGACCATTTTTTCCCTATGTTTAACATATAAAGCATGTAAAACCCTAAAAGAAAAAAATAAGACAATTATAGCCAAAGAAACTTTCTGAACGGGTTTTAATTTAAATAGTGCAGTTTTAAACAAAATTGCAATAAATGTAAACATAAAAGGTAATTAACAGTTATATCAATATTATCTCTTAAAGTGCAACAATTTAAAACAGATGTTATCTAACTGCAATGTCTAGAATTTGAGTGAATAGTACAGCTGCTTTAGAACAGTGTTGTTCAGACATCCTCAAGCTTTTACCTCCTTTTCTCTTTCCACCATGGCTTCACGCTACATAACCAAACAGGAGATACTGCCATGCACTGCGCATAATGTTCTACGATTGGCTAGTCGGGTGCGTGTTAAAGTCTCTGCACCCACACAGACAAATATAGACCGAATGTCTACATTAAAGAGTTAACTCCCATTTTTTGAGAATAAAAAGTTGTTTTATTGTTACATCACTGTTTTCGCCACAAATAAAATGTTATGAAGTATGGAAAAGGTTGAGTAGAGACTGTATACTTTCTACAAAAAAAGCATTGTTAGTGGCATTATGAGTCTAGAAATATTGGCAAATCGGATATTTACAAAAATCCGATATCCTTCATCCATGCCAATACAATCCCTTACCATTTTTACATAATTAAGAGGCACATTGCTCCGGACAATATGCTTGTCCAACACGAACCAGCCCACATGCAACTTTATCTCAGTTGTACAACAATCTTACTTGTACAAATCCTTTTCGCAGCATGTTTACATCTTGGTGGTAGAGTAAAGAGAAAAGGCCCACCCTGGCAGAAGACTATGTTATAGTTAAAAACATTTTTGACAAACATGAAGCAAAACTGGGGAAAATTTCAATAATTTTTTGACTGATAGACAATACTTTTGCAGACAAGCAATTTTGACATAGTTGGCAAACTTCAGATCCCCTATAATGGTTTCCTTTCTTGATGATTTTCAGCCTGTTTGCATTTGTTTTGACTCTTTCACTTTGTAAATAGTGTGTCTTTTTAGTTGGCAGAGAGACAAAGATCCCCCAGAAACAGCCAGTACTGGCTAGCACTTTACTTTTAATTTCTTTTGACAATACCAGAAGATAAAATGGGTCTCTCTGGATACATGAGGTCATGAACTTTGCTGAACCTGAAGTGTTACATAAAAAGTTATCACAGAAAAACTGGAAAACACTGGCTTAATATCAGGTTTTAGCTATTATCATGTGTTTAAGAAAACACATTTTTGTAATTCAGAACCCAAGTTTATTTCTCTCAAATGCATCTAATCTTACCATACATTACTGATCTTTTATAACGGTGTGTAGTGTAAACACATCTTTCCAGGCTCCACTTGTTGAGTATCTTAGAATGTACGATATGTGCTACACCATGAAAGGAGCGAGGTTGAATTACTAACAAGCTGAGAGACTAGAGACGCTCTTCAACAGCTTTTCTCCCTCAGTTTATCACAAAAAAAATGTAAAGTGCAACAGTGATACACAGGTTTGCATATAAATTTGTGGGGAGCTAGATAAATTAGAATCAAAACTCAGTAATAGACAAAAAAGTTAGTGATATTTTAGTGATGAAGAGGTAAACCCTTATGGTACAAATCTGCATGTTGCCAATTTTACAGCTAGTATATGGGATATTTATGGACAATGTGCATGGTCAAAACATCGGCTGTTAGTATTGGAAATAAATGCCAATACAGAAAATAAACTTTTTGGCAAATATCTGCCAATATTGGTCCAGTAATATCATGATTCTCTAATAAAAAAAAGCGTCATGACACCAAAAGAAGAGTCATGTAAAGGCAGAAAGACTACCCCCTGTTAATCCAAAGACCCTCCTTTCTGTAAAAATGCCTGGAAACAAGGCAAGTGAGGCAGAAGTCCAACACCTCCAGCTTACTTTCTGTTTAATGGTAGACTACTGCAGGTATTTTAACTAGACAAAACCATCTATAATATGTTGTACTAATGTTCGCCTCCATTTTTATTATGTTTTGCCCTTAGCTAATGTCCTGACATCACAGTGATATATTGTAAAGAGCATGTGGGGTCTGAAAAAGGGGTGTGGGAGAGAAGGAAATAATGTATTGGAAAGGAACCACAAACTGTATTGAAACCCAGGCGGCCTGCTTTGAGGACAGCAGCCTCCACACATGGGGCGGACAGACAGCCCCCCCGCACAGAATCACAGAATTTGAAGACCTGATGGATATGATCGCCCAGTTGGTGTTGGTACAAAATTCACACATGCTCAAGAAATAAAGCAACATCTCTGCAACTGCTTTCTGTAATCCCCCTCCAACTTTTGAACTCCTCACCAAAAGCCACAGTCATGCAGAGATCAGACTCAACATAAATTCCCCTCTCTGCTTCAATCAAACCTCATACGAGCCTGAGAGTAACACAACACAATGCAGAAGTTGTCTGATGTAGAAGAGAAGATGAAATTTTTTTTTAACAAACAACCACGTCAGTTGGAAAAAAAAGCAGACTTTCCATAATGAAATGTGGGGTTGTACTGATGATGTGTTGCTGCAGGCTATCTCCGTGCTGCCACACGCTCATGACGGGCGCAGTATTGTCTCGACATGTCTGCCAGTTGCTACACTGTCTCTCTGTTTGGCCTCTCTCCCTGGAGCGGATTACAGAACCCTCTGCTCGGAGAGGAGTCAAAACATCAAGTGGAGCTACAGGCCTCGTGCCCCATGCCGAGCTCATGCGGGCAGCGGTGGAAAATAATTCCACATCCAAAAAAAAGGAGAGGTTTGTGCTGTTGTCCCTCCTGTGGACAGAAATCTGAGAAGCAGGCAGGAATGCATGAGGGCTTGGTCATGGCTGAGCTCAGAACAGATCTCGATGCATAGACAGGTCTGTTCTCATTCCTGCTCAATGCTGCTTACAACTGTTTTTGTTACTTTCAGGAGCTTTTCTTCTCGACTACTACGGTGTGTAGTAGAACAGGAATGCTGGCAAAACAAAACGCTGCTTGAGGTTTTTCTCCTGCACATTCTTCAAAATAGTGAAAGCATTCTTGTTGTAGTCTCTGTTGCGCTTTGTTCCCTGTACTTGAAAGTAAAAAAAAATCCTTCCTTATATTGCTCCTAAATTCCACATCCTTTGCTTTGGGAACAGGGAATCCATTTCCATCCTGTGAGTTCCTGCTTTACTCTGAGGAAAGCTGAGGGAAGAATGAGTCTACTGTGAAATACAGGCTTCCTTTGCTGGATTCAGTTTTTGTTTTTATAGTCTCGGGCAGACTGATTGAAGAGTGTAGGAAGTGTCTCCCTGCCACTATTCATAGTTTTGTTTTGAAAATCTGTATTTTTTTAACCACAGGTGCATTAATAAAAAACAAGGCTAAGTCTTTTTCATACTTGTGTTGGGCAGTAAACCAGTGTGAATAGCATTACTGGTATCGTATTTGCCACAAAATAGATTACAGCACTGTCACCACTGATTCGATATTGCATTGTTTTGCACACAAGAGGGTGAACTAATGTCACACTGATACCTCATAGCCTTGGATCAACAGTCACTGTGGCAGATAAATAAAATTTTCTTTAGTAGAATAGGGGGAAATATTGATACACTGTAGTATCGTGATTTTTGACGTGGTGATATATCAATTCAAGGCTGACACGTATCAATTGTTTTTAATATATAGGTTTCAAATTTTTGACTTAAAGGTGTAGTCAGCGATCTCCTAATCTTCTAATCTAATGCACTATTTGTCAAAATCACTGTATTTCTCCTCTCCATCCACAAGATGTCCCCACTGACAGCATGTTGAAGAAAAAGTCAGGTTTCAATACACAGCCTTGGCTCTGAATTTCAGCAGGTAAATACTGTGGCTCAGGCCGAGTTACCGAAGCAGACAGTACAGCCCCCCACATCCAGGGGGCGATCATACTCATGCACAGATCAGACAGAGGGGGGAGGGGGAGTCGTAGGTTGCGTAGCGTGCGCAGTTAGCGTAAGAGAGAGATACAATATGTGCAGTAGCAATGGCTGAAAAACAGCCCAAAAGAAAAAGGTCAGAGGAGTGAAAAGTGAAAAAGAAGGGCTATGACCATGAAAGAGCAAAGACCTGTGTCAACATTGGTGTTGCTTTCCGACAGTGGAGGGAACTCTGCAAATTTAAAGACCTGAAAACGGACGCGTATGTCGCCGTCCTTCTGCTGGATAGGTAAGCAACATTAGCTTTGTGGTGCTTCACGTAACACCAACAGCTGTCAGGCATTCATCTTATTGTCTAATCTGCCATAATGTACTGTTGTTATGATGTTAGAAATAATGGAAGGCGAGTTGTCTGACGAGTTGGGGTTACCTTAGCTACATTGGTCAGCTACGCAGTTTCTATGGCTGTTTCCATGACGATGCATGTCCATCAGCTTTCGGGGGTGGAGCCAGGGGTGAGGTATGAAGGGAGAGGCGGGTCTAAATTCGTTTATCAACAACCTCTCCACTCGTTTTCTCCCACATCGCTAACTACACCTTTAACCTTTTGTTTCAAAATAAATAAAAGCAATCACCCCTTAAGTCCATAGAATGGTGCCGTTGAGCCAGGTCAAACCTTGACATTCATTGTACAGGAAAGATGTAAAAAATCATGACGGCACATGAGAGAGACCAACGGAATGCGCTGGTATTTTAAAATCATTTCATGGACTTATTTGTAATTTGAAATGGACTTAAGAGATGGAGATGATGCAGGGTTTGTGACTGGTGGTGTATGAGAGTAAAGCAGAGTGGACTAAAAGCTCACCTCACCTTGCACCACCCAGAGCAATGAAAGCCAATAGCAGCAAAGCTAATGCTTAGCTCATGCAACTGACAATAAGCCAACACCTTACATGCTGTAACTTGTCAAAATTGCCTACCAGTTCTAAATTAGCAAAGAAAATAGCACAATATTTTATTAACTTCTTGAGCAAAGACCGAAGGCCTTATTGTGTGGTGGAAATATTAAAAATCCCAATAAAATTGAATCCAGATGCAAGATGTGTCTTGGGTCCACTGGAGATTCCTACCCCTAGTAATTAGTGATTTGGGACACAGACAACTCTGTCTGAGTCCTGTCTTAAGCATGTTCCTCTCTAATACCTGTAAGAGCAGAGTGAGCCAGACATACACATCGACAAAAGAAACACTGTCCACTAGACCTGCACAATATATCGTTTGAACATCGCCATCGCAATGTACGCATTCGCAATAGTCACATCGCGCATGCAATGTGACCATCGCATTTCCTCCATTTATTGGGGAAATGAAAAAAAGCAGCTGAAATTGAAACCTATTCCATTTTGTACAGAGACATGGCCTCCTGGATCCCTTTTAGTTTGAAATACTGCAATCTTCATCATTCACAGATGAACCCCCTTAGCCTGGATTAAATGGTATCATATGAATAAAATGGTGACATTGTGAGTCAACCAAATTCTTCACAAACAAAGCTATTCAAGTAATCTGGTGAATATTCTTCTATTTTTAATATCACAATATATCGCAAACCCTCAAAACATCGCAATGTCAGTTTTTTCCAGTATCGTGCAGCCCTACTGTCCACCCTGTGTGTGGTGCTGTCTCTGGTTACTATGAATGTGAGTTACTGCACAGCAAGGAGAAAAGGTGCGCTTCCTCCTAGTACTGGGTATTTCCAACAACCTCACAATCCCATACATTTCTTGATACAAAACACACCAGACTGTATCTTATACTGAAGGTTTTGTCATTTACTTCAGTAATCACACACAAGTTTGGCAGTAGCATTTGAGGACAAGCAGAAAGACAGCAGACAGATCATGTGGTGTAGTGAAGTTAAAGGTGAATCTTTCGGAAGGGGTGATGATAAGAAAAAATACAACGGTCGATGTGGGGGTAATATATCACTGCTTTGGTATCTTTGTAGCATTGCATTAATAATAGCATCAAAAAGGTATTTGATAACCTGAACTGTGACAACAAATTCAGGATGAGTCAACAGCAAAGGACAAGGAAAACATCTAGCAACATCTCAGCAGCCCGACTACACCGACTTCAGAAACCAAAGCATTACTCAGAGAGAGGAAATGTTAGTAACAGTGTATTTACAAGTGAGTTCTTAGTTAATGTCGATCTGAAAGTCCTAAACAGCACCTATATCTATGTAATGTGCAGTTAATGTGTGGGAGAAAAATCCAATCTCAATTCTCAAAGGAAAAAAAAATATGGCTCATTGCCTAGTGGGAACTGTTCAGCCCTAAGAAATTGCTCATCAACTTTAAAATTGTCTTAGTGTAGAGTAATTTTAATGCTGTGTTTCTGATGAACAAGTCTTTTTTCCGTGTAGCTCCAGGTGCATAGAGCAGATAGGGCCAGCTAATAACAAACATGGCTGCTTTCCCAGCCTTTCCTCCCTCCCTGCCTGTTTCCTGTAGGTTTCATTGATGTGTTCCTTGATTCTTGGCATGCAGTGCTGCTACAGGAGAAATACATTTGAGAGTGAAAGTTACTTGTTAAATGTAGAGATGGCCATGAGCTAGGTGGATAAAATTTATGTATTTATTTATGTATGTATTTATTTAAGCCATCATCAGAGGAAGAGATGGTTTGCTATAGCAGCACTGCCATTTTGAGGGGTTCCATAAAGAAATTAAACTGTCATTTAGCAAAGTTTAAAATCTCCCAAGCTTGGGTTCACCACAGCCCATATTTATATTATTTAATCAAAAATACATTAAAAAGTCTCATAGACTTAAGGATAAGGGAACTGGGCACGCTAAAATGCTAATTAATATCTGTGTCTTGAGACCCAGCACCACTGTTTGAGAGGCACTTGGTTTATGCAAAGCAGATTGGGAAGGACACAGCACTGAATTGTTAGTTTTTGAGCTTGTAGAAGGTCTTTAAAACAAATAAACAAAAGACTAGGCATCAGAGTAGCACTGCATCATTGGCCATGATACATGGGAGAAAACCTTGCAGCTATACTCTTTCATTTTTAGTTTGAGTGTTGTACATTTCTGTGAACTCTTAAGTGCTTAGTTCAGCTGCTCTGTTTCTCATTACAGTTGCTGTTTGAGAGTTGGTTAGGGTTTTTTGTTGCTGGGCTTGTGTTTACATGAAACTCGTACTGGAGTGAAATACTGATAAGGACAAGGTCACCCTTTGCCGAGAAGAAAAGCAGCGCCTACACACACCCTGGTTTGCCGTATTGACCCGCATGTTTACACTTTTTTACACATCAATTTAAAGAGACCATATAATCCTAAACAAGGTGTTAAAATATGTTAAGTTATTCAGGCAAACATGGGTGATGCTCCTCCTGTCAAAACTTGCTTGTTGACTTGCGGGGCTGCCACATCCTGAATATTGTTGCAGGGTGGAAGGAGGTTGTTGGTGAACATGTGGGTGTTAATTGCTGTCTGCCTCCATGGATCAAGTCTAAAACAGAAAAAAAACAAACTTGGAATGCTGTCTCATACTGTCTGGTTAATAAAGCTCATGGTGATTTAGCTCTCAGTTTGCTGTCATGTATTTTAAAGTCAGCTGTGTGTAATTAAAAATAAAAGGATGAAAACTCTGCTCCCTGGGCTGCAGTGGCTCACATGTTCCTGGATCTGCATCAGCCTCTGGTTACAGAGCTGGCTGGAGGGACCCGATGATTGCATAGCAGGAGCAGCAGCAGCAGCTCGACTTATAGGTTTGCTCTGTGATTATCTGGCACAGACTGTGATTTAGCAAGGCACCCCTGTTATGCAACACTAGCCGGCTTATCGCAGTCCAAATGATTCTGTATGAATTGATTAACTCTGTGTCCTGACTCTTTATAATTGGACTAGAAGTGCACTGGGCTTTGCTCTGGACATGTGCCAAAATCAATGAGGAGGAAGTGGTCTGTGAGTACACAGTTGGTTCACTGTTGTGAATTTTGTGTCCTCATCAGTCAAATCTGTAGGTTCAGAATCTACTTGGCAGGTCTGACAAATATTTTTGATGAGGGCTGGACAACATGTCGAGTTATTCAAAAAGATCAATGGTATTTAAATAAGATGCAGTGAAAGACCGTGTTGTTTATAACCTTATAGTTTATCTTGAATTAAAATAAGATTGTATCTGATCTTATCTAGTCATTGATGAATACTATGTTCAAAACTATGTTATACTATACTATGTTCAATTCAAAAACATACAAAAATTCCCGACACGCTGCTGAATAATATCATTGTCTATACTAAGTTCCACTAACATAAGTCTGGCTATTGAACCTAAAATAATCAGTTTGAAATGTTAAGTGCGAAACATGCTCAGCATGTTTTTTTATTAGGAAGCTTTTATATTACTAAATAAACATAAGGAATGTTTTTCTGTGAATAGTTTTAAATTAGACTAAATAAAAGTTTAAGTGGCATTTAACTGACTGTTCTACTTTTTAGAAAAGACTCAGGAAAGTTGAACACTATTTATCCAACAAAGAATCGCAACAACATGAAGTTGGTTTGCTAAGGGCCTGTTTACACAAGGCCTAATATGGTCAAGTCCGAAAAGTTTTCATTGTGTTTTGGCCTGCTGTTTACATGGGAACAGTATACAGAGTGCTTGAATCCGCCAACTTTTGAAACCAGGGTCCAGGGTGGAGAGTTTTCAAAACGCTCCTCCATACAACTCCATGTAAACCAGAGTTAGAGCGTTTCCGGGTGAAACGCTGATGTCACCGCAGTACTCTGCATTGAGTACGTCCAGTACTCTTTCACATGACGGCTGTACACATACCTGGAACAAAAGCTTCGGCTGTCTAGAGAGTCAAATGTGTGCTGCTTACCATGCTATCCAGACAGATTTGTTATCCAGACAAGAAACTCCTGCGTGTTCATGCGTCCACTCGCCATTGTTAATTCTGAGAAGTTTTCTTCTTTCTTTCTTTCTTTCTTTCTTGTACGTGTATTGTAGCAGCGCTGCCTCTCTGCAAACCTACATCGCCATCTACCAGACTGACATGCACACTACAACAGTTTCATTTGTTTCCAGCGTCTCTGTCTGAACGCAGACTGACTTTTAATACACAAAGGAAAAATCTTTCCGTTTTAGGTCAGAGTGTCTCCCTGAAAACATGGACTAAGTTTCCAAAGTGTTCTAATTGGGATATCACACAAAAATGATAAAAGATAAGATTTAAAGGAAAAGTTCGGTTCCTGCAGCTTTTACATTGTTTATAGAATGAAGAACAACAATATACTCACCCAGAAGGCTTTCCTGATGCAAACGGTGCTTCGGGAGATATTTAGATCCAAAATCGAGCAGCGGACACCGATATAATGGTAGCCCGTAGGGCATAGTTCGCCGCTCCTAAAAACTGCATTAATCGTCCAAAAACTCATGTTTTTCACTGATATTCCATCATGATTTGCTCCGAAAGGACCGCCATTGCAGCCTGTGTCTCTCCACACAGCGCTGTGTGGCTGAACTAACCTCTGAACTGACGAGCTGTTTACATGCCCTTTGCGCATGCGCAGTGCGGCTCATTGGTTCAGGGGAAGATCGGCAGCTACAAATCAACTTTCTTCTTCCAGTTTTGTGCAAAATGGGGGAATGTCTATGGGATGAAGATGTTGTGGAGGAGGACTTTGAATATGATGGTCGACCTTACAGTTTGGAGCCACAGTATACAGATATACAGATAAGGAAGCGATCGCAACGCTCCAGAGAGTACTGCGCATGCGCAAAGGGCATGTAAACAGCTCGTCAGTTCAGAGGTTAGTACAGCCACACAACGCTGTGTGGAGAGACACAGGCTACAATGGCCGTCCATTCGGCGCGAATCATGATGGAATATTGGTGAAAAACATGAGTTTTTGGACGATTAATGCAGTTTTTAGGAGCGGCGATCTATGCCCTACAGGCTACCATTATATCGGTGTCCGCTGCTCGATTTTGGATCTAAATATCTCCCGAAGCACCGTTTGCATCAGGAAAGCCTTCTGGGTGAGTATATTGTTGTTCTTCATTCTATAAACAATGTAAAAGCTGCAGGAACCGAACTTTTCCTTTAAGTGCAGATGTTGCAAAAATAATCACATCCATCACAAAGAATGTGATTAGACATTTTATGTCTTAGTGATGAAAAAGAGAATATCAAAAAGGGGAAATATATTGTCACCCTCTGTTTTACTGTGAATGATATTGAAATTGCAATTTTGATTTAAAAAAAACAATTCAATATTTTTCCCAAACTGTTAAGTCCTAGTATAAAACCCAAAGTCTTTATTGTGTAGATCAAAAACTGACAGACAAACAAGCGCGCAATCATTTTGGATAAAAGTGGATTCAACTTGCATAGAATCAAGCTCTCCATATGTACCACCAAATTATCCATTTTGCTAACATTCTCATGCAGCTTTGACATTGCTCCCTCTTTTGTCCTGTGCAAACTTGTCCTGTGCACAACTGTAGAAAATCTTCATTACCTCAGTATATGTAAGACAGTGTCCAGGAATCTGTCTAATGAAGCTTCTATAATTGCTGCTGTTGTATCAACAAGTATCATAATTTGTTTTTTAATCACTTGAATTATTTGTAATGTGTTATTCTGGCATTGTGTTATTTCTTTACAAAAAGACAAATATTGAGCCCTGTGTCTTGTCCTGCCATGCAGCTTTTTAGCTACATCCTCTTGGTCCGTTTTGTCCCTATTTCTGACCACAGTGTCACACCTGAGCTCCCCACAAGGTCCTTATGTGGAATTAGGCTGTCCTCTAAGCCATGTTTGGACAGCCTGGCCTCTCCAGAGACACGGCAGAAGATCCCCCTGAGGTTTTTCAGCAGGAATAATGAGCCCTGCCTTTGTTGCCCTCCTCCTTCTCCTCTGCTCTGGTCCTTGTGTCAACTCAAACTGAACCTCTCCCCCCTCATCTCCGGCTCTGCAGCACACGTTGTTACCTTGTTAAAGTGCTTACCTGGCTGAATCCTATTCTCACTCCTCTTCCTCTCCTTGGAAAGGGTTAATTACAAAATTGTACAGAACGTCCTGTGCGCCCAGAGACGATTAATGTGTGGTGGCAGCACAGCAGCTCTTCGGCCAGTGTGAGAGGATATTAATCAAGCTTTCACCTTGACTTTAGCCTTCCAGGATGACTTGCTGTGTTTTCTTGCTCTCTTGGCTGAGGTTTAATTGTTTCTAGCAGCATCACTGTGCCGCTTGCCTTATATTATTCTTTGGGGAATCCTTGTACAGATGAAATGCATCCCATTATGGCCGCTCCTATTCATCTAAGCAATCAAATTATCTGTTTTCCTTTCCCCTGATCGCTCTGGAGGTGTATTTGTAGCCTAAGCAGTTGATCGATTGATACTTGACTGATGAAAATGAACTCCAAAGGATGTGTAGAGCAACTTATGATAGATTTGTTTGTATTCTCATGGGGACTTTTAAGCAGTCTGTGATCAATGCTGCCTCAGCAGTGAATATCATGTTTCTCATGTTTGCTCAGCAGGGTCCTAACCTTCACAAACTGTACAAACAAACCCTTTTTACATACGCTAAGACTTGAAATCCCCTCAGTACAGACTGTACAGACTAGATATGCTCTGATCAGGTTTTGTCTTCATACTTATCATCTATGAATGAGATCAGCTGAAAATGTCATTTTTATGTGTAGCAGCTGGGTCAAGGGTTGGATTGGTCTACTGAGTAGTCTAGGGCATCCCACAGTTGTCAGTGTTGTCTTCGTTGAATAAAAAAGTCATTCTTTTTCCAACAACAACATACTGTTACTGACTTTGTTAAACAAAGTCACCCAGAAAACTCTGACGTGAAGATTAATTAATTACAAATTGTAAATTTAGTGAATTGGTTAATATAGTGATTAGGTGGCTGTAATGGACGTGTAGCCTTTTTAATTGACCAGACAGGACAAATAATTCAATCAAAAATAGTTACATGATTTTAAACTGATTGAAAATCCTGAAAAGTTTGGTGGATTTTACTATGACAGCTTAGGATAGAGGACAAGGATGAGTGACTAGCAGTAGCAGAGTGAGACTTTTTAAAGCACCAAATGTGCTGCAGAATGCTGTTGTGCCTGGAATTTATCGGCTTGCAGTTCAAAGTATATTAACCACATAGGACCAGATTGGTGTCTACTAATTCTAATCTACAGTTAATGTATTTTTAATGAAAATTGTCTGCCAATGATTGGTTCCTGGTATGGTTGGTCAATTTGATCGAAAGATTATATTACTGTGTTTTATTGCTCTTTGCCGTAATTATTATGTGTTAGAAAATTAAACAGATTGTGCATTACATAGCACTTGTCCATTGCTACACCACTTTTTTCTCCCCAAAACAAACCTGGGGTTGCCTACTCAACTTATCACATGATCATTTTTTCAGAATTCTCTGTCTCTTTGGTGTTGTAGCTGTGCTATTGGTTTCTCTCCTGAATTGTTTTCAATGAAGCAGTTTACAATAATTATTACTCAAGACTTAAATGGTGCAAAAAAGTATTCTACAATTTCTGGCCAGTTTATGGAGCTGCTGTGTTTTCATTTGCTTGCTTGGCCAAGATGAGAGCTTTGGCCTGCTCAAAACTCAAAACAAGCAAGCCTTGGGTTCAAATGTACCTTTAGGCAGTTCTTTTGGTTGTTGTAGCGGAGACTGAACCCACTACAATGCAATGCAAAGACAAACACCAAAATTGTTGTATAGAGAACTCACACTTACCACATTGCTGTGCAGTGACTTACGTTCATTGTAAACACACACAGCTTTATACATGGGGTGCATGAAGTAGTGCTTGGTCAGTGTTTGGGTGTGTGAGAGAGTGTCAGAGGACATCATGCTAAAGATGGGATTCATTTACCCAACACTGTCTGTTCGTGTGAGGCTGTGAGCTATCAGTGTGGTGGTCCAGCCTCTTTGAGAAACAACACAATGTGTGTTTAAACCAACAATGATAGTGTGTATGCATTTTTTGACAAAGATTTAGTTGGTAAACATTGGTTTACTGCCCAGCACTAATTCCTGTCAATCAGTGTCTCCTGTCCAGACACATAATGTGCAAACCACAATGTCCTTTTTTATTATTTTTTTCAAGTATTTCAGTCTGAAAATTAATTGAACCAACAAAGAGACTTCTTATTGTGGGTTTTTTGTTCCCTGCAAGCCTTCCATTCCTTTGTTGCTCTCAGTGTTTCCTTCATTTTTTCCTGGTGGGCTGTTATCTGATCTGAGCTCTCTGTTATTGTGTCTGTGTTTTAGCAACAGATTCAGATTAAGTCTTGTGGAAAACTTGATTATTTCGATGTTTGTGACTACATGAAATATTCCTTATTGTGCTGAGGGTGGTCTCATCAGGATTCTCTCTCAGTCTGCCTTTGTGATTCAGCTTGTTTGCTACCTGTGTAATCAAGCAGAGGATGTAGGGTGAAGGGAGGGGTGGTGGATGACTTCCAAACATCACAGACATCTGTCACATTGACACCTCTGCTGTGAGAATCTGCCAGGCTGACGCTGAATGACCTTGCAGCTCGCTCGCAGTTGTACACGGAGAGCTAACTGCTGTCACCTTTGCTCTTTCTTACTTCCTAAACCAAAATACAATACGTCAACAGCCCTTCAACTAGGATCTCATTCACTTATTTCCGTTTGGAAGTCAGGCTTGTGTGCTGATTTGGTATGTTGTGGAATAAAGAAGCTTAATGTGAAAAGGAGATCAGAACAAACAACCCAAAGGAGAGAGACAATAACGCACCAGATATGTTGCATTGTCTCACATTTATACTGTGTTAAATAAAATGCTTCTGTATTTTTCATATGCTTTCTCTCCAGGATAAAATGTTGATGCTGCACTATAGGCACGATGAGAGAAACACATGCCTTGGGCAAAGTTTTTTAATATTGTGAAAACAGTATTGTTTAAGGTTATTTACTAATTATGGAGATTCAAGACATTTTCTGCACTTAACTGGAACAGATAAATGTAAATAAGGGCTGTCTGATTGTGGAAAACAAAATAAAATTACATTCATTTTGCTTGATATTGATAGCACAAACATTAAACATGACTAATTATTGATCTTATGACATCTGTGCAATAGTTTTAAAAGAGTATATAAGAAAGTATTTTGCACTGAGATGCAGCTATAAATGTTTTACACATTTTGCAAATTGTTTTGCATTGTAAAATTGTAAAAAAAAAAAAAAAAAAAAAGAAAAAAAATGAATATTTACAGGTTTTAAGATGAACAACAAACCGTGTTTGTCATAGCTGTATAGCGGTGGTTTTGAGGTTTTAAGGTTTTCCGAATATCTGCTTCAATGAAACGATCTCTGACATTTATATCATGAACCTAACTGACATACAGGTTCAAATATTACTGTTATCAAAGAAAGGGAGATAGGAGATAATGAGAAAGATAGTAAATTAAACACAAACACTGTTTTAATAATTTAATAGCATGCACATCTCCTTTATAACAAAACTTTATTGTAAAGAGAGTTTAGTGCAGATGACTGGAAAGCTTTTAACAACTTTGTGAGTCACAGGAACCTCATCAATAACTAAAAACGGACATCCTGAAACACTTCTGAATAAAGGCAAAGTACTTTTACTTAAAAAGCAGAAGTCTCACAGCTGAAACAGAAAAAGCAGACTTGCACTGAGTTAACCTTGGCATGCACAGCTTGAGACTCTCTGTCTGTTGAAGTATACACCCTCATTTACTGTCTTTACAGTGAACCTTACTCAAGATGTTTGAAGTCCAAGATATTGAAGTTCAATCTTGAAATATTATTGTAGCTTTTAAGAGTCAAAAAGCACACTGAAACCTTACTGAACTAAACTTCAAACCAACTCTGAATAAGCAGGCTAAAGCAGAATACTGTATAGTTCTCTCACCAGTGCCCTCCTGAGGCAACACTTCCCTTTAACCATCATGGAAAATCCAACATGTTTATCTTTTTACTCTCAGCGCTCTATATGAACATTTTGCGATCAATGTGTTTGTTTTTCCATCAGCGATGAAGCGTTCACGTGATGTGTAGGACGGTAAAGGTTTTTATATGTAATGCATGTCTGTTGCTTCCAAGCATGAGGATTTTCAGGAATCTTATCGACCACCTCTGATGTTTTTTTCCCACTGTCAGTAGCCACGGGCCGCAGGAGTAAATGCCTGTATCGGCCTGAGCCGCGCTTCGACTTGCACCGCTGGTCAGCGATGTGCGCACTCATGCACACATCAGGCTCTGTGGCATCCAGAGTGTGTGACCACTGGATGCCCTTAGCCTGCAGCAGCCAATGGTGCACGCGACCGACCCTTTAGCACAGTCAAATACCATGATCTCATCGACTTTTTGATTGATGTCGGGTGACCCACTCTGTTTCAAAACTTTCCTACAGCTCCACCACTCTGCCGCAGCTACAAGGATGTGACATTGATCCAATGGAGCAGTCAAAGTCAATCTGAGCATGCTTCATACATAAGATGAGTGGTGCTGTCAGCTAGCTGCGATTTGTTTTGAGTGCCTGTGATAGCAGGTTTGGAAGTATTTGGCTTCACCCCCCTTCTCTCTCCTGGCTGAGCCCCATCCCCCGGCTTCTGGCACGTGTAGAGGCTGAATTATAGACGGCAAGCACAAACTATTCACTCAGCCCTCCTCCTTGCATCAACACTGTTAATTATGCTGCTCTCGCATCCCTTCTATTTTAATTCTCAACTGATGGAAAGTACTCCATCCAAACACACATTCAAGGAGGCGTGTGCCAACTTCACGCTGGGTTGGGAGTATTTGTTCTGTAACACATCTGCTTTTCAGATACTTAGAAGGGCATGTTTACTCTTTTTTCGGTGAATAAAGGAAACTATGCCCCCATAAACACCTCCCTGGCCCGGCCCACACTTTCATGTTTAACACGGCTCACTGCTGGGAAATGCTCCTGATGCTGTGAGGTTAATCCAAGCTGAGTTTGGCAAAGCAAAAATTGTGTCAAACTAAAGTAATTCCTGCATTTTTACTACCATGAATAAGTGGAAAAAGTCCAACATAATTGTAATAAACCTTCAGTTTTAAAGCTTAATGCATGACTGCCAAGCTGAGAACTCCTTACAGTCAAGAGATGAAAAGACGTCAGGAGAGTCAAGGCTTGGTATTAGGGAATCGAAGGCTTCCTCCAGCAGCAGACTAAGCAAAATGTTCCCATATAAATCAAAAAAGTTTTTTCATCACAAGGAAAGGGAGCAGCAGGTATCGAGTTTGGCCATGTGCCTGTTTGGAAATGGAAATGTAAGTGCTCTTCTCTGAATGCAGCAGGATTGAAGTTGAATTCTTTCATCAAACTTTTCAATTTGAAACCCACAATATGAATATATATCCCGAGGCTCTCAATCAAAACAAAAGATGATGCTGGGGTTAGATTGGAATCCCAAAATTGTGGCATCATTAACTTCTCTGCCAGCCAATGCTTACTCCCTATTACATATATTAGTTTGTACACAGACAACAAAGCCCTGTTGTCTTGTTTAACTAATGCTGATTAAGTGGTGATGGTTCAGGCAGATGTTTAATAAGCACTCCTGCTTGTTATAAGAATTTATTGGTGCAGGCAATTAAATTGAGCATCCAGTGGAAGTATTTATGAAATTACAAGGTCAGAATTTACAGAGGGGTATTTCATTAAGGGTGTGCCAGTCACAGTTGTTTTACTGCGCTTTCCTCAGCAGGTTTTCGATAAGTGTTTGTGTTTCTGCTCTTTTGGTCGTAGTAATCAGCAGCCCATTCAGTAAAGATGCTCAAGTAACAAGTAAAATTAACTTTAGATTGCACAAATAACAGAAGGGGGTCTGCAAGTGTGAAGTCTTATTGTTGATGAGGGAGTTTATCACCAGTGGCAGAGGACTTCCCACAAGCGCCAGCTACACACCCAACTCCTCATTCATTTACAGTTGGCCAGTTTTTCAGATTGCTGACTGAAGTTGATCCCTATTATAGCAGCCTAGATGAATTAGAAATCTTAACACAGCACTGTTTCTGTTTCATCTAGGCTGAAAAAAAATCACAATTTAATATTTTTCCAAAGCTTGACTTTGACTTAGACTACAGTGCCTGATCTGGATATTAACTTACACATTTTCGTCCATATTTAGGCGTTGTTTACACACAGAGACACTATGACTTAAAACGTAAAGGTGTTTCCTTTGCATATTCAAACTCGATCTGTGTTCAGACGGAGACGCTGGAAACAAATGAAACTGCTGTAGCATGCATGCCAGTCCAGTAGATGGCGATGTAGGTTTGCAGAGAAACAGTACTGCTACAAACACACATACGAAGATGAAAAACTAACACAAACAACAATGGCAAGTGGGCGTAGGAGTTTCTTGTCTGGACAACAAATCTGTCTGGTTAGTTTTGTCTGGATTAGAGCTGCAACTATCGAGTATTTTTGGAATCGAGTACTCTGTCAATTATTTCTCCGAGTACTCGAGTACTCTAACAAAATATACTTTTTTCTTTTTAAACAAATAAATCAATTGTATACAATGCAACATGTTAGGGCTTTCAAATTGAGCAACCAAATGCCGTTTATTCCTCAGAAAAGGGTTTTTATTTTAACAACTTTCAAAGTTTAAACCAGTACTGGCTTAAAACAAAGCCAATACAATATTGATTTACAAAGCAGTAATATAATTCTGCAATTATATTTGTGAAGTGTGTTCTGGAGGGCATTGTGTAGTTTGGATTGAAATCCTTGATCATGTTCTTAAATCCTGTGTCCTCCACCATGGAAAGAGGACACATGTCTGTGATGAGCAAATTTAAAATGCTGTAATAGTAATAGTTGCAGCCCTAATGACGTGCTATCATGCTAAGCTACGTGCTAAGCTAACTCTGTTTGACATCAGACACACTGCACTGTTTTCTTTTCGTCCCTTCTTGTAGTGACCACACACTTTGGACACTCTCTGCCATTTCTTCTGCGGACTCTCTCCTTTCTGTCCCTCTCTTTTCTCTTCCTTCATGATTTTACAAGCAGCGCAGCAGCAGAGGAAGGAGGCGCGTTGTGCCACAGAAATGACCGTCCGTGTCAAACACCATGCACTGTATAGTAGTCCAGATATACATTTATATGTATAATTATATATTAAACGAGGCTTTGAGGCACAAAATTTAATTCGAGGATATTTTGTAATCGAGTACTCACGAATATTCGAGGAATTGTTTCAGCTCTAGTCTGGATAACAAACCGAGCACAGTAAGCAGCACACATTCGACTCTGTAGATGGCAGAAGCTGTTGTTTTTCCTTGCATGCATACAGCCTTCATGTGAAAGAGTACTGCGCATGCAGTGACGTCAGCGTTTCACACTGAGATGCTCTGACTTTGGTTTACATGGAGCTGCATGGAGGAGCGTTTTGAAAACTCTCCACCCTGGACCCCTTTGTGAATGGGGGGCCAAAACGCAATGAAAACCCATTGGCCTCATGTAAATGGGCCTTAATCACTGTCAACTCTTTATGAATCTTCATGGGGTTCTTTAAGTAGTGCTTTGTAAACGAGACTTATAAAAGTGAAAAAACTTGAAAGAAGTTATTCCCAAATGCTTCAAGCAAAAGCACAGACTAAATTTGAATCCATACCTGTGTTTGATAATTGAATTCTTATAGTGACCCTGTAATCTGTGTTTGATAATTGAATTCTTGTAGTGACCCTGTAGTGACCCTGTAATTCTTGCTTACATTTCATCTGGTGACTGCAAAGCCTAAGGTGCATACCCACTGCACTGAGAGAAGCATCGCTCAAGGCACGCCACACCGATGAAGACCAAAACAACAAGAGTCAAGTTGAGCTGAGATGATCAAATACAATAAAGTGGAAAAGCCACCAAAATATTCATGACTACAAATTTCAAAAAATGTATTCCTCCTTCAAGTCACCCTTTACAATCTTTGCATCTTAAACTCTGGACATCTGAGGACAATGACTACACTACTTTCAGTTACAAAGCATCAAGCCAAGGTCAGATTAATCTTTTACTAAAGAGACTCCATAAAGACACAATGATTCACATTTATCAGCATTAAATAAAAAAGATTCTAATCAGTTGTGGCTATTATGACTGTTTATTGAGTCCTTGAAGCGAGTCTTTCTTGAAGTTGGAAGTTTGAACTTTGGCCTGTTAACCACCTGTAACTTCATGATGATCAGTATCTTTAGTGAGTAAAAAAAACGTTTAGTGTCCAGTCAACCTGCAAATAATAAACCTGTAAAAGTGAATGTGAAACTGCTTCAGCAGCTCAGATCACAAAAATCTGTACAGACATGTCTGATAAGAGAGTGTTGGGAAATATGCAGTGACATTGCTCAGTATTATGATAACAACATGAAGCATGATAAACAAAAATCCATATCTGTATTCGAGCAGTTTTTCTTGTGTTTCCTCTCAATTTTGTTGTTTCAAAAAAAAAAAATCTCAATAGTACCAGACAGCTTTTCTTGGCTGCTCTGATTTTGAAAAGTAAATCTTCACGTAAATCTTCACGTACATAATCTATTTTATTTTATTCTAGGAACCAGGCCAGCCATCTATACACAAACCCACTGTGAAAACGAAACATGTGATCTGGTTCAAATATCATATTAAAACAGCAAAGGATACAAGAGTGCCTAAATATAGATATTATTTTCTATTAGAAATACACATCCCATAATCCACTGTAAAAAAAACTTTTCTTACCTTTAAATAGATCTTTGCCATACTTTCTTATTGTGGCGTTAATGCTCTAAATAGTAATGCCATTGTCAATTAATGTATGCATACTGAACATGTATACAGTATTTTTTACAGGGGGTGTAAATACCAATGCATCGGTGTGCATATGTGCTGCATCCACTTACAGCACATTAGCAATATTTTATCGCATAATAATTTATAGAAATTCAAAACATTTGTTTGGTTTTGCACTTCAGCATACAGCTGCGAGTGGGCAGCAGGCATTCACCCATATTATTCCTGACTCTCTTAGGGATGTAAGACAGCATAACATGCCAGTTTCTGAAGCTACTTTATAGCATTTTACTGTAATAATTTTTCATGTTGCAATATGTAATAGTTGATCATATATAGTAGTTCTCAATATAGTTCAGCAGCTAGGTTGCAGCAGGCATTTGATTCTCATCTCTCTGTCCCATCTGTTGTTACTACTTCTTTCTCTGGGATTGAATATTTAAGTTAGTTTATCAGTTTATTCATGTTGCAGGGGCCATGCTTCATGTAAATAACATTGAGTAGAAATTGCACTTACTGCATATAATAGTGTGGTTTTCCTAACTTGACAGTTCTTGTTCAAAAATAGACTGCTCTGTAAAAATAGAAGATTCATATTATGTCATCAGATTTTTGCCAACACACTCCCCTAACGGCGTGTTCACACCGAAAGCGTCGCGAATTTTTCATGCGTTGATATTACATACAAAGTCAATGTAAAGACGCGAATTGACGCTACATTGGGGCGAGCATAGAGCGGCATCAAGCGTTCGAGCGGTGAGCGTTTCGAGCGAAAAAACGCTCGCCGCTCACCACTCGACGCTTGACGCTTGAGTTGAAATAATTGAACTTTTCGAGCGAGCAAGCGTCTTGACGCGCCGGGACAGCCTATCAGTGTGGAGATTGTCACTGACACAGGGCATTCTGGGATTCGGAGTCTTGCTAGTTTGACAAACTGCTAACCAAACTGCTAAACTGGAGACGCTTATGTCAAGGCGGTGTTGAGGAAATTGTGGAAATGTATGACCAAAACTGCATACACATAAATGCTGATATTAAAACAAGGAGAGGCAAGTTCATAACAATGAGACATTTAAGTGAAATATGTTCAAAATATATGCACCTACGGGGTGTGAATCTCTCATCTCTTTTTATAGAGACTGGGGAAAACAATGTTTTCGGCTTATGAGGTTAAATATCTCAGCCTGTTTTGACTTCCAGGCACCAAGAACATAATCCTTTTAACACCCAGCAATTTGGCACCGAACCAGGCAGGAAACCCTGCAGCAGAGCCTCTGACATAGTTGTGATTGAGCGTTTGTTGTTGACTATTGTGATTCAACATGACTTTTATGTGTGAGCCCGCTGTTACTTTTATTTTCGTCCATATCTGAGTCGGTTTATGGAGACAAATTGGACAGCCCTTTTTTTAGTGGACAGCTTTGCTGTGACTCACAGGGAACACTGCCTGTAGCTATGTGTTTTACTAGAAAGGTGACTTCAGTTTAAGATCAGTTTTGTTGGAATAGCAGCACTTTAGGCTAATTGGGGACAGAAAGAGTTGTGGTTGATGTTTGCGTGGAGAAAAATCTGTTTGCTTTCTCTTTTTTTGAATGGATTTTGTCCCCAGATTCCCCTGAGTTTACTCTTAATCCCTAAGTTGATGTGCTTGTAGTTTCTGTTTTGCTTTGTCGTGTGTGTTTGAGAGCTTTTGTCCCTGCGTGTACCTGTCCATGTGCATCAGGAGCTCACTGTCTCTCTAATGGAGTCCTCAGGATGGAGACAACGGGTGCAAAGAGAGTTAAAGTGCAGCCCAAAGCAGACATCTACTTTTAAGCCCCAGATCCCTCAGACTGCAGCAGTTCAGGAGCCAGGCAGCCACCTCATTATAATTTTTTACATTCCTCTTCAGTCGGCGGCGGCACACTCTTCCTTCGCCATTGCTCTTTATAAGGCACCACTTTTAAGAGCTGACAAGCTTAAACCCGAGCTTTCTCAATAAAGACAAGTCATCTATAACCTCTCGTCAAATATGAGACACTAAACCAACTTTGGCTCGGCCTCTGTAGATTCACGATTTATGGAGCTTGAAGCTGCTGAACTTCTGTGCCGACTTCTGCTGATGAAGCTACATTCTTGAAATTGACTTGATATAAGCCTGTTATAAGGTTGTCATCATGCCAGAAATTAAAGTCAAATATAAGACTGGCAAAATCAAACATCATCATCAACTCCTCCCTGATACCAAAGCAACAAAACATATTTGAGTTTGTTATTAAGGCCAAGACTGGAGGAGGACAGCCTTAAAGGTGCAAAAATATGATTATAAGCTAACTTTATACCTAAAGACTACAATACCAGGAGTGTGTGCTCACTCCAAAAGACTATCAAGGTTTTACTACAGCTTGTGAAAATTCTGTGACTTTGAATTTACAGGAAATACCACTAGGTGTAAAGCCAGCATAAAACATCTTTCCCATTCAATTATATTGCAACTATGCTCATGACACTGCAGGATTTATGTGCAAACACAGGTTTAAATAACAAGTAGTAACAAGGTGGACTAACTTTTTAAAATCGTACAGATCCTTTATCTTACATTAAGACAGACCGTCTAGTCTCCTGCCAAACAAAAGTCAATAAACCAACTCTATCTGTCTTTCTGTAAAGTAAAATGAAGTGAATAGATGTGGCAGTGGGTTCACATTTGAAAATGTACTCATGTAGAGTTGTCATGAAAATAGATATCATTCTTTCATAAAATTGTGGCCAAAAAAAATTATTACTGTTAAATAAAATAGAAAAAAAGAAATAGAATACTTCATCTGGAAATTTCTTTTTCTAAATAACCTAACAAGATTCATTGGCAACAAAAATCTAAATCCTAGCATCCAGTATTATGTGGTTTCTTGATTTAAGTCATTAAAGTGAAATGTTGTCTGTGTTGTTGAGCAGTTCAGACAGTGTACAGCATCTTTAATGAGATTTTTTAAAGACTTGTCTTTTTTGTGCACCAGTCATTAGATATAGCCGTTACGGTGCTTTCCACTCTCAACTTAGCTTGACTACACTACCAACTTTTCCATTACAATGTAAACATTGATTTGACTTTTTAGGGTAGTTCAACATAGCATGACTGTTCCAAACCACTTTAGCAGCCTCACAACAACAAGGGGGAAAACAGAGGTGATAGAGCTGCCAACCTCCACTATGTAGCCTATAGAATCAATGCTAGATCAATCAATCAAACTTTATTTTTATAGCACTTTTCATACTAATTTGTAGCACAAAATGCTTCACATAAGAAATAAAATAAAATAACAGTAAATGACATAAAAATAAGAGTTTCACTCACCCTCACAATCCGAATACAACACACTCTAAATTAATCAAACGCACAAAAGCGTAATAAAGAAATTCTAAACAGAAAACAGAATTAAAAGACTGAGGAAGACAGGAAACGCTACCTTTAATTAAAAGTGAGAAAACACTGGAGCTAAAACTTAATTATAATTTAAAATCACAAGAAATTAGATAAAAAGTACTAAAGGAAAAGGAAGGTAATAAATCAATTTATATAATACAATTTAAGTAAATAATATGGTAAAATTGGATAGCCTAAAACCAGATGTGTTTTAAAAGCTGCTTGAAGTATAATGGTAAAAAGAAAAACAGTTAACAGAGAATAAAATTCCAAATGATAAATCTGAACTGAAATATAAAAATTAAACAGATTAAGAGGATGCCGTGAAAGCAGAAGTAAAACACACCTCTGGTCAAGTATGAGACACTTGTCTTTGCTGAGCTCCTGAGTGTTGGATGATGAAAACTTCTCCACCTCCTGCTCCAGGTCTTTCTTCCCGTACCTCACAGTTCACTGAGAAACAAAAGGTGGGAGGAGAAGCCAAAATACATGAGACAGTGCAAGTTTCAAATGTTAGACTACTTCTAATATCTGAAACGTGAGTGGTATAATCCCTATATTTTGTCCTTGCTGTTTTTGTTGTTACAAAGAAGAAGAAAAATTGTGTGAATTTTTATGATGTGATGTTCACAATTTATACATATCCCAATTCAAAAGATTTTATGGCCTCTGCATCAGGACAGGTGTTGTATTGTGAGGTTGCTTTTAATACCCATCCCTAAAAAGGAGATGAATGTTCCAAAGAGTAGCAAGTTGCAAAACAGCAGGGGTTACATTTCTGTATTATATACCATCAGCTGGGGGAGATACTCTGACTGTTTACTGATCAGCAGTATCTCAACTACCCATTTTTATCTCAAGTTAGCTTGCTTGAAACCTTACTGAAAGTGCTACAAAAACAGCAAGGCACTATGATCCCTAATGAAAAACTAAAAGAACTTAGAATATTTGAAATGAGTTGAGCTGATACCATGAAATTGAAGTGCCCCATCACTGTTGCTCTGCTATTCAATAGTAGGAATCATAAAGAGAGTAAAATATGACATTCATCGTAAAAAACTACAAAATATCTTTGCCTTTTGTATCAATTAAAATTCAAATGTTAAGAATTTTGTGTTATTTATCTCCAAAGCTGCTCTAACGACCTCTCACTTTCTAAACTGTAAGATAATTATTTTTTTGAGTTTCAAAAATTGGTAGGTGTTGCTGAAACTATAGAGCTTAAACTTGAACTTTTTCCAGAAGGACAATTTACCGAGAGGCTCCCATCAAATATGACACATTAAAGAAGCCGTCTCCCCCTCTTGGAAAATTCATACATTTATTAAGTGTGAAGCTTTAAAACTTCAGACCAGGCTTTTGCTGATGGACTAGCAGACTTAAAAATCTACTCAATAGAAGCTTGTTAACGGCTGTGGATTTCTTTCCCACCTTTTATTGAAGGGGCAGCTAATAGATTAGAGTCTAAGTAGTTACCCTTCCTAAATCCAGACAAAGCAGACCACCTAAGCTGTAAGCAGTGCAATTAGTTTTTTTCTGAAGACGTAAATGGCCCTTTAGGAGTTTGACAAAGACCTTCATTGTCAAAAAGCCCTCCCCCACTCAGATAATGACATTGGAAATAGGACCGGGGTTTGCCATTGCTAACTTTAAACTATGTCAAGTGCCTCAAGTGTGTATTTATGCTGCTGTCTCTCCCACGTAAACTGTGAAACCCTGTCGGAGCACTTTGTGGATAAGAAAGGAGGAAGAATCGAGGACGCTCTGCTGGAGATAATGGAGGAGAATATACCCTGGCTCTATTCCAGGGCTGTCCTCTTTTGAGGCAAATTCACGTTGCCAGTAGTTAGGTTTGCCCATTTGCTTAGTGAACTGAGCTGCAGTGATAGCATGGGGCCTGGTGATAGTGCAGGGGCTGCACAGAACAATGGTGATGATGATGAGTTTGGATCTGCCTCCACCGGTTTTGAAGTGCTTCGACTACTCGTGGTGTTTGCATTGCATGTGTGCACAGTTTATCGGGTCATGTTGTGATGGTGTTCATCTTCCTGTAGAATTTTTTCTTTTTTTTTCATAGATCAAAGCTTGATCAGAAACTAGACCCCTGCCTCGGGGTGTTGTGCTTCTGCGAGATATACAGTGAAATACACCCCGCTATCCTTTTAGTGTTTTCATGCACTGTCAGAGTGCTGCGATAGATCAGGAAGAGGGGAAGAGATTTTTTGTTGTTTGTTTTTTCTGTTTGTGTAATTATAATCTATTTTTTATAAGACAGGAATACACATGGGACTTGATGACTATGACCATAGAAGCCCAGTATCTAATGAGTTTATTCATGAGTCAGAGGATATTTTGAAGTGTTGGACAGAAATCCCTCGATGTTAACGTGCAGGGATGACCATGAGACGGCAACCTTCAAACCTTTTGAGTCAGAGTGAGCATTGATAGAGAGAAGAAATCATTTCAGATGCTTGAGGCACAGGGGATAATCCTTTTAGCACATCATTAGATCAGAGTGGACATTTGTGCAAAGCTCACATAAAGTACTTTTAAACATAACCTAGATCAAGTAAGAGACACAACCGTAGCTACATGACCTATGAGCTCCAAACTCCAGTCAAGTCATCCAGAAGTCAAAGTTGATGTTTGTACATAGTTTAAAGAAAATCTCTCTTGGTGCTGGACATTTGTGTATATATTCTAAAAAAAATTGCACACTTGAAATTGTGTTCATAAGCAAGGGAAGAACATGAGATCCCATGACCTTAAACTTTGCCCTTCAGTTTTCACAGTCTGTTGATCTAAGATTTGTACGTTATTTAAATCAAAGCCCTCGTTTGCCCTTGAGAGAAAACTGTGACCTCCAAAATCCATCAGTCTGTCCTTGAGATATTAAGGATTTCTTTAGAGTTTGTAAAGTTCCTGAACATTTTCTCATATGTTGCATGTACAAGTAAGAGATAAACATGGAGCCTAATTTGATGCTGACCTTCAAAATCAAACCACTTCATTCACAAGTCACATCGTACATTTGGCCAAGTGTGAAGAAAATACATCCAAGAGTTCTTGAGATATTTTATTCCCAAGATAAGGATGAGCATTAGGTACCATGACCTTGACCTCTGACTTATGCACCCAAAATCCCACAGTCAGGTGAACCCTAACGCATAGTTTAAGGAAAATCCCTGAAAGCGTTCTTGAGGTTTTTAATCACAAGCATCGAATGAACAGGGGACTCCATGACCTTGACCTTTGTTTTATGACTTAGAAAATCGAATAACAGATAATCATGGGACTCTGAGACTGAGAGAACTTTTTGCCTCCTTATATGGTATTTACACAACAGTGTTTTCAGCCAAAAACAGAGTTTTCATTGCATTTTCACCTCCCGTTTACAAGGGAATGTCCAGAGTGGAGAGTTTTGAAAATGTATCAATGTCCAGCTTTATGTAAGTGTGGTTCAAGATGAAACGCTGACGTCACCGCATATGCAGTACTCCTTCACATGAATTCTGCATGCACATACCAGGAACAACAACAGCTTCGACCGTCCACCGAGCAACATGTGCTGTTAGCTGTGCTTTGTTTGTTATCCAGACAAAACTATCCAGTAGGGCTGGGACGATACACTTTTCTCCCAATTCGATTTTTTTAAAAATATGAAAAATGATGATGCCTACAGACTACATCATGAAAAAAACACATCACATGTGAGTCAATTTTTAGGAATTATTCAGTAATATATTTTAACGGGTTGTTTATACTCTCTCTCTCCAAAAGCCTGGGTTGCATTTAGAGTGGCTTATTAACACAGACTAAAATTAAGCATTAAAATTTTGGAAAAATCAATTTTTGAACAAAAAATCAATTCAAAAATCATTAAACAAAAAGTCCAGATACTCACGTGAATCGATTTTTTTCTCCCACCCCTACCACCAGACAGATTTGTTGTCCAGACAAGAACCTCCAGCGTGTTTGTGTGTCAACTCACCGTTGTTGCTTTTTGAAAAGTTTGTCTTTTTGTACGCATGTTGTAACACTGCTGTTTCTAGACAAACCTACATTGCCATCTACTGGCCTGGCATGCACGCTACAGCATTTTTAGAAATTTTTTGCGTCTTTATGTGGACGTGAATCAGAAAAGGAAAAACCTTTTCGTTTCTGGTGAAAACGTCATGTCAATGGGGCCTTACCTTTAAAGATGTGGACAAACAAATGCAGGCATAAACATAATCTCCTTGGCAGAGAAAAAAACAAGCCATGCGTACGGGCATATGTTTAGCAGGATGTGTACGACCGTGAGTCCCACGGCTTCTGCTGTTGGCTGTGTGGAGGTATAACAGGCGTTGTTTTGAAGCCACAGCAGGCTTTAAAGTGTTTTTAACAGGCTATCACTGGGACAGTCAGAATTGCTCACAGAGTTTGCCTCGACATGTCCAACTTCTCCCCCTGCTTACACACACACGTTCACCACTTCCTCTGCTGGAATTGGTGGAATTCCAGGATCTCGCCTCGCGGTTGGGTGACGTGAGTATCGTTTGTTTGCCAGCAGGCCTGCCTGTTTTCCCCCAGAGGTGTCAGCTTCTCAGGTTTGCTCAATCAAACGGGCAGGTTAGTGCCTGGTTCCCAGCCAGATGCACATTCAGGAGCAGGGAACAGACAGAAAAAAGTTTAAAAAAAGGAGCAGCACAGATGGAGAGGGGGTGGTGGGGATGGCTTCTGACTTCCTGTACATATGTTGTGCCAATGGGCTGCTGCTGATGTGCAGGGACCTCAGTTAACCTCACACTCCTCAGGATCAAGTTGTGCAGGAGTGGGAGGAAATAGAAATGGAGATTTTTTTTCAGCTGGACATGTTTATGGGAATGTTTGCTCACTGTGGAAAAGTCTGAGGTTTTGCAGATTAGTTTCTGTCTCCTACGTTTGATTTCATTGATATCTGTAGAAATATGTACCTAATATGAACTAGGTCAGTACATCAGTTTGCAAGAGTTCCCACAGGGCTCAGTGGACTACAAGGCTACCCCAGTCCTTAGAACAACTATCTAAAACACCATTCACACATGTTGAAACTAGATATTGAATGATTACATGGTGTCATAATTAAAATTTCCCAGGTTCTCCACCTACCAGGGTCTTTTCCCATTCCTCTGCAAAAATAGAAAACTGGAATAGGGACAGGAATTGAAAACCAATTCCAGATGAGAATCTAAAACTGCTGCCTTAATGAATCAATGTCATGAGTCTTTGTGCTTAACTATTCCCTTTACAATTCTTATATCAATTCCTTTCACTTTGTTCTGCATTCCTCTCAAGTCAAAGATGTTGCACTCTTTATCAAAAATGATAAAGAAGTCAAAAGTCAAGGCAGACGGGCAAAGAGCAGTCAAAACTGGCTTAATTTTCCAACAAGATGCTTACTTTACAACTTGCAGTAAGTGGGAACACTGGAAACTTGCAGAATCCTTAACTACAGTGTGCAGCACAGTAAGGGAATTTATTAAAGTTTAGATAAGTTATATAAAAGAGTTGCACAGACTGAAAATATGCCATTAAATTGTAATCTGTATCAGACCCATTTCTGACGCAATGTTGAAAGTTAACATGACAAAAGAATAAGCAGAATAGGCTATAAGCAGAGTTTTGTATAAAAACACCATAAGAGCAACATTTGGACTTCATGCCATCCCAGGACAATGGCATCTGATTGAGTTTTTTTTTTTTTTTTTTTTTTTTGAGTAAATAGCAATTTCATTTGAGAGCGGCACGGTGGCCCGGCATGTAGTGCAAGTGCCTCTCAGCAAGAAGAGGTCGCTGGTTCAATCCCTGAATCAGGCAGGGCCTTTCCGTGTAAAGTTTGCATGTTCTTCGTGCACATGCATGGGTTCTCTCCGGGCATTCTGGCTTCCTCCTACCAGACCATTAACATGCTCATTAGTTTAATTGGTGACTCTGAATTGCCCTTAGGCATGAGTGTGAGCGTGAATGGTTGTCTGTCTCTCTATGTGGCCCTGCGATCGACTGGTGGTCAGGTCAGGGTGTACCCTGCCTCTTGCCCAGTGACAGCTGGGATAGGCTTCAGCCACCTGTGACACTGAAAAGGATAAGCGGTATAGAAAAATGAATAAATGAACTGTATCCAGAAAGACTAAATAAGATCTTTGTCTTATATATACCTATCTCACACCACACCATTTTGTTGCTCTTTCAAAACAAGTAACATCAACCTTGGTTGTGAAATTATTACAACTATTACAATTTAAGCCCACGCAATGCTCACATCTGGGCATTTTGAATACATTGAAAGAATTTTCAAACAACTTTATTGATGAAGTTAGGCAAAGTTCTTTAGTGTAACAGCTCTGCTTTCACGCCTTTAGATCATTCAGAAGAAGCTGAAAGTATAGATTCATGTGCCAGTTTTGTGGAGAAAGTGATTCTTGAATTTCTTTTAGATTTAGAAAATCATGTTGCACCTGCAGGCACCTCATAAAACAGAGAATATAGCATAAACAAGGACATCGAGGTTCAACTTAAATGCTCTCTTCATCTTTGGATTGTTATTGTAGTCTACAGTGCTGGCACATTATTAAATGTGCTGAGGGTTTTTTTTTCCAATCCCACACTGTGCCTCCCTGACAGGTGCCTAGTTTTTAATTGTGTTTCCCCTCTCCTGTCCTCCTGTTTTCTTTTCTGCTGACACTTTGAGTTACATATGTTGTAGGAAAAGTTTTATATAAATACATTTTTATTGATTAATTGAATCCAGAATTGATGACAAGTAGAAACTGAAGATGATTTTAACTCAAGTGTTTTCCAGTGGAACAGTTTGTATAACAGATATCCCTGAAATTTGGGATTCACTGTATTATTAATGTGATATCAGTGCTGGCAGAAATACACACTCAAACAATCTATTTGAAGGAAAAAAAATCATTTATGATGTAATTAGTTGGTACACCCTTAACGATGATGGAATTAACTCCCTAAGCCAGGTATTTGTCCAGCTCATAGAAAAGACCATGTGCAGGCATGTCTGTGCAGCCAGAGTACTTTATTTATATTTTACAGGCGCCTCCTTGAAAACGGACTATTACAGAAGTAATAGTAATAACAGTGATAAACAACTTTAACTAGCCCAAGTGTAGAATAAAGTAGCTTCACCTTAAACATCACTGCCTCTCAGTGCACAAAAAAATCTTAAACCTGTTTGGATAACATGTTTCAAATTGGTGATACGGTGTGAAAGTGGCTTGATGGTTAAGTGGCGTTGCAACTGTTCTCCAATTACAATTATGATTCAATTTGGTTTGATATCGCAGTGCATCCTGATGCAATAATATCCTTTACTGCACCATGTGACTTTTCAGATTTAAAAGAAACAACCAGTCAGATAAAAATGAACTCCTTTTACTAATTGGAAATGCTTTTCGGATCAGGTGCAACAAAAAAGTTTTTTCATTGTGAACCAAATTATTATATTTCATTGGACTCATCTTCTTGTACTGGATTTTTTTAGTTCTGCAGTCCAACAGCAGCTTTTGCAAGATTAAATAATTAGTAGCTGTCTCTGCATCGATGCATCTTCATCTACATCCTAAACATGATCCATAAATCAGAGAGGATTTTTCTCCTAGTATCCAATCTAAGTAAATGCTCAAAAGCCTGTATCTTGAAATATAGGAAAATTGATTTGAAATAACATATAGAGGTGTCAAATTATTGTTAAATGTTAATTGTGTTTAATTAATTACAGTCGCGATTGACACAATAGGTTTTTCATTGCATTAATCTCATTTTTAATCTAATTTCTATGTTTTGCTATTTTCAGAGGGCAGAACCTTAAAATGCAGCTGGTGATTAGACGATCATCACTGCTCGTCACACTCGCCATAGACCAATCATATCAAGCCACCGTGTCACCTAGCAGCTTGGCCCTGTTGTTAGCCGTTAGCTCAAACTTTGAAAACTTCAGTCCTTGGGCTATCGTCTTATCTTACATTAAATTATACCACATAGATGTGTCATCTGCCACTTAAATGTGACATGAATCTCGTCAAAGGCAAAACCCACCAGGTTCTCCCGGTAAACTTCTTTCAGATTTCATATTGAAGGGTAACCATGACTAATAATACTGGTTTTTATGCTTTGGGCATGTTGTGCTTCAGCTTTTGGGGGGTTAGGGGCAATCTTTTGATCTGCCACAATAATCTAATGAATTTCAATGAAAATGCCTCAAATTGAGGCTTTTTTAAGTGAGATTAAAAATGTGATTAATTAGATTAATTACAGGTCATAATTAGTTAATCTCTGTTTTTTTAATCTCCTGACAGCACTAATAACATCTCAATTGGGTGTGACATAACTGTAACCTGAGTCTGGTAACTTGAATATTAGAAATATTAATCACATGATTGACAAGAAGTTATTTAAGGCTATCCCATCAGCGTAAGATCAGTTTTCAATTCTCACCACTCTGAACTCATTCTGACATGATAGCTCCTGGGGGCAGCAGCCTATATCTCGATGTTATAGGAAAGCCAGCCGTTAGTGATTTAAAGTCATTTAGGCAAGACGTGTATTTGCTTGAGCTGCCATTATTTACAGTCCAACCAACAACCTGCAAATCCAGGATGGAGTAGTAGATGGAGAAGATGTCCAGCTTGTAATTTTATTGCCATATGATGTGTTTCTGCACTGTTTATGAATTCAGTGCTGTAACACCTTTGGTTAAAAAGGAAAATGGAGCTTCTTTCATAACAGAAAAGTTTTTATAATCCTGATATCAATTATCCGCTTGCTCTCTGCACAGACAGTGTCCTTAATTTTGTTCTGAAACTTCTTGCCATTTTTCTGCACTCTTTTGCTCATTACAGATTTATCCTTCTTGCTCTTTGATGCTTTTGTTTCACTTGTTTCCAAATTCTGGTTCAGTGTTTTGCTCCATCTCTAACTTTTCAGTCCCCCTTGCATCTCATTTATTTTGTTTATCTGGCAGCCTTCATGCACAGAGCCGTAGTGAGGTTTCCCGTGCCAGGCGAATTTTCAAAGACTTCACTATGTTGGAATGAGGCCCCTCGTGTTGCCCGAGCCAGGACAGAGGGGCCTTTGTGCCTGCTGCCCAACAGCTCAGGCAGCCTTTAGAGGGAGAAAGATTAGGAGACGGGAAAAGCCAGTGGCCTAAATGGTAGGGTGCCGGTTTGAAAGCCAACGGTGTCGGCCAAACATCTCCTTAGCCCCATTGAAGCACGCGGTAATTACAAGCTTGTAGGGCAATCCTCTCGCTCTTTTGTCTCCGCTTTGGAGACACTCCCCTGGTTCACTGAGAAACTTCATTACCTCTCTGTTTGGAGTCTCAGTATGAAGAGTGTTTCAACTCCAGCGTGTCGTCCTTTATCTGCATGAATCAAGCATCTTAAGCCAGTCCCCATTCAGAAGACCCCGACTTTGACAATGTCTGAAGTACCCCTGACTGTGAGCTCTACAATGATGACTCAGGTCTTGTTCTGCCCTGCTATGTATGGTTGAGGTTTAAAGTCTCACACTTGGCCCAGGCAACATGGGCTGTGTCATATCATATTTTGATATTTTCTTGCTAAACTATGACACATGATATTACCATATTTTATGCAAAAAAGAAGAAATTTAAAAGGCCTTTTCACCTAACAGTGGGATAGCAAAGTACTGTATTTTCCGCACTATAAGGCGCATCTGACAATGAATGGCCTATTTTAAAACTGTTTTCATATAGGGCGCACCGCATTATAAGGCGCATAGAATAGAAGCTACTGTAGCGGCTGGGGTTGCGTTATGCATCCACTAGATGGAGCTGCGCTAAAGGGAATATCAGTAAAACAGACAAACAAAAACAAACAAAACAACAACAAAGACAAAGCAACTTTATTAATAGAATACAAACCAGCGTTCTGACAACTCCGTTTACTCCCAAAACAAGTTAGTGCATTCACAAAATGATACCGTATGTACCGGTAGCTCTTATTTGCGCTGCCCTCGTTGAAAACAATGTATTTCCAACTCCATTTGTCACAGTTCAAAGCTACATTTACAGCGCTTGAGACGCGCTCCCTTGTTCTTTTGCGGCAGGATCCATAAACACGGCTCTGGCACACATGAACAGCTGTTTTATTTTTTGTCCCCGAGGTAACGTCAGTGACGTAGTATCTTCGCAACACAGCTTTTCTTTTACCAACCACAAGGTATAACAGTTAACCAATATTGATCCATATATATGGCGCATCGCATTATAAGGCACACTGTCGGTTTTTGAGAAAATTAATGGCTTTAAGGTGCGCCTTATTGTGCGGAAAATATGGTAACTCTTCAAGCAAAAAAGGTATAAGTATAAGATTATAAGATATACAAGTTAAGTATATGTATATAAGTATATATATATATAAGTATAAGATTAAATGATGTGTCAGTTGTTCAGAAGTATGAGTGAAATTGATTTAAATAGAGAAGTAAAAACATGAACTGGCTAATGTGTGTATGCACTCAAGTATATATAGGTAAATAAAATTGAATGTGCATAGACTTAAGCAGTGCATACATTAATGAATCTGCAGGAGTATGTGTGCATCCAACTGCAAGTGGCATGAAACATCATCATCAACTTATTACCAAAAAACACTCAAAAGTATTAATAAAAGGTCACTCACCAGTGGAAATGTTGGAAATTTTCCAAATTGGGAACTTTTCATGGGAATTAAGGGAATAAACTAGAAGCAGGTTAGGTAGTTTTTTCATTCTTATAATCATAATAATAATAATAATAATAATAATAATAACAGTAATAATACATTTTATTTAAAGGCGCCTTTCATTTTCACCTTACAAAAGATAAAAAGTGCATTAAAATAGGAATAAAAACAGGTATAAAAACGAACAAAACAATACAGTAGACAGTACAAAATATCAAAGGGAGTAGGAGAGGTGGAACAGATGGGTTTTGAGTCTTGCTTTAAAGAGGGGCACGGACTCAGTGTTGCAGAGGACAGGGGGAAGTGAGTTCCATAACAAAAACACAAAGAGTTCTTCAACAGATTTTGATGGTCATGGCACAAGGTCAAAATGATCAGATGTTGGTGATGATTGAATGCAGGTGTGAATACATAATGATTTAAAAAAAATTGGTTAACAGTGGAAAATAGGCAGTTTTCCACATTTTCACCAGTAACTAAACCAAGAATGTCAAAATGCCTTGACTAGGGTTTGTGCTCTCTGAGGACTTAAACTGTGCTCTGCGTTGGCTAAAATAGCAGTTTGGAGCCAGAAAACGCTGAGCATTCATTCTGCTTTTTTTGGTTTACCTCATTGGAAGGGAAAAAACTTCATTTGTTCATACATTATTTCCCCATTATGTTCCATTGTTACATTCCCCTGAAGGAGCACAATATGACGGTAAAGTGAAGCTGTGATATGAGACAGAGAAAGAGAAAGAAGCTTCAAGGATGTGTATTTCAGTGCATGTTTGTGCACAGGATAAATCAACAGTTGTTTGAGTTAATGTTGAAATTCTCTAAGCAATACCTTTAATAGGCAACACAGCATCTAATATGAAAATTTTCAATGCTCTGTCCGTCTCGTTGTTAGGCTAGTGTCAATGATGTTTGCTGGACCATTACTATTTTAGCTTGATAAGAACTGAACCAACAACCATCTCACTAGAGGCTGCCCCAGACTAAAATAATGTAGAAATGCGAAGAAGCTGGTGCAGATAGAAAAACATGGTGTTTAAATGACAAAACTACAGAGTGTAGAATAAGGTATAGGTAATTTTTGTGATTCAGATTTTAAAGTCTCAGACAGTCACTCTGTATCTGATTCATCAAACTGAAGTTTTTATTTGTTCTGCTGACTCGCTGCTGTCTGGCTCCCAAACTTTTATTCCATGCTGTGTGTATTTCTGTGTGTGTTTTGTCACAAGATCCTGAGGATTCTGCAGTCTGAGTCAACACTTGCAGACTGAGTTGTCATGCGGACATGTTACTCCATTAGTACTCTGTGTCTAGACTCGCTCCTACAGATTGTAGCACCTCATAGGTGTGCGATGATATCACCTCCCCTTCATTACACAAGTACCACTGCTTTGTGTGTCCCTCAAGGGGCGGAGAGAGCATCTGGGAGGTCAGGGTCTCAATTACGGCAAGTTAACCTCATTTGGAAAACAGGCCCAAGCTGACAGGACGTGACCTCCAGATTTATGAAGACGTGAGAGCTGGAATCACCATAACACTCTTTCATGGGTCTTTTTATTCTCCAAACTTCGCACACAAATGTAGCACGAGGCTGTTCTTCTGCCTCTACGTTTTGATTTAAGAGTCCAGGCGATTGTGTGTGTCCATCAGCGGGGACATTAAAGGCCCTGTTTCTGGGACATGTATGTGTGTTGGCTCTGTTCTCTGTGCCTGTGTGTCCCAGTGGACTCTCCGCAGCAAGAGGGAATGAGGCCCGACCCTGTGGGACTGGACTCACGGTTTAAGTCACATCTCTGACAATTTTCACTCTTATTCATGTCAGAGAAGGAAAAGTGTTAGTAGGGCATGGATCATTTTTTTAATTACTTAATGAGATTTTATTAATCTGCTCTACACTCTGTGCCCTGAAGAGTAGACGCCCATTCATGAGAGGATCATGTCTGTGAGGAGCTTTTTTATGTAAACGAGGAAAATTAGAGTTTTTTTGGCTCATTTGAGTTTCTTTGAAGATTTCCCATCATGTCACTTAGATCATAAAGGGGTGGATCCTGATATGTGTGTATTGCTGTAGTCAATGATCTGAAAAACAAAGAAAAAGAGTGTTTTTATGACTGTTCTCTTCTCAGAACAAAGATGGTGTGTTCCAAGTCACATACTTCAATACTCAGTATTTAAATTTTTTTGAGTATACTGCATCAAAATTTAAAAAAGTATGGAAAGTTGATTATACAAAAAGAGTGTTCAAAGTACGCGGATGATGTCCTGAAATTGGTTAAGATTTTGATGATATCACTCTGGACACAGACCGTACTGCAGCAGCAATGGAGGCCAAGGTCTGTTGCAACAGTGGATGTGACTGCGCTGTTAAAATATTAAGTTATAAATGTTATGCTTTATGCATGTTGTATCCACCAAGCACGACCAGCTCTTGTTGGTTTGAGTATATTTGTGGTGTGACTTGTTTTTATGGTTTGTTTTTACCACGAATGGTATCAGGAATGCTAATGCTAGTTTGCTAACAGCTGCCAGGGTCCAAGTAGTGGCGGTAATTAGCAGTAGGCGCAGCAAGCTAGTCACAATCCAACTTTGACAGGACTTCCATGCTCAATTTGAAAATTGTAAGTATTGAGTATGGGAGTATGTGATTTGAGATACTCTATTATATTCTTCTTCTTTTCTTTTTGTTTTTTTACTGGCACCTGCTTTCAATGTGGTACGACCAGAGAAGATAGCTGTGGCTCACCTGAAAGCTATTTTCTAACCACAATCAAATAACATAACAATAATCAGCATTTGGCTACACAACTGTAGAGTGACAAGCTGTGAAGATGCTATGTAGCTCAGTCCCACACATAGACTTAATAACTGGACTCAAAGGTCACACCAACCAAACTTCATGTCTGGTCTGCCCTGTGAGTTCTGTCTGTCAGACTCATACATTTTTTTGCCTGTTGGCAGGGATTGTGGTTTTTCATATTTAATGTACACTTAATGTTAACTTTATTAGGTACACCTTGCTAGTAGCAGATGAACCCCCTTTTGACTTCAGAACTTCAGGTCCTGGAAACATTCCTCAGAGATTTTGGTCTGATAGCACCACACAGCTGCAACAGATTTGTTGGCTCCACAGCCCTCTCCTTTTCTGCCACATCCCAAAGGTGTTCTACAGCATTGAGTCCAGGTAACTGTTGGGGCTACAGTGAACTCATTGTTATGTTGAGAGGATTTGAGGTTTGTGCCATGGTGTACTATCCTGCTGGAAGTGGCCAACAGAGGATGGGCCCACTGTGGTCATGACAGAATGACATGGTTAAAAACAACAAAAATCAGGTGGGCTGTGGCATTTAAGGGATTCTCCTCAGGTATTAACGGGCCCAAAGTAAACTGCTGATCCAAAGCAGGGTGCATCCATGCTGTAATGCAGTGCCAAATTCCGATCTTACGTCTACGAATGGGAATCATAAACCACTTTCATTTGAGAATCATTAACAGCTTCCCCTCACAATCAATATCATTTGTCTTTCTGCCTAACAATTTTCCTCTTCAATTTATCTACTTTGTTCTGCATGCTATGTAAATCAAGGACGTCACACCCTCAATAGAAACAGTCTGCAGAGAAAATGACAAAGAAGTCTAAAATGTAATCATGGCAGATAATGGACAGAACTGGCTGAAATTGTGGCTTAATTTTGAACAAATAGACACATACTACACAGTGGATGGAAACACCGTCACTTGCATTTATCAATGCAGCGGTAATGCAGCACTGAAAACCTATGTAGGGAAAGTTTTGCCCATGCAAAAAAAACTAGAGGAATTGATTTGAATTTGAATTTGAATTGATTTGATCTCCCGTAGGAGAAACTTGTCTTGGAGGACAGCCCCCCCCCCATGCTGCTACATACATTGGACCATACAGTGTAAACAAGATACAGTGCAGACAGACACAACACCCGCCCAAAAAACATAAAAACTCACAGGTATATGCACACCCCACACTGCCCATCCCCAGACATTACATGGTTTCCGTAGTTGGAAAGTCCTCCGGCTTGTCTGTCTGCGTCCTTCTAGTTGCTTGTTAATTAAGCTTATAGCATGTGGGATAAATGAGTTTTTGTAGCAGTTTAGTGCGCAGAAAGCGGTCCTATACCTCCTTCCTGAGTTTAGGAGCTCAAATTGGGAGTGCAGCACATGAAGGATCATCTATGATGTTGGTGGCCTGCCGAATAACAGACTGGTCATATATGTCCTGGGGGGCAGGGAGTGGGGGCTGCCCTATAACCTTCCCTGCTGCCTTAACCAAGTTGGATATTTGAGTGAAAACATCAACAGCAATGGTATCGAAAACATTGAATCTGTTTCTGTCCATACTCCCTACCCTGAATGTCACAGCAGAATTTCAGACTCATCAGACCTGGCAGTATTCTTCTAACCCTCTATCATCCAATTTTGGTGAGCCCATACAAACTATAACCTTCATTTATTTTTCATCACTGACAGGAATGGCACCTAGTTTGGTCTCCTGCTGCTATAGCCCATCTGATACAGGGTTGTTGTCATGCCATGGGCTCTGAAATGGTAAAAATTTTGATGATCTCAGCTGAAGAAGATGTTGCACTGTAAATGGCTCTGGTTGTATGACTATTTGACTCGCTGTTGCTGCTCTATCATTTTGAACCGCCCTGGTCTTTCTGACTCTTTATGGACCCTTCTCTGTATAGTCTGGAGATGGTTGTGTCTGGAAAAAATGTGCTTTCTTGTGTAGCTTGTTGCCTGTCCAGCACTTAGGAGTGATGGTTACAGACCACCAAAGATTACAGCATATTTCAAAAGGTGGTGCAACACTATTAACTTAACACAGGTTGACTAATACAGAACGATATCAGTTTCAGGCTGCATTTTTTTCACAATGAAGGATGAGACTATGCAACAGTTACTCATCACTTCTGTGGGGAATAAAGCTTTTTAAGGCAAATAGGTCAATATGAAAAGAAAAATCCAAACTTTCACCCTTTCAGGGCCAACATTTGTCAGGCTCTCCTACTTTCATGAAATAAGTCTCTGACAATATTTATCTAGCTATCTAAGCTATATTGCTAGATACCTATATAGATATCTATCTAGCTGCCTGTCTGTATTACTTTCTCTTTTTTTCGCCTTTTTAGTTACTTTAAAAGTCTTCAAACTCTGTTATTGTGAGAAATCTCAGCATGTAGAATGGATTTGAAAAACATTAGTTCCACGATCCAGTTTTCTTGATATGACTGAGGATTTATCTTCACTTCTAAGCTTCTGTTTATTAATAAAAAAGAGATTTTATCATTTGAAAATGTGGCGTAATGGAAAAGAATCAATGCAAAAACATTTTGCTGGGTAAATTACACATTTGTCAGGATCCAGGGCTCTATTTATACCCCTCTTTTATGACTTCCTTGTTTAAGCATCCAGTTACTGCGATTTTATGCTTGTGGTTAAGAGAAAGACAAAGAATGAGCGGATTTTTATTACAGAAAGCTGCAGTCTGGTGTACTGTTGTGCCGGAGCAAGAATTATACCTGTTAGTCTGACTGTAATAGCTTCTGCTGCAGTGTGTTGGTCTATAGCAGACGCTGTATAATACACTGAGCTTTAGAGGTTTACTGTAAGCAAACATCAAATCTTCTCTGTTTTGAAGAGAGGCTGACTGTGGATCCTTTGCCTCAGGCGGCCTGGGAGCTCAACCATCTGCAGAGGCTTTGGATTTTACTCTTGAACTTTCTCCCTGTGAAAAAAGCATTATTGTCTGGAGAACACTGGACCCCTGTATCAGTCGCATTTACCTCTTGTGGTTTTTGTGCTCGTGGGATTCTGATAGGGCCGGGAAAATAGCAAGATATTCTGATTGATACCTTTTCAAATCGGATACAGGTGATAGTATTCATCACACTGCTACGGTTTGTGATGTGTTGGGATTAGGGTGTTTGTTTTTTCAGAAAAAAACAAAAATATATTAACCTTATAGCAACTTAAAGGGACTGTGAGGAGTTTCTAAGTAATTACAAAAAGTCTCACTTTTAGATATGTGCCTGATTGAAAAATACACACTTTAAGATGACTTTTATAGCATCAAAATGGGTTATCTATAAATGCTGTTCCTTAGCCTTCCGGTCAGGTCGGACAGGGCTGGACTGGCCTGGATACTCAACTTCAGGAACAAGACAATTAAAACTAGAGCAAATTTATATTATTCGGACACGTCTTAGAGCACCGGGCTGTAAGTAGCGATATAAAGCCGGCTACAAAACTACAATACTAAGTTTTCCAAAAATTGCTTGATGTCACACATCAAAAACTACCGCTATGTAACTAGAAAGAGATACATTACCTCGTCGCTTTGCATCCTGTAAGTTGTTGAAAAAAGAAGTTGTAAAGCAATGCAGAGTTCTGAGGAAGGTCCGGTCTGCATAACAACAAACACACGCTTTGGATAGCACACGTCTTTTGGTGCGTTCCTGTTGCAGTCAGAAGTAGGAATTTTGAGTTATGAGTAGGAAAATGCAACTGGATCGCTCCCCGAAGTCGGAATTTCCTACTGGGAACTCGGTGAAACCTCGCCACCCCCGAGTTGACAATCAAAGATGGATGCCCCCAGTGTGAACAGTTATTTAGCTCCTGTAATAATCCATTTATTTGCACTTCTGACTGGGGTGTGTTGCTCTCGGTCAGCTGTATACATAGTATTGTTTGACTTATATTTACAAAAATGCTGCCATAGTGATAATCACATTCTTCATGTGATATTTGTGAACAAAAATGCAGGCATGCTAACAATAGCTAACAATAGCCTGGTAGATCGGCATGTTTTTTTCTGACTTCAACTGGAACGCCGATAAGTCGGAGATGATGTCACTCCCAGTTCCGAGGTTACTGGAACGCAACATTACGACAGTCGCCGCGCGTGCTCATGGGTAGCAGAGTCTTCACGTTGCCGGTAATAGATTCTCCTCACAGTCCTTTTAAACCACCTCTAAACACTGCCTGTGATTCATTCTACGGCTTTTAAATTTTATATTAAATTATAGACCATTTAAAAGTGTTTTTTAGACAATGCAAAATCAAATGTGGGCATTGTTGTAGCTGTAGCTAAATCTCAGTGCAGTATTACTTACTTTTTTTTTTTAATTTTCCTTACATTGTTTACACAATACCAGAGATAGTGTTAAGATATTTAGCTGTTATTGCCCAGCCCTGCACTCTTTATCCATTTGTTTTCCTCCTATATGTCCATCATTTAGGTTAATCGGTGTTCTTTAAAGCAGAGATAAATGTCATCTTTTCCAAAGTGATCGTATGTGTCACTGTCGGCCCTGATGCCGCTCTGCAGTGTGAAGGTGGTTTTCTGCTGGAGGCGCGTCACACTGCTCTGATTGCTGGTGGCTAATGTGATCACAGCCACAGCCAGGCAGAGCTGACGTAGAGCCCAGCCTTAATCTCCCTCAGTGTCTCACTGCCAAATTGGCTCGATTTGTCAGGCAGAGGATCATCACTCACTTCTGCGATGACTTTCAAAGGGCCTCTCTGCTTTTTGATGTGCAGCTCGGGATATTGGTTGGAGAAAACTGCAACTCTGCATAACAATTCACTAATGTAGGCTGCTTAGATGCACACAAAGAGGCGCTATAAAAGTCACTATCCTGCAGTCAGCCACACGTGGAGGCTCCCAGGTCTGCCAGCTGAGGAGATAGTAGGTTTTATATAGATCTAGATATTCTGTCATTTCTGCTAAGTGGGCTTATAAATACCGACTACGTCATCTTTACCATTTTTCTCTGATCAATTTACTGATGACAGCATCATTTTACTGACTTCCACAAAATAGATGGCATTGTTGAACTCATTTGAATTTGGCTGAGCTTTCATATTTCCTCCTAAAGCTTATTCAGAAATTGCCCTGAAAAATAGGGCCCCTTATCTGAAATTGAAGATGTCAGTGTATATTTTCATTTACTCATACGAAAAGTTGAGTGGGAAGAGAAAACACCCACGCTCTGTTTTCTGCCAGCGAGTTTGTGGTTTTGAAGTCCTGAACTGTTTCATATTTTACAGAGATGCCCTGTCAAATGATTTGTAAATGAGCATCCAGTGTGAAGGATGTTCAGGATACTCAAAAAGTAGTTAAAAGGTTTTTAACTTTTAACAGAAAGATTTGCTTCCTTTTGTCCAACCCCGATCTCAAACGCCTACTCTTACTCAACATAACTTCTGTGAATTGACGAATATCTCTGGCACAGAGTTCTAATGGGCAATATACCCCAAAATAACTTCACCAATCAAATGCAAAGAAACTTGCCTTTTGATATGACCATTATAAAAAACAGAGTTTTATTGATGGTTGCTGCTTGAACACCTTATATTGTGCAAATAAAAGAAATGAATTTACCCTCTAATTTCAAATTAGCAACAGACAACATTGTATGTCAGCTTTTCTTTTAAATTATTAATATTTTTCTAGGTTCAAAAGCCTGTTGTCATAAGTTGATGTTTATTTACCTGTTATTTGTCCCACGTTTATTTACCTTTAGTCCCCAATCAACACAGTCATTTGCTCCAAACAGCACCTTCAAGGTTTGTTAAAAATACATTAAATTCAACAGATCATTTTCAGTCCTGTTCGTTAAAAAAGTAGAATTCCAGGGTTTAATTCTGTGCTCAGACCTGCTTTTCAATAAGAACTTTTATAAATCAATAAATACATTACTTTGGAGCAAGGTAAAAAGACAATATTCTTCTATACTTTTTGTTCGAATAGATTTCTGGTTCTGGCTCATTATGCTTTTGTAATCTTTTTATGGAAGCAAAAATGCTTGTGTAAATTGTCCTCAGTGTGCCATTCAAAGAACAAAAAGAGATGGAAAAAATGGGCAAACATTAATGACAGCGGAGGCAACCGTTGAGAATTTACTGCTAATGTGTGGTCATGCGGTTAAGGATACCTTTTCTGGACCTGCATTTTTTTTTAGCACAGGAGGTTGTCAATGAAAAAAGAAAATATTTTCAAGGCCCATTCATTGTTTTTTCCTTTTTCTTTTCTTTCTTTTTTTTGCAATGGAGTCAAAATAGTTGTTGAATATCAAATTCCATTTGTAAGTTTATGTTTAACTTTTCTAATCTGGTATTATGACAGCCTTAGTTTGGGGGTAGAATGTGTTTTTCTTGGGTGAACTGACAATGAGTCATTTGTATTGAGTGTATTTTACTTTACTTCAGGAGCATTGTTTTGAAAATCATTTCTACACATTGTTTGCTCTTTTTTTCTATCATATGTAATGTACATAGAAATATTGAAATTGTGCATGGCTTGTGCCTGTGCGACATTCTGAGTTTGGCTTATGTGGATTGGACTTCTAACTGGTAGATTTATCTATTTTTTCTTAAAGAAACAATCAGCCAGAAGAATATCTTGAGATGTTTTTTTGTCCGTCTTGATCTGCCCTATCTGGACTCTCTGTAACATCAGGGTGAATGTAAAAGGGCATTTTCACAGACCACAGAGCCATAATGTTTGCCAGTACCTACTCCCAGGCAGTTTTTTTTTTAATTTGAGATGTTTCTGTGTTTCTCTGAAATTGGATCTTCTACGTGAAAGGTTAACAGGTGTTGGTGATGACCTTCTCTTATTAATGGCCTAACCAATTATTCTTTTCTTCTCTTCTCAGGATCCTTTGACAGAACAATGCAGAGACAGTGTCTACATATTTGAAAAAGCAGCTTGTGAGCTGAGGAGGTCTGCTGCCCTTTTTCTTTTTCTGCTGTTTGGCTTGCTGGTCCAGACCATCAACCTGCTCATGAAGCCAGAGAGCACCCCCCTCCTCCAGAGGCAGCCATGTCTCTCTGCTAAGTGCCTTTAGCCTTTGGCACTGGTGTCCCGACCAGCCTGAAGCTCTCATCTATGGAGCGCACTGTTGGGGGAACCATCCCCGCCACTGATGAGTTTTACACGCGTCACCTTCGTATGGTCAACGGTGGAGTTCTGCCAACACGCACAGACAACATTCATGCCACTGTGAGCACAGGAGTGCCTAAAATGGGTGTCAGAGCGCGGGTGGCCGACTGGCCCCCAAGAAAAGACATTGCGGGGGCCATGTGGCAGTCAAATACAGAGCCTGAGAACTCTGGAGTGACCCCTGGTGGTAAAAGTCACATTAAACTAGGCTCTATAATGAGCCCTCAGGACTCTTCAATGCTGCGCAACATTCACAACACCCTGAAAAACCGAACCCAGGCGCAAGCTAACAACTACAGCCTGGACACCAGGTATTTAGCCCCAGACTACAGAGGCCCTGCACACAGAAACCCCCGACAGAGACGCATCCGTCAGCGCAGCAACAGTGACATGACCATCAGTGAGATGGAGGCCGGTGGAGACAGTGGAGAGGACTGGGGTTCACCTTCAGGAGTCAAATGGTCTCCTCTTCATCGTGAGTATGGAAGTACCTCGTCAATAGATCAGCACGGAGCGTCTGGTGAAAGCTTCTTTGAAATGCTAAAGGGCTATCAAGGGGACAAGGTGGACCAGCGTAGTCCTGCTCCTGCCAGACTGGAGGACATGCTGAATGTGGGGATAAAGCAGGCTGTCATTGATCTACAGGAGGACGCTGTTGATGGACAGAGTCATAAATCTAAGGACAGAGACAAACCTCCGAAGAGACGGACAAAATCTGAGACTGGCGGCGAGTCTATATTCCGTAAACTTCGTAGCGTCCGAGGTGAGTCGGACTCTCCAAGGGCAGGGTCTGATGCAGAGGACAGCCGGACAGAGGACATGGGCCCCCCTCTCAAACCGTGGGTGTGTCAGAAAGGTTTCGCCCACTATGACGTTCAAAGCATGCTGTTTGATCTCAACGAAGTGATTCAGCTCAGACAGACCGCAGGAAAGAGGAAAAACACCACCACAGGGGCGTCCGCTGCCGCCGTAGCCTCGGCCACCTCCACCCTGTCGTCCACCCACAGCCTGCCTTACAGCTCCCCGAGCGGCAGCCAGGAGGAGCTCAGTTCCAGGGACAGTCCCGGTTTGGACGCAGGGGACGAACAGAGCAACGAGATGCTGCTGAGCTGTCCCTGCTTCCGTAACGAGATCGGCTCTGATGGGATTGGCAGGCGCAGGTTGGGCGCAGGTGGAGGAGGGTATAATGGGCTTTTGGGTGGCGGAGCAGGTAATGGAGCCTCAGGGACTCTGAGCGGGGATGGAAACCTGTATGAGACATCTGTGACACACTGCACTAATGCTGGAGTGGCAGTGTTAGAGGGACCAAAGGAGGGGCCGAGCACACTGAGCGAGAAGGGCAAACAGTACATCGTGGAGCACGTGGACCTGGGAGCGTACTACTACAGGAAGTTCTTCTACTTAAGAGGTGAGGTTCATCCAAGTGCTTCATGTTCTTGTGAGTAGGGCTGGGACTTGGATTAGATGCAATACCCAATGGTCTTTAACCCCTTGAAGCCTTTTGTTTCATACAAATTGCTTTTATAATACCTGTACTTAATCAATATGATCAACAAATGACCAAAAAATTAATGAAAATTAATAAAAATGTCCTCAAGTGGATTATCAGTTGCCAAAAACACGTCATGTATCAAATGAGATACAAAAATATATGTTAAATTTTGTGGATACTTTGATTTTTTGTATTTCAGTTGAAAGTGAAATAAACATTTAAGCTCTAAAAAAATTTGAATTTTTTTGGCTATTAATTGTGTTTTCAGGCTTTTAAGTGTTAAAGAATGCTATAGTATGCCCTTTGTTACCATTGTGTAAGAGGTCCGCTGTGTAACATGCATTTTTGTTCACTTTTGTCTGGAGAGTGTTTTTCTGAGTGGGTGTGTCCGTCTGTCTGTGCAGCAGCACCATGACTTCAGGATGCATGAAGTGATGACAGAACTCCTGTTCTGTCATCACAAGGGGCCATATCCTGTTAATGATATGGCCCCTTTTTGGAAAATAAATTAAACTGTCATAAAGGATTCACTATTAAAGAGACCTGTTACCCACCCGTCTAGGGGGAAGGCACGTAACAAATTTACAGGGAAAAAGGATAAGATTACTCTCGGTCTCCAAAAATACAAACAATACAATTATCAAAATTTTCACAATTTATTTACAAAACCAAAAATCAAGCCAAAGGCAAAAAGGTATATACAATTAACAAACTAAAAAGCCGAGATATTAACAACAAGAAATAGGGTACAAAAACAAAAGGCAGCAAAGGCTGGCACGCAAAATAAGGACTAACCCAAAACTACAACAATTATCTGATCGTACAAACAATCAAACTAGCAATACAAAAGTTACGAAATTCACAATTCAGGATTTGGAGGCCGACAGAGATTCGATGCTGCTGTCAGAAGGACGCCGACTTCCAGCGGCTCCCTGTGGCTTTTTGAAAGGGGAGCCGTTGCTCCGTGGCCAATGGGAGGGCTGCTTCTCCCTCAGACGATTCAGCTTCCTCCGCCAATCGCGCCTGGGCACCTGAGAGCTGCTGCACCAGAGATCCTCTCTGCAGCAGGCACTCACTCACACAGGCACACACACACAAACACCATACCAGCAAGGGAGAGAAGCTCCACAAATAACAAATATTCTTAATAACAATACGGCCAGGGCCGTAACAAGACCATTTCATGCCTTTTTGAGATTTATAGACGCCTTAGTGCGTCTCCTCTCACAAAAGAGCACTTCTATGCACAAGACAATAGATATGCAGCATTAGGACGTCTTCTACAACCCTCATTTGCAGTGCCAGTGGCTCATTTCCTGAATGGACCAAAAGTGATGTCCTATAATTATTTAGGTGGCTGTTTTAACCCATTGGCTTGGTTTAACAAGTTACGTGGCCATATGGGGGAGGAGGCCTTGAAGTAACGGGAGCTCTGACAGAAGCTAAATCAGAGACACTCACCACGTGAAAGTAGAGTTTTTTTACATTAGTGATTGTGAGCACACTCTAGCAAGCAACAAAAGTAGACATATGTACTAGAGTTTATCCAAAGTATGGGCCCTTTAAGACCTTCAAGACTATGCTCAGGCATCACTGGATAGCACTGAGCTACAGCCACTCCTGCAGTCACACCTCTACATGCACTGATCCTTGACCATGCACAGTTTGAAACTCTTTCTCTTCTTCCACATTTAAATCCGTAATAGAAAAAAAGGGTTGAACTTGAAAACACTTGTAGAAACCTCTGCCAAAGTAGCTCACAAATTGCTGTTACATCCATTAGCAATAATTTCCATGATAATGTTACCATCACAATATGATTCCTTGACCCTGAAAACCCACCAAATTCAAATCATTTTTAAGTTGGGCTATTCCCAACATCTCCTGAAAATTTCAGCAAAATTCATCCAGTAGTCTTTGCTGAAATCTTGCCAACAAACATACACGCCGGCAAAATCCCAATCTCTCTGGCAGAGGTAATAAACTATTGTTGCTTGGGCTGCACCTGCACTGCCTGAGCTAGAAAGAGGAAAGGAGAGGCTGTGTTTCTTTTTGCAGAAAAAAGGACAAAAACAGATCTGTATGTAATAATAATAATAATAATAATACATTTTATTTAAAAGCGCCTTTCTTAGCACCCAAGGACACTTTACAAAATACATAATAAAAGCACAGTGCATTAAAATCTCAATTAAAATAAATAAAAATAACATACAAGAGTGACACAGTTAAATGAGGGGGGAAATTAAAGGGAATAAGCAGTTTGGAACAGATGGGTTTTGAGTTTTGATTTGAAGTGGGGAAGGGAGTCAGTGTTAAAAACTGATAGGATTTACTCAAAAACCCCATAGTTGGGCATACTTAAAAGGATGCATGTAATCATAATCTGTGTGCTTATTGTGTAAATTAATACTTTTTTTTTAAACTTCAGAATCAATTGGATACCATCCAGTCCTAAGTGGAATAACATGCCTTTGTCATGATATTTTATAAAGATTAGTGTTGCAGGTTTCAAGAGGTGCAGCTCTGAATATCATGACAAGATAGTATATATATTAGTGTGATTTTCTTTTTCCATTTAACCAAAACCACTTGTCTGCTGCAACATACATGAAAATTAGATAACAGTTAAGACTCGGGCCTTTGAAAAAAACGTAACATGAGTTGCTTCATCTCAAGTCAGACTGCCATTGTCAGTGTGTTAGCAGATATGATGTCATGATTATCGCTCTAAGAAAAATAATTTTAAATCAAATCAGTAATTGATAATTTGATTAATTACACAATTTAACATGTGTGTGTTTTCTGTTTAATTTGTTTTAATGATTCCTATATTGCTTTCTTCTCCTACTCAGAGCACTGGAACTACTTTGGCATAGACGAGGCGTTGGGTCCAGTGGCTGTGAGTTTGCGGCGGGAGAAGCTGGATGAGGAGAAGGAGCACGGGCCGCAGTACAACTACCGCCTCATCTTCAGGACGAGCGAGGTAAGCCACAGGCTCATCCTTTATACACACGACCCTCCACCCTAAAAGTGTCATCAGTACACTCATGATCATCATTATCACTTTTATCATACACATTTATCATCACATTAGGAAAGGAAAGACGCATAACTGTAGTTGGCTTTAAAGTAGAAATGTGTGTTAATGTTTGTGTGTTGGACAGTAAATGAAGGTAAGAGCTGTTGGACAAAATGTTATGCATTGTATTTTATGGAAGATTTGAGTAATTTGTAAATAGTATTGCATCAATGTCTTCAAATAGTTGGGTCTGCTTGAAAGGCGGTGCACTGTGAAGGATCTTTATAGTTCATCGCCCATTATTCCCGTCTCCTACAGTGAAGACCAGCTCAAGGTAGATCCAGTCCTGGTCCTTGTTTGTTATCATGCACAAAGCCCTGAGGCCCCTCAGCTGTCTGCAGATATTACCAGTGTGTGAAGAAACTTTAAAAAGCGCTCTCATCCTTCAGCCTCCGAGGCCTGTCAGTGCCCAACAACCTCAAACCTCACAGTGAGGAGCGCTCTGCCACTGTGTCTCAGTAAAAATAGACATAGTCATATTTGGTTGCATGGTTGGCCCCCTGTCCTCCATGTTTGGTTTGGGATTTTCAATTTTGGGTCATGGGCTTCATTACATAGACTTGAATTCCCAGACGGAGGGAAACCAGCCTGAGGATGTTTGTTGTGGACCGGAGAAGGGCAGGTGCATGTGATTAAACCCCCGCACTTAGGAGCAAAGTGCTTCAGGACCCTGGCTGCCTCTCCTGTCTTCCAAACATGGGGAACACAGGCTCATTGTAAACACAGGCCCTGCTCAGCCTGGAGCTCGCAGGAGAGAAAGTCTGAGCCTGTTCCAGATGCTTATAGCAGCCCAGAGAGTTCAGCACAATGTAGACTTTGTGTACACAGAGGCTTGATCATCTTGTCCTTCCCTGTTTAACTTTTTATTTATACAAAGCCTTTAGTCAGGCCCAGGGCGGGGTGATAGGGATGTGCAGAAGGGCTGAACGATTGATCATTTTCAATCTTTTGCAGTGCTCCTGACTGACCCAGGATCTGCTGTGTCAGCTATTTCACACATACTATTTTACAAATGTGTAGGTAGTTTGCATGTAGGAAACTGCTGGTAAGCAGTAGGGATGGTATGAAATATTGTTTGGCAATATATCGCGATACAGTACTGACGAAATGCATCGAGTTGGAAAAACAGGGATCGCGGAATAAAGACGTCACGTCCGGTAATAGCGCATGTGACCAGAAGTGACGACAACAACTATTAGGACAAACTACCTGGCCTCCAAAAAGCCGAATGGTGGAGTTGAATGAGGTCGAAACTAAGGACGCTCCACCCGGATACAAGTCATCTGTCTGGCAGTATTTTGTCTTTCGCATTAAAAAAGACGAAGACGGCAAAAACGAGCCTACCGGTCATTAGCATACACTCTCTCTAACCTCTCTAGGGTTAGAGAGAGTGTAATTGTTGTGTTTGGCCCGTTAGGCCTTGTGTTTTCCTGTGTGCAACTCAAACAAAAACAAATAAGTTGTAATTACACAGTAATATTTTTTAAAAACTTCTGATATTGTATTGTGACGTATCGTATCGTGACCCGGGCATATCGAGGTGCAGCGTATCGTGAGTTTAAGTGTATTGTCCCATCCCTAGTAAGTAGATCAACAACACAATAGGGATGGGAATTGATAAGATTTTATCGATACCAATGCTGTTAACGATCCTGCTAATCGATCCAATTCTTTAACGATTCCCTTATCGATTCCTGTAGATTTTGCGTGTGGGCAAATGTTGGCCTGTAGATTTTCAGCATCAACAAAGTTAAACACACGTCACAGCACAGATAACTGCTTCTGCAACTTACTGGTGTTTCTACTCACTTAAGGTTGTGCATTAGGCGCCTTTTGTAAAAAAATAAAGCCACAATTCTGATGCTTCTAAACTCTGTCGGTTGAAGGAATTGATAAGGGACTTGATAAGCAAAAATAATAATAATATTGATTCTTTGAAGGGGCCATTAACGATTCTCAACTGGAATTGGTTTTCGATTCCCATCCCTACAACACAAAGCCTCTAGTAGAAGTTGGTGTCCTTTGAATAATGAAAACAGATTATCTGTCATCAATATTGGATGATGAATACTGTGTTACGTGCTTTTGGTCATTGATTTCCGTACTGATGTCTATACTGTAAACATAGTGAATATTGCACTGAAGCTTGATTTGAAGAAAATCAAGTTTCAGTGAATTGTGAATCAAACTGAAATCTGCCAAAAAAAAATGAAATTAGATCTTTTCCTAAATTCATTCAGCCCTAACCTGTAGTGGCAAGAATCTGACAATACAATACATGTCAGAATACAGGGATGAAGATATGAATCATCACAGTATATCATCTTACCAAGAGCAGGAACTATCGATCAATCAGGATCTTTACATCAAAAAGTTTATGTACCCTTTGATACCACTGAAACACAATCAGAATCAGATTGGCCTTTATTGTCATTTTACAGAATGTACAATGACATTGGAGAGCTTGATAATCATTATGCATATTTGATTATTTTGAAAGACTCAGTTCTCTGATGCATAAAATTGAAATCAGGGGTGCTGGTTTGGCAGAGTGGTTAGCAACCAGGCACCCCATGTACTTGCTTCTGCCGGTCCAGGTTCGAATCCCACCTGTGACCAGTTTGCAGAGTGTCTTTCCCTACTCTGTCTCACCCCCTTTCACAAGCCTATCCACTGTCTCTCTCCTATCAATAAAGGCACAAAATGCCCAAAAAATACATTGAAAAAAAAAATAAAATTGAAATCAAAAACAGAATTTAAGTTTCTTAAAGTTACTATTGTCTTTTTTTCTGAGCTGACACAGAACACATCAAAAGGTAGCTGCGTCACCATGCTAATATCATGAATGTTCATTCTGCTGATTTTAATGCTCATTTCAACACTGTAGTAAAAATGTTTAATTTCCATAACTTAGTACAAAGTTTGAAAGTGTTTCTCATCGCCAACATGAGATGAGAGGGATTTCATCTGCTGCAGAGTCTTGTGGTGCAAGTCTACTTGTAACTCCCTGCAGAAACCAGAGCTGACAGTTTATTTCTGCTTGTGGAAAGGTGCAGCATTTTGTGTTGATGTGTTGCACAATACTGATGTGCTTGGAGCTTGTGTTTCACTCCTTTACATCAGATAAATGTCTGTGCTCCACCACTTTAATAAGAATAGTTATGCCACCAGACTTTTGCTCAGCCCCAACTTTTCCACTTCCTTATTGGATATTTACTCATGAACAGAGGCTCTTTATCCCCGAGTGTTGACTCACAGGCACAAACAAAGCAGAGCCAATATGGAGGGAAATATAATACAACGATGCTAATCATATGCAAAACCCAACAAGTCAGGAGTGAGTATTTTGAAAAATTAAAACAAAAAAAGAAGTCTGGCGGTGTTTTGATCTTGTGAACAACAGATTTGTACAAAGTGCTAAATAAAAAAACAAAGTTAGAACAATAGCATGATAATCACCACTTGGGTCAAACAAAGACATTTCCAAGAGTCCAACAAGAACAAAATGTAAACACAGAGGGTTATTAAAAGAATAAAAGGAAGTAAAGTCTCAAACTGGAAGCAATCGCAGTACTTCTTAAACTATACTACATTAAAACAGGGGAAAATGTCAATATTTTAAGTATCAGTAAAATTATTAAAATATGTTTTTTTCTGAATGCACTAGGAGAACACAATACATTGATGATAATAGATGGTAAATAATTGGATTGGATTGTAAAATCACATAAAGGTGAGCAGTAAGATTAGAGTAGATGTGAGACCGGCAAAAGGGAGTAAATTAAAACATTACAAAATAAATAAATAAAATAATGATGGTTAAAAAAAGAACTAAAATAATGAGAAACCAGTGAAGGGCATATGCGCAGCAGAGATTTAGAATATCAGCAGAGATTAAAAATACTGTAGCTGTCAGCATTGTTGACATTTTAAAGTTTATTTTTTATTTTCTGTATTTATTAACAGGAAAAATATCAAGATGTCTGTCTTGTATTGCCATTCTTCTCAGATAAAGATACAATTTTTGTCCCTTTCGCCCAGTTCTCGTCAGTCCTGTGTTTTTGTTTCTTTTGCATTTCAGTGGTTCATTAAGAAAACAGTGTGACCTTAAAACCACAGCCACTTGTGTCTGTTCAGGCAGGTTTAGCTATCAGTGTTTTTAATCTCAGAGAAGAAGCTCAAACCTCAGCGAGGATTCCTGAAATTCATTCTTTGTTGCCTCACACTCCTCTCTGTAATCTTTGTTCTATCAGCTGACGACTCTGCGGGGCTCGGTCCTCGAGGATGCAGTGCCTTCCACCTCCAAGCACGGCACCACCCGCGGGCTGCCTGTTAAAGAGGTGCTGGAGTACCTCCTCCCCGAGCTCGATCTGTCCTGCCTCAGACTGGCCCTGAACACGCCCAAGGTCACGGAGCAGCTGATGAAACTGGACGAGCAGGGGGTAGGAGGATGAAGCATGATTTAAAGTAACAAATCGAGTGCTACTTTGTGTATCAGCCCTGCCCGAATGTTGAATAAACGTGTATTTATTCAAGGTATTATATTGGTACACTGTATAATGCTGAAATCAAGCTAGTTTATTAATCTAATGTCTTGGGAAAATACCTGGTCATAGACAATTTAAACCTCTTTAGCCAGAAATCTCAGATAAACAGCAGTTCAGGTGTGCAGAGTGCTTAACAAATTTATTAGACCACCTGTCATAGAAACGAGTAACATCAATAATGTAGACGTCTTCAAAAACAGCTTTAAAACTGAATATGGTTTATTATTAGACCTACATTTTGAATGAGAATGAGGAATTTCAAACTGATTTCCCCTTTTTGTACCCAAGTTTAAGTCGGCTCACTGGGCTTCTCTAAGAAGTCAGAAATTGATCAAGCATAACATTCAACCACTTAATCTTATTTTTCTGTTTGGAAAGCAAGTAAATAACTTAAATTTGACACCTTAATCAGGAAGTAATCTTGAGCTCTACTATTTTTCAATAGTTTTGTTAAACAGTACATTTTTAATAAATGGAAAAACAGTTGTTAAGCTCAAACAATGAAAGATGAAAAGACAAATTTACAAGTCCAGCAGATTATATTAAGGGACAGATGTCTCAATCCTGAGAAAAATATCCATATCAAGAAGTCAGTCAAACTATTCAGAGGAGTCTACATGATCAAAATATTGAGATAAAAAAGTATAAAATCATGAAGAATGTGGTAACTAAGCAACTTAAATCTGAGAAATTAGACAAAGCATCAATAAAAATGGAAATAATTAAGAGATATACAGTACAGGCCAAAAGTTAGGACACGCCTTCTCATTCAATGTTTTTTCTTTATTTCCATCACTGTTTACATTGTAGATTCTCACTGAAGGTATCAAAACTATGAATGAACACGTGTGGAATTATGAACTTAACAAAAAAGTTTGAAATAAATGAAAACATGTCTTATATTCTAGTTTCTTCAAAGTATCCACCCTTTGCTCTGATTACTGCTTTGCACACTCTTGGCATTCTCTTTATGAGCTTCAACAGGTAGTCACTTGAAATGGTTTTCCAACAGTCTTAAAGGATTTCCCAGAGATGCTTAGCACTTGTTGGCCCTTTAGCCTTCACTTTGCGGTCCAGCTCACCCAGGACCATCTCGATTGGGCTCAGGTCCGGTGACTGTGGAGGCCAGGTCATCTGGAGTAGCACTCCATCACACTCCTTCTTAGTCAAATAGCCCTTACACAGCCTGGAGGTGTGTTTGGGGTCATTGTCCTGTTGAAAAATAAGTGATGGTCCGAATAAATGGCCTGTGCTATAAGTTAGAATGCTGAGAGAACTATGTCTAAATCTTCAAAAATCAAAATCACAATTGAGGCAAAAAGTCTGGATCTTGTAAAAAGTGGACAAATATAAAAAGGTAAACTGATGAAAATAAAAGGTCTCAACTTTGAAAGAAACTAGCTTGATTTTTTTATTAAAAAAAGGAGAATGCTGAATGACAAGAAATGGGGAAGTGTTGTAGAGAAAAGTTTAAAAAATTAGCTACAATTACTGAGAAAAGAAAAATACAGAAAGAAAAGGTGAAAATTTGAAAAAGAGGAATATTTGGTGGAATAAAGCCTGAATTTTGAGATAAAGTTGGTAAATTGTGAGTCTAAATGTTGAGATAAAAGTCCAACTATTAGAAGAAGTAAGTCTTAATGCTTGAGAAAAACTGAGATATTGAGAGATTTAAGTTTGCATGTTGAGAAACATATACTATATTTTTTGATGGCTTTGGGTGGAATTTGACCTTTATTGATAGGAATACAATGAATGGATTTGGAAAAGGGGTAGAGAGCATGTAAAGATGAATGTAATGGGCCTCAGTTTGGATTTCAGCCTCAGGCCACTGATGAAGATGAAAACCTCAGTAAATGGTAAAGAGCACAGCTGCAGCCCTCACAGCCAAGTCAGCATTGAAGAAGTCAAATTATTGAGAGAGATTAAATGTTAAGAAGAAAAGTCAAAGTACTGTGGAAAAAAATGCTTGTTGAGGAAATGTGAAGATTTTGAAAAAACAAACAAACCTCAAATTAAGCCGATGATTCAGATTTTTGAGAAAAGTGTCAAGAAAAAGCAAAAATATGAGAAAATGCTAACAACTATGACACAAAAGAAAACAATGAACTGTTGGATATGATTTTAAAATGTTGAGAAAAAGTAAAAACTTGAACCATTTCAACATTATTCTCAACACTTAAATTTGGTTTCTTGATATTTCACTTTAGTTTCATCATTGACATTTTCTTAGTTGCATTATGAAAGAAACCTCCCTGCTCATATATTTTCTCCAGCCTGACTTTCACACTGTTGAGTATTTCAGTAGGCAGACTTAACTTGGGAGGTGTCTTCTACTCTGCCATGCTTTTTTAAATGAATCAATATGAGTCTTTTCATTACACAAAAGGGTAGATTTCTTTGCAATTAAAGTTTGCAGTTTTTGGGCTGTGTGTCTCTTAAGTGAGAAAATAATCTAGACTTGTGAAGTTAATATGGCTGATATTAAGTCTGACAAAATCTGTTTACAAGACATTAAAAGCAGCACTGTGCTACATTTGAGCTTTTACATTCGTCTCTGTCCTAACTTAATGTGTGTGTTTGTCCTTGCCTCTCTCCAGCTGAGTTTTCAGGTGAAGGTGGGGGTGATGTACTGCCGAGCGGGCCAGAGCTCAGAGGAGGAGATGTACAACAACGAGACAGCCGGTCCCGCCCTGGAAGAGTTCCTCCAGCTGCTGGGGGACAAAGTTCGCCTTAAAGGCTTCACCAAGTACAGAGCCCAGCTGGACACCAAAAGTAAACAGCTCACAGACGCACACTGTACTTCAAACTCTGTCTTACATTTAGGAGCCAATTGAAGTAACCAGTTTTCATTTAAGTTGGGATGTTTAAAAAAAGTTAGCTAAAATAAAGTGATTCTTTTCACAAACTTCTATTCCAATGAAATTAGGATGTTGTATAAAAGGAAAATTAAAACAGAATGATTTTGACATCCTTTTAATTCATTTGAATACAGTGCAAAGACAAGATATTAAATTTTCAAACAGATAAAGTGTAATGTTTTCCACAAATATTCACTCATCTGGGGTGCTGGTTTGGCGGAGTGGTTAGCAACCAGGCACGTCCCACATACATACTTCTGCTGGCCTGAGTTCTAACAGATAAATATGTTTTTGTTTGTTTGTTTGTTTGTTTTTTTTTCACTTATCTGAATTTGATGCATGCAGCATTTCCCAAAAAATCCAGGAAAGGGAGAACAAAGGTCTGAGAATGTTGAGGAATGCTCAACATCACCAGTTTCGAATGCTCACCTGGTGAAAAAGGTTAATTAGAAATAGGTGAGCGTCAGTATTGTGTATAAATGTATGTCCCAGCATATTTTAAAAATGTTGCATTCATAGAATTCAAAATGAAAAATGTATGCACTGAAGTTCTTGAATTACAGGTGCTGGTTTGGCAGAGTGAAAGCAACCAGGTACAACCTGTGTGTGTTTCCGCCAACTCAGGCTTAATCCAGCCTGTGGCCAGTTTGCAGAGCCCCCCACCCCCCCAAACGCACTCGCCCCCTTTCACAAACCTATCTACTGTCTCGCTCACTCCTGTCAATAAAGGCACAAAATGCCCAAAAAATAATCAAAAAAGAAGAAGATAGACATTCTTTAAGTGCATTATGGACCTGAAATTTGGTTAATTTCTATATTTTTTCCCTCACTTTTACAATTTTTATTAACATTATTATAAATATATAAATGACTGGAAATATAAAAACTAAAAAACAACACTAAAAGAAATTATTTACACATCCACACATAATTGCACATAGGAATATCCAGCAAATGTGCAATATTCTCATGTGCAGTTACTTTGCGGATGTGTAAATAATTTTTTTTAGTGTTGATTTTTAGTTTTTATATTTCCAGTCATTTATATATTTGTAATAATTTACAGACTGCTTTTTATACTAAGTCTATTTTTTATATACCATTGCTGTCCCTTTTGCTGCTGTAACACTGCAGATTTCCCTGTGTAGGACAAATAAAGGTTTATTCTTCTTTTATTTCATTTTGATTTCAAAAACAAAAAAGAAAAAAAAAGCCAAGACAGATGTGTTAACGAAAACATATATCAAGTGAAATAAGAATAGATAAGCAAACACACAACAAGCAAATAAAAAAGTTGTTTATGACAAACACTTTATTACAAGAGGATAAGATTCATTCTTCGAAACAAATTGAAGAATTCTAACTAGATGTGTCAAGATTTCACTGGGGGAGGTGTCAAACACATTCAGGGGTTCAGCAGGAATCCTGAAAAGAAATATGTCACCTTGTTAAGCTGTCTGGGTTTTTACGTTTATTATTTTACGCCCTCCTGGAAATAAATGTTTGATTTATTCATTTATTCTTTTACAGAAAATGAAGATTATATGATAGTTATTTCTGATGTAATCCTGTTCTTCTAAAAGGAAACCCTCACAAAAATGTGCTTCCGCCCCCGTTCGCAGCTTTATCTATAAATAGATGACCTGTAGGTTGATAGTCATCTTTCTCAATCTGACACTGATCTTTTTTGTCTATTTGTTTTGGCTACAATGAAACTACATTTTTCTTGAAGAGCAAACACTGAACACAAACAGAACAAACATGTGAGTGAGAAAGATGGATGGCAGATGAGTTACCGTTGATATTTTGCTCTTTTTCCTGCAGCGGATTCCACGGGTACTCACTCGCTGTACACGACATACAAGGACTACGAGATCATGTTCCATGTGTCGACTCTGCTGCCCTACACGCCCAACAACAAACAACAGGTGAAGCCTGAGAGAACAGGGCCTTTTGTGCCACAACATTGGTCGAGTATCAGGATGTAGAAAACGCTTTTGTCTGGGGAAGAAAACCTTGGAGGAAGGATGTAGCATCAGGAGTGTTCTGACTTGTATCAGATATGAATTCAATCCAAATTTCTTTTTTGATTAATTCATTATTAGGGACATTTATTGTCACTGAAGCTCTTATACGAAGTAAACATCTGATTATAAAATGCACTTGAACTCTTTCTGTTGCCTCTGTAAGACAAACAAAATCAAAAGGGGCTGTTAATGCAGGAGACTCGTTATTTCTGTATCTGTGTTTTTAAGGGGTGTAAACCTTACATAGAACTGTCAGGTTTGACTCTTACTGCCAAAGCAATCTTTAGTTTAATTTTACATTTTTAAGAGGGACATTATCTTTTAAAGATTCAGCAGAACGGGCTGTTGTGTTACTGAATGCTGCTCATTCACAGTATGTGTTCAGGATCAAATCAACAGATGAACGTTACTGTTGACAAAATTGTTGGTTAATTGTTTCAGTGTTCAAAAATCAGGACAAAGACTATCCTGGTCAATGACACAAAAGTTTTTAGTCTTACATGAAAGATCAAGGCTCTCCGAAGAAGTTAAGAATTCTCTATGTTAGTTTTCCTCATGACCTGAAGAGGACTCTGATGAGTTGAAGCACATCGACATCCCTTATCCCTGTTAAAACTACAAAAGACTAGTCTAGAAAACTAGAGCGCAGACCTCTGCCAGCACCACAGTCCTCAACCATGTTGTGATTTTCACCATAAATATTAGTCCTACCTTTATTTCATGTAAATATTTGGATTCCTTGACCATTTAAACATAACATTAGTAATTGGATTCATAATGATATCTATTTTAGTTCAGTAGTGATTCACGAAAATCACATTTTTCGTCATGACGGTTTTACACTGATCCAGATCACTCCCAAAATCGAATTATTTGTTCCTTGTCCCAATCCGGACATTTCCTGAAAATATAATTGAAATCCGTCCATAAATTTTTGAGTAATGTTGCTAACAGAGAAACAAACAAACAGAAAAAACAAACAAACAGACACTGGCAATGACATCACCTCTTTTGCTCTAATAAAGGATTTTAGACTACTTCAGATCAGAGTGCCTCAAATCTTTCATGTACAACTGCCCTTTATCAACAACCTTTGTGTCACTGACCCAGGACGGTCTCCAGCCTGTTTTTGATCTGTCCCTCCATCCTTGAAGAGCACCTGATTCTGCATTTTTGTCATTACATGTCTTGACCCAGAGCAGCACCCACCCCGCATGTTTTTTTTCTCAATTGTTAAGTGATACTATCAGACTCCTCCTTTTGATGCCAAGCATTGCCAGTGTCTTTGTGCAACAAGACATTAACCGTTATTTGATGCTCAGGACCCCTTTATGTGTCGCTGTGATAACAAAGCAGGGATTAACATCACTGCTTTATACAAGTATCCGGTTTTATCTCCTCAGAAGACTCAATAGGTGTTTCAGAGTTTGTGGTCAAATCTATTGTTGATAGTGTTGAAAATGTGTCCTCCTGTCTGGTTCTGTCACTAAAATATAGACCAAGGAACAAACCTTGTATCTTTATTCTATTTTAAATTATTTGCACATATTTAAAAGAAGAGTCAAAGGAAAAAGTGAACAAGAAAGATGAAGTCGTATGTGCAGGTGAGGTAGAAACCCAATGTGGCCTTATTTACAAACCTGACCTTAAGAGATAAATACAGATAAAATGAACAGAAAAAAATAGAAAAAAAAGAAAAACAATCAAGCAAACAAAAAAACATGAAATAATAAAAATACATATTGCCAAATTGAGAATGTATACCAACACAGAAATAAAAAAAAAACCAAAAACAAAGTTATACAACTGTATTTTGTCAAGCAAAATTGAAATTTGATCATTACACAGATCATCTAGAACAAGATGTCTCTGACATAAAATCATTTTTTAGCCTCAGGTTCTCTCTGGACAATGGCAGGGACTCTGTCAGTAAATAAATATGAGCTTTTCATAGTTGAACACTGACATTTTATTGAACACTTACTGATGTATGATGCAGTGATAGGGACAATTTTTGGTCTATATTGCTTCATAATAGTTTATGTGAGAGTTGAGATTAAAAAATATTTTAAAGCTTTCCGGCAATTCTGTTTTCATGTCTTTGACTTTAGAAATAAAAAGCACACATTTGAAGAATATTAATATCAGAAACAGTCTGTATGTTGCACTTCAGAAAAATGGCAAATGGCAGGCAAAAAAGCTGAAACACAGAACTGTCTGTCCCAGCTTTTTATTGACAGAACATCCTCTTCTCTGCTGGGTTGAGTGTCGGATCTCAGGAGGTGTTATTGAGTCCACTTGGCAAAAAATGTTTTTTGAAGGTTATTTTGACCAAGTGCAATAAATGTTTTTTAACTAATTTAACTGACTGATAAGATCCAAACCATTATCCGAATGATTTTTGCAGTTTTAATTTGTTAATGAAGTTGGTCTTTGTTTTGTAGACTGTATGAATATTTTCAGACAGCTGTGTGAAGCTGGGGAGCCCAAGGCAAATTCTGTTTATTCCATTCTCTAAAAGCCACAATCTTTTATAATTTGACAGCCCTTCTTTGTCCACAGGAATTGACTGATGTGACACAAGCCCTCAGTTTTTACTGTCACACTGAATGAAATATGTTGTGTGATTTGTATTACATTACAGTAGATACAAACCCAGTAATCCTTTAATTTAAACTTTTATTTTAACCCTCTAGCTGCTGAGGAAGCGTCACATAGGGAACGACATCGTGACCATCGTGTTCCAGGAGCCCGGCGCTCACCCCTTCACCCCCAAAGCCATCCGCTCACACTTCCAGCATGTCTTCATCATTGTTCGGGTGCACAACCCCTGTTCAGACAGCACGTGCTACAGGTGGGTCCTTTTTCCAGTGAGCTTTCATGCTGTGTGCAGAGAAAACAGAAACGTCTGACTTAATAAAAGTGCAGTTAACTGAATTTTTTGATACACACACTGTGAATGATCAAATCTAGCGAAGTTTTTGGCAAAGTGTTTAGCAGCCAGGCATCCCATGTACAAACTTCTGCCAGCCCAGGTTCAAATCCAGCCTGATGCCAGTTTGCAGAGTGTCTTCCCCTACTCTCTCACCCCCTTTCACAAACCTATCCACTGTCATTCTTTCATATCAATAAAGGCACAAAATACCCCCAAAATACATTAAAAAAATCTAGCAAAGTTTTTTATCCAACATCTTGTCGAAAATATCTGCCTTATCTGATATGTTAAGATAAATACTTTATTCAGAGATATTTAAAGCAACAAATAAAACAGGAATTCCTTTTAATAAGATAAGAGTATGAGACAAAAGAAAGTATTTTGACCTCTAAAATGTTTTTCTGATTGTTAATAAATTTGGCTTGTGGAGCTCTTTTCTAGTCGTCTGAATACTTAAAGTGCTTCCCATGCTGCAGGCCACACTTACCCATTCATACCCTCACACACTGATGGCAGAGGCGCTTAAATAACGTGTCTATAAGTATTATCATACAGCATTCACTAGCATTCACACACCACTGGAGCAGCAGGGGTAGCTAACTGGGGTCAAGTGTTTGGCTCAAAGAAACACGGCCATGTGACTTCAGGAGCTGAGGATCAAACCCTCGATCTTCTGGTTGAGAGATGACTGGCTCAGTATGATTTGACCTGACACGCCAGATGGACTGCTTCAGATTTTTTTTTTCTTTAAATCAAACAAATACCCAGGCTCATGTTTGAGTTTCTTCCAAGCAGTTAATGTGTGCTGACCGCAGTGGTCAAACATAACCTTATTTCCTCTGCACAGGCATGCTTCCTCTGTGGTTTGTGTTTGTCAACAAAAGTGAAGCAAAGGAAGAAAAAAGAAAGTATGTGCATGCATTTGCTCTGAACAAATCCTCTCCCTGGATAAGTACAGGTTTGTAATAATCTGACGGCCCACGAAAAGCCCCAGAGAGGTTTCCAGTTTACTGCCTCAGAGGTTTCTGAATCTGGAGCTGTGACTGACTCTGAGGTTAAGGTTAGCCCACTAGTCATGGATATATGTCCAAATTTTAAGACTAATTACAATTTAAAGTGGGCCAGACCGACAAAACCCTTAAGCCGTGCTGGATAGAAAGCTTTTTTTAACCTACCATCTCAGACTTTTTCATTGGGTCCTTAAAAGCTCTACATAGAGCTACGAGCTGTGCTCGCGTTCTGCAGGTACAGCAGCATTAAGACAAAAGCATCCACTGAAAGGCACCACCCACATACACTACGTGTTGGCAATAGTGGTCCAGGGGCAAAATGCAGCCCTTCTTCTAACAGTGCAGCCCACCAGTCAGCTTCAAATCCCCCAAATTGTCTTATTTGCAAAAAGAGACCACAGACAGAATTGATTCCAGCATGCATTATAAAATACATTTCCATGATAATATTTAGTAGCTGGTTTTATTTGATTTATTAAAGGAATTAGTAGATATGATTTACGATATCAGATTCTAAAATTGTGGTTTATGAAGCTTTTTGACACTTTTGGGGAAAACGTGAACCAACTCAGATTTTTTTACTACTACCTTGGCCAGATTACATTTACGTACAACATTTTTATGCTCAGTGGGACATATTGGTCCAATTAAATTAAAATACATAATTTTAAGAACAATTATATAATAATAGTAGAAGTAACTGCACTAACTGCCATATGAACCTCCAGTGTGATCCATGTGGTGTGCAGTGTTCCCCATGCACCTCAGTTATTATAGGAAAGGATTCAGCTGCTGTTTTGTTCACTTTCACCAAAAATGTTGAGCTAATGCATACCCTGTTCACCATTCAGCTAACAATCTCGAGGTCTATTTCGGGTTCTGCATCCCCCAGCCCCAGTTTGTCTGAATTAGTTTGATTACGGTCAAGCAGCATAGTTTAGCTCTGCAGTGGCTGTCACACTGATGGAAGATTTCCTCCTCTCCTCCTCCGCTGGCTCGATCCTCGCCGGCCTCGTGATGATCAGACTCTGTGGCCTTCACACTTCTGCATGGCTGCCCCAGCACACACACACACACACACACACACACACACACACGCACACTTAACCCACTCTGCATACACAGATCTTCCACACACACAGCGACTCCCTCTCGCACTCTTCCTCCCCTCTCTCCTCTTACCTCTTCCTCATGCTCACTTGCACACAGAAACACACACACACGCACACACACTCTTTCCCATCCACTCTCACTCAAAGGCTCACTCCTTTCACACACTCCTATAATGCGAGCCTCCCCTTCCTCACCCGTCTCTCCTCTCCTCTCCTCTTCTCCCCCGCCTGCCTGTCACTTTGCCTGTGGGGCAGCGTCAGCCGCAATGGTCTGAAGGAGTTAGCGCAGTGCACATGAAGTGCTCCCTCCACTCGGACACACATGTGAGCGCGGAGGATTGTCGAGCCGCCCTCAGAGCTCACAGAGTCCCTCTCAGGGGAGGACGGGTCAGGACATGCTGATCACTCCCTCCTCAGATTTGGGTTAATTTATGTCCCCCCCTCTTTTTTTTAATCTCTCTGGCAAGTCCTCCAACTGGCCTCTGCTTCCTCTTCAACTCTTGGATGCATTTTTTCAGCTTGTTTTCTCCCTGAAGGGGGCTTCTTTAAGGAGACAGAAAGAGGTAACATGCTGGTTCTCCTGGTTGGCTTTAAGGATGAAATGGAGAGGCGCGGGATACAAAATCCTTGAGGATAATTCAGCAACCCCACCCAAAGATACCGACACTCAATCAGCCTTTTGCTTCGACTCGTATCCTATGGGTCAGGCCACCACATGTTCAGACTGAACTCCTGACTGTTTGTCACAAGTATCTCCACGGATGCTTCTGCCTGATCACTGGGAAAACATTCAAGAGGAAGAAGGATACAAGGATTTTCTACACCATTCTGAGAAGTGTGTCTTTAGTCTCGGATTGTAGCAGGAAGCATCAAGTCAGCATCTAGAAGGAAACTTCCCTCTTGCTATGTTTTTATTGCATTAGATATTGAGCTCATGTGCTGCGGTCCCCCAAAGAGCATGAGCTGTTAGATGTGAGACCAGGAGGTAAGTTCTGGCAGTCTGTGTGGATGTTTGGAGGATGTTGTTGTCTGATGAGCACCATGCTGTGATTTGACTTTGCAACACATTGAACTTCAGGATCTCTGGATCCCAGTGGACTCCTCATCACATTAGAGCTTATCTGCAAACAAACACACTTCACACTTTGCAGATTATTACAAGAAAATTCTGTAATTATTTGATTTCAAACTTGATTTTCTGCCAAAAGAATTGAGAAATAATTCTGCAAAAGCAGTACATTATCAGGGCATCAGATCTTTGATATGAGATGAGAATAAGATCAGATCTCCACCTGTTATTTAACAGTTCTAGAATATAAAAATATATGATTGGTGGAATAAAAAGTGGAGAAACGTATTACTCTTCAGTTGTAATATTAGCCAAAGGAAAGAGAAAACTTTTTTTTATTGCATAAATATGTTGGCAACATTTTAAACATGGGCTGGACTGGTGAGGAGGGAGGGTTGCTCTCCATTCTTACCCACTTGTTTGAATGTTGCCAACATGTTTGTGCCACTTCTACAGTGTGTCTTACATCGTTGAGAACAAGAAAAAAAAAGCCAGTATTGCTGTGAGGTGCCTCTTGTCTTTTTGCTTTTAACACCGTGAAAGTTACAATATCATTTGATTGTGACTTAAAATACTTCTGAAATAATTAATGATGAATTTTAAAATGGTTTGATCAGATTAGCCCATGGTCTGGTAATACTTTGTTATTGTTGGTTCATGATCATTGTTTATGTTGATAGTGGAGACTGAAAATCTTGTTAGCAGGTCTAATGTACAGTTCTTGATTTTTCTTTGGGTTGTTCTGTTTGGTGTCATATTTCTTGATTTGGTTGAAGCTACCTTTATTGGACTATCAGTTTTATAATAAAATATCTGCTTATAAAGAGGGATCATTCAGTTTTATCAGTTTTACATAAGTCGCTTGTTTTCTTCAAACAAATTGTGGCTATAACTACAAATCTTCTAATAAATCTCTAATACAGTCCTGTTAATAACTCATATTTAAATTGATCTTTGCAACATAAAAGATGCTTTATGTAATTAAACCAATAATTTAATATATTAACCTCATTATTTCTCTTCACATTTTTTTCATTTCATTTTATTTTATTTTATTTTTTTCTTTCGTAAACAAAACTACAGCGGTCAAAATCAGGTGGTTAAATTACAATTTTTAAAAAGCAACAGCAAAATTAAATATCTAATGAGGAACATTACTATTATCACTACGTTTTCTGGAAATTACATGATTAAAACAAACTCTGTCAACATGTTATTCAGTCAGCACAGCATGAAAACAAATGCTACTTGGGCTAGTTCATACATTGCTAAGTTTTTTACTCTTCTGGAGCCGCACATGCAAAAAATAAACTACGTTTTGGGGGTTTGTAATAGCAGAGGTTTAATATGCTAGATTAATCAAGAGCCCTGCATGTTGTTACAGTATAACTTCACTTGAGTCGTCATTCACCTCTTCTCTTTACTTATTATAAGCTTGCTCCTTGAATGAAGTAAATAGATACAATGATAATGCCTCTTTAGACTAAACATTTCAATCAGGACATCAGTTGCCTATAGTCATATTATTGTCAATGGTTTTTACTGTAAGGAAAGTTTTACTGAGTATCAGTTTAAGCCATTTATCTAATTTAAGTCAACATCAGTGTGAACAGTATAATTCTTCTTTTGCCCTAAAATTCACTATATTTAAAAATACACGGATGCATCTTAAAAACTTGGGCTTCCCCTCAGTGCAGATCTTTATGCTGTTTGGTCCACATGCAGAGGGTGAATTTATGTCAACTCAAGCCCGAGTCAATGCTGGACTCTCAGCCTCTTTAATCTGTATAAATAAGAAGTATATAAGGATTTGTTGACTTATTGGGATATTAATAGCCTCTCTATGCTGGCTGCTGAGATTTGGATAAAGCTCAGGTCATATTGAGCCAGACCAGAGCATTAGAGTGAGTGGCCTGGGGCCAGCGGGGGGCTAATCTGCTGCTTTCAACCGCTGCCTCAAAGTCACACAGGGCCAGCAAGGCAGATTGCATAACTAAAGCCTTTGTTTGGGAAAACGCTGGCTGTTTGTGTTTGCTAGCTGGAGCTGGAGCTGCAGCGCTGCCTCCACATAGCACGGTGATGAAGAAGAGAGTGGCAGCGTGTCCGCATTGAGAGCCGGCCTGTCAGCTGTGATTGGATGTATAGTATTTATATGCCGCGTTTAGTCGGGCATGCTGTGCAACATTTCTGCTACAGGCGATGACTGTGTTATCTGCTAAATGGACTGGATGCAAACTTGTCAGAACTGTCACCTAATCCAATCCAAGATATTTTATGCTTTTCAGAAAGTTGTCAGCTATGGTATATAAAGCACTGACTGTATGTATATACACTTCTAGCCTCCATTTGACCTTCATACTGCGAAAACACCATCAACTGGTTTAACAGCCAAGCAGGCCTTCTTAGATGGCATTTCAATCACATTTCTATGTAGACTTTGTCACTTTTCTATGAGCAGCAGTAGCGATGCACATTACTGTTGACATGATGACATCATTTTTTAAACAGGATTCAAAGATACATTATCTGTCAGGTTTGACATTTCTTATCTTGGATACCTTCAAAAATGCCTCAAATGTTAGCAGTAAGTTTGACGGTTGTCCCTGAATGAAAAGTTTCACTTTTAGAAAAGTGCATTGTTAAAGAGACTGTGAGGAGTTTCTAAGTAATTACAAAAAAGTCTCACTTTTAGATATATGCCTAATCGATATACACACTTATTGATGAGTTTTATATCATCAAAATAGGTTATCTATAAATGCTATTCCTTAGCTTCTCGGTCGGGTCGGACAGGACAGGGCTGGACTGGACTGGCCTGGTTACTCAACTTCGGGAACAAGACAATTAAAACTAGAGCAAATTTATATTATTCGGACACGTCTTAGAGCACCGGGCTGTAAGTAGCCATATAGTTGGCTACAAAACTATGATACTAAGTTTTTCAAAACTTGCTTGTTGTCACGTTCCAGTTGTAGTCAGAAGTAGGAATTTCCAAGTTCCGAGTAGGAACTTGGAAATTCCTACTTCCAACACCAGCACTCTGAATTTCCTACTGGGAACTCGGTGAAACCTCGCCACCCCCGAGTTGGTAATCGAAGATTGATGCCCCCAGTGTGAACAGTTATTTAACTCCTGTAATAATCAATTTATTTGCACTTTTGACTGGGGTGTGTCGCTCTAGATCAGCTGTTAACATAGTTTTGTTAGACTTATATTTACAAAAATGCTGCCATAGTGATAATAACATTCTTCATATGATATTTGTGAACAGCAACGCAGGGTGTGCTAACAACAGCTAACAATAGCCTGGTAGATCGGCATGTTTTTTTCAGACTTCAACTGGAACGCTGATAAGTCGGAGATGTCACTCCCAGTTACGAGGTAACTGGAACGCAGCATTACAACAGTCGCTGCGCGTGCTCATGGGTAGCAGAGTCTTTTTGTCACCGGTAATAGATTCTCCTCACTGTCCCTTTAAATTGTGATTTGCCACACACTATAATACTAATGAAATTCTTAGAAAACTGACAAGTTCAAGCACCATTTATGCAACCAAGAACAGCAACATTAACAAATAAACAATGTTTAGCCCTTTTTACACATGCACCCATGATTTTTGCTGTAAAATTCATAAATAACTCTCCCAGAAAATTCCCTGACCTTGTTCTCACTTGGCCCTCACAGCAGGTTGTTGTCCTGCACTTTCCATGTCAGGCCCTGTCCACACACGGATGAAAACATTTTCATTTGAAAACGGTCTCCGTTTCAGATGTGTCCATGCACATGAAAATGCTGTAGCGCCAGTGGCGCTGTAACACTGCAGCAGTATACCAGAACCAGAGAAGAAGATGAGAAGATGGAACATATGCATCCATCATGTGAAATGTCAACAAACACTTCAACATGCTGTTCTTTATGTCCTCTTGTTGGTCATGGTGGTCATAGATTAGCAGAAGCAGAGCCATTACAAGCTCAGTAGCTTCTGCATATTCTGCCATTGTTGTCAGAGTTGGGGCTATGACATTATCGTTTCTGAAACTATCTATATTCATTGTCCACACGGACACACTCAGCCAGCATTTTCAGATTAATCTACTCTAGCCTGTTTTAAAAAATAAGCATTTTCTGGCTGCTGAAACGCTGCATCTATGAGGACAAAACACCTGCACAACTAAAAACTTGTGCAAATACGCCTGAATTTGTCTCTATCAACGACTCATTAGTGTCAGTGGAGGGGAAAGAACAGTGTGCAGCTGGTAAATTTCAGTCTACTGTCTGTGTGAATAACCCTGCTGTTTGCATTCACCAGGGTTCCCATGCGTCCTGGAAAACCTGGAAAATGATTTTATGTTTTATGTTTTCCAGTCATGGAAAACAAGTGGAAAATGAGGAAAACAGGGAAATGTCCTGGAAAAACTTAACCTGTCCTGGAAAATTATTTGACTTCCTTCTAGCTTGGAACGTAGGAAATAAAATAAAAAATGTACTTGGTATCTAATGTACATGTGGACAGAAAATGTGAGTAGGTAAATAATGCATGTTAAGGCATAAAATATAAAAACTCGAAACAGTGGTGACAAAAAGAAATAATAAAAAAATGACAAAATAAAATTTGGACTAAATTAACAAAATCTATTCATATAAAAGCAGAGATAATAAAGATTCAAAAATATGTATAACCATAAATTTATAATAGTAAGACACATAAAAGCCAGACTAAACAGATAGCTACCAGACAATGTTCTTGCTGGAGAGTTAGAAATGAATAAATGCTAAGATCAATATGATCAATAGTTAGGGATATTGTTCATCAACCTCTAATCTTGTTTTTTTAGAAGGCTAACTAGAATTGAAAACTGCCCACAGCAACAATGTAACTTCAGTTGGTTATGTGACACTGGAAAAAGACCTGGAAAAAGTCCTGAAAAAGTCCTGGAAAATGATTTCTAGAAAAGAGTGGGAACCCTGATTCATACTTGCAGCTCACTGGGGACTTCAGGATAATTTTAAGTGTTTTTCTGAATAAGGACAGAGACTCAACTTTTATCCCTGTTAAAGTAAGAGAAACATTCAGTGGTTTATCATCGTTACCTATTCACTGTAACCCTCACTGCTTCTGTTTAGACACTAATATCTGGCTTCATAAATAGACTAGAAGTGCTTAGAGAGCATAATACTCAATCTCGGTGTTTATTCTAGATCTTGATCTAGATTTAAACTTGTTCTTTTGCATGGTTCCACATAGATCGGCATGATTTTTTCCAAAGCATTACTGACATTATTGGCTGACTTATTAGAGCAAGTGTAAAAAACTGCCATTCTAGCACTGTTAACAAATCTTTAAAAAATACTGGATCTAGACCCCATATTTCCTACTTGTGCAATGATAAACATTCTCTCAAAAAAGTCATCAAAATGCAAATGATAACTGTTTGAGTTATCCTTCAGACAGACACATAGACAAACACTGTTAAAAATGTGATGCCCTTAGCATTGAAAACAATATCTTGTTCTGACAGAGGAAAATTAGACCAACAGAAGAAAGAAAAAGGATGCGGCTGATTGTCCCTGCCTGGTCTGGTTGCATTTAAATTGTTCTGAAGGCACCAAACTGTTCCTGCTGATATATGAGAGCGACTCTCTCCCTCCCAGTACCCTGTCACTGTAGCTCTCCCATTGATGCTCCTCCTCTTCTCTCCCTTAGTGCTGTTTATACAGCTGTAGGCAATTTGTGTGTATAGAGACAAAAATCTTGAAAATATAAATTAAATAACAATGTTCTAAAAGGATTCATGGATCTTAAAAATCTATTAAATAAAACAAACAGGATGATTTTCTTGCATTTGGCCATGAGGGCATCATTCTCTGCTTGCATCAGATAATGAACTGATGTCTTACTTATGAGCAGTCTGTGGAAAAAGGCTCACTGTATTATAAAATAAAAACCTTAAAGAGCTCCTAAAAAGGCAACTTACAGGATCCAGAGGCTTAGAAGAGAAAAAGTACAACCTGTGATTTCAAAAGGGCCATCCAAATTATGTGGGCCCATCAAACACTGAAATCCTGGTGCAGCATCTGCTGCATACCGTGCTGTTCCTACGGGATGCTGTTGATGAAATCTGTTTGTTTAATGTTATTTTTTAAGTACTGGGTGAAAACATGACAGTGAGAAAAAGCAAGAGCTAAAATGAAAACTTGATATAGTTTACACACAGGTATTAAAAGCCAGGCATGAATTAATGTAAGCATAGGAAGAAGGTGGTAAGTAAACACTGATACACACATATACTGTGAAATTTTGTACTGTACTGTATCAATTTTTCATCATTCAATATTGTTTATGGAAATTCAGGACATTTTTATATTGCTGTTAAGCCTTTGGCCTCTAAATGGCAGTAGGCATCAAGTCATTTGACGCTCAACAATTTTTGTTACAATTTCTGATGGACAGTAAGTTCATTTATGTTGGTTTGTAAAACTCATACTGATTAGAAATTTCATTTTATGAATACAATATTGTCAGTTCTTAACATAGTAAGAAAAAGTAAAAAATAACACTGATATATACTCACCCCTTGTACATAAGAAAAATAGTTTATATAACAACTATAAACAACTTGTGAATAAGAACAGGGACTCAACTTTTATCCCTGTAAAAGTAAGCAAATCATTAACGAATCATAACCTATTCACTGTAACCCTCACTGCTTCTGTTGAGACACTAATATCTGGCTTCATAATTAGACTTGAAGTGCTCAGAGAGCACAAACCGCAAACTTGGTGTTTCTTCTGGATCAAGATCCAGAAAATTGGAAAATTTAGTACCAACTCGTTATTTACACAACTATGATTGTTGAGGCAGCTAATGGCAAACATTACTTTTGAAGTAGCTGTAATTCAAAGTAGATTTATTTGTCTTATTAAAAAAGAGAACATCTACTGTTTATATTTATTCTGTATTTATTGTAGATTTTGTTACAGAATCATTTAGTGGCAGGTACATTCTAATATATAGGAGACTTGGTGAGAAAAATCGACTGTGTACTGGCACAGGTAGGGGCAAAATTGAGTTTGGGAACATTTGCATGTTGAATACTGGCAGAAACCTGATACTGTCCATCCCGAAACAAGCTGAACGGGAAAACATCACCTGCACCTGTTCACTAATTTAAAGTAATTTAATTCAAGGACAGCCTTTGTGTGCACATGGAATAAGAGCAGCAGAGGGTAACAAGAGGAGAGCCTCGCCCTCAGGAATTCTAACACCCTCCTTTATTTTCACAAATAACACGGGTCAAAGACGACAAAACCTGAGGGGACACTGTGCAAAGATGTCTCCACTGTGCTTTTTTATGCACTTATGTGCCTGTGGGAGCCTTCATGTCCTGGGAAAAAGTTAAGTTTAATTTAAGCATATTTATACTACCAGGAATTATTTTTTTTGGAATTAGTCATGTTTGGTGCTGCTTAGGCATGCAAGGCGGAAATATGTCTCTGGTTTGTATGCAGATAAAGTTAAAGAACGTAAGCTGACAGATTTGATTTGTTAATGCCTCATAAACACAAAAGGATAATTACTGTTCAGGGGATTTTAAAACAAGTCAGTGGATACACAAACAATTGCTTTTCATATCCTGACTGAAAAAAAGCTGAATCAGATTCAGGGACCTTTTCCTTTTCAACCAAGTATTTTATTGTACATCACAGCGATGTGAGAGTTATAGATCATGGTCTGATCTATAGAGCGAAACTTTCCTGACTTTACTACTTTGAATAAACAGCAAATCGGTAATGAAAAAAACAACAAAAATGAACAAAGCAAATCCACATAAACAGGACAGGACCATGTTAAGTGGGAGTGTGTATTACAATCACACTGCAAACACTAAGGTCTAAGTCAGTGTTTTTGCCACATTTGTGTGCAAAAAAATGCATTATTTCACTTTTTTAGAGTAGAAAAAATCTTGTTTAATTCTAAATGCATAGCAAGGCCTGACTTGCTAATGAAAAATAATTTGCCGGTAAATTTGATATCATTAAGTGTCTTGACATGGGATGTACTGTAAGTTTAAGTGGTGCAATTTATTTTAAAAAGTAACATTTCTTTGCCTTCTTAGCACACATGAGCAGGAATGAATATTATATTAAATATATTATAATATTGATCAATGATGATTGTAATTAATAGCAGTAATTTGATTTCTTTAGACCAAGAAGTAGAGAAATTAACATGCTAACTTTTGAACTTTTGTTTTAAATAACAGTAAGTACAGATAATTATGTTTTGTAAAGTGCAGTTTTCAGTGTCATTTTTTTTTGTCTCCCTGTCTTTTATGTTCGGGGTCAGGAATGGGAATTGATGTGTGTAACTGCTTACTTACTTTAAGGTACTGAAGTTAAATATGAAACCAAACAATATTTCAGAAGCTCTCCTATGAGGCTAAAAACTCAAGTGTTACCAATCTTGAATTTCAATGCTTGTGCTCTTATAAGAGAAGTGAATTATATTTTTTTTGTCTTGTTTTCTCTGCAGTGTGGCTGTAACACGCTCCCAGGACGTCCCCTCCTTCGGCCCACCAATCCCCAAGGGCATCACGTTCCCAAAGTCCACCGTCTTCAGGGACTTCCTGCTGGGCAAAGTCATCAACGCAGAGAACGCCGCCCACAAGTCCGACAAATTTGGTGCAATGGCGACAAGAACACGGCAGGAGTACCTGAGGGACCTGGCAGAGCGCCATGTCACCAGCACTCCAGTAGAGCCCGCAGGAAAGTTCCCCTTTATCTCTCTGGCTCACAAACGGCGAGAGAAGATGCGCCCGTACAGTGGGGCGGAGCTTCGCAGCCTGGGGGCGGTGACGTGGCAGGTTCACGCCGAAGACCAGGTGGCGGGCGCTGAGCGGGAGTGCCTGTTGGCGATTTCGAACGACTTCATCATCCTGTTGGATCAGGAGGCTAAAGCTGTCGTGTTTAACTGTGCCACCCGTGACGTGATTGGTTGGTCGACGGGGAGCCCTGCCTCCATGAAGATCTACTATGAGCGTGGGGAGAGCGTGTCACTGCGCTCCATCAACAACAACACAGAAGACTTTGGAGAAGTCGTCAAAAGACTGGAGGTCAGTGTGTCAGTGTTACTGTCTGTGACTGCACGTCTCATTAACACATGCCATCTGCTGCTGCTATCAGAGGTCACAGCGACACAGCTCGTAATAAACACAAACACTTTACACCTCTATCTTGATGCATACTTCATTATCACTATGTTTACATTATTGCTTAGCATCAGGAAAGTCCATCAGACACACCATTGACTGATAAGTGACCTTTATTCAAACATTCTGCTGAAATGTAAATGTGTATATGGAGTGGTCTGAATTTAGTATGTGGCCTGTTCTTGGGGATAAACCATGAAGCGAGCTGAACATACATATGTGCTACTTGAGTGACAAACCTTTAGGCCTGAAGCTCACTGTGAATTTTCTCTGTAAACTCAGACTGTCTCCAAAAAGCTGTGTGCATGATCACATAAAAATCAGTGTTTACTGCCCCCTCTGCACAAGAAGGAACAGTCTGTGAGTGTCTGGTTCTATCAGATTAGAGTAGTTAGAGACGATAATGAATGCATAATAGTTATTACAGGAAAAACAAAACTGCTGCTGCATTAAGAGAGAAGTGACATAGCCAATAAGCTTTATTAAATCAGCTATTGCCGCCTCTTGGTCATCCATGCATGATCAAACTGTTTATCTTTTCGGGGTCACGAGGGCCTGGAACCTCTCCCAGCTGGTATCGGGTGAGAGGTGGGTTACAACTTGACTGATCGCCAGCTTATCATAGGGCGACATAAAGAGATGGACAACCATTCACTCTCACACTTACATCAAATGGTGAGTTTAGATCACCAATCAAACTAACCAGCGTGTTTTGGTCTGTGGATGAGACTGAAGTGCCTGAAAAAAAAGACAGGGAGAACATGCAAACTTGACACTAGCCCAATCCACACTGCAGTCTCAAACCACAGCATTCATGGATCTGTGATGCTTCACCTCCACTGAGAACATCACAGACACAGATAGGGCTTCATCTCCAGAGGTAGTAACAGAGGTGTGATGGAGAGAAAGAAGCACATGGTCTCAGATGTAGACAGGAACGACTGAACGTCTCTGCCTTTGTGTTTTGAGTGTTTGTGTGTTGTGAAAGCCTTCAGGGATTTCAGTCAAACTATGCATGCCTCCTCACACTTAAAGATGACCTGGTTAGATTTTGGAGATCAGAGGTTAATGAGCATCAAGTTTTTTTACCTGCTTGTGGATGCAGCATCTAAAAAAAAAAGCCAGATTTTCTCTAAATTTGCTCAAATGCACACTTTGATTAAAAAACAAAATGGTGGGATTTTTGAGGAACAGGTTAAAATGTCCTTGAGCCTCATGATCTTGTCTTCCTTGTGTACTTGGTTTGCCAAGGATATAGGACTTAAGTCAAACTTTCTGACGTGACAGTGAACTGATTAAATTTGAGATGTATAAGGTTAGAAGCCAAATGGCCCACTGTACTTCGCTGAGGCATAGAACCTCCAAGCAGAACTTCTAGTTGAGTAATTGTGGTGTATTTTAACACATACCACTGGGGATTGGAACAAAAAACATTCCATTTGAGAAGAAATAACATTTTCCTCAAGGAATCAATATGAATCATCTTTCTGGGAAACAGTTCCCTTATCTATTTCTTCCACTTAGGGGTGGGCGATATGTCAAAAATATATCACGATTTTTAAAACTAAAATCACGATCACGATTTTATCACGATTCCTTTTTACTTTGATTTTTCTAGTTTAATTTGCATGTTTGACCGTTATTTCCCTATGTTTAACATATAAAACATGTAAAACCCTAAAAGGAAAAAAAAGGACAATTAAAGCCAAAGAAACTTTCTGAACAGGTTTTAATTTAAATAGTGCAGTTTTTATAAAAATGTGCAATAAATGTAAACATGAAAGGTAATGAACAACAACATCAACATTATCTCTTAAAGTGCAACAATTCAAAACAAATGTTATCTAACTGCAATGTCTATAATCTGAGTGAATAATACAGCTGCCATAGAACAGATTTTTGTTCAGACATCTTCAAGCTTTTATCTCTTTTTTCTTCCCGCCATGGCTTCACGCTACACAACCAAACAGGAGATCCCACCATGCACTGCGCTTAATGTGCTACGATTGGCTAGTCGGGTGCGCGTCAAAGTCTCTGTGCCCACACAGACGATCTGACGATCTTTCTGCTTTACGACAATATTAAAGTGTTATAATCCTTAACGGTTTAATATCGTCATATCGCACACCCCTACTCCCACTTTGTTCTGCATACATAGCAAACCAGAACATCACGCTCTTATCAGAGGCAGTCAGCAGAAGTGATAACAAAGAAGTAAAAAAATGTAATAATACCAGACAGGGGGAAGTGAATGTCAAAACTGTGGCTTAATTTGTGACATAAACATTCAATGCATGATGTTCAGTGGGTGAAAACACCAGAAACTTGCAGGAACATTTATCTGTGCTGCAAAGCAATGAACATCAAGAGCGACATGTGTCTGACAATGTTGCCACAGAAAAGTAATGTGGGCCAAATTTTCCCAAACCAAAAACTCTAAGGAACAAATAAGGGAATCATAAAGGAATGTGACTACTAAGCAGAAGTGATAATGGCATCAGTGCCAATAAAATCTTATAAGTTCCCTACCCTATATACTAGGGCTTGAACGATACGCTTTTCTCCCGATTCCATTTTTTTTTTTACCATTTTTTAGGTGCCGATTTGATTTAAATTGCGATTCTACAATATTGCTGGTTTTTGCAATCTTTAGTTAGCTTTTTTAACACCAGTGAAAAAGATGAACAGTGATGATGCCTACAGACTATATCAGGAAAAATACACATCACACATGAGTCCCTTTTAAGTATTTATTCAGCAATATATTTTAACCAGCTGTTTATACTCTTTCTCCAAAAGCCTGGATTGCATTTAAAAGTGGCTTATTAACAAAGACTAAAATGAAGCATTTAAATTTGGAAAAAAAAATATTTTTTAACCAAAAAATGGATTTAAAAATTGTCAAAAAAATCCAGATACTTATGTGAATCGTTTTTTTTCTCCCACCCCTACTATATACCACATATGACAAAAGCCAGCAAACAAATGACCCAGCATAAAAACAGAAATTGTATAAGCTAGAATCATTACTAAAACCAGAACTTCAGTGATTTCCCAGCACCACTTGAGGCCTTTTAACAACAGACTCTGGCTGCTGCTGCTTTAACCAGAAACTGGAATCTGTTCCCATAGATGAAAACCTTGTCAGACAATGCCTGGGAAATTTTGTTTTAATACTTTTGCAGTCAGGGCTTTAACAATAAGAGCTTTTGAGTATATTTTCATGATTCCCAGCTCCGTTAATGAAGAAGAACATCTGTCTGCTTCCTTGGCAACAAACGGTGTTACTCAAAAATAAGAACTAAGTAATGCTGATGCTATTATAGCAACACGAGGAAGCAGGATCTAATTATACAGCCACCCAAAACCACAGCTGTTCTCTTAACTCTATGATTATAAATCATGCTGAGTATCACACATTGTAATTTTCTGATGGGATTTCATCACCGAGGTTTCCATTGTGGTGAAAATAAGGCAGAGCGTTTCGGTGGAGCTTGTGAAATATTGTTTTAATACCCCAGCTTTCAATTTTTTACAGCAAACAAGGGATGATTTTTATTGCCAGTGACCTGATTTTCCTGTTTTAATAAGGATATTTATTTTTTTCTGCTTTTTGTTGTGAGCATTAAAACTAGCCACCTGAATCTGCTCTTCCTGTGATCGGCTCCTTGGCTGTGCTAACTGCTGTTTATTTTTCTGTTGACTTTAGGCGGGTAGATTTAGAGCTAGACGGAGAGTCTGGTAGCTGATGATTATCATGGGAGTGTTCAGTGTAATCTGTATTAAAATACTTAGTCGTTAGACTTTTAATTACAATATGTGCATTAGACTGGTTGGGATTTGCACAAGTTCTGGGTGTAAGAATGGGAACATGTTTCATGGTGTATCAGTATGTGTTTGAATGAAATAAAGGTTCAGACACTATTGTTAAATTTTCATTAAACAATAGAGGATTAATCTGTTGTCTGATCAAAACTTTTTTTGTTGGAAGAACCATTAACAGTTTGCTTATTGACCAAAACACTTGCCTAGAAACGTTTGGCCAAAATGGGGATTTATTGTTTCATCGATTATTTTCAGGCGCATGTTTTATGTGCACAAAATGACTGTTTTAGGGAAGTCATGTGTTATGGGTAATAACTATGTAATAACTATGGCAAAAAGTTCTTAGCACCTTATATCATATCATTTATTTTACCCTCAGTTACCAAAACTTGCAGACTGATCCTCACCCCTTGCCAGTTTTTCCAACATATTTGTGTAATAGATATGATCGCTCTCTCCTCTGATCAAGAATTGACTGGAGATCGATATGATTTGATTAATCCTGATAGCCCATATCATTAAAATAATAGGAAATGTTGAGGTCTTGTCATTTGCAAACATGTAGTAGACATGAGTTACTGTAAGTTTGAAAATCTCACTATCTGTTGCTGAAGTCTTATTATTACTGTTACAGTTTTGACCGCTAAGATTGTGTTTGATATTTCTGATTATTGTAGAACAAACTTTCCTTAATATTTAATATAGGCCCACTTAAAAGGTTTTATGTCCTGTTGAGTTTAACTGTTTAGTGTTTACATCACGTCTTCGGTGTCTTCTAAGCAAGAATTTGGTTTAAATAGTATAAAGAAAAGGAAACTTGTCTCCACAAGCCCCTTTTAACAACATTAAAAGCAAAAAAAATTGCAGGACATGAGACCTTCAATGAAAACATGTAAAAGGCTATAATTTCTCCCCTATTGAACACCATTTTTTATTTCTTTACAGGAAGGAAATAGAAAAAAAATACTGAGAATCACTAAAAATGGAGATCTGATTCTTGGTCTTTGTGGACCAGCCCTGGCCAAATTTATTCAAAACAGAGTTTAAATGGAAGAACCAGAAGCCATCAGACATTTCATTTTGTTCTCTCTCTGTTCTGTAGCTGCTGACAAAAGGGAGCCAGACCACAGAGATGACCCTGCGCCGCAATGCTCTGGGCCAGCTGGGCTTCCATGTCAACTTTGAGGGCATTGTTGCTGAGGTGGAGCCCTACGGTTATGCATGGCAGGCCGGGCTCAGGCAGGGCAGCCGACTGGTGGAGATCTGCAAGGTTGCAGTGGCCTCGCTGTCCCACGAGCAGATGATTGACCTGCTGAGAACCTCTGTCACTGTGAAAGTGGTGATCATCCCGCCGCATGAGGACTCAACCCCTCGCAGGTAGAGTGGAAATATTTAGATTATCAAATGATGCCTTTTGACTCTTTATTAACGCTTACCCTCAGGTGGTAACACTAACGTCATTTACCTATATATCTGGGACAGTTAACAATAAATCCCTCTCCAGAAGATTTTAATTCAGCCTTGAAGAGCAGGGTTTTCCCATAAATTTTGTACTTGTGGATCCACAGTGAGAAATTCACAATTAGTTAATTTTTAAAATCCCATTTTTGTGATTAAAAGTGTTGCAGTGTCAGACCTCCATTTTCCTCTTAAGAGATCTTAAGAATTTCCTGTCAGTCCAGTGGCCCATTGGATTTGCCCAATTTTCTACTTCTCTTGTTTTCTTGACCGTACCGTCTAATCAGTGGCAGCCAAAGGTCAAGAAGAGGCATGATGGTTACCCATCAGCTCCCAAAAGAATTACATAAGAAATGTGAGCAATGTGATGCAGCCTTTTGAAACCTTTTAGATTGAAAACTACTTCCAGAGAGGAACAGCAATTCCGTGGAGCAAAAACTAAAGGGAAACATCAGGTGGACAAGTGTAGTAATGTGAATAGTTTTTTGTGAGTTTTTTCATACTTTTATTTATTTTTATAGTTCTTTCTTTATTGAGGAAGAGCAAACATTTTACAGTCAGTATTTCTTCCACTGACTTTGTAATTCTTAAGCCATTTAGCTCCTCAATGTTTTTTTAAAGCAACTTGAAACATATGACAGAACATGGGGAGAAACCAATAGTGGAGCAGATAACCACAACAAATGTTCATATTTGTGATACAAGCATGAAATTTGGTACACTTCTAGCCAAAGGCATTCCCAAGAAAACTGGATATGGAGGCATCCTGAATTTTCAACACGGTACCCACGGCAGCCATTTTTTAAAATTGCCGCCAATGATAATAATTTTCTCAGCAATTTTCTTATCAAGGATGATAATAAAGGATGATGAAGAATAAAAAAGTGATTCTTTGAAGGAGAAAGTCGGATAGACTGTTGTGACAAAAAGAAGCGCTATCCCTCTTTTCACCCCAATTTATGCATCGCTTAAAAAAAAACCTCAATCTCCTTCCTTTCCTTTTCCCTCCTCCAGAAAATTACCAAAAATTGTTTCTATTGATTCACTGAAGGTTATTTCGAGTTCAGGTTATGTAAAAAAAGAATTTCATGTATTTTTTGGCATTTTGTGACAGTGGATAGGCAGTAGATACTCTTGTAATAAAAAACACTGATCTGAAACTTAATTCAAGTTCATCTAAACTGCTGTGTAAATTTGAAATGGTTCTCTTGCTCTTGAGATCAAAAGCATTGATCTGAAGCTACATTTTTAGGGGTATCTAAATTTTCTAATAAATATACCATGTAGCAACTTTTGTTCAAACTGTATCAATTTCAGGCTTTAAAAACAACAACTTCAAACTTAACTTCCATTCAATCTTTTCAATTTTTGTGTGTCATATAAGTTGAAAAACTAACACAGCCATGTTTAAGCCACAGCCATTTCTGATCTAAGCCCTTGCCTAATCTCCCCCCTTTCCGATGGTATGGTAGACAAATTATACTAATCAGGTCCTTACAGGAAAAGTTCGGTTTCTACAGCTTTTACATTGTTTATAGAATGAAGTAGAACAATATACTCACCCAGAAGGCATTCCTGATCCAAACAGTGCTTCGGGAGATATTTAGATCCAATATCGAGCAGCGGACATCCGTATAATGGTAGCACATAGGGCATGTATGCCTCCGCGCATGCGCAGTACGGCTCATTGTTTCAGGGGAAGACCGCCAGCTACACAACGACTTTCTTCTTCCAGTTTTGTGCAAAATGGACGAATATCTATCGGGTGAAGATGTTGTGGAGGAGAACTTTGAAGACGCGGAGGCAAAGAGAAGAACAGCTCTCCAGAGAGTACTGCGCATGCGCAGAGGCAAACATTCTTCTTCTTTAGTTCAGAGGTCAGTACAGTCACAAAACATGTCTGGAGCGACACAGACTGTAATGGAGGAGTAACCCGAGTGGACCATGATGAATTATTGGTAAAACTAATGAGTTTTTGGACGATTAATGCAGTTTTAGGAGAGGCGCTATACATACCCCCGTGTGCTACCATTATACGGAGCACTGTTTGGATCAGGAAAGCCTTCTGTGTGAGTATATTGTTCTACTTCATTCTATAAACAATGTGAAAGCTGTAGAAACCGAACTTATCCTTTAATATCAGTAAATATCCATCCCTGATTAAAAAGACGGCCATGTTGAAAAATGGCTGCCATTGGTGCCATGTTGAAAATTCGTGATGCCTCCATATCCACATCTTTTTGGAATGCCTTTGGCTATCACTGTACCAAATGACTTGTATTACAAAATGAACAATTGGTATGGCTAGCTAAGCTGCCCCACTATAGATAGAGGCAAAAACAAAATAGAAATGAGCCACATCTTCACTGCAAACAGTCAAATGAATCCTGCTTTACAGGCTGAACATATTCTGTCCATTTGGACCTTTTTCATACTTTTCATTCTTTTTTACTGACGGCCAAGGCTTGAGGGACCATATTTAGATGTTAAAAGGCATGTTCATCATTGATCTGTGTTTGATTTTTATGAAGATCTGTGGGATTTAATTCCACTTTAAAGTTTTGGTTAATCTCTGTGAGCATTTGACATTTTCTACACCAATCTGACATTATCACAAATCATTTTTGTGTCTTCATTTTTTGACATTTTCACAGAGGCTGCTCAGAAATCTACCACATGCCACTGGTGGATTACAAAAACCACAAGGAGGGAATGCCCTACGAGTTAAAATTCCCCTTCCGCCCAACAAACAACAATTCAAAGTGGCCACGGACCTCATCCAGCCCTCAAACACGAGCTGCAGGAACAGGAGGAACGCTGATCAAAGCCCCGCCTCCTGACTTCAGTGACCGCGCCTCTGCCGCCATGCCACGTAGTGTTTCCAGTGACGGGCGACCTCTGAATCCTAAAAGGTGAGAGTTTAATCTAATGCTCTCATTGAATTTGCAGACACACTAACATGCAGCTGTGTGACCTCTGTACATGCTCTATTTTAATACAACTTTTGCATCTTCAGATATTCTCCAGGAAACGACAACTATGCTCTGGCCTGCTCCATCGTGATGGGCCGCACAATGCACAACTCAAACTCGCCCGCCCCCCTCTCCTACACTGACACAATGGGCGCCAACCACTGGAGGCAGAAGTCCATGCCTGATGGGTGAGTTTCTCCGCACCTCATTACGGGTGTACACATGTTTAATTTTCCAGGTGTGATACCCACCGACTCGTGTAACCTTCCTCATCCTCCCCTCCAGGTTCAACAACAACAACTGCCAGTCCCCTGCGTCCTCTGTGAGGCTGGGGCCGTCCGAGGGGGCCAATGGGATGAAAGCTGGTGTTGGATGGTGTCGGACCGGGGATGGGGATGCAGCGCTAAGACCTGGGGACAAAACAAGTGCAGGTCAGAGGAGCTCCACTCTCTGAATCTGTGATAGCATTTAAAAAAGAAACAATACTTTAAGATGTGCTTCTTACCATGAGCTTTGAGTACTAGTTTACCCATTACCCATCATTCTTTGCATTGTACAGACACTGTGGTTTCAAAGGCGGTGATTCCTCGACTACAGCTGTCAGAGCAGAGTGGACACATATCTCCTAACAAAGGAACTAAGGTGAGCTGAACTTAATTTAGTAAAAAGCTGTATGTGAGACCTTCTTTCCCTGCAATGACAGTGAAGGATCTTGGTAAAAATGTTTTTTAAGAGCTTTGACACATCTTTGCCATTGATCTGTGGTTCTCTGCCTGGTTGGGGTAATAGAAATGGATCAGCAAGCTGTTTTTGGTGGATCTTAAAGGGATAGTTCCATTCTTTTGAATTGGGGTTGTATGAGCTCTATATGGCCACTAAGTACATTAGATGCAGGAGAAAGTTCTCTCCTCTCCTTCAGTAAGCCACAGTTTGTGGACGCTTGTGATGCAGAACCAGCCAAGAACAGGGAGGTATTATGCCAAGTACAGAGGGTATTTTCTCCACCAACAAGAACTCCCACCCAAAAGTAATACCACAGTTTAAGAAAATATGCTACCTTCAATTTTTTTGGAGTGGATGAACTTTTTGGAAAAATGAAGTTCATCTGGATTATGTGGAATACGAGGAATACATATCATGAGTTGGTTAGTTCCAGATAAAGTTTATTTTCCAAAAAGTGAATGCACTCAAAAAAAATCTGGGTAGCCTACTCCTTTAAACTGTGGCATTATTTTTGGGTGGGAGTTCTTGTTGGTGGAGAAGATACCCTTTGTACTCAGTATGATACTTTCCTCTTTGCTGCTGGTTCAGTGTCAAAAACTTATACAAGTTGTGGCTTACTGAGGGAGAGGAGAGAACTTTCTACTACATCTAATGTACTTAATGGCCATATGGAGTTTATATAACCCTATTTCAAAAATACTGAGCTATCCCTTTAAATGTTTGCTCTCATGGGGTAAGTGTTTGTAATATCTGTATGAACTGTTTTATTTGAAATAGTGTTGAGGTGGTTATAACCGAAAATTCTGATTGACTTGTCTTATTTCAATAGCCTGATGGTCCATATTCATCCAGCCAGTCCAGCAGCAACACACTCTCCAGCAATGCCTCAAGCTCCGCCCACAGCGACGAGAAGTGGTACGAGGTGGGCTCTCGCTCAGGTGTGCGCAGCGATCTCGAGCTTAACGGCTACCTTCAGGGCACCTCCACGGACAGCGGCATCGACGCCACTTCCTTCACTGCCACTCAGAGCAGCACAGCCTCCTCCACCGGTGCTTTTAGGGCCAAAGACAAAGTCCCCTGGCAGGACGACCAAGGCCAGAGGACCACAGACACTCCACCCCCAACTCCGGACACTCTGGTCCCCATTGGAGGCAGTGAGATCCCCGCAAAGAGCCCAACCGCTTTTCCTGATGGTGGATCCTACAGCCTGAGCGACGCCGCCTCGCACTCCAGGTGTGCCGATGTTCTTGTTCAGTCAGGAGGCAGCTCAGGAATTTGTGCTCTTGCATCAATGTTTCATTAAACAGACAGTGATTCATTGTAGTCCAGATTTATACTTGGCTGGCTCCAAAAGTCTGGGGTTTTGGCATCAACAAAGGGGAAGAAGAAGCATGAAATAACTGCGTATATGTGCGAGTGAGAGTGTGGTTTTGCATTTGTATGGATCCCATCTACCAGTGCCCCTGAAAGAGAGGCAGAGCTTGAAGTTTCTGGAAATGCAGACTGTGAGCTCAGCACTGTTCCCCCTCCTCTAAATCCCACTTCCTTTGAATCCACTGAAGCTTTCCTCCCTCTCCTCTCCTCTCCTCTCTGCTCAGCCAGAAATAACTCAAACTCCAGCAGACCTGCATACAGGCAACTTTGTTTTAAAGTATGTGCGCGCACTTGAGGGGTCGCAAAACTTGTCTGAAGATTTTGACTTTAATGTGGAGGAAGGAGGGAATGATTGAATGTGTTGGAAAACAAGTGCAAGGACACAGTGCCCTATTTTCTGTCTATACATTTCTCAGTTGGCCTATGTGCACAAAGTAAAAAAGTATTAACAAAGCAAGTTAACTTTAAGTTTTAAGAGAATTTGTGAGGGCGAATGGTTATTTAGAAGAATTTGTCAGTAAATATCAAGCTTTTAACCCTTTAACTCCCAGCTTAATGGTTTGGCAGAGGTCAATAAATTCAGAATATTTGAGGTATTAAAAAAGAACAAGTCTCTGTCAATTTTTTTAGGATACAGAAAAATCTGCGAACAAACCAAAAGAACTGATATTCTGTTTATGTGGGGTTTAAAGGTTCAAAAATAAAAGCTGGTACTACTTATACCATAATTATTATTTTAAAGTCTTAACCACTGATATGATTTATATACTGTATATCAAATCTGTTATTCATCAAAATCATTTTTTTGTGTATCATCTCTTTTAAGTTATTTTGATTGGTACTTCATTTACCAACATTTTTCCCTTTTCTGATGGATTTTGTCCCACATATTTAAATTTTTATATCATCACGTCACATCAAATATTCCCACACCAAGAGCATAGCTGGTGTTTTGTCTCGTTGTAGTTTTTCTGTTAACGTTAAACATTCCTGAATTTGTCAGGCAGGTGGTTAAATGGTCAAAGCTTCATCAAACATTTTTTTATGAATGGACTTGAGCTCACCAAGACCTTTTCTCTTTGTACTATCCAAACTGTTCCGTCATGCCCATGAAAAACGTTGACATTAAATTAGAAATTAATCCATTGAGAAATGGCAGGGTTTTTGTGAATTTCGGACCAATGTTTAAGTATGGGATTCTATACATTTTTGGGAATGTGTTGCATCCAGAAAAATTTGTGCATCAACACCAAAATGTAATGGCTTTTCCTTGGGCCAAACCACACATCCAGTAAAATGTTGATGTAAATCTATCCAGCAGTTTTCTGTAAAGTTGCTAATAAAACCAGACAAACATACCCTGGCAAAAACATAAGCTCCTTGGCAGAGCTAATGACAACACACAAATGAAAATGAAATGGTTAACAATGACACTGATTAGCAGTGGCAGTGAGAGTGTTTTCTAATGAGGTTTCATGCTCAAGGACACATCGACATGTGACTGAATTGCTCTTTTGTCATTCCACATTACTTATTCTTCTTACATTCAGGGGTCATGGTACCAGACTTTTATTATTTTGATACAATATTTGTAAATATCAAACACAAGCTGACCTCCTGGACAACCAAAGCCCCACAGTCAACTCTACCATGACCCAAAATGTTTATACAGTAACAAAAGTTAAAATAAGATAATTCCTCCACAACTGATGCCACTCAGTTACAGTTTATACTCAAACATATGCAGCCATGTTTATAGAAGATGAGAAAGATATTTAGAATTCACATCCCTATATACTTGGATACCTCCTTGAAGTTGTACCCAAGAAGTCGTACACTTCTGTTAGCGTACAACAAAACTGGCTGAGCCTTGAGATTTTTGGTGCCTCCTTGTTCAGGTGGGGAGCCAACATTAGTAAGTGTGGATCACATGGATCTTCACTTCCACATCACTGCGTTGCAAAAGTTGTTTTGTCTCTCTTCAGGCCTTTAAATGTCTTAAAAAGACTAAAAGGTTTCATGCCTTGCAAAATCAGTTTTCTTTGCTTAAATGATGTTGAAGGGGCTTGGGGAGCAGGACAAAAAGGCACCTTTTACTAAAGTATCAGTTTATAAAGAGATGCTCAATCCCTCTTTAAAAAAAAAACTGTTTTTTACTTTCTTGTGTTTATTATGTAATAGTTGTGCAGCCTCCACCTGCTCATCACAGGCAGAAATCCTGACTGTTCTGAAAGTCTGCTCTGTGGCCTATAACCTCCCCCCCTTACATTAGACATCATTTGGGCAGCCAATCAGCGCACAGCTTATTATCATAGCCTCCTGTAGCCAACTCAGATCTAAACGTTTTGAAAGGGGAGGATAATAGAGCTGCTTCTGATCCTCTACTACTCCTCTGCTATGATTTCTGATGGCAGGCTCTAGCAAACGTGCAGAAAAACTGACAAAATGAAGCAGGGTGTGGACAGAAGGTTCTGTTCTGTATGCTTGTCAAACACAGAGCATCAATGAGCCTTTAAACCAGGACTGTCCAAACTATGGTTCAAGTTCAAACTGCGGCCTGAATTCTACCTTTAGGGACCCCTGAATTTGATTTACCACCCACATTCTTTTATAAGGAGGATTTGCCTTGTGTTGGAAAGCTGTGATGTTTCTTCTGTGGCCTTTTTAATAATTAAGCACAGCCCAGCCCAACCTAAGCTGTATCGATTTTACTAACTTTAATACACTTAATGTAGGTCCTGTATATCAAAGTAGCTCAGCCATCTTTTTAAGTCATTTTTTGGCCTTTTGCCTTTGTTGATGGTTCAGAGACCTTGGATTCAGTACAGAAGGGGCAAGAGGGCAGGGAGAGTTCATGCAGGAAGGTGGACCAAAGAAAGAAATCAAACATGGGCCACCCTCACATGCATCTAAAGTGCTGCACTTTCACCTGACTGTCTTTATATTATTTTGTATGAGGCCCCTACTGAAAGAAGTCAAGTCCCCCTTGCTTGTTTATAGTACAGGAAAGTTTAATCATAGCTGTATACTCCCATGTTTTGCTCTCACCTTCATCCTCTTCCTCTCTACAGCACACTCAGCTCAGGACAATCAGGGTCTCCCCAGGACGATGCAGCAGGTCGAGCCACCTCACCCACTTCCCAGGACTCCCCTGGGACCAAAAGCTTCTACCCCAGACAAGGAGCAACCTCTAAGTACCTGATTGGCTGGAGGAAACCTGGAGGAACTGTCAACTCTGTGGACTTTGGCAGTAGTCGCAAGTAAGAGAAGATTGGCTGTTTAAAAGCTGTGTCTTACAGCCTTGCAATGTGCTGGTCAGTTTAGAGATAGTCTAGTGTTAACGTGTGTCTGCCATAGCAGGGACTGGATGTTTAAGCTGTCACACTACCTGCTATGATTTGTCCCACACTGCCACCTTGTGGTGAAGCAGGGCGTCATCACTAATCATCTGTTACCCTGGAGTGAATGACTAAACATAACTGCCCTTTTCATTCATTCAGAGCAGCATGTGTGTCACTGTTTGGCCCAAAGGGGGATTGCATCATTTGTGGTTGATGGCAGCTGTTCTCACTGTACAGCTGCTCCACAAACCACAGCTTTTTCTGATGAAGAAATACTCGGGCTGGGCAATAGATCCAGCTGAAAAGATACATTTGACTGGTTTTTAATGGTTGATACCTGCATATTCATGCATTTTGTTATTGCAATAGTTGATTTAACATTAAAACATCCTATCTATCTTTAAATGGCCAAAAAAAAAGTAAAAATGAATGGTACTAATTTTTGTTAAATTCCACAGCAACAAAGATGAAAGTCCTAAGCACCAAAAATTAGATAATTCATTGGATATATTGCAGGTAACAAGCACACTGTCTTGTTAGAACTTTGGCAATGTCTGGAAAAATGGTCCGTCCTCCTCAGTGCTTCCTGAATTTCCAGTTCTTGCTCACATATTTATGGAATTTAGACATTGTGCTCTCTTTTTTAAAATAAAGAGATATCATTTCTGTCCTACCTATTGTTCTTTATTTAACAGTAGAATAATACTTAGTAAATGGTCCTCTTTTGAGTTTTATGTGCTGGGTAGTTGTAAGGAAATCCATGATTATTGTCATTTTCATTTTTTCTGTCAATCACTGTTTTGCCTCCCTGGAAAGCACTTTGAAATGCTGTTAAATTTGTATGAGATGAAGTATGTAAATACATTTTGGTTGAATGAAAATATGACTTAAAATCTATAGCTTACTGCATTTTGATTCCACTGATCATTAGAATAATGAAGCTTTTTTTGTCTGGGTTACGCAGTATGAAGTTGTGCAGAAAACTTTGGCAGTCTTGATTATGTAGCTAGTGTTTTTCTTCACTTTGGACATCATGTATATGTTGGCAAGTTTTAATTTCCAAAACAATAACTTGCCCAATGTGGGTGTCAAGGACTATTCTCATGTAGTATTAAAACATGATTCATATTGTTGTTTTTTAAAGTTCAATTTTGGATTTTGTGCCAACTATTTGTTATTGATTACTTTAAAGATATAAGAGTAAGACTATATCACCTTCCAGCTATAAAAAAGAAAAATATGATTTGTGGCCCATGCAGCCCTGCTTTACAGTGATTGAGTGTCCAGTAGAACCATTTCCATCCTGTCTTAAGAGTTTTATTACTTTTATTTTAATCTCCAGGAGGCACCAGAGTGATGGTCTTCTGGGTGGTCAGCCACAGCTCAGGGCCAACCTCCGAGGCGCTCAGTCACCTCAGCGACACACTGCCAAGTCGAGCCTGGAAGAAGACTTGAAGAAACTCATCACACTTGACAGCCCTCCACCCACAACAAACGAAGAGAAGGTACTGAGCTGAGGAGCGGCTGAGGCATGATTATTCATGCTAGTGCTAGACCTGACCTAGGGCGCTGCTTGGAAAATGGGAGTTAGGTTAAGCAAAGGATAATCCAGTTCTAAGTTGTAGAAATAGTGTAAGACACAGATAAATCATAAAACTTGGAGGACTTATGAACAAATCTTGGTCTGAAAAGTAATGTCAAGTACAAATTATTATTATGTTTTTTTTCAAACATTATTTTTTATTGAATTTTTGGCACATAATTACCAGAGTTTTACCATTTGTTACAATGAATGCATGCATTTTCACATTGACAAATCATATCATAATGAAGAACAAAGGTATGCATATCTATTAACATACATATCTGTAGACATATATGTATATAAGACCCCCCCCAAAAAACAATGAACAAAAACAGAGGCCGTACCTGCATGAAGTTTTAAAAAACAGAAAATAATTAAATGAAAAAGTAATAAAATATTTTTTAAAAAGTAATAAGTAAGCTAAAGTGAAATATATAATATATATATATATATATATATATATATATATATATATATATATATATATATATATATGTGTGTGTGTGTGTGTGTGTGTGTGTGCACATACATATATACACTCACATACATATATACACATACATACATATACATATATATATACACATACATACATACACATACATATACATACACATACATATACATACACATACATATGCACATACATGTACACACGTACATACATAACCACATACATACATACACATACATACACATTCATGGTCATACACACATACAGATACATACAGATACATACACACATAGATACATACATAGACACATACATACATACACACACATATACACATACATACACATACAAAGTAATAGCAATAACAATAATAACTAGAAAAGAAATAACAAAATAAAATACAGTTAAAAGACTTAAGTAAAAACGGTTATGGTAGAAATAATTTTAAAAAAGGGTTATGGTACTTATTTTATCCTCGCTATCATAGTAATATACAGTGATATTATAATAAGAACACATACTGATACTTAAAATAACCACAAGGATAAAGGATAGATAAACTAATGATAATAACTATAAAAAATAAAAATAATAATATAATAAAATAAATAATAATAATAATAATAATAATAAAAATTATAACAATTATAATAATTATAATAATAAAATAAAATAATACATTGAGAATATGATAATGAAAGTAATAATAATAATGATAAAAAGTAAGAAAGTAAGAAGCCAAAAGAGAAAATACACACACTGTTATCTAGCAAATCAAAAATTGGTAAAATATAATTATGTGTGCCAGAATACTGAACAAAAAAAAGAAAAGTACACTTACTGAGAACAGCTAATAGAACAAAAAGAAAAGAAAAGAAACAACAACAACAACAAAAACAAAACAAAACGTGGTCTTCCTTAGGGTATCATTATAAATAAAATCAACAATCAGTTCCAGGCACTCAGACGGCTTAGACACAAGAAATCACAATTATATAGTCCTACCTGCTCCCGTCGGTATAACTACATGGATAGCTACTGAAAAGATAACATTCAAATTAGTTTTTGAATAAATCCTTGAATATGATAACCTGTCACACCAGATGGACTGTTGAATATATTTCACTAGTCCATTTGGGTAAGAGCCGATAGAAAGTGTTTGGGGAAGGCAGAATCGTCCAAAAGGTGATTGGATGATTGATCCATAAACCAAACTTATTTTGGGCCAATCAGATAACAGAGTAGCAGTAGACGGGGCACTACTGCTGCGTTGTAAAGGACAGGGTGTTAGCTACTTCATAAAACAAACACAGAAACATGTTAGAAGTGGAGTGAATTTATCTTTTCTACAAATAAGTTTTTCAGGTTATTTGTTTTTCATTTGAAAATGAAGGATGATCATTGTCAGTGAACTGATGAGGTCTGTTGGCCTCAGGACATAGATTACACTGAAATAAAGGTTTTAGATTTGAACATGCACTGATCTCATGATTTTTCTGTTTGAATTGTTTTAAAGTCTCTAAGTTTTGCTAAGCCTCAGGTTAGCAGAGTAGTACTTTTACTGTGATGTAAATTGAATTCCCTTTAAATAAACTTGCAGACAGCTCAGTGCTCTGTCAAACATGTCAGATATTTTTTAAAAGTTGGAAAGTTAGCCACATTAAAATCAAATGACAAGTTGGCATTTTTTATTTTTTATTTTTTGCTTAATTATTGTTTTTTATACCATTGGACGTTTTTTTTAGATTAATCTTTTCTGACCTTTGTCCCTTGTTTTGTCGTCATGTCCTTCTGCAGCCATTGTTTCCTGGCCCGCTGCCCTCTCGCCGCTCCTTGCAGAGGACCCTCTCAGATGAGAGCATTTACAGCGGGCAGAGGGAGTCGTCCTCCAGTGGACAGCGAGACACGCCCACTGACCTTCTGTTCAGCTGCTCCACCATGCCACGCTCACCCACCACACGCCATGCAGCCAGCCGCAGAGCGTCACACAAATCCCTTGGTGAGTTTGAGGTTTTTAGAGCTGTTCATGAATGTGCTTATTGAGACACATCTTGTCTGCAAAGCATTTTTCAGAGCAGGATTATGTGATCTGTAACACACAGTCAGCTTTTAGTTAATCTTAGGCAACAGAAATATACAGGCTTGACAAAAAACCTGCAGTCATATTTTAAATAAAGCATCATTTCTTTGGCTGCAGTCATCTGTTTTCTGCCATGGGAACAGTGCACATTTTATCAAAAGAAATTCTTCCAGGCCAAAAACCAAATGATAGCTAATAATACATTTGCAATAATAAAAAGACTGGAAAAAAAATCGTGTTTTTTTTAAAGACAAAAAGGCACTTAAATTTAAATGCAGGGCTACCAAACATCCAAAATGTATTATAAAATAAATATATACACTGTATTTATTATTAACACTTATTCCTGCCTGTGGCCAGCAGGCTTTTTAACTTCTCTCTATAATAACACTGCTCTGTCTGGTCTTGGAGAATAAACGTTTTGTCACTGTTGTCACCTCTTATGTCTGTTCATATGCAAACATAATATCCCGTGCAATGCCCAGTCAAAATGCTCTATTTTTACAGAGTGCTGACATGTTTATATTTGTAAATATTGTTAATGTTAATAGTGTAAATTTCTTGTTCAAAGTCTCACTTTACTTTTTTTTGGTGGTGGTGTGTGTGTGGTGGGGGGGGGTTACAGTCCTTACATTTGCAAGTAAGAAAATGAAATGGTAAATTATCACAACATTATGTATAATCAAGCATTCCAACAGTTCTTCTTGTTCATTAATACAAGTTCAGGGTCTTTGCAGCCTTCCATTCTTTTGAACATTCTTTTCTGCTCAAAAGAGCCAGTAAAAGGAAATTATTTACATCCAGAGAGACAGTGATACAGGAAAAAAAAAAGAAAATGGAACAATAATCAGGGTTCCCACGTGTCCTGGAAAATGATTGCCCAATTTTCCGGCCATGGAAAACATATGGAAAATGAGGAAAAAAGTAAAATGTCTTGGAAAAGCTTAAAGGGCAACTTCGGTATTTTTCAACCTGGGTCCTATTGCCCCAAGTGTATGTGTGTATACGATTGACGGGTACAACTCGTTTTAAAATTGGCTCAGTATCAAGGGAGCGGATGCAGCCGCAGCCGCTAGATAGGGGGCAACTGCATCCCGTATAAGTTTGAGCATTAAAAGTGTTTATTTCGCCACAGACCGGTTATGTCGCCGGTGATAGTTTCTCTAATTAGCATTGTATGCAATGCGTTTTCCTTCACGCCTCTGACCTGTGTGATGTCATCTCCTGTGAGCTGCTGGAAGAAAACAGAGGAGCCATGCAGCGCGCCGATCATAGTGGAGCTGCTTATCCCGAAGGACAGTTGAAAGTTTCACTGCATCGGTATCATGGCTGAATATTTACCAGATTTCGAGAGTGAAGACGAGCCTTTTCATTACGACGGCCACCCGTATTTATTTGAGGCAGAGTATACGGACGAGGAGCTGCTACAAACTCAAGAGCTAACGAGGATAGCAACAGAGGGCCAACGAGCAGACGAGGGTGAAGCAGCGGGGGCATGAACGCTCTAGATTTGTCTCTGACACACACATTTACTGTTGCCCTAAATCCTCTTCACTTTTTCCTCTCGTCCAGCCAGTACAGACTTGTGGCCTACCGTGTTACAATGCTAATTAGAGAGCTAGCACCGGCGATCGCAACCGGTCTGTGGCGAAATAAACACTTACACAATACATACAATACTTATACGTATTGTGTGCATAAAGACATATTAGTTATACTTACTTCATGGATAGTTGACCATTTGGTCCCTGTGGTTTTCGCCTCCTCCAATTTATTTTGGGTACATGAAAAAGGTATCCAGCACTGCCCTGTTGATCAGAGGGGGGAGATCCTCTAATGTAGTTACACAGCCGGGTACTTTCTGTATCATCCCACACATCGAGACCACTAATATTGGGCGACAGGTCCCACTCGTTGTAACACAGACATTCTTCCTCTGTGGGCATAGAGTCACAGCAACCACAGGAGCACCACCAGTCCTCAGAAATTGCGCTCGCCGCTGCTTCACCCTCGCCTGCTCGTTGGCCCTCTGTTGCTATCCTCGTTAGCTCTTGAGTTTGTAGCAGCTCCTCGTCCGTATACTCTGCCTCAAATAAATACGGTGGCTGTCGAATGAAAAGGCTCGCTCTTCACTCTCGAAATCTGGTAAATATTCAGCCATGATACCGATGCAGTAAAACTTTCAACTGTCCTCCGGGATAAGCAGCTCCACTATGATCGGCGACTGCATGGCTCCTCTGTTTTCTTCCGCAACAAGCTCACAGGATATGACATCACACAGGTCAGAGGGCGTGAAGCAAAAACGCAATGCTTACAATGCTAATTAGGATACTGAGCCAATTTTAAGAGACGAGTTGTACCCGTCAATCGTATACACACATACACTTGGGGCAATAGGACCCAGGTTGAAAAATACTGAAGTTGCCCTTTAAATGGTCCTGGAAAATTATTTTTCTTCCTTCTAGCTTGAAACGTAGGAAATTAAGTAAAAATGTACTTGGTAACTAATGTACACATAGCCAGAAAATGTGAGTAGGTAAAATAATGCAAGTTAAAGCTGTGGTCTACGATTTGAAACCACAGCCTGCCCCCCCTTCCCTCACCTCTCCCCTCCGTGTTCCAAGATCCCGCCCCCAGCTCGTGGCACCTCATATAAGCCCCCTCGTATCAAACACGACAGACATCCCCCTTGTAACACACAGCAGTAGCCATTTCAATTGGACCGGCGGCAATGCGGGTCTGGTGCCGCCAGAGCGGAGCCGATTGTGGGGGAGGATTTATCTTTCTCGGCCTGTCCTCCACAGCTCAGCTTACAGTGCTAACGATTAGCGGCTAACAGGCTAACCTGCTCCGCTACAAGTCATTAGCCAGGCCAGGCACAGACTAACCAGAGTTATTCAGCAGACATCTCCCACTGTGGTAAACAAAGCCATTACCTGATCAACCAGGGGCGAAACGGCCGATACTGAAGATCTGACGGCCGGCTGAGGCCATTCGTTAGCCATTAGCCCGCTAACAGGCCTTGACCCATGGGCAGAGCTCCGTTGGGCCCCGTGGGAGAGGGAGGCGGCTTCCCGGTTTGGGCGCTAGGCTTTTCCGGCTCCATGATAGTTCAGTAGCTAATGCTGCTAGCTGCTCACCGGACGTAGAGGGGAGGAGGCGGGACCATGACGCACTACGCATGACGCTGCGTAGTGAGGGAGACAGGGGATTGGATGGACTCACGGACTAACTCACGGACCAATTGAACCTTACAGGCTTCAAGGCTTGATTGGTCAGCTAGTATGCAGCTTTTCAGCGGATACACTGAATGGATTTTTTTCGTTCTTTTTGGTCTTTATACTGTGTAGATAGGACCATAGGACCATAACAGCCTTATAAACGGTGTTATTAAAATGTACAAAGCTTCCAAATCGTAGACCATAGCTTTAAGGCATAAAATATAAAAACTCAAAACAATGGGGACAAAAGGAAATAACAAAAAAAATGACAAAATAAAATTTAGGCTAAATTAACTAAATCTATTCATAAAAAAGCAGAGTAAATAAAGATTGAAAAATATGTACAACCATAAATTTATAACCGTAAAACACATAAAAGCCAGACTAAACAGGTAGCTAACAGACAGCTGGAGAGTTAGAAACAAAGAAATTCTAAGATCAATATGAGAGATAGAGATATTATTCATCAACCTCTAATCTTGTTTTTTAGAAGGCTAACTAGAATTGAAAACTGCCCACAGCAACAATGTAACTTCCTTTAGTCATGTGACACTGGAAAAAGTCCTGGAAAATGATTTTTAGAAAAGAGTGGGAACCCTGATAATAATAGTGAAAAAAGGATAAATGACGATATGGACCATCCAAACAAATTACAGATTTCATCTTACAAAATTAGCAAAAGACAATAATCGTGTATTAAAGAGAAGAGGAGAGAAGGAACATGATCTAAAACTGCTAAATCCAACGCTCCCTCACTGTGCCATGTCCATAATATCAGATCTCAAAAGCTTAACATATTGCACCCACTTTTCCCAATGCAATTTGAATTTGTCCAGTTTTAAACTGACAGAAAATGTGATCCTTTCCATCTTATAAGTTTCTGTTGTCAGTTATTAACTGAACATTCAGCAGGCGTCATCTGTCTTTTAGTAACAGCCTTCTTATCTGCTAAACACAAAACTGGCATTAAATAATTATCAAGATTATATGTCAGGAGAGATGTAATTAAGGTATATAGTTTTTAAATCAAAAGGTATTTTGGCCTGAAAAGTATCTTGCATTGCTGTATGTATTTCTTTCCAGTATTTTATATAATAGGACATTCCTGATAAATATGATAATGATTTGCATTTTCACTTTACTTATTTTATTCAGTTTTTGCTTCATAAGGAAGTTGATTTAGCTTAAAGATTCTGCATGTTGCAACCTGTTTTCTTAATTTTTTTACTTCATTTTTTAATGCTCTTTTCTATTTTAATGTCTTTACTTAGGTGTAAGTATGTGTTTAAATAGTAATTTATCTTTAAATAAAGGCTCTGTGATTGGTCTTAGCTGCCTCTTGCCCAATGACAGCTAGTATAGGATATAGCCTCCCACCTTGAAAGGTGTAAAGGGTGCACTGATTTTTAGCTTCAAGCACGACTTAATTAGGTGCTGTCTACTTAGCAGTTTTCCACTTTTCCCACCAGTGGGGGTGGAATTCAGACTCAAGCAAATCTGAATCAAAGCATGGACAAGTTCCAGAAATGCACAGACCACTTTTAAAAATATCTGCAGAATCAAACAAATAGATACATAGTCATTTGTTGATGAACATAGGACCTCATGACAGCATAAGTGTAATATATAGGCTAGGTTAGGTTCAAACTGTTGTGCATTTCTAGTGAATTAGACAAATGAGTTATTTTGGGGTGTTGAAATTTAGTGTCGAAGTTAAAGTGTTGTAGCTCCTTTTGGTTTATTTAAGTTCTTTATGACTTAGCACCTGAACAACTGAGGTTTGTGTGCTTGTTGATTTTTTTTGTTGCAGCTGTCAGTAGTGTGTGGACATATAGGCTAACACTTGGCTGCTACAGCTGCAGGACTGTGTTCATGGACGCACAAAGCAGCTGTGGTAAACACATCCAGACTCTGCAAACAGGTCAATTTGTTAAAAGTATCAATTCAGTGCTGAAACCTGTGTTGAAATTGGAGACAATAAATCTAGTCTGCAAATTAAACAAGATGATTGTTTTATTGCTTCAATATCCATCAGGGAAAGAGCCAAGATGATGTGTTCTAGGGCTGAACGATTTTAGGAAAAGATTGCAATTCACGATTTTTTTTCAAATCAAACTTCAGTGCAAAATTCACTTTGTTTACAGTACAGACAACAGTCAGGAAATAAATGATGAAAAACACTTAACACATTATTCACCTTCAATAGTGATGATAAATAATCTGTTTTCATTAACTTCTACTCCTAAACAGAGGCTTTGTGTTGTTGACCTGCTTACCAGCACTTTCAACATATAGCTTGTCTACAAATTTATAAAACAATATGTGTATAATACTTGACACAACAGATCCTGAATCAGTCAGGAGTGCTGCAAAAAATTGCAGCTTTGGCGATCACAAAATTGCATTGTCTAAAACTGCGATTTCGATCTGAAAACGATAAATTGTTCAGCCCTAATGTGTTCCAAGTGTTTCAGTGAATTGAACATAAGACACAGGTAAATATGTCGTGAAGATGTGTTCAAGTATCACAGAAACAAACAGAAAATTCAGTTTTTGGCAAGCAATTTTAATAATCAGATGCTTGTAGAATAAATTTGCTGATCTTTCCAGTAATATCAAATGGATGTACAAGGTCTGTCAAAACGTATAGTTGTCTCATTTTTACACCAAATGATAGAGAAGTTTGATATTCTGGATAAAATGGTAACTGATTATTACCTTGCCTTTATGAAAGAACTCTCCTAAAATAAAGAGTCCTTTACTCTGGGTTTGTAATGTGAATCTTGTTTTGACTGAGTTCACTAATTCATATTTTTCCTACTTATATTGGATTTAGGAGACAGATACTTAGATAAGGGAAGGGTTAAGGATGTAATACAATTGTATACATACAGTCTATTGTACTTGTCTCATTGTTATGGTCATGATATTGCAGGGTTGATCAATATGACTGAAACAAAACATGATGCACACCTCTGACTTTTGAAAAAAAAAAAAACAATTCTCTGAAAGTTCCTATTCTTTATCAGCTTTTTCACATAAATATCAAAACAAAATCTAAAATGGTTCTCAAAAATATCACTGTGTGGAAGAGTGTTTACAAAGTTTTCCAGAGGGATTTACTCTGTTCCCCTTTTTCAGGAGACCTATCAGCCTCAGAGAGCTCTGAGCTGGAGCAGGAGAGGAAGAGGCAGCAGCTGCAGGACTCAGCCCTGATGCCCCTGCCTGACTCGGGGGCAGATGGGCCGCTGGACTGGGCCCACCTGGTGGACGCTGCTAAGGCTTTTGAGGGTAAGAACACGCAGTGGTTTTATTCACTTCTCTGAAGGTTGATTACTTGTCACAGACAGTGCTACATAACTCACCAGCAGATGGCACTGTTAGACTCAACATTTTCCCTCTCCAGGTCTAAATATGTTTCTTCTATTTATTTTTTAATTTAGAGCAGAGGCTGGTCTTCCTCGCAGCGCAGGAGGAGCGCTCCATGGCTGAGAGCACAGCAGCAGCTGCCAGCCCCCAGCAGGCTGAGCCTCAGGCAGCGCCACTGAGACAGCCGTCCCCTGGGTAAGAGGCCTCAGGTCATGGCCTGAGACCAACTTTTGATTTAATCCTCCGATGTCCAGCTCTGTGCTGAGAGAGACCCTGCAGAAAACATTCTAATCAAACACCACAGCAGCTGAGATCACTAATTAAATCTCCACGTGGTCGACCTTGGGCTATATAGTCAAATAGGTATCTGTAGTGTTCAGCTGTTCTCTATAATAACTCTATGTTTGACATAGCGTACTTTACTTACAATATGTGTTCAGTTGGTCTGTTAAAAAAGTCCAGCAATTGTTCTCCTAGGTATCCAGGTTCTCCAGTATCCCCTTTTATTTAACCTCAGTGGGAAACATCACAGGGTCAAGGTCAGGTTGGAATAAGTCAGGGACTGTGCACAAGGCTAAAAGCACTAATGTGACATTTGCCTGATGTCGAAGAAGTACAGTTATGTTAGGTTATGGATGTCTACTCAGGATGAAGCAGCATTTAAATGCTTTTCCAGTCTGAATATAAAATAAACTTTTGTCAAATTTTATGTCTGTGATTCTATGAGTAGTTCGTTTTTAAAAACAAATTGAATTTCTGAAGGATTTAATTGATGTACTGGTCCATCTGATACCATCCATAAGCCTGCTGTTTTTGCACTTTTTGAGAGGCATGCATCATGAAAGAATTAAAATATTTAAATGTGTTGGTATTATAAATAAGAATTTTTTTTTGAGAAGCAAGTGGAATTTGTTAAAAAAAAAAAGAAACAATGTCATCCTGTTCAAGTAAAATGCATACACTGATGCTGCATCTGTGACAAACCATGAAAAGTGGTCATCATGTAAATGAATAGGGTTGTGTTAAATGAGAACTTGCTCTCAAAATTGTTTAGGTTTCTAAGAAATGTGAAGGGAAAAAGTAGCACTGTTCTGGCTAAAAATGTAGTACATAGTTTGCAAATGCAGAAGCCAGAAACATGCAGTCTTCTATCATTATGGACATTTCACAATGAGACCTGAACAACACCTCTGTACTAGCATTGGAGTTGTACACAAAACTTGACTAAAGCAAGATAACATGGATAATGTAACAAGAAAAAAGTCAGATTAATTCTGGTGGAGGAGCTCTTGTGCTGTCACATTTAAAGTGCAGTGATACAAACTAAGTGCTGGGGAGTTTCCTTTGATTGAGTCATTTCAAAGGCTTTACATGTCTCACATGTCAATAAAAATCTGAAAATTCCAAATAATCACTTTCAAGCTTTATTTCAGACTGTAAATCGGTATGACACGGTTCAAATGTTCGTCATTAGCTGGCTGTTGGTAACTTTTGATTTGACAGAACCTGACACACCAGATGGACTATTCAATGTCCATCAGGGAAAGAGCCAATACAAGGTGTTTGGGGAGGCAGAACTATTCAAATGCACATCTTTGCCAGTGACTGGACAATAGTTGTGTCAAATCACATTCATTACAGGCCAATCAGGCGCTGCTGCGGCAGTGTAAAGTACAAAACATGAGCCACTTAGTAGAACAAACTTGCTAAACAAGTTGAACGGAATTAACATTTCTTTTGAGAAATGCTTTCAGTGTTGTTATTTGTTTTTTATTTAATGAAGAAAGGTGGTCAACACCTGAAGCTGTTAGCATCTGTGCTGCTCTCTGTACAAGCAATCACTTCCTGCTTTCATCTCGCTTGTATCTCCAAAGCCCTCCCTCTTCGAAGGACACTGATTGGGCCATCCTACTTTGGGCTCTCACAATGGTTGTAGATTTAAGCTTGGCAAGATGAATCTGCCTGATTACAGATGTTGAATCAGGTGGATCCAGCTGCCGAGCAAGTTTAATGTGATCTGTGCTGGGTAATTCCCATCGCTAAGTTGGTTGTCACACTTGGCGATTTGATAAGGAATTGATAAGATTTCATCATACCAGTGCCACCAATATCTACTTATTGATCCGAATCTTTGACAGTTCCTTTAAAGATACCTTCCTCTTTTTTACATCGATTTTCAGCGGCAGTATTGAAAAATATTCTGCACACAGTTGTACAAAAAACATCTTTTTGTTAAAAATTAAGGCACAGTTTTAACCACTATCTGCCATGATTTTTGACATCTATGTTGTCTTTTATGCTGGCTTCCACTGATGAGAGCATGACATCCTTCACTTGCAGAACAAATAAGAAGGAAGTGATGAGGAAATTGATAAGCAGATAGACTAATGATATCGATTCCTTCAGGGAGTTGTTATTGATTTCCATCCCTAGTCATACTACATACTCCTATTCTATGTCTTGCAGTTAGGGGTGTTTATTGGCATGGTCTGGGTGTATGTTATGACCATAGACTGTATATAGTGGACAGCGTGGCTACGCCTTCTACCATTTAACGGTTTTGAAGCCATAATATCCCCCGTCAGGGCGCCGCCATTGTGCAGCCAGTAGAGAATCTGGACCATATCTGGACGCAGCTGTCGTAAACGGTCGCAAAACTCCGCAGCATACAGCGTGCACAATCATTGTGAAACTGCCGTAAACCGTGGTTATTTTTTAAACTCTAATAACTGATGAAAAAGAAACTTTTCAGAAAAAAGAGGACTTGGGAAAAACGCAGCCCAATAATACTATCATATCACCACAGCATACGGATGGGAGAAATATTTCTACGAGGTGTAGTAATTTTTTTGAAGTTTCACAACGGCCCCCTGTTCAGATGAATGAGGGAGCAGTTTTTGTGGCGACTTCAATTCGAGCCCAGCGACATGACGTCCATGTTTTTACAGTCTATGGTTATGACCAGTGATGGTATAAGTAATGCGATTTATCATGACGTTTTGTAATGAATAGTTTGAAAAACCCAAAATATATGTTTTTAAATAGTCTCTTACCAGTATTCATGCAAAGCTTGGTCCGCTCCATGGACAAACTTTTTGGTCTGCCCAAGACTGCAATAATAACAAAAATGTAGCAGAGTGACAAACAGTCAGATGGCTGAGTCACTGCTACCAGTGAAAGGCAAGACACTGAACTACAGCACTAAACAAATGTCCTGAATTTTCATAAACTATTAACTTAAAAAAAAATAGACACCATATTAATACAGTATTGCACAGCAAAATATTTCAATACACTTGGGATCAATATTTTCTTACACCCCTATTTGAAATTTAATAATGTAGTTACAAATGTAACCTTTTTTTCTTCCTAAAATCCGTGTTGTCCTTTTTTCCCACAGGGAGACTCCAGCCTGTCTGATGGGGAAGGTCAGCCAGCTTGAGTCGATGGTGAAGGCCCTACAAGAGGACTTGAAGAAGGTGAGTTATTGCTCAATAAGCCCGAGCGCCCGGAACAGAAAAATTGAATTACACTCAACATAAATGCCACTTAGACAGATTTAAACTGACTGTATTTGATATAACAGATTTATTTTCCTATTTGTTATCCTATTTCCTTCTTAACGTCACTATACAGCATCACATTGCTCACTCATGTCTTTGTTGCCACCAGGAGAAGGATGCAAAGGCGTCACTGCAGATTCAAATCCAGAGCCTCCGAGAGGACAACCAGCGCCTCCTGGAGGAGTCGTACAGCGCCTCGGCTAAACTCAAGAAATTCACAGAGTGGGTTTTTAACACCATCGACATGAACTGATAACCACTGCTCACACTGAACTGAAACTGCACATATTACAGAAACAGCTTAACAAAACACTCACAATGTGAACTGCATCTCTTGAGCTTTCACAAACCAGTGCCAACATGGACTTACACCATTGTCCTTCAGCCTTGTGGATCTGTGATATGATTACCATAAGAGGCTTAGTTTTTTTAAAGTAGAGGAATAAGAGATTGGAAAAAAAAAAAGTGGAACAAAAGAAAAAGAGCAGTGACGTGAGTGTTTAAAGTTGGATTGGCATGCACTACTTTCCTTAAATTTAAAGTAAGATGAATAAGAAGTGTGTCTAATTCAATAAATTGTTGGTATCCCTGCATGTCAGAAATAGAAAGTTTCACTAACCTAAAGGGATTTAACGTTCCTGTTCCCAATTAGCTTCCTAGCTAACCTAATTACAGGAGGACACATTTCTAATTAAACCTCCAACACAAATTACGTGTTTGTCCCTCACAGGAGAAGGTGAGAAGAGTCCTTGTATTTCAGTGATAGAGGTTTTAAAAAATTTAATAATGTGTCCCCAGTTGCTGTTTTAGCATTCTCAATCAAGTGAAAAATTGAACTGTTTTTTTCATTTAAATCAAAAGACGATAAGCTATTTGAGATGATGTCATTCTCAATATACACTATGCGTTCTTTGGTAGCAGATCATGTAGGTGGACACAGGCAGATGGATCCCTTTTGTAGCACATAACTAAAAACACTGTGGAGTCTGTCTGAAAAACCTACAAGTAATAGAAGATTGTACAAGTGTATTCAAAGTAAATTCTTAAAGGTTAAAGCAAGTTAGTCTTATCTAGGCGTACTGGTCACAAGCTGATAAAGAATATATATTGTAAGAAAAAATACAGAACAATATTGGTGCCACAAAGATAAAGACTGCCTGTTCGGTGTATTGAGATTATTGTAAATATATGATGTCAACATTTATTTTCTCACTTTTGACCCTTGATATAATATAAAGAGTATTTATGACAAAGATGATGGCAAAAAAAGAATAAAATGTGTTTAGATAATCTTCTCTATGAAAACATGTATACTTTAAATGCAATCAGCAGCAGAAAGCTAACATGTTAAATAATTGACAGCCTTGCTTTCTGCATCAGAGTGACTGACAGTGTTGACAACATGTAAATCACTACATGGAACTGACCCTTCTTCACATTCATGGCATGCTGCAGGCCTCATCTGATCCTCAATTGCCTTGATAGTTTTAATCGGTACTGTTTGTAGTATGAAAGTGAGGTAAAACCTGAAATCCCAGCTGCAGAGTTTTTTCTGTAAATTTACTTCCAAGTGGAACCTGAATTTGCCCTGTACATTTCCAGACAAAATCTTATTTAAGCCTCATAACTGTTTCCTTTTGTACTCAGAGACTGTGCGACTGTATATAAGGAGAGTTTGATATTCATCAGATTTTGCACCTTCATTTTTATTTTTTAAGATAACTTCTGATGTTTCCCTGCTTTATGGGCTTGGATAAAGGGGAGAGGACCAAAATGAGAGAAAAATATGGGAGAAGAAAAGGACAAAGACCACATGCCAGTGACATAATAATGAGACCCGGGGCCCGAGCACAGCAGATCACCCCCTGCACCTTTATTCTTTACATGTGTGACAGCATGTGAATCTGTTTCCATTGAGCTGTGATGTGTAAAAAATGTTTATATCTATTAAAGATATTTTGTTGAATTACACTTTGTCTCATGGAGTGGTTTTTGATATAGAAAATTAACAATTGCTCTAATTGTTGTTATTCAGACTGGCCACTCTTCCTGCTGACATGGGGCCAGAAACACTTCACAAAGTTTTCATTCACGGAAAACACAAGAAAAACTAGAAAAGAACTCGGAGAGTGCAGACCTCTGCCAGCACCAGAGTCCTCACCCATATTGTGATTTTCACCATAAATATTAGTCCTACCTTTATTTCATCCAAATATTTAGATTCCTTGACCATGAAAACATACCATTAGCAATTGGATTCATAATGATATCTATTTTAGTTCATTCACAAAAATCACATTTTTCATCATGACGGCCAGACGGTGATCGAGATCAACACCAAAATTGAATCAGTTCTTCCTTTTACCATGCTGAACATTTCATGGAAATTTCATCAAAATCCAGCCATAACTTTTTGAGTTATTTTGTTCACAGACAGACGGACGGACAGACAAACAAACTCCCGAAAACATAACCTCCTTGGCGGAGGTGATGAGAGAAATGTTAATTTCCTGGAAAATCTAGGAGTGTCCTTTAATGAATTCTGTTACCATTGTATGAGTAGGTCTGTGAGGTGTTTTATTTTGAAAAACTACCAGATTCTTGCACATCCGTCTGTGTAGCTCCACTTTCCAGACTTCACACATAAATTCCTTTGCTCTGTCAGGCTGTGATAAACAATAAGTAAGGTCTTTAATGTAATTCCGAATGTGTTTTACAAGAGGACAACAGGCACAGGTGTGCGCAGCCTGTGTACAACTTTCTTATGTGAAGAGAGATAATTCAGAGTTCAAAATTAATAAAATAATTTATTGGTATCAACAGAAAAAAGCTCAGTCTGATGACTAATAGCCTGACTAATAATAGCTTGATCAAATCATTAGCACTGTTTGCATGTTGTTGCTTTTTAACAAAATTATCTCCCGATCTGTTGTAAAGGTTAAATTAGTCACTGTGATTTAGTGGTTACATTTAGCCCTGTGTTCCTAAATGTTGTTACAGCGGCTAATGAAAACAGAGAGAGTCATGTCTGTTTAGATTAGAAACTAGTTAGAAGGTCATGGCTACTGACCCCCCACCCCAAACACAAGTTTTAGAGGCCTGCAGGGATTTTGTGTTTTTAATGCCAAGCAGAGTGAGGGTAAAGAGCTATAGAACTACAACATGGCAGTTCAACTTAGAGGCATCAGCTATATGTACAAAGTAGGCTATGAGCTCTTGTTTGACTTTGTCTGAGAATATCTCCGAGAATGTCCTCTTTATTAAATTACCTGATCAAGTTGGTCCTAGTGTATGAATTATTAATTCTAAAACTATTAGAAATACCTGCAATGGGGCCCACTGCCATTTTTGTAGTCTTTTAAATTTGTTAGCTCAACCATCCTTTTAAACACTACAAAATTCTAAAGCAGGAAATATCAGATGCATTTCAGATCTAACATTAAATTATTGTGTACACGTGTTCATCATGGCCCTTATTGTAGACATTCACCTGAGTAGGTATAGGCTATCCTTTATACATTTGGCCTTGGGAACCAGGGAGTGTTAAAGTCACTTGGGTGTTTTAGGCTCCTCCTGCACCACTGTATTAATTAAATAGATCAAATTTGTGTTTGGATAAAACACTTAATTCCAAATTTCTTCTGCTTTGTCAGTGATAGGCATATGTTAATGCAAGTGTCAAAATGTGTTGGTAGATTAAAAAAACGGTTGGGGACTATTTTTTTGGCACCTACGGGACTCTTTTCTATGGGCGGGCTTGTTTGAGCATCTATTGCTGCATTGTTCTAGCCAAAGACTACACTTTTCCTAAAAACAAAGCCCCTATCCTGTCCTGCCTGCTAAAGCAATTAGTCACTCAAGAAGTCTTATTAAGTTCCTGAAATTATGTGTGTAAAAGAGTAGTGGTTGACACAAGGAGCTGGTGGCTGATGACCACTGCGAGCGATATCACTCCGCGGAAAGAAGTCCGGACAATTTAACGTCTCAAGGCGGGAAAAGAAAGAGGAAGCAACTGTAAAAATGGTAAATGGTGGAAAAAAATGTTAAAAAATGCTGGCCATGAGGCATATATTTACGAAGCCAGAAACGCTGCGAGAAGTTTACAGGAAACAGCACATGGTAAGGTTTTTGTGGAGCTGTTAAAGCTGCTAAATGGTAAAGAAAATGTCATGCTAAGTGCTAGCTCAGTCACTGACTTGCTTACAGCTACTTTAGATTAGCTACACATGCAACACAAGTCCCTAACCCTGTAATTCATTTCTTGTCAGTATTTTGAGTCATTTATATGTAAAACGTCCTCCTTTAATTATGGTCCTAATTTCAGTGAGCAAGTTTAGACTTATTTTTGAAATATGTAAATATATATATAAATATGTTAACATACCCCTCAGAGGGGCGCTGCCTGCTGTTGTATTGTGATTAACAGAGAGCTACTGTTTTTCCACTAAGGCATGATAACATGAAGGAGTCTCCTGACAGAGATGAGCAGAGGTCAGGCAGTATGATGGGTGAAGATGACCTGAGAGATGCCAGAGTGAAGACAAGAGAAAAAGGAGCCAAAAATGACTGGAGTAAGTCCCAGACCCACAGCTTCACTGCATGAGTGTTGAGGGGTATTTGACTTGAAAAAAATGTATAAGCTAACATTCTTTTACTCCGACAGCACTGACTCCTTTTATTTACTTTAATGTTGTGACTGTCTAGGGTAGCTGAAAGTCCCTATTATTTAGATGTCATATGATTGTTATAGATGTGAGTTTTCAGTTCAAAAAGTTTTTTTTTTAATTGTTAAAAACAAACAAAGGAAACGAAGGAATATTTCACCCAAAGCCTTCATTGCCTTCATTTTACTCATGCTGAGCACAGCGAAAGGCACTTTTTTGCACTGTTTAGGCTCAAATGTACTAGCCAGAGGATTTTCACTGTCAACAAACTTCCATCTAACAGGGGACAATGCAGCCTGAAAGAAAAAAGGTCCATAAAAGTCCACAAAAAGGACCTATTTTCCTTCATACTGCTTGTCGCTGTAATGGAAGTTCCTGTTGCGTCCATAATTAATTGAAACAAGGTCATTTAGTACATTTTTCGAGCCTAAACAGTGCTATCGTACTTCTGCAGTGGTGAGTAAGCGACAGACCAATCATTCTTTGGGTGAAATATTCCTTAAATTGTAAGAGATTGAATGGGCTGAATTCTAAGCACTTGTCGTTTTCCGTGATGGTTTTGCTGTGGTAACATCAGCATCTTCACACGAACACAGCTCAACACAGCAGCATAAATGAGCCTACAGACACACAGTGCTGCACTTCTCTACTGACTATGAATCATGTCTCGCCTCTGTCGATTGGCTAACACATTAATATATGGTAATTTTCAGGGTTAGCAATGTAGTTTAGCCTGTTGGCGAACTATTTGCAAATTGTGCTAAATGCAGAGTTTGTCCAGATAGTTTGGAAGCTTGAGTTTTTTTGCTTTAAAGTTGCCAAAATGTGTAAGCTCACTATGTTTCCAGTATGGATATAAAGAAGAGTCAGTTTGTCTGCAACCACATAGTTATTACAGCAAACTAACCAGATACTTGGAATGCTATATGCACCATCAGGGCTGGGATGATACGCTGTTCTCCTGATTCAATTTTTTAATGATTTTTTTAGCTGCCGATTCGATTTAAATTGCAATTCTACGATATTGCTGATTTTTGCAATCTATAGTTAGCTATTTTAGCACCAGTGAAAAAAGATGAACAATGATGTTGCCTATTGACTATATCAGGAAAAATACACATCACATGTGAGTCCATTTTTCTGATTTTTTAAGCAAAATATTTTAACCAGCTGTTTGTACTCCCTCTTCAAAAGCCTGGATTGGATTTAAAAGTGGCTTATTAACACAGACTAAAATGAAGCATTTAAATTTGGAGGAAAAAAAATCGTCAAAAAAAAAAAATCCAGATACTTAAGGCTGGGGTTGGCGATCTGATTTAGATACACTTTTTGATATACTGGTTAAAATGGTCTTTATGACCCGATGGTAATCAACTCATTATGTGTTCTTAAAACAGAGCGAAAAATATCCGCTATCTACAGCAGGAGTAAAACAGGGAAAACCCCAACCAATAATCTTGCCGGGATACCTTCTTTTACACCAATCAAATCCCGTCGCCATTCTGCGTGCCTGCTGTGCGTGCATTGTCCCGGCGTGCACCGACAGTGCGTGTAGCATGTAGCATTTAGCGTGTAGGGAACAGACTCCGCTGGAGAATGCTTACCTTTCAAGTTTTGTCTTTGAAAATAAGGGAAGTCCACTGTGAGCTGTCCCACAACACCAACCAAGCTCCAGTATCCCTCACATTTAAGACAGATGTACAAGAAATCTAAAATAAACTCTGTTTTTCTAAGTTTGTTCCGCTGTTGGCTCTAATCTCGCGAGAACTGCCGTCCATGCTACTGCAGGTGGCAGTTCTCGCGAGACTTCTTCTTCGGTGGTTGGCATCCATCATTTTGGAGCATTACCGCCCCCTTCAGGCTAGAGACAGACAGCTAGTTCTCCAAAATCGCCAACCCCAGCTTTAAGTGAATCGATTTTTTCTCCCACCCCTATGCACCATACAAATGCTTTTTCTGCCAAAGAAAGATGAATATGGTAAAATAGAATACATAGGATCATGACTTACAGTTATGTTAATACAGGGTGACCGCGGGTCCTTAAAAAGTCTTAAAAAGTCTTTAATAAATTTTTTCAAATTTAAGGCCTTAAAAAGTACTAAATTGTCTTAAATTCAGATCAGACAGGTCTTAAATGTGCTCGCGAAAGTTTCTGGTATGCACGGACTGATCTAAGGTGGGCTTTACACGAGTACGAATTTGTAAGACTCTGGTAAAATAAAGCATTTATCTGGTGATACTGACACACGGTGACGCGTATTTGTCCATGACTCCGCATCTTTTTTGAAAACAGGTCTGCAAGTGGATATCTGCGTATTCGTCTTCATGCTGTAGTTGGTATAAACAGATAAGTCCGGAAAAGACGGTGACCTCATAGTACCCCTCCTCCTCCCCGCCCCCCAACCCATGCTGTCACACACACCAACAACAACAACAACAACAACAACAATGGCAGCAGCCGGGCTGATTCTGATCTTGTTCCAGCAGCTACAAATATTGCTACGACTTTTATACCAACATTTGCTCACAGAACACCAACAACACCAGCTACGGCAACAACAGCAACAAGGTCTCACGCAGAGATGAAGCATGTTACGCACGCATGAGCACTTGTTGACGTGGAATCCACCTCGGTGCAGAACTGTGATGTTACAAGTGTAGTGACCCACGAACTACATTACCCAGCATGCAATATGGGTTGGGAGCATGCGTGGGGACCCATAGGTACGTCCCGGTAGATATAGCATGCAGGTAGCCGGAGACTGAGGTTTATAGAATGTTGTCAATAAAACAAGCAACGTTAAACCAACATACACGCCTCGTCTGCTGATTATAAGCCAAGCATGACAACACAAGAACCAGATGGGCAACCCGACAGGATTTTGCGTGGTCATGTAAATACACAAGCCTATGTACAATACGATGTGTAAACAGCGATACATGTTTTGATGCTGACGCCAAGACAATACGGGGCCGTCTTCGTGTGAGGAGGGCCTTAATCTCGCCCCGTCGTTTAGATCACGTGACGCAGTGAGTCTGCTGCAGAACCGCAGAAGAAGAGTGTGCTGCATTTTTGCTAGCTAACGTGGCCTTCTTGATTGCAGGAAATGGGAAAATGCCGAGTACATTTTAACAGACATCAATGCCTTTAATTGTAAAAGAATATTTGGGCCATATTTCCATCGCAAGTTTGGTCTTAAATTTTCTTGAAGGTGGTATTAAAAAGGTCTTAAAAAGTCTTAAATTGAACTTCCTCATACCTGTAGTCACCCTGTTATAACTGTGCTGTTGGTCACCCTCCATGGTAGTAGGAAGGCTTTATAAATATTTAACCAATTTTCAGTGCAAAAATAGTTTCTAACCAGCACAATACAGTATTTATTCATTCAGTGGTAGAGATTTTTGTTGTTTATTAATAAGTAGCAGTTGTGGAGATTAGAGGTTTATGATGACTTTAAAGAGGAGACAGTTTCAGACACAGCCTAATGCTGCGTTCACACCGCACGCTACTTGTACTCCCTCGGCGATCACTCTCCATGCAAAGTCAATGTTCAGCCATGATGGGGTGGGGCTAACCCTCCCGCGATGTGACAAGCCGCTTTTCACACTACCACATAGCTTGTTGCGCAATGTCAAAGTAAAAAAAAAGTTGATCTTTTCAGATGATTCGTCTGTGGCTGTGCGGCAACAGCCAAATAGCGGTGTGTGTGTCACGGTGCCCGTGACAGACAGTTTTTCATCCGAGCTACAGAGGAACAATTTATGTCCTTGTGGTAAACTATTGTTATCTCTCCTAGTGTCAGGAGCAAAGCGGAACAGCAGAACAGAGCGCCTCAGACTGAGTGAGAATACAGGGGGATTGGAGTCCTCAGTATATGAAAACTTGAATGTTTTTTGTACATTAACAATTGTTGACATACTCCAGCAGTCATTGAAATGGTAAATATAGCCTGAGTTAAAGCTAACATGTTGGCTTTAAGTTGCGATCTGAATAATAATCTGATTGAAAAAACAGAAACGTGTCCTTTAAGTTAAATCTCAGTGAATCTTCTCTGTATCTCTGCATGTTTGTGATCAGCTTACTGTAAATACTTTGCTTCATCACTTTGCAGACAGGTCTTTGTGGTTTCATGTGTGTGTGTGGTCAGTCTTGCTGCTCTCTGGCTGTGAACAGGCTGTTCAATAATTTAGCATTAATGCAGATTATCGCAGGGCTGGCCCCCTTAAAGCAGATTAGAGAAGTGACAGTCTGCCTGACTGTCACCTTGTTAATGATCACTCCATAATGCTGGAGCTGCTCATGGGAAGATCCACGGATGGCAGGTCAGTGTGGAGTGGATGTGTGTGGTTGGTTGTAATCAGGGGGAAGGGTGGGTGCGTCTTAATGTGATGTGGCTGGTAATGTAATATAGTTAGTCTTCAGAGATGTGGATGTGTGTGAAGGTTTAATACTGTGGGGGCGGGGTATGTAATGTACAGTTTTGCTCTCTCCTCCTGCAGAAAACTATTAGAGAAACGTGTGGGTAAGCACTGTGGGCCGAGCAGTGAATTCACTATGTAATAGGCACGCCACTCACACGTGTGTGGTGTGTGTGACCTCGGTTTCCCTTGGTTACCACATTCACTGAGAACAGCAGGTTTAAGCTGAGTTCAAATTTGCTCTCGCCTGAAGAAAAATCCCAAACTTTAAAAAACCAAACAAGACGCACCCTTTTCATTTGTTCATCTTGATTTGAGAAATAAAAGAAGCCCATTCATGTGAGTTTTTTTATGTGCGACAGCAGAATTTGCAGCACCTCAGATGTTTCAAAAGCAGCACAGCGGAGGCTTAACAGAGTCAGGACCTCACCTTAGATAACAACACACTGCTGAAAAAGAGAGAACACATGATGAAGAAAAGAGGAAAGCGAGAGAGTTCTTTTATAACTGGTGAACCGGTTCTGTCAACACAAACATCAGTGTGTGTGTTCACTTTCCATGCATGCATTCACAAATTGGCTGAGGTTGTGCATTTCTGGAGTATCTTCCTCGGGGGGCTTTCGGGATCTCATTTATGGAAGGAAAAAAAAGGTTCATATGTTCTGGTTGCCATTTAAGCTTGAATGAATCCAGAGCTTCTATGAGAAGGAAGGAGGGAGCAAGGAAAGCACGTAAGAGCCTGGACAGCACAGGGTATGTTTGCTATTTTTAAAGCAGAAATGTTTTATTGTATCAATTTGTATAGTTTTTACAAGTAATATCATCAGAACACTTTATGGACTTTAGAGGTCTTTCCAGCCTTACCCCTGCTCCCACCCCAACTGGAGGAGTCCACAGTCACATCTTCAGTCAGTATTTCTTCTTTGTGGCTTTAAAAAGTAACATGAGAAAAACAAATTCAAAGAGCAAATGCATACGTCTGTCTGAGTGGTGGATACATTTCCCCCACTTAAATCATCCAGGCCAGTTGATATTATCAAGATACAGTATATGCCATAGTTAAGTATATATCTGTTAACTCTGTATGACATTCTTTTATTTGCAGCTGTTGCACATCATATGTGGACTCCCACAGTTAAAACCCTTACCCATGTTGCCTTGCAGCAGTAACACCACACTGTGTAAATTACAGCACTGATCGGAGTTAGAAATACTGAAAATTTAAACTGCTTTCATAATAGGAGGCTTTGCCAGTCTTTGCACAGGAACATTATAAGGCTGTTATTATTTGAATATATTAAATAATGTCAAGAAAGTTTCCTGTTAATATTTTGTGACAATATTTTGTGGCAGCTTGTAGACAAGTCTGCCAACGTCAAAACAATTTACTTTTGATGAAGAAATTAAAGCATGCAATTTCATTCTTAAAGGGAAAGTCAGTGTACTCGGTGATATATTTTGGTGAAACTAAGGGAAAACTTGTAATATTTGTGTTATTTGTGTTTTTTATTAATTGTGAGGGAAAAAAATTGCTTAAAATCAGAAACTGAGCTTTGTGTGGAAAGATCTGGGGCTTTTTTTAATTGTCCATATCACCCAGCCCTATTACACCTTGGTAAAAAAAAAAAACAGTTCCAGTTGAGAACAGATAAGAACTTCCCTAAGGTGTCAATATTATTATTCTTTATGCATAACAATTTTTTTATCAATTCCAACTACTTTGTCGTGTATGCCTTACAAATTTAGGATGTCCCAGTCTCATCAGAGTCGGTCAGTAATAACAACGATAACAAAGAAGTCTAAGATGTGATCGTAGCAGAAAGGGAACAGAACAGGGCAAAATACTGCCTCAATTTTAGAGCTGCAATTATCGAGTATTTTTGGAATCGAGTACTCTGTCGATTATTTCTTCGAGTACTCGAGTACTCTAACAAAATATACTTTTTTGTTTTTAAACAAATAAATCAATTGTATACAATGCAACATGTTAGGGCTTTCAAAATGAGCAACCAAATGCTGTTTATTCCTCACAAAAGGGTTTTTATTTGAACAACTTTCAAAGTTTAAACCAGTACTGGCTTAAAACAAAGCCAATACAATACTGATTTACAAAGCAGTAATATAATTCCGCAATTATATCTGTGAAGTGTGTTCTGGAGGGCATTGTGTAGTTTGGATTGAAATCCCTGATCATGTTCTTAAATCCTGTGTCCTCCACCATAGAAAGAGGACACATGTCTGTGATGAGCAGATTTAAAATGCTGTAATAGTAATAGTTGTAACCCTAACAGTGTGCGATCATGCTAGGCTACATGCTAAGCTCACTCAGTTTGACATCAGACACACTGCACTGTGTTTTCTTTTCGTCCCTTCTTTTAGTCACACTTGGGACACTCTGCCGTTTCTTCTGCGGACTCTCTCCTTTCTGTCCCTCTCTTTTCTCTTCCTTCATGATTTTACAAGCAGCGCAGCAGCGGAGGAAGCAGGCGCGTTGTGCCACAGAAATGACCGTCCGTGTCAAACACCATGCACTGTATAGTAGTCCAGATATATATTTATATGTATAATTATATATTAAACAAGGCTTTGAGGCACAAAATTTAATTAGAGGATATTTTGTAATTGAGTAATCGCAAATATTCGAGGAATCGTTTCAGCTCTACTCAATTTTACACAAAAGGGTGCTTACTGCACAATGTTCAGCGAGGGTGGAAACACCAGCAACTTGCAGAAGCATTTATCAGAGCAGTGCTGCAGTATTAATCAGAGTGCCATGTGTTTGACATCATTGACCCCAAAAACCTGTGTAGGCCTGTCTTTATCTACACATTGGTATCAAAAAAATCTTATCAGTTCCCATTTCTACTGAGAACAGAACACAAACAGTTTTAACACCATTGGCAATTTAACCATTAGGAATGTATACCGTGGACTGGTACTTTCATGTACCGGTCCCCAATTGGGTCGGTCCCCGAACACCGTTATCGGTACTTAAACGTCTCTTCAACTGTCATGTAATTATGACACGACTGCCGTCCGGCTCAAGCATGTCGGTCAGTGCCAAGCGCTCGAAGGTTTGAGCTCACTTTAGCAAAGGAAATACTAGCAACATCAGCAAACACTTGGAGCGTACGCATAGTATAAAGCTAAAGGAGTGCAGGCTGTTTGATTGCTATAGCAACACAAGTAGAGTTAGCAGCCTGGCTAACACTAAAGATTGCAGCACCGACAGAGACAGAGACTCTATTATCCGCCCCTTGGGTAAAAACCCTGCCGAAAACAACACAGTCACACGGGGTTAAACTCTTGACAAAGCGCCGCTGCACTTGGGCGTATAACTTGGATAAAAAGCCGACGGCACAGCTCTCTTCAGATGAATCAGGGCTATTAATGCCCGCTCGGAGCGGAAACTCTTCGTTTACCGAGGTCAAGAGAGCACCGGATGTGGCACACGGTCAAGCTGCGCTTATAGCGCCCTCTGTTGGATGAAACGGTCCACTGCTCCAGGTGCCCTGATGTGCTGCTACACTCAATATTTTACATTTGAATATTTATTTACTATTCGGTTATGGATATTTGTCCCCATATTCGAAGGGTTATACGACTATCTAATATAAAGTGAGAGCATAGGTCTGCCTGTACATGCAGTCTGTTGGGTGGCATGAAGGGGTTTTGCCATCTCCTTAGCTTTCTTTTTGCCTCTGAGAAGCATTTGTAATGCATTACTTCTATTCTCTTGAAGCTTTATTATTACCTTGTGGTAATAAAAAAGTGATATACATCCCTAGTAACCATGAATCTTTGCCCAGTATTGATTAGCCATAAGACAAGACCTCAGTACGTGTACTGTAAAATATCAAATAACACCTGAGTTCCCACACCGGGTCCCGTATAAACACTAGGTGTAGCGGTACATTTTGATAAATAGCCACCTGTTCCAAATAAACGCTGGGTGTAATTTATTAAGCACAACCTATGAGTGGAGCTACGTCAAAGTTACTAAACACACATGCAAATGCTGAGCTAACAACTGACACCTGACCCTTGAGAAGTGATATATTCAAAAAGAAACACGATCAAACTGTACCTTATCAGTTCGCCTGGTTTATTTGTCACTCAGGGCATTCTGTTGGCTCGCTTCACCTCCCTCTGTATGTCAACAAATGCACGTTGGTGTGAAGTGCTGTTTTATGACACCGCAGTTACCCTTAATGTCCAAAGAGGCCACTAGAGAGCTGAAAGCCAGAATCTTTCATACTGGGGCCTTAAAAATTCAAAGACGTAGAAGTTGCCACCGCCGCTTTTTTACCCTTTTGAAATTTGTATGTGCTTTTGTAAAAGAAAGCTAACACCAGTTACTGGTGTTGCTGCGGAACGTCCTTACCCCAGTTCAGTGGAAAAAAAATTACGACCTTAAATTAACTAGTTCCTTACCTGTATTAAGAGTGTTTAGAGAGTGCTGCGTTGAAAGAAGAAGACGAGTATAAATGAAGCGAAGCCTGCAAGCTAGTTCAGGCAGACAACTCAAGCTGCGCTGCTATGCACATGCACATGCACATGTCACATGTCACATGTCACACTCCTCTCATCCATCCTCCAATCACACTCTCCACCTCTCAATTTGGCGGTATATTTAAACAGGAAATTTACCCATCTCTCCCTCTGCCCGGCAAACGTCTATGCTGCCAGACACTGATTTGCTGCGTGTTCTTTCACCCCCACCTCCACCCCAGCATCCACCTGCACGCTCCAGGGGTGTTCATATGTTTAGCTCATCACTCCTCCATGCCTTCATGTAACCCTTTCTTCAAGGAGTGATGGGACTGGAGCCTGGACACCAAACCTATGACATGTCTTTTCAGCTGGAATAAAACAATTTAACGTGAGTTGACTGACTGAACTATGGTGCTGTAATGGAAAATGTAAAGGCTGATATTCATACTGCTGTAAATAAATAATTTGGTTACCATATTTTTAATTTTATGCTAAGCAAGACTTTTTGTGACAAAGGAATTTAACGTCTGTCCCAAATAGCCGCCTGGTCCCAAATGAAGACCTGGTCTGCTCGGTGATTGAAACAAATTAACGCCCTGGCTGTTATTTGGTGTTTTACGGTATCAATGATTGAACCGTCATCAACACATTTCCTGCAGAGCACTGAGTTGTTTAGACCGTCCAAAGGGCCAGCTTGGGGTTCAACAAAATCAAGCAGAATTTGAAACTGCATCACCCTCAGATTCCTTGACCAGATTTATGTTTTTGTTTTCCTAAAATGAGGAATTAAAAAGTGTCACACACAAACAGAAGTTGTGAAAATGTTGCTGCCTTTGAAACACAGCCTGCAGGAGGATACAGGCAGCCTCACATAATCTTTTGAATGGGAATTGAAAAGCATTATCTCCGAGGCTGTTTGCTCAAACAGACTGGGATATGTATTTATAGCCTGCATGTGTGTACGCGCGTGTATGTGCGCTTGGTAACAGTCACTTGTTTTTGTATTAGCATTTCAATATCCTCTTAATGAAATGTTTCTCATTTTCAGCATCGGTGGGCGCTGCTGCAGTGTGCATCCCTCTGTCCTCCTTTTCTCTTCACTCTGTATCCTCTGCTTCCTCTCTCTTCTTTTCTCTCTCTCACACACACAAACACTCTCTGTCTCTCCTCCCTCTGTTTCCCTCTTTATACTCTCCCTAATTCCTTCATCCCTCCCCCTTTTTTTCCAACTTGATCTGCTTCTCTCCACTGCACAGCATCCCTCTCACTCTCTCTCTCTCTCACTCTCTCTCACTCCCTCCCTCTCTCTTCTCTCTCGCTCAGAATTGAGCACATGCAGACAGAGAGAGGGAGAGAAAGAGGGGGGATGAACGAGGCGCACACATGTGAGGATATCCTGAACTGCCGGGCCAAGGCAGAACTGGTGAAGAAAGAAGAAGAAGAAGAGGGATAGAGGAATACTGCAGTGACCAGCCAGCTTCCCTCCCTCTCTCTTTCTCTCTCTTTATATTTCACTCTCTCTCCCTCACTGCTCCTCTGCTTTCATCACCCAGTCTTCTTCATCCCCCTTTTCTCCCCTCTCTACCAATTACACCATGAACCTGCCTGCTGCTTGTTGCTAAGAGGGGATCTGACCACGGGAGAGTGGATCGTGGACTAGGCTTTATTTTGTTTCTAAGGTAATACAAGCTTCAATAATGCCAGGTGTCAGAGATATTGCATTGTACTGGGCTTATCGCCTAAACTCACAGTCACTGTGTGGCTGAGGAAGCGGGTTTGCTCTGTGCATGTTTGTGTGTGAACTCTTGGCTAGTTCTGTTCAGTTGATGGGGCGTCTTTTGGCCGGTTTATTTGAGGCTCTGCGGGGGGCTCCGCTTTGTGAATATGTGCGCTTTCACTGCTCCTGCTTTGGTGATTATCTCCTCATGAATTGCTGTATACTGGGCACTTGGATTTCTTTTTTGGCGTGTGAGTTGAAGCGCACATTTACTTAACAAATTGGCATGTTGGTCCTCTGGTGAGTGTGTGTATTCCAGTGGTTTCATTTTGACACAAGCTCTCAGTCAACATCCTGGATGGGCCCTCTGTGGAGTTTGATTAGCATTTTTGAGCAGCTTAATTTAGAGAAAGTTCTCCTTCAGAATTTCTGTCCATGGTGGACCTTTTGCTATATTAGTGTTTCCTTTAGGGAGATGCTATGCAATCCATACTGCCTGCCCTCCTATACGTCCCCAAAGGAGGATGCAAAGATTAGCTGTCTAATGTGCTCAGAAAAAGAGCGCAGATGTGTTAGCCAATGGGGAGCGCCGCACTCTGCACTTCTGGTGGCAATAACAAACACTGAGGCGAGAGCGGATGATTACTTATTCAATCATGCGCATCACTATGCTCCACAGTGTAGTAGATTAAAGTGCACAACAATAGTGAAAAAGCCACCTCGCGTGTCAGCTTTTGAGCTGGTTGTATGCTGGGTTTGAACAATTTAAAATGTTCCCTCCAGGTGCCATTATCTGCAGATGTTCAAACTTCAGCTGTGCATGGGTTCATTACATAACTCCGCTACTTCAAATCCCTCTCCAGCAGCTGGGCATTTGCAAGATGCACTGTGTTGCTAATTCACTTAATTTATGAAGGCTTCATATTGTGCTTGACACGACCTGATCATCAGCGCAGATCTTTGTTGCCGACACATAGCTGTATCAGCAAACAGTGAGACCCAGGGAGCTATAAGTCTTTTTTTTATCCTCTCACACTTACTGCCCTACTCTTCCCCTCTGCCAATGGAAATATGAACAAATGGTGTCACCCTTTAATAAACACAGTTTAGAGCCTTCGTTGGCAAAGGGTATTTGGGGCTAAGGAGGCTCGCTGAATCCCAGTCGTCAGCGCAGGTTATGGAAATCCTGACTTAAGCAGAAATGATTCTCATGGGTGCAGAAACAGACGGGGACTTTGTGGAGGTTGTAAATAATCCCTTAACAGCAGCTTTCAAAGACATAATAAAGCCAAAAGGTTCATTTAGGGTGTATACAGATGAGAGGCTATGACTGCAGCCAATAGAGTCAATATTTACTACTACAAAAATACTGCCATCTAGGCTGCTGAACAAGAGTCCCCGTAACATTTCAGCAAGGGTACATCCAGTATGAGCATGACTTTCTTTTAACTTATTGTGACTGACTGGCAAAGGATAAAACATCTGTGCTTTGTGCACTTGTCATAACTCGTCATGTACTGCAGCCAATAATAAGCAGGGTATGCACATGACGTCATAGTCAGTGCAAGTGAGTAGAATGCAGCCACTGAGTGGCAACAGCACAGACTGACAGCAGCAGGTAGGACTGAAGCAGTAAAAACTTTTATTCAGCTGACAAAAATATATATTTTTTGTCATTACGATTTTATATGTTTACTGTGAGCAGAAAAAATCCTCAGCTGAGGTTATGGAAGTGATTGGAGCAATACCATCGGGTTAAAATGAAGACAAAGCTGTGAACTGAGAGAAGCCAGTATAAGCTATACCTGAGCATGCATGAATTCAGGTCATGATGAATATGAGCTCCCATTTCTCTGTCCTCTAGTTTTTAATGAAAAGAAAAATGAAGACACGCAGTGTCAGCAAATCAATTCTAACTGTGCTGAGTTTAACAGATTATGCTTATAAGTGTGCAGCTTACATTAAACCCAGCAAAGTCTGACATCATCTATGACTATGGATGTAAACAATTTAAAGAATAGTAAGGTCTATAGAAAATTGAGTTGATATTTGGTCATCATTAATGTTTTTTTTTTTTTTTTTGCCTTTTTTTCATAAATGAAAGTATCTGACCATTTTGGGTGTGACCCTGGAAAATAAACAGAAGGCAGCAACAATAAAACTGTTGCTGAGAATGTATCCTCAGAGACAGTCAGTGTATTGATCTTGTTTTGGAAACACAAAATTGCACAAGTACAGAGTCACAACAGGGCTGCATCTTACCCTGGTTCATGTGAGTAAAAGCAGAGGATAGCTAACTCTCATTAGCAACCAATGAATTGAAAGACTTTTTTTTGACAAAACAGCTGAATTAAAATCACCCGGTTACTTTCTACATCCAGCTACTTTCTCAGTGACAGTTTGGTTTTGTTTGGATAGAAATAGCTGTTAAACAAACAACAAAAATGTTTTTAATGAATTGTGCTTTTGATTTATAAAAGTGGATACTCAGTGTTGATGTGGCAAACAATAATGGTAAATTTGTGCATTCTGCCAATTTACAGACAATTTATGCAACATGAAATATCAGCTGTATCAGCGAGAAATATGTCTTGAGAATATTTGTATCTGCTCACACTGATAAGTGATGTCATTGACCAACTTCTCTCCTGTCTGTTTTCGATAGTATTGTCCTTAGCCAGGCACATAAAATTCTGAATTATTCTTTTTCTTTTTCATGTTCTTTTTCTGGAATACAAATTTATGTCTACAGAGAGACGATACAGAGCAAGCAAGCACAAAACAAACCGCTATAAGCTCTCTTTTCTCTCAACATCCATATCTCTTCTTAACAGTCAAAGTAATTCTTTCCCTGCAATTGATGTATAATGTATGTATATATATATATATATATATATATATATATATATATATATATATATATATATATATATATATATATATATATATATATATATATATGTATATATATGTGTGTGTGTGTGTATATGTACATATATATATGTACATATATATATGTACATATATATATATTTCAGCTTATTTATTGCCACCAGTCTCTTATCTGTTAATTATTGTTCCACTGTTATCCATGTTTTTATTCCTGTCATTATTGATTTTTTAACTTGTTTTTACTTGTTTCTTATCTGTTATTATTATTCTGTTATTATCCATGTTTTTATTCTTCTCGTCGTTATTCATTTTTCATACTTGTTTCTACTTATTTTCACTGCGTGTCCTAATGAGCCCTGCACTTTAACCTCCTTATGCAGTAACTACTGACCATGCTTGTCGCTGACCTCTTGCTTATGTAACTGTTGTATGTTGTCTTGTGTTTTGTTATTTGTGCGTATCGTGTCCATGACCATAGCACTGCTGACTGAGACAAATTTCCTGCAAGGAACAATAAAGTTGATCTATCTATTCATTCATTTGTAGCACAACTGCGCCTAAATTTTACTATTGTGTGACTGAGGTGAGGACGATTGTCATTCTAAACACTGTTATTACACAATTAAATGTGCCTGTTTGAATTTGAAATGGTGGAAACAAAGTTGATGATAAAATTAGAACAGGAAATATGAACGTTATTTCATCAAATTAAGCCTTTAGGATATGGTCTCTAAAACATCAGGGCCAAATACTTTATTTCCTCTAACTTGCTGGGTTTTTGTTAACAACCTTGAGGAGCCTAATCTTTCTAAGAGAAACTAATTTCAGTGAATCCAGCATAAAAGTCCATCAACTGAGTTCATCAGTTTCAGATATTTGACTGTTTCCTCTTTGTTATGGCTGTGTAGCTTTTAACAGTCTCATCTCGAGTGTTCATTGATGGCAACTAATTTGTTTTCCTGTTTGTTTGTGCCATTTCAAAAGATTTTCAGACCCACAATCCTTCATGTAGCTCTTCAATATTGTGAAAGGTACATATCCTTACAAGAGTCACTGCAGATTTTGCACTCTATTTTTGACTTTGTATCTTGGTTAATATTCATCTTGCATCAGCCTACCTGAGCTCTCTTATCTCTCTGTACCGTGACAGGCGTCTCCTCTCTGAGACAGCAGCATACATTTCGACAGCTGAATGTCATAACGATAAAAGGCTGGATGAGTTTGGTTACCAGGGAAAGAGAAATGCTGACTGATGTTTATCAAGTCCTATTTTGTGTTTTTTTTGTTAACAGCACAGTGACTGTAGGCTGCTTTGTTTATGCGTCTCTTTGACAGGGCAGTGTGACGATGGCGGAGGGTACCAAAGAGCCGGCAGGCGTGGGCACCACTGATCCAGAGGACGACTCCCCGAATATGATCGTCTACAGAAAGGTAAGGCTGGCTCTGTGTTTGCGCTACAGTATGTGCCCTATGTGAAAGGGAAACATTGACCGAGAGGCATTGACCCACAAGCAGGCCTCTGACAGCTCACTGGTCCGTGTCAGTGTGGATCTTTGACACTCTGGTTCCACCGTCAGGTGTCAGAAAGTCTCTGTGTCATCCATCCTGAAACAAGCACAATGCCATCTCTCTCCACCCTCGTCAGGACCCTCTGCTGCAGCATCGCTCGTCCAGTAAACTTAAGCCCCCCAATGTTTTAATAAGCTCCCATCAGTGAGGGCTTGGCATGTGAGAGGTCCTTTAATGTCAAGGGTAATTATCCCATCCCCATGGCTCCTCACTCTCAATAGCTTCTGTTTGGAGAGGGTTTGCAGTATCGGTGGCTAATTACGAGGATGTTCGGCGTTTGGTGGAAATAGCTGATTCTCCAGGGCTGGGAATGGAAACAGCCAATGAGCTGGTGGTTACTTCTCCGTCCTAGACTGAGGAATAGCTTGTTATTTCTCTGCCATCTCTCTGACAACCCACTTAAATATAAAAAAAAAGCTTCTTTTGATCAGACTCAAACCACAGGATCCACCGCTCCCCCTGAGCCTGTGGTGAGAAAAAACGCTATAAGCATGACAGAGTTGACAGATCCCGTCCCACCGTCCTGAATCTGTTGTTGCATCCTGAGCCTAATGATTGTCCATTTTTTAAAACAGATTAGTGGAAGGATGGGCGAGGCAGGATGTGAAATAAATCCTGACAGCGGCTGTGTTGGCAGTTAAAATTCTCTTTAAGGGTAGTTGCTGAATAATGTCCTGCGAATAATCTGTTTTCGAGCATCTTTAATCTGCAGCTCACCTGGAACAACTTGTCTGGCTCCCCTTTGTTGACCGAGTGTGATGAATCGCTGGCAGCACTGCTATATTGTCTGCTATGAAAACAGGTTAAAGTCAGCAGTTTGCTTCTTTGCATTAATGGAACGGCACACAAGCAATGATGCACAGGTCCGCTTTAAATACTGAAGCTTGAGGGAAGGCAGTGAGTATTCCCAGTCTCTGCAAAGGATTATGAAAAACTAATCAATAGCCCAATCAGATCTGTGAGACAAATGACATCTCCCCCTGAAGCCCTGTCTTCATGGATGTCAAAAATATCTGATTGCTGTGTCTGCTCTGCGCATTTGTGTGCACTTTTCTCTATGGTGCTGCATTCTCTGTTTATGTGCTTTTCTCATTATCCTGCGTGCATCCTAAGAAGCTGTCACGCCGCTATGACAACATGCTGCGCTTGCACGTTACACTGGGCATCTTCATAGATTTTACAGCAGAGCCTCATTACGTAACGCTACACATGCCTGGAGGCGGCGCATTTAACAGGATAGTTTTTGCTTGTCAGGATGCTGCCTGAGGGAATATTCATCATTTCATGTTCAAGTCATATGCAGCGACATCAGACAGACGATTCTGAAAATGACAGGATTTTCTGTCATGGTTCTTCTGCATTGAAATGTGGCTTTGGTTTGAAGCTTTTAGGGAGGGCAGTCTGTGTTTTGTCCATGCTCAACAATCATAGCTTATTTTTGGATTGAGGTGCGCATTTTAGTAGAATCAGTGATGGTAGAAAATAGCTGGGGATGCACAAATACATTGGTTTAACACTGGTATCAGCATTTTTACCAACATTGAGCATCAACAAATGAATGGGTGTTGAACAGATATTAGTAGGCTGATGGCTACGTGTTGTGTCATATCAATCCAAGGTAAATAGCACAGCTAAGTATTGATTTAGAGATAAACATACAGTTTATTATCATCATGTGTAGGGATGGGTACCTTTCACATTTGAACCGATACCATACCGATGACCGGTACCTGGGAATCGGTATCGGTACTCAACGGTACCAATTTTCGTTACTTTTTCGTGTGTTTATGGGGTAATAAATATTAATTTGTTTAATATTAAGATCTCAAATTTTGTAAATGTAAATGTATTTCTCAATATATAACATTGAACAGATATATATATCAAAACAACATTCAACTGTTTGTATTGTAACATTGTAGTTGTTAACCAGTTACTAAAATGAACCACAACTTAATAAATTACCTGCAGCCCTCACTTTAACTTTAGGGCAGTTTAACAATGGGTCCGATGAAGCTGTAAATAAAAAAAACATTTACATTAATGTTACAAAGTAAGAGGAACCGACCTGATAATGATAACTGACGCACGTTAAAATGCCAAGCTAATACCATCTTAAACACGAGGCTTATTTACTTGGACCAGGTATCCTCCTTGTCGCATTTGCTGCCATCACCAAATGTTAAAGCCATTTCTTTTCCTGTGTTTCTGGCTGCAGATGACTAGTCGCCATTGGACACAGGTGTGCTAACAGTGCCGAATGAATCCTTTGTGGTCGTAGATCTGAGGCTATCAAAACTTGTGCACTTTTCAGCTTTAAGGAAAATGTTGTGCATCACCAGGTGATTCCTCAGATTTGAAGTATTTCCGCCGCTGGCCTAACACTTGACGTCACAAATATTGCAGCGAGCATAATCTCCATCACATTTAATAAAGTAGAGCCATACTTTTGAGCAATTTCTCTCAGCCATGCTTGCTTTGTTGACTGAGCCCTCGGCTGCTGACGTCATTACGCTATTGCTGTGCTGCATTCAGGTCCGGTATGGAAATTCACCTACTCTACCCAATAGTATGCCTGCTTCTTCCACTCCCTCACAGTCACAAGGATGCGTTTAGGTACCTAAACATGGCACCGTTTGATTTTACGTGAATCGGTACTCGGTAGTACCAACAGAAGTCGGTCGGTACCTCTTAAAGTACCAAATTAGGCACCCATCCCTAATCATGTGGTAGGACAGAGTGTAGTTCAACAGTACTTAGTTTTATATGTCCAATGATGATGGCAATGTTTTACTTTGACCCAGAGTAACAGGATTTTTAGATCTATTTCACTGATTTTTAATATTAATTTATTAAGAGACCTGAGAGACTTGAGGCTGCCCGTTAGAGACTTTAGAATTGACTTGGACTTGCCCTTAAAGACTTGAGACTTGGCTTGGATATTCACGAAGACTAGACACTTGACTGAGACTAGCAGTAAGTGATGTAAGTCCATCTGTGCCAAACTGTGTTTTAACTGTACACCAAATATGTCCAACAATGCAGTGTGTGTTGCTGTGTGACTTCAAGCAAGGATAGAAAAATTAACTACACTAAAATACCTGTCTTTATAGCACAACTGTAAATATCAAAAATCAAAAGGCAAGTTTAGACATTATTGACTCAGACAACGTATGCCCCCCCCCACACACACACACACACACACAAACACACAGACACACACATATGTTTCAAGAAGTAATCGATGAGCAGAATCCATTGGCATACGATCACCAAAATCCCATCAATTTACATCCCTATTTCAGACAGACTTCACCTTTTTTCATCAATGTTTATATTGGCTAAAATTTGTTAGAGACATTGGCATATCAGATGTTGGTAAAAGTCTTAACACTGTTCTTCCCTTTTAATGGGTTTTGCATATTTGACTTGAAATTGTTGGGGGGAGTGATGTTTCTAGACTTAATCTGAATGCTGGTCACTCATTGAAGATGTCACAAAGGCCAAATGAAAGAGAGATCTGTGGTCTCTGAGGGCACAGCGCCCATCGTTTCTGGACGCTGTGGGTGTGCAGCCTGGCGCGCTGTGAAGGCGCTGCTCGCAGAGAGGCAGATGGCCGCCAATATGCTCAGCCGCTTGGGAAAACACTGTCAGCCTTATCCCAAAGGCCTGAGCCTCTGTCAGCTTGAAGATATCAGCATCTTACTGCAAGAAACAAAGAGGGTGTAGAAACAAAAAATATTTCAAAGTGTGGGCAGTACCTGAAATGTATAGCAGATAAGGATTGAAACGGCTCAAATATGTGGCAAAACTATGAAGTAAAGTGTGTGGGCAGTTAGACAAAGGTGAGTGTGATGTATTTAACCATTAGAGAGGCTGAGAGCCCGGGAAGGGAGGAGGTTGTCTCTGTCCAAGCTGTGTTGCTGCTGCAGAATCATCTCTCTGTCTCTCTGCTCCCACGAAAAGGAAGAAGTGGAGCAAAAACAATCCAATAACTGCAGGATGTTCTCAGGAATGTGTGGGGAATATTGGTGAAGCAGAAGTGTTTTCACACGTCCTGTGCATGCACAAGCACTGAACCTCACACACAGACTTTTTGATCCTGTTGTTGTGTTTTTCCCAGCTATATTTGGCTTGCTTTGCAGACAGAAAAAGGCAAGTAGATGAACAGGAGAAGCAGCAAGAGACTAACAGAAGAGAAATTTAACCCTCGATGAGAAGCACACGTGTCTGGAAATGCAGTCATCGGCAGAGAAATGTTGCTTAACTGCTCTGATAGCTCAAAATAACTTTTAATAGCTGGCATATCTCTTCCCTAAGTTTTACCCTTTTTTCTTCTTTGTGATTTGGGACCAACACTACTGTTTCTACGCCTGCCTGCTTTTAGCACAATTAATTGTCCCCTTAAGATTTGGAAACTGCACTTTTATCCAGAGAAAGTTTAATATTTGTGCTGCATCAACTCCTTCTTTTATTCAGGTCATTAAGTGTTTGAAGGGATAGTAGTTGGCAGTCAACTTATACCTGAAGGCGAGTATTATAGTCACAAATATCTGTGGTACAATTACACCAAACTGTCATCTAGATAAGTTTTAGAAGCTATTTGTGGGTAAATGTTGGTAATGAGGCATGACAGAAGGTTCAAAGGCACTATTTGGTGCAAGTGGCCCATGGGTGCTACTCTGTTACTTTCTAGCTCAATACACTCAAACATGATCTCAGCTGTTAAATGAGGGCTAAAGTGTGCAGCTCTGAAAGCCTCAACCATAAGATAAATGAGTGCAAGGAATCCACCTTTAAGCCTTGCTGATAGCATGACTCAAAGACAGCAAGAAGCCAGCCCTTTGATCCGGACTGAAATGTCTCAGTGAGAATTTGTTGGATTACCTTTTTTGTATGTATAAAACTTAAAAGGGTGTTTCACAGCATCCCCTGATAATGACACTGTCTTGAATTTCAGGGTTTCTGTCATGATCAGAATGTTATGAGGCAGGTTTGTTCAAAGACTTTTTCTTACACTATCCTTGAGTGAGGGAATGGTGTCGAATTAGTATGCTCCTACTTTTGGCTTGCTTGAATATTGTTTTCCAATTTTTTATCTATGCATTTGTCAGAATTATGGACTTCAGATTGACAAGTTTAAGGCACAAAGTACGAAAATTTCACACTAAAATGTAGCAAATGCTTTGGATTTGTTCACCGAGCTGTCTGTAAGTTTGTTAGTTTGCTTGGTAGAGGAACCCCATTCACACTTGCACCAGTGCAGTAAGAGGTAAGGTTGGCAAGATATATTGAGTTTCTTAAAAATATGAATACATTTTCAAGGAAGATATACATTTAGATAGTATTGTGTATAGTCATATAAGTATTGATGCACTGAAAAAGCATTTAACGAGCCACCATTTTGGGTAAATCTCTAATAGGATCAGGTTGAAAACTGCTAGATGTCTCTCTCTACAGACCAAAGTTCTTGTATTTATTCACTAGGGATGGGAATTGATAAAATTTTATTGATACCAACGCTACTAAAAATCCCGCTAATCGATCCAGTTCTTTAACTTTTCCCTTTTTGATTCCTATAAATTTTCCATGTGGACAAATGTTGGTTGCAACAATGTCAAACACATGTCACAGCATAGATAGCTGCTTCTTCTTAAAAAATTAAGCCACAATTCTGACCGCTTCTGAGCCCTGTCAGTGGAAGGGAAGATAAGGGACTTGATTAGCAAAAAGACTCATGATATCGACTCTTTGATGGAGCTGTTAACGATTCTCAACTGTAATTGGTTTTCGATTCCAATCCCTATTATTGACAGAGTTATTGTAAACAGAGACTTTGCTTTGATTCTAAGGACGATTTACGGTCTCCAGTAAAGATAATGAGTATGTCTTTGTGTAAATAATATCACTATGCCTGTCACAATAATAAATTTTGCTGGACAAAAATTGTCCTACAAATTATTGTCAATAAACTATATTATTGTCTACATTGTTTTCTGACTATTTTTTAATGTAATGATAATATATGGTAAAACAATGGGAATACGCTGTATCAAAAGCAATAAACATTAAATTTCTCAAGCGTATTTGACGCTGTAATTTGAATGCCAAGGGGTTTTAAATAAAACAAGTTAAACAAACAACATAACAAATCAAATGGATTTTGCAGTTTCAGGAATTACTGTTTTTGACGTGCGTTCTCCCAGGCAATTCGTACTGTCAAACGTTTGTAACATTTCCCAAAATGCTGGCTTTTCAACCGTATTGAAGGGTTGCATTTCTTTTGCAAAGAAGTGAGTGAACAACATCGTCTCTAAGGGCACACCATTTTGCGCTGTATTATTAATATTCACTTTGCCAACATAATGCATCAGTAAGCGTTGACTGTCAGGACGAAAGCTCTGTTGCACGCAGTTTTTGTTCCCAGCTGGGAAAACTGGACAGGATGGATGTGTTTGGGGTGCGCACACAAAAGATGGTCATATTCCCCTTCTTCTTTACCTCTATTTTTGAACAAATACGACATATCAGCTTGCCTGTGTTCATGGGCTCACACCTTGTTCATGCTGTTTAAAACCAAAATATTCCTGCACTGGGGCTGTGGCTTTTCAGCTCAGATACCATCGCTTTTGTGCCTTCATTCATTGCGTTTGCTTCCTTGTTACTTCTCACGATGCTCACTTCCAGCACTCAAAGATTGAATGACTGACAGGAGGGTTCACTCCGTTCATTCTGCTTTAGAGCCAGTGCGCCCAGGTGTTGAGACACATGCACAGAGTGAACCCTCTTGTCATCCAGCCTGTTTCATAGAGAGAGGGAAGGATAACATTTTGTTTTTTGTTTTTGATTTATCTGGGGCAAAAATATTGAGCTATACATCAAATATTGTCACTGAGGTAAAAAGTATCAAGATAGGAGTTTTGATCCATACTGCACGGTCCTAGGAGGCCTCACAACAAGACAGTTGCTGGGTCAGCCCCTTGGTTGGTTGCTGTCTGTGGAGTTTACAATTTTTCCATGAGCAATTTTTTCGGGTGCTCTAGTTTTTTGCCACAAGCCAAAAACATACTCATTGGGCTCTAATTTCGTAGACCAGGCACAAGCGCAGGCGCACCTGCCCTGCGCCAGCCTTCGCCTCGCAGACTGGGTGTGACCTGCGCACTGTGCAAGTTTCCTGCTGTGCCAAGAGAGGCGCACTCAAGGCGCAGAGGAACGCGTCCACGCCCACGTCTCTGCCTCTCCGCGCAAATGTCAGAGTAGGAGGAGAATAGACGTGAGTGGGATTAACACAGCCGATCGCTGTCTTCACCAATCAAATGAGCGCCTCTCCTCGCCTTTAAATGCGCTGTGGCCGAGGCACAGCGTCTGATTGGTCTGAATGATCCCCGCCACAGAGGAAACAGTGTGCTGGAAAGACCCAGCAGTAGAGACGGTCAGAGCCGCTGTCCCTTCAGCAGGAGAATGGACAGCAGGGCGCGTCACCGTGTGGACCAGCTCCCGGGACAGATGTAATCTGTTCCTTTGTCATTAATAGGAGTAAAAAAATTAAGAGACAGTTACACCGCAGCTGGCTTATCCATTCATAATACTTGTGATCCACCTGCACTCCTGGTTTGTCATCGCCAAATAGCAGAGCCTTTAGTGATATACTGTATACTCTCCTGATGTCTCCTCTTCATCCTCCTTACAATAATGTACTCCATCTTTTTAGATCACGTTAAAAATAAAGACTAAAATAGAGGAATATGGGAAATAACAGGTAAATCCAGAGTAACATAGCCTACATTTATTTTCTCTCCTTTTTCTTCGTCTTTTTTCTCCCTCTTTTCTTTGAATTTAATGAAATGAGAGAAGCCAGATATATACTCAGTATCAGATGTCAAGGCTGTTTATTGTTGACTTGTAAGATGTGCATCAAACTTCCAGCTGCCGTCAGGTTAAGTTTCCATGATGACAAACAGCTTTAATCCGACATCAGATGTGACGGGACTAAGGTTGTCACGATACTAAAATTTTCAACTCGATACCGATAGTCAGGAAAATATTCGATACTCGATACCATTTTCAATACCACAAGGATAAAAAAAAAAGAACACAATATTTAAAAGAAACATTTTTATTAACAAAAAAATGCAAATATAACCTCTAGGAAGTTGTGCAAAAGTCTCATTTTCTTTATTTTTTTCCTAATGCAAAAAATAGTAATACAATACAAAAAATATTGCTGCACAGAACAAAATAAATGCTCTTTGAAAAAAACAAAATTGTAGTTTTCTCCCCTTATTTAGACTACAGTGCAAGTACAAACATAAAATCTCAATAAAAAGTGCTTTGTATTCAAAAATCAAATATTGTTTTTTATGCAGACTAACACAAACATAGTGGAGCAGTGCTACTGTTTGTTATGTGTTCAATGTGGATTTTAATGTTTCCTTTGAATTGACGGTCAATGAATGGACCAGATAGGAGGGGCCAGCGGGTCAGAGTTCAGAGGGGACAGTTAGTGTGTGTGTTAGCGAGGAGGAAGACAGGTGTTTGCAGGAGGTGTAGAGATTACTACTCACTGTTTTGTTCCTGAATTAAAATTGTAGTTGGTGTGGTCACAGCCCACAGTGACTGTTAAATAAAAGCAGGTATACGCAAGCCGAAGTCACCTTTGTTATTACGACCGAAGGAGCATCACAGTTCGAAGTTGGTAGTAGTTTTACTCACCGCAGTAATGGGAATAAATGGGAAGCCAAAATAGGTCCACACAACCCATTTATTTGACGAAGGAGCGTCAGCTAATTCCTCCACTTCGTGCTCCTCCTCATTGCAGTGAGTGTTTAGCTACAGGAGGCGAGGGGGGGTATTTCGTCCTTTTATTTTTATTTAATTTAACCAAAACTGGTTGATTTGGCCCTCCTGCAACAGCACTACTCATGCTGTTTTGTTATTGAGGGCGTCACGGGGAGGGGGAGGGTGCCTGCTCTCCTGTGTGTGTGAGGAGGCAGAGAGAGAGGGACGCAGCATCGGCGGCTCGGCATCCAGCATCCGGCATCCGGCATCCGGGGGGGGTAGGATCGATACTTTTGAAAGTGAGTATCGTATCCAGATACAACATTTTAGTATCGATACTTTTTTGAGTATCGATACTTTTGACAACCCTAGACGGGACAATTAATATAGATATAAATGTATCTGCTGGTTCAGACGGTTACATTAAATAGTGATTGCTGTGATTGTTTATTGCATTAAAATGTGCCTGACACTCTGGAAACCTGCCTCTGAGGCGTGCGCACATGTGCGCTTGTCACCAAATTGCTTCGTTTGCGCTCCGCCCTGCGCCGAAGATAGACCAGGTTGGAGCTGGCGAGCTTTCAGCGCACTTTCTGCACTGTTTTTGGCACGAAATTGTCACTGCGCCAACATGAATCTGCCGACACCTCCCCCAGGTGCGCCTTCAACTCCCCCTGGTGTGCCGTCACACCCATCTCTGCGCAGACGGTCTACCAAGTTGTCAAATTGGCAGCGCACGGCGGTGCGCCGCACGAAATTAACACTGCGCGGGATGCGCCAGGCTTGCGCCCCCTGCACTGCGCCACGAAATTAGAGCCCATTGTCTTCACTGGAGGCGGTAAATCGTCCTTAGATGTGAGGGTATGTGTGACAATGTTTGTCTTTCTATACGTTGGCCCTGTAATTGGCTTGTTACCATTCGAGGGAGCCCCTTCTCTCATTCAAGTACAACTGAGATTGGCTCTAATCCTTCCATGACTCCAACAGAGGTAAAGCAGTACAGAAAACTGATGTTGTCATTGGTATACAGTAAATTGAACGTATGATCAATAATATTTCTGTGGAGGCAGCAGTATTATACACACTCTAATATTGTGTGTATTAGCACAATATTAGAGTGCAAGACCCATTATATCTATGGGAACAGTAAAGCATGTTGTATTGTACAATTCCATGTGTTATATAATCCAGGATAACAAAAGAATTGGCAGTAGCATTTAGTTTAAGCATAGCTACAAGAACAACAGAGCTTCTGCTAGCACTGGATGTAGTCTTGTAATTATTTTTTATACCCTTCACTCCCTTTTCTGTCTTTCCTCCCTTCTTCGTTTTCATCTTTTCTTCCGCTTCTGACTAATTAATAATTGAAGCTCATTTCAAGCGTTCCATCTTTAGAAAACTATCTGGTCCTCTGAGACAGCCCATCCGCTCGTTCATTTATTCATACCATGCACATTTTTTGTCATCACTTTGTATTTTTTATCCATGCATGTACTCTTAATGTGAGATGAGAGGACTGAAGAGGAAAGATGTGAAAGATGAAACATGGTGTAGGCCTTTAATGGGGTTGCAAAGCACAATATTTTTCTGTAGGTTGGACTTTTATTTGCATTTATTGTGTCATTTTAGAGTTGTAGTACATGATATTTGCAGTGAATACAAACTGAGACACAAGTAGTGATTGTAGTTGTATGTTCCATTTCGACAGCATAGATGTAAAGTGTTAGACAGCTCGAAGAATGGATTAAGACAATTCTGTCCTTAACTAAGGGTTGGCAATGATTTTGCAGTTTTCAAAGTCAGTGGTAAAAAAATAAAAAATTAATACAACTTTTATCTCAGTGTAAAGCTGTATTGTTTTGCCATTTTATCTGCAATTGGATGCAAAAAGCGCTTCAAAAGTAATCTGATAATAACTCATTACAATAACTTAACCAATTATTGTTAACTCCACCAATTTTTCAAAGTGTGACTAATGCACATGTACATTGCGTTCAATGTGAATGCACCTTAAGAGGAGCTGTTCACACAGGGCAGCAGTAGGGTTATGTCTAATGTGAGGGTATTACATGCATTGTGGCTGTTATTTACAGTAAGTGCCCAATCTATTTTTTAGAGGTACAAGACAAAATTGGGCATTTGGCCTCGTATCCAAATGGAGTCTCAAGTCACCCATGGGTGCAACTTAAGTACGACTCTAGTCGAAGTCTCAAACTCAAGTCCCCATCTCTGTCCCCTTACAAATTTATGTCTTCAAGTCTTCTGCAAAATAAGACACAGTGCTTCTGTCAGTATGTCAGATTCGTCTGATGCATCCGAAATGCAGCTATATTTTTTTAGCTTAAAATACTTCAGAACTGCCTCCAGCTCAACAATGTTATTCCTTAATGCCTGGCTGTGTATTTCCAGTTCAAAGTAGGGCTGAACGATATGGACAAAATTTCATATCTCAATATTCATGCCAGATATCTCGACTGCAATACGATATAACTATCATTTGGTGAAAACCAAGCGGTGCATTCAAGGGCAGTCGTAAAATGAAATTTTTTAGGTCTTCCAGAGCTGTAAATGCACTGCGAGAGCAGGGGAAATGTATATTGTTTATATTGTTGCTTTTTTATACTAATATCTTGAATTTTCATATATCGATATCGATAAAATAATGATACATCTTTCAGCCCTAGTTCAAAGTAACTTTTTTTAACTCATTTACTGAACATACTTACGTAAATAATGATTTATGAAGATCAAAGTTAAAATTAGTCAGGGAATGAACTAATAGGAACTAAATGAGTGAGAGGCAATTCTGAATGTGTTAATCTGTCACTGGTAATTTCCGCTGTGTGTTAACATCAAGCCAGCAAACCAAGATGAACGGCCTGGTCCATTTTATAAACCCTTCAAATTTTCTTCAGTTCTGGTAATTGCCTGTGACTTCTGGGGAGTAACTGTACTTGAGTTGCTCATCCTTCACCTCACACCATCACTGCCTGTCAGCTGGTTGCTGAAAGATCAAATTCGAAGGAGGTTCACTCTGCCCTTATGGATGAGTATGATGTGATGGTGCTGGAAAGCTGTCTAATATCACAAATTCACTTCCGAGTAGCAGGAGAAGGTGAAGTTCCTGTAAATAGGCTCTCCCTACATCGTCCACTCACCTACCACCGCAGGGACTGACAGCTGGTCGGGTTTAAATGCCCAGGAAGACTGGATTGCTCCAGATTTGCGGGTCAGAGTGAAGCTCGTCTGCTTGTGAGTCACACTCTTCTGTCTCTTTCTCTCTGAAGTGCCCCCTGGGGCCACTGGAAGCTCTATCTCTCCTTTTGTAAAGTCCAAGGTGTCTACTGTCCACTACTGACTGTTCCTGTGTGCACTTTAGATAACACAGCCCAGCCACACACTGTAGATATCACTTCTGCAGCTGTGTAGACAAGCGCTCCCTGTGTTTTATCACATATGAGCGTTTTAACACCATCTCCACTTGTACCATTGGGAGGCTCTATCTGCAGCACTGGTATGGGCTGAAGCTTTCGGGTCACGCTGAAGCCTGAATGCCTGCATGCTAAGTGCCAGTGTGGGCTGCTTTCCTGGTTGGGTCAATAAGATAAAACAACAGTAACAGTGTAAAGCGCGATCTCTTATATAACCAACTCCTGTGCTGTGTGTTGGCTCATCTCTAAGTAGAAGGACCAACACATGAAAACCCTGGACGTCTACAGGAAAACAAATCATTATTGCATTGTAATTCACAGTGTTTTGGCAATGTTTGCTCTGAGATTATTGAGCTTGTCCATAGAGAATCACTATGACAGAAATAAAAGGCTTTTCTTTAGTGAGGAAACTCCTTCCTGTGCCAGAGCTTCTGCTGGTTTACCTCCCAGTTTGCACGCTGCTGACAGTGTACTCTTAAAGCAGCACATTAAATAATGCAGCCATTGTTTACTGCTCCATATTGGTTTCAAGGAGAAAGCTGCATACACATAGGGTGATGTCAATGGGTATTTTACTGTTTGTGGAGTGAGGGGTTGCAGGATAAGTCCTAAACGTGAATGTGATTTAGCATTTTAGCACTTTTGGTTCACAAGGCTCAAAGTCTAAGTGATTTTAGAACATCTTTATGGATAAAAACCCTGCATAATACATGTCATAGGCAAATGCACACATCTTTCAATGCTTCATTTTACAACATAAATGCATCTGTTATTGTCTGATTTTGAATTTTTAAGCATTTTTGTGTTTTAAAAAGGATTGTTGCTAACAAGTACCACAATAACTTATCATTGTGCTCTGTTTAATTGTGTTGGTTTGCCCTCACTGGCCACTCAAAAACGGCATCATGTCTTTATTTATAAGGCTAGACTGAATTTGCTCCCTCCACACATAAGTAATTGCATTCAAGTGAAAAGTGCTGCTGGGAGCAACAATCTTCACACTGTGACTCAGTCACAATGTTTCCTTTGAGATACAAAGATGTCTTTGGCAAGGGAGTCCTATCCAAGATTGTAGCTTAAAAGTTTCACACGAAAAACAGCATGATTATAAGACACAAAGATTTTATCAAACATCAAATTGTTGCAAACACTGGTCAGATGATCTTTAATACTGTTTTTAAAAGCTTCTAAATTAACACAACAATTGGTTTAAGATACCTTCGCAAGTCAGACCAAGATGAAGGAGAGAAAACATAAGAAGCTCTTTTTCCAAAGACAGTTTGAGGAACAACATAGATGATGAGCCCATGAGACCGAAGGCTGCATACACTGACAGTCTTTGGTGTCACTTGAGATCTAGGATAAGAGGGCAGTTCATGAAGTACAGCATTTTAGAGAAAGATGAACCAGTGTTCCATCCTTCTGTTGGTTAAGGAGAGCCAGCAGACTCTTTCAATCAAGACAGAATGATGTGTATGAAAGCCCAGGCCAGAGACAAAACGCGAAACAGAATGATGCACAGAGTTCAACATTTTCAGTGAGGATGAGGTGTCATGCATGTAAATAATATCACTAGGCCTGTCACAATAATACATTTTGCTGGACAATAGTTGACCTACAAATTGTTGTCAATAAATTGTATTATTGTCTACATTATTTTCAGACCATTTTTTAATGTAATGATAATATATGGCAAAACAATGGGAGTACGCTGTATCAAAAGCAATAAACATTAATTTCTCAAGCGTATTTGACACTGTAATTTGAATTCCAAGAGGTTTTATATAAAACAAATTAAACAAACAACATAACAAATCAAATGGATTTTGCAGTTTCAGGAATTACTTTTTGTGACGTCCATTCTCCCAGGCAATTCGTACTATCTGTCAAACGTTTGTAACATTTCCCAAAATGCTGGCTTTTCAAGGGTATTGAAGGGTTGCATTTCTTTTGCAATGTAGCAAACAACATTGTCTCTAAGCGCACACCATTTTGCGCTGTTTTATTGATATTCACTTTGCCAACCAAATGCATCAGTAAACGTTGACTGTCAGGATGAAAGCTCTGTTGCACGCAGTTTTTGTTCTCTCTTTGTGCTCACACCTTGTTTATTCTGTTTAAAACAAAAATATTCCTGCACTGGGGCCGTGGCTTTTCAGATCAGAAACCATCACTTTTCTGCCTTCATTCATTGCGTTTGCTTCCTTGTTACTTCTCTCGATGCTCACTTCCAGCACTCAAAGATTGAATGACTGACAGGAGGGTTCACTCCGTTCATTCTGCTTTAGAGCCAACGCACAGAGTGAACCCTCTTGTCATCCAGCCTGTTTCATCGAAAGAGGGGAGGAAAAAAATCACACATGCACTTCAATATATCGAGACCAGCAAAATAATCGAGTTTGTTCTTATTTGTTGTTCAATTAATTGATTTATTGATTATTGTGACAGGCAGAAATATCACCATAATCAATTGCAGACATACACGTTGCTTGAATTGGTTTGCATCTAAAGAAAAGCAGCGTTTGTTCCGATTGAAGAAACCCAATTATACTCTTAATTTTTTTTTTCATCAGACAGTTAATATGCTTGCTACAAGACAGATTTTCTTCTGGCAAGAATCAAAAGTATTTGTAGTTTTGACACATTCATTCACCTCATTGCTTATGCAGAGAATTTTACTGGCTTCATGGGCTTGTGACTTGGACCATGAGAAGCACATCATTTTAGATTTGTTGGCATCAAGTACAGGTTTTAATGCACAGAAGCTTATCTTAACACCATTCAAGGCTGCTTACAGTTTATTTCTAGCACTTGCTAGAGAAGATGAAGACATATATGAAGTTGTATCATCTGCATAAAGTGAAACTTTGCATCAGTGCATTTCTGCATAAATCATTTATATAAAAGAAGAATAATATAGGACCCAGAATGGATCCTTGTGGGATGCTGTTTTGAATATTTAAAAAGCCAGAGGATAGATTGTCCACTTTCAAACTTCAAACCAATTTACTATTTTAGGAGCAAACCCATTGTCAGCCAGCCTCTGTAGGAGAACTGAGTGGTCTAGTGTATCAAAGCCTTAAATAAATCTAAGAAAAGTGCAACACTGTGTTCTTCGGCGTCAGTTGAATTTACAATATCATTAAGACCTTTCATAGTTACAGTGACCGTGCTTTGCTGTGTTTTTTTTCCCTTGAGCCAGACTGCAGATCACTAAGGATGCTGTACTGTGATAAAAATCCTTGACTTGGTTATACATAAACTCTTCCAGCACCTTCATTATATTGCAGAGCTTAGATATTGGCCTGCAATTATTTGGATTCCATGGGTCCCAGCTTTAATACTGATTAGACAAAGGCTGTCTTCAAGACCTCAGGTATTGTGCCAAATTTTTATGTTGGATTTTAAATACGGTCTGACCAATATAATCTGCTGATTGTAGCCCTTTACAGAACATTTAACGTCCTGAGGAGCTTAGCTGATATAACACTAGCATATTCTTACTTTGTCATAAAACAGTAAATGCTGTTCAGTGTCCAAGTTGTACAGAATGATGCTGTTGTGCCGTTAGTCCAATACATGGAGCTCTAACTCCATTTGATCCTCAGTCCCCTCCCCACTGCTGTCTAATAAGTAATGCAGCCAGGCAACGAGACAAGAGTGGACTGAACGGAGCTTGCTGACGGGTATGTTTATGAAGACGTGAAATTAACAGTGACTCAAAATGTCTCCGTTTCAATTAAACTCTCTCAACCATGTGTCATGATGAGTAACTAGCTTTGTTGCGTCGGTCGTTCTTTTCAATTATATTACATTGGTAAAGTTGTGCTAACTTAGCTCAAGTCACTCCCTGTCTGTTTATGTTAACAATGACATCCCTGTAGTTATGCCAACCTAGTATAGCGTTAACTAACAGCTTAAAAGCCAGCCAGTAACCGCAAATTAATGTAAGTGCACAAGTATTTGAGAGTACAGAGAGCGACCAGTCACTCCATCAGCTACGTGTTGAAGGGAGGGGCTTTATTCAGGACAGTCCTAAAAAGTTAAGACGATTCAGTGACCACAAACTACAACAGCTATTCACTGTGTGCGTTACTGAGTACCATTAGGGTAGTATAAATCACATTAGACTATTTGTGACCACTATGTAGTTAAAATGTATCTCTGTAAAAGACAAAATGTTTTGACGTCAGAGAAAGGTGTCACTGGTTTTTATTTTGATTCGTATGAGTCATGACTTCATGGCAAAGTATAGAAAGGAGTAGATAAAATTTGATTTAATGTTAAAGGGCATCAGAGGGCTATGGCCTAAATCTAAAGATAAATTCATCAGTACAGCTGGCAGCTTTATTCATGCATGCTCCATAAAAAGAATGCACAATGCAAATTTAAAACAAAATACTCCACATTACAAAATTCGTATACTTACATTTAAAATAGGGTTATAGATTTTATTTTGCAGGAATTTACTGCAGTTCTGCACACCAGTGTATTTTGTGCTTAAAAGTTCCTTGTACTTGATAGTTGAAGAGTAGAAAAATAAAAGAGGTTTGTGAAAATAATGTTACCTTAGTGTTTTAGTTGCTTTCTTCTCACAATTACCTGTTTACAACTTTTTAAAATGTTGTTCTACCTGTACTATAACCTATAACCTTGTAAAGTTAAGCAAGTACAAAAGGACAAAGTATTTTAAAACAGTAAATAATAAAAAGAACAACAACTTTAATTTATGTTTATCATGTAAATAGGATTTGTGTATTCATGTGTTCAATGAAAAAGGAAAAAATGTTTCTAGTTCAACAGGATAATGGAAAAAAACACAAGTAAATATCAAGATAAAAACAAAGAGAAAATACAAGACAGGATGACCACTCCAGGGGTTATTCTAAAGATAAAAAATACAAACAGCTATTGTTATGATCCCTTTAAAACATTACTTAAAATATTAATTCTTTTAGTCCAGAATTTTTAATTTAATCATTTATACAGAAAATATAACCCCCACACTTTTGGACACAGTATTGATTAAAGGTCCAGTGTGTAGTTTTTAGCGACATCTAAAGGTGAGGTTTGAGATTGCAGCACTCCGGCGCTCCCCTCCTCCCTTTCGGAGAACCCCTGAGCTACGGTGGCCCTCCAAGCACTAAAAGCGTTTTTCAACATGGCGTCGTCAACGAGTGTTTCCAGCTACCAAGCTATCAAATATCTCTGTTGATTCACCACATTTGAAAGTTCAGGGAGCATTTTAGGCAAGAAAGTCACCACGTAGAATACCAAAATGTGATCATTTGAGCCATAAAACGCACAGATACAAATTTCATTTCAGCATTTCGGACATTCTGTTAAGCGGGCCAGTATGCTATCGAAGAAACTTCCGGTCAGCTCCAAAACAAGAGCGTAATTTACAAAAGCGTTAAAGAACTAATAGGAGATAATGAAGAATGCTTTTATTTTGAAAATGGGAAGTTTGCTAGTAGCTGATTTTTAGCCGAACGCGTCTCAAGACGACTTGACATTTATATTACGATATATGTAATATATAATATTATGATATTGTTACGACCTGAGGCTGTTTTTTATTTGAGTCAGTTTTTCCAGTATTTTGTATGATGACTGTCATTTTGAAGCCTGAGGCTGTATTATCTGACGGAGGTTTTATTGAGGGGGGTTTTCTGATGCCGTTTGGTCTGAGAAATGACACAGAGGTTTTCCAGAGACCGAGGATGTCCTAAAATATACACCGTAATAATGTGTACATATGCTACTAAATAACAAATTAGGAGCAAACAATAAAATTAAGGAGTACGGTGAAAATCTTTATCTTTGTCTCATCAACAGCGCTATATAGCTTAGTTATCAGCCTATGTTTTCTGTCCACAGAAAGCTGCTTGTGGCCGTGAAATAAGCCTCTCATAGCAGATACATTCTCTGCGTCTTACTCCGACTTCTCCCGAAAGTAAACAAATAAATTCGGCTCCATATAAGAGTACAATTCGACACTTAGTCTTACCTGTCCAGCAAAAAACAGGCAACTTCTGCGTCTGTCTGCAAACTTATCCGCTCTGGAAGGCAGGGGAAAGGTGTCAACCCTCCTAGTTTTTATGTCCAGTCTGTCCCATCAGTCTTTTGGCTTCATCCCATTCATCCTTTTTTTAGTTTCTTCATGCTCTGCTGGCAAATTGTAATGTGGTCGTGCGATGTTGTTTGTATGTTTGTTTTATTAGCACAATCACTTTCTTTGCTCTTCTTCTTCGTGTGCATTTCACGGTTGATGTCGACTGTGCATTTCCGGTTGATGTAGAAAAAAATAAAAAGCGTGTTTTGGTTCTAGGAGACGGTGGAGAAAGATGGCAGTTTCATAAGATGGAGCCCCATAAGCAGGCGACCGCTCCTATTAAGATATAAATGACTTTTTCTAAGGTAACGAAAACAAAACATTAATTATTTAAGGCTGATTAGAAACTACTTTGAATATACTTTAAAATAATATATTCCATTTTTACCAAGTCTGTTATTTTATATTTTTTTCATTTAGCATTTAATAATACACGCTGTTCCTTTAAATCATATCTTTTTTTTTTTAAATGTATTTTTTGGGCATTTTGTGCCTTTATTGATAGGAGAGAGACAGTGGATAGGCTTGTGAAAGGGGGTGAGAGAGTAGGGGAAGACACTCTGCAAGCTGGTCACAGGCGGGATTCGAACCTGGACCGGCAGAGGTAAGTACATGGGGTGCCTGGTTGCTAACCACTCTGCCAAACCAGCACCCCATTTAATCATATCTTTTACATAGGCATACCTTGTGTGTTTGCAATTCTTACACCTCATCATACTTGGACAGTCGTCTCAATGAGCTAATTGGCTAGTTAGCTGCTAACATTAACGTCAACAATATGGTGACCAGACATCCCTGATTTCTGGGGACCGTCCCTGTTTTGTATGCTCTGTCCCTGAAAATGTGCCCAATTTCAGCGTTTTACTATTGTGCATCTATTGAAACAAAGGTTATCACTACAGCCATGTAGGAGGCAGAAAGCGTGAGGGAGCAGGTTGAGCACAGACCGAGACAACAGTTATTGTGTTGCCAAGTATGCTCATTAAAGTGACTTGGGGCTTGTTCTCCCACTTGTGTGAATCCTACATGATTATCACCCAGCTGCCCACGACAAAGCAAGACATGAGTGTGGTTGGTAGTTTGTCCTTTCCTCACCCCGTTTTCTGGTTATCATGCCCACAGGAATCAAGCCAGCACACCCCCAAACACACTCACCCATGTGGCGCATTCACAACTACGCAGGTGCCATAGTTGCCAGGTCTGCTCATTTTCAGCGATTTGGGCCACCAGCTTCATGCTGGTGTGGTATGCTGCAGTTCATGCATGATGTGACAACTAATGTCCACTAATCGCAAAATAGTCATTGACTAGTGGACTATCAAAATAGTCATTTTTAGCAGCCCTACTTGGGACCCCACAGGGGAGGGGTTCTGACAGTGCAGGTCTGCAACTCAGGGTTCTGACAGTGTAGTTTGCAGCCAGACCCCTCTGAATTATGCCTTACAAAGTTGACAATGAGTGTTCACATGCAGGTGATATGCAGAGCTCTAGCAAAACGACATTGAGTTTGAAAAATGTTATGTATTGACTTATGGTTTTGTAAAATTTAATAATTATGCTGCCAGTTTTTTGAGTGTCGCCCCTCCACCCCAGTTAAATAGAAAAGAAAATACTGTTGCACAACACCTGGCCATGACCTAAGATGTCAGCATGGCCTATTTAAGAGGTCTGTATGGTCTTTTATGCATGTCATTAAGCTTATTCTCAGCCAAACCAACTTGACAGACCTATTCCAGACATGGTGCTTTAGAAAAACATGGTTGGAGAGAGATCTTAAATTTGGATTGCGCTATGTCTAATACATTTTATTTCCAAATCTATTTTATATTGTTAGTGTAGTATGGTGATTCATTCTTTTTTGTAAATGTGCTTTTTTGTGTTAGCTGTTATTTTCTGCTATGTTTAGTTTTTTGTTTTTCAGGTTAACTTTTTTCTCAATATGGGTAATCTTAAAAGTGTGAAGTCCATAATTTAAAGTGTGTGGGAACCCTGTCCAGACCCTCTCCATATGCTGTTTAAGCCATTTGACCATTTTCAGTATGTATTATGGTGCATTCACAATGCAACGCATCAAGGATTATTACTTTGTATCCAGTAACACAGATCTGATGATAATGGAGGGTGTAAATGGGTCTTTGTCCCACTTTAAACATCCTCTCCCTGCAGTCTCCCACTTACCTCAGGCTGTTTGGAGGCCCACTCTACCTCCTCCTGTACTCTGAATAACCTCTGTATCTCAGCAGGACGCTGAGCTGGCTCACTGCAGAGTGGATCAGATGAAAATATCAGAATTATATATATATATAGAATTACAGCAATTAGACTTACAGAGGATTGCTTCTTCGGATAAAGTGTCCATTAATGTCTTGGGCTGAGGAAGCGGAAGCGTCAGAGAAAGCTGCTGCCTGTTAAACAGTTGTCGATGAAGCTGTGAAAGTCTAAACTCTTGTGTCATCATGCAGGGTAAATACTAATGGGTTATTGGAACAAGCTCTGACATTACTGTGTTAAAAGCTGCTGTCTGCCGTGCCTTCCAGTGACAGTCTGACAACTTTGACAGCAGTAACTCGCCAGGCTATCTACAGCCCCACGGTACTGCTGACAAACTGTATTAGTGGAAAATTGGATGCAAAAAGAGATCTGGCTTTAACGGTTCCACATGCTCGTGTCACTCTTTTGGAAACAAATGTGTCTGAGACAACAGTGACTGTAATGTGATAATGCATGCTGTGTATAAAAAGGTCTGCTCAAAAGAGAATTAATGACATAGAGAATAAGCAGTTGATGCTGGTGGCTCAGAGCTAGAAGGTTGCTGGTTTGAATCCAGCTCAGGTGGGGCCTTTCTGTGTGGAGTTTTACTTATTGTACATACATGTGTTTTTCTCAGAGAACTCTAAGTTCCTCCCACAGATTGAAGATTTTTATATAATTGTCTGATGATTGGTGACTCCAAATTGCTCTCAGTGTTTCTGTGAATCCTTTTAACGCTGAATTCCATCAGTGGAATCTGCTGACACTTGACCCAGGGTATACCACATTTCCAGCCCCCCTCAACCCCAAAGACATAAGGCAGGGCTGTCCAAACTATGACCCAAGGGCCCCGTGTCTTGGACTTATTTTCAATTGGCCCTAAGCAAACTCCAAAAGATTCAGTTGATTGTAGGTGGCATTGAAATATGGGGATTTTGCTTAACTAATGAATAAAACCAAATGGATTACAGCAACAAACAGCACTTATAATGCTCATTTTCTGTACAATCTGCTACCATATCAAGGTTTGAAGGCATATCATGCCAATCAATTTTGGTCATCTAAAGAACTTCGTGTCTGAATGTTGAGATGAGCTTCTGCTGTCCTGGCTGTGTCATTGGCATCCTGACCAGGGATGCCGTGTGGGTAGCAAGGAATGACCAAGGCCCACTGAGATCTGTTTGGCTGCCTCAAGTCCTAAACTTGGATAAGATCAAGGTGGGGTGAATCAAGGTGGCCCTAACATTCATGTATTTTTCTGTATATGACCCTTAATGAAAAAAGTTTGGCAGCTCTGGCATAATAACTATAAATAATGAAGGCAAACAAGGCAGAGATAACAAAGGAATGTTATACAAACAGTTTTATAATTCAGTATTTTTTAGAGTAAAAATTAAGGCTAAATGGCTAACCTGTTGGCCACTACATAAGTCTGGGGACCTTTCTCGATAATAACTGTTGTGGTAAAAACTAAAAATACTGTATGTAATGTAGTATAAAGCAGATACTGAAAGCTCCTCCACCTTATGGCAGTTCTTAAAGATTAAGCAGTCATCACTTGGCTGAAATATTAACAGTCATAAACTTGCTTGTGTTTATTTTTCAGAGGAAACAAACTAAAATCAGTCCCAAAGAAAGATGCAAACCTCAGTTGAATCTAAGAAAAGGGGAAAAAGTTCAGACTTAGCTACTTGGAAAAATGACAGGAAAGTTTGACACAGGGCAGGCAAGATGGACAGATGCTCAGAAGAAATAAATATCAAACCATTCAAAGAAGGTTTTCATCAGAATGGTGGGAATCTCAAACAAAAGTTTGGTATGAGCATTGGAAATGATGTGAAACACCAGGGTGCACCACAAAACTTCACACTCACTGTGTATCAGAAATAGATCAGAAATATCCCAAGCAGTTGAAAACCTCTGCTAAGTCTTTCTTTTGTTACAGCTTTCTTAAGTACTACAAATCATTTAGAACATAAAGGTTAAAAGAATTATTCCATTCAGCTTTATGCTAATTATTTATCCTTGGCTTATCTAGTACCTCTCTTCAGCATGAATAATTTTGATAAAGCATTAATGTTTAAGCGTATCAAGGTTTGTGTCTCTCATTTTCAGACAGTTTCTCTTGAAGAAAAAAAATTTGGACGGCTTAACAGATACAGGAGGAACAAAACATTTATTCTCTCTGCAAAATAAAATATAGATGGTATTATGTGTGATTTCAGAATAGATGTACACAAGATCGGCCATATTAAGACAGCTTTAAGCCAATGTCATGAACTTGTTGCACACAGCGGTTGAAGGCGCCTTAGACCACTGTTTTGTTGTTTTGATTATATTTAATTTTGCTGTTTTGTTTGAAGCATTAACTGTTCTTTCAGTGTGAGATAGGGCTGGGTTAAAAAATCAATTTAATCGATTTAAATCGATTTTCCTTTAACTGGTTCATAATCGATCCATAAAATCCAAATATCGATCTTCTAACTTGGGTAGTTTTTTTTCTTTGGATGTGCAGAGAAGCAGCCTGTGGTATCAACCCTGCTAGTCTCGTGTGCGTTTAGCGTTGCTTTCTACTGAACAAGATCTCATCAGATGTTACTGCAAACAAACATGGTGGAAGCACTATATGGGCACCACCATAGACAGTAAAAAACATGGACGCCATGATGCTAGGCTAAAATTGAAGCCTCCACGAAAACTGCTCCCCCTGGTGACTGGCTGCAGTATAGGTCAAATCTCTGTCTCCCCCATTCATCTGGACGGGCCGAAGTGAAACTTCAAAAAATGAATACACCTCGTAGAAATATTTCTCCCATCTGTATGCTGTGGTGATATGAAAGTATTATTGGGCTGCGTGTTTTCCAAGTCCTCTTTTTTCTGAAAAGTTTCTTTTTTATTAGTTATTAGAGTTTAAAAATGACCGCGGTTTACGGCAGCTTCACTATGATTGTGTACGGCGTATGCTGCGGAGTGTTGCGACTGTTTCCGACAGCTGCGTCCGGATTATGGCCCAAATTCTCTACTGGCTGCACAATGGCGGCGCCCAGACGAGGGATATTTTGGCTTCATATCCATTATATGGCGGAAGGCGGAGCCACGCTATCCAGTTCTTATAATACATCCATGGGCACCACTGGCAAATTTAAAAGCTGATGTTTGGATGTACATTATTTAGATTTAAGAAGTACAAAGTAAAATACGAGTTGGACAAAAAACAAGTAATATGCAGAATATGCATTAATGCATATCATTAGAATATGATTAATGTAACTGCTTTGGGTTTAGTTCTTCAGCTTAAAACCATTTTTAATGATGTACCAGGTCAAAAGGTCACGTTTAAATTTACAGCACTATTTTAACTAAGATATCCCAGACTGAATAAATATCAAATTGAATCGTGAATTGAATCGATCTGAGACCTTGTAATATCGAATTGAATCGATCCAGAAAATCTGAATCAATACCCAGCCCTAGTGCGAGATATATTTGTTGTTTGCTATATTTATGCTCAAAATGTTGTATAATTTTCCTTTAAAGCAACTTTTTAGCGCAAATTAAAATTAGACACTGAACCTCAGTGTGGAGAAATCACTTTAATAGATCAAAACATAAGTTTGCATCTGATGTTGTACCGTTTTTGATTAAGTAATCTGGAGGAATCTATAAGCAAATTCCATGAAAATATTTTTATATGCACATTCATTTTGAAATTGGACCCTGCTGTTGGACTCACTACTTTCTTAGTGAGTTATCAGCTTTTTAGCTGAATTTCAGCAGCACTTTTTATTTTCAGACCTCAGGGGATCTTGTCTAGAAATGATCCTCGCCTCCTCTTGTCCCATTTTCACACTGCTCATCAAAGCAGATGAGCCTTTTTTGTTACTGCTGACAGCTCTTTTATTTTTTTTGGTGGTGTTACATTTATCATTGAGTGAGGGAACTGTCCTCAGTGTGCTGCATGATGAAGTACATCTCTTTGGCGAAAAAGACTTTTTATTCTACTTGCACGATTACAAGATATTTAATGTTTCATCTTTGGATGCCTCATTAGTTTGATCCTTTTCTCTGCTCTGAGGTTAAGAGATGCTCTTGAAGAATTAAAGATATCAGAAAAATCTGTGGTTGCACCAGTTCACACAATTCAGACAGCATTTAATTACCTCAGACAAAGACGAGAGACAGCGGACGACATTGTTTCATACAATGGTCACAATGAAAAATGCTTATCAACAACATGCCAATAATTGGACCTTAATCTGCCAACTCTCATGTACCTCTTATTGCAGACACGTCAGATATCAGATTTGTTGATAGGTAGAAAGGATGTCTGACCAAGAGTGGCGTGTGCACCGCTGAACGTCAGCTAATAACAGAGTGTCTGTTGGTGCGATAGACTTGATGTAATTGTCTCTGGGTTTTAACTGAAGCAGGGATGAGTCACCCTGGTCCCAAATATTAGTCTCCACGGCCAGATAGTCTGCCTGAGCAGGCCTCAAAAGCGTGGACCTGCATCTCAGAGACCACATTACTGACCATTTCAGACCACCATGACTCAGCAACTTCTTGTTTTCTTTGTTCGATAGACCAGACAAGACTGTTTAAAAAGCATCAACCCAAAAAAATATGGGGGTTTTGGTTAGTGTTTGATGAGTTTCCTCAATCTATTGGCCACATTATCAGGGAAATGAAGTGGCCCAACAGTGATTTGTGACAAATAACGTGAATGGTATCCTGGTCTTCTAGCGGTTCTGCTCTTAGTTCGGCCGTCACGTTCTTGGTGATTACTGGATAGGCTGAAATGGCTTGCTCTATCAGTCCACCGCAAACAGGTTTACGTGGGGCACTAGTGGCCCATTTTGTTGTATGCTTTACCATCAATCGGGGGGTCAAGCCCAGTTCTATTTGTTACATGTCAACGTGTCCATGAGCAAGATACTAAACCCCATGTTGCTCACACTACTGCGTCATTGGCATGTAAGTGGCTTTGCAACAGTGTGGATGTATTAGCAAATACACAGTCATTATCAGAAATACTTTGGTTGTTAAGATTTGGTTGATTTTGCATTTCACAAAGTGTAGGAGTAAGAAAAGATATATGATATTAAATAATGATTAAGTGTATTTTCAAAAGAAAAAGCAAAACAGAAAATTACCAAGCAAAGAATATAATAGTGTGCTGATGGACAACCAACTAGGGATGTAACGATATGTAAATTTTGTATCACAGTTAATGTGACCAAAATTATCACGGTTATTATTATTATTATCTCGGTATTGTTGCATTGTGCTCAAAATGTGCTTTAACACAAAATTGAAATCATTTAACCCCTTAAATACTATAATTTTAGCAGTTCTTTTGTTGTCTTTTTTGTCAATAAATGTGTCTAGAAATCTCCTTTGAATACATTTTCTACCTTTCTTTCATTAGAAATAAAAGTAAACAATTCTAGCAAGTATTTGTCATTATATTATAAATGCTTGAACAGTGTGTAATTACAAGAAAAGAAAAGAACAGATATGAACTTTAAACAGGATTCTCTTCATAAACAATTGAAAATTAACAACAAATAACCTATTTTACATACAATCACAGATTTTTGTTTGCCTACAGCATTAGCGTCCATGTTACAGCTCGTCATATTAGACCATGTCCAGGCCTTTTTTTTTTATAAACAATGGTCCCTGAGGCAGTTAGCCCTCTTCATGACTCTCCTCTGGTTTCCACTCTCTATGGCAGATATCCTCGATATTTTCTCCTCTAATCGATTAAATCCATAAAGCACAAACTTTGACGAAAAAAGACGATCAGTTTCAAAATACGGCGCTTACGCGGCAAAAAAACGACAAGAATACACTCCAGAATGATACTAATGCTATTATTTACAAGATTTTTAAATTATTTAGACAGAGAATACTGACTAACCACATGCAGTTCTCTTGGGTATGGCTCATTGAATCTTTTCTCGCTCTCTCTCTTTCTCTCTACCTCTATGGCTCGGTCAGCTTATTTACTCGAGGAGTTACGGCAGTAACTCCTCGAGTAAACAAGCAATATTAAAGCTAGGCGTTTTAGACAGGGTGACTGTCTTCTATCAGTTTCCCCTCGGCAACCATGTAAAATCCCAAATTTAACCAGACTTAAGAGTCCATTTCCAGAGGGAAATCTCTGCTGTCTCTAACTTTCGCTGAGGCCAAACAGTGCAAACTGTGCATGCACGCTTTCCATGAGACTGCATCATCCAGGAAGAGACTCATAGTTCCGGCATTTTCAGACAAAGAGCAGCATAACCATGCGTTTTGACAAATTGTGGTTATCAAACACGGTATAACAGTAATTTTTATAGGACGCGGTAATGATTACCGTGGGAAATTTTACCCAGGTTTACCATTTAACCAGTAACCGTTGTATCCCTACAACCAACATAGACACTCTAAACTGTGACTGTGAGAGTGAGCGGGTGTTAATGGGTAGATTTGACCTGCAGTGTAAAAGTGTGCTGAGCTGTCAGAAAGATTTAAAAGCACTATAGAAGCTCAATACCATTAACCGTTCAGTGTGTTTAAACCGCTGTCTTGCATATCTTGAGTCAGTGGTGATCAGAGGAAGCTGATGTTGTGAGTCATGGTCAGCTATGAAAGATCTGACACCCTTTGGTCAAGTGGTTGATTTCATGGTCAGTGTGCTCTGATTCAACCAATATCCCATTATTGAAACAATCTTGCCAGTTAATTCAACAGGAAACATTTGGTTAAACCTTTATTTTTACAGGTTAAAGGAAGACATGATGTTGATCATTTTGAGTGACAATGTTTTAGAAAACAACATTGTCAAATATATGAACATTTCCAGTTGCTGCTCCTCTCCTTTGCTCTCTCACCCCTACACTGCAGCTTCATTTGAAACAGGATGTTATGCCCACTCTGATGCTTTCAACCACAGAATAATAAAGAAAGGCCAAGTTTTGTACTAACATTCTTGTTGAATTTTCCGGATCAATGAAGTATTCATTCATCTACTGAGGCTGTACACCAATCAGCCTTGGAAAAGGGCATAAAGAATATGATGTCCTTGGAGTGTTAATACTCATCGTCATCACATTGCAGATAGTGACTTTATCATTTTACATCATGATGTCAGCCTTATAGGTAAGGGTGTTTAGATCTAATTCAATGGCATATTACATAAAAGAGGAACTTGAAAGTCTAGGAGACTGAACCATTTATCAGTAAAGGTGAGGATCATCTGATGAAAACAAAATATTGTTCTGAAATGATTTTTAAAACTCAGAGTAATTACCTTAAATTCCTGAACACAGATGCCAGATGCAGTCCATTTTTTGTTGTCTTTCTGGAGGAAAAAGGTTTAAACTGTCTCTGTGTGAGATGATTTGTACGTTTTGTTGAGTAAAGTCCACATCATGCAGTTTCTGTGCATCGATGTTGCTCTTTTGGTACCATCAGCATGTTTGCTTGTGTTTCTGCTACATTCATCAGTTTAGTCAAGCACTCAGGGCTCTCAGCCTGCAGGCAGGAACTGTTGTGGAGGGCAGGCTCTCAGCTTTGAGGGTTGTGCTGCCCACTTCTGCCTGTTGCATCTGTCTGCAGTCTTTCCAAGCATTTCAGGGCTAAACACAGTGACACAAGCTACAGTTAGAGATCCATGTTTGTTTTGGCACGATATTGGTATTAGCAGATGATAAATTTAAAATATTGATTGACAGTATTGGATGCTGTGGAAATTCTGGTTGATTATTATTCAAATACTTTTTTTGGCTTTTATACTGCAAACATACAGTACAATCAACCAATCAACATGGCTGCAAACAGCAGTCACAGAATAAATATATATATATATATATATATATATATATATATATATATATATATATATATATACATATATAAAATTATATAAAACTAAATCAACAAGTGCATGCAAATAATAATGATAAAACAAAACGCAACAAAAAATGATATAAACTCTTGCGAATTACAGAGATTGCAAGTACATTAAGCAATGGTCGAAGTGTCCCTTGTCAGGAATTCCAAGTTGAAGTAGTTCAAAAATGGCTGCCAAACATTATAAAACCTCTGGGTTGATCCCTTGGTTGAATGTTTTATCTTTTCAAGTTTTAATGTGCTATTACATCCCCAACCCAGTGCCTGTGTGTTTGTGTGTGTGTTGGGGGGAGGGGAGGGGGTTACACAGGATCAGACGCCTGGCTAGTAAGGATGAAAAAGTGATGGCCTTTGACTGTGCCACAGATACTGCCACCTTAGCAAGGACCACACCAAATAGTGCAATTTCAGGAGCAGGGCAAATCTTGTTTCAATGTAAGAGAATGTGTCAAAAATTGAGGACCAAAACTGTGTCAACTTTGGGCATGCCCAAAACATATGGTAGAGGGTGGCAGACGCCTGGCAGCATCGGGGGCAGGTCAGATCTACCTCTGGATATAACCTGGCAAGTCTACTTTTTGACAGATTGAGCCTGTGGAGCACTTTAAACTGAAGCAAACTGTGTCTAATACAGATTGAACTTGTGTGTATCCTTTGAATTGCACTTTCCCAGGAGTCGTCCGAGATTTCAAATCCCAGTTCCTCCTCCCAGGCTGCCTTAATATTAATAAGTGATGGAGAGGCAATCATTTGAATATTCTAATTCTGGTTAATTAATATTGCCATTATATTGGCCATACAGATTGGCCATTTACCCCTCAAATAGGCTGCATTATTGAGAGAATGTACTGCCAGTAATGCTTTGCCATAATATCACTGAATGTTTACTGTAAAAATTCACAGCACCAAAGTGGGAGGGTGCTAAGTTGAAAAAGACAGACAGAATTAAAAAAAATTGGTTGTGCACTGTAGAGCTATCTATCACATCATTAACAACACCATGTGACTTCACATGGTGCAGTGAAAGATGTGAACCTTAAGGCCCTACAGTGTGCTAGCTTATATTTATTTATTATTTGATAAAGACTTTAAAACAAATGACACTGTGTTTCTTTGCAAAGGTCTGATATCGTGCATCACAATATCAGTGAAGCAATCTCAGCATCGTTGAGTTGTATTAAATGTTACTACATTTGTGTTGATGACTGTACATGACTCCGCAATTTATTCTGGTGTAGTGGTTGCAGTGGTTTATAATATGCTGTCAATTTTGAGTATGAAATGATAGCTATTTAATTGTGACTTCTACACCAGATTTTACAGTAAGAGTTCATTTTTGTAACATGGGTACTCAAATGTAAGCACCTGTATTTAGTCTACAAAAATGTGCTGTCATTGCTTCCCTTTCCAACATGGTTGCGCAATTTGACCATTTAAAATAATAGCAGATGAAATCGAACAATTGTGGTGGGTAGATTCTAAACGTTTTGAGCTACAGCGTCAGGTAGAAAACAATTTAATTTCCAGCCCTGCACTACAATGACTAAGATGTCCTTTTGTGTCTGCACAGTTCAATAAAGCCGGCATTGTAAAACTCCAAACAGCCTATTTGTAAAAGATGACAAGTAGTGTTATCCTCTGGTACGCAGGGAGTTTAAACTGCATCAGTGACGTTATTTAGGCCAGACTGTCTGATATTATGTGAGTGAGTTAGATAATAACGGCAGATTTTCTTCTCTGCTTGGAAATAATAGAAATGTCCTTGCAGGGAGACCCTGCTGTGTGGCAGTTCCCATTTCCACTCCAATCGCTAAGTCAATAACTCATAAGGCAGAGGCCAAATCCATAACAAAGCTGTGATTACTTTCATCAAGCTGAGTGAGAGAGTGAGGGAAATGCCAAGCCTCCACTTTTTCTGTTAGCCTTTGGTCTTTGTGAAAGCTTCAGAAATTCACATGGGGTTTGGTTAGCTTGAATACGGTCAATTCAGTTTTACACACACACATATATGTACAACATATCCTGCATCACCTGCCAGAATGAGAGACCTGCATTAATCCCAGCTTCCTCCTCAACTACTTACACATGTCAGGCAACATGAGCCTAATTCTTTTAGACACTCCAATACACCCAGCTCTGAATCTGACACCACCGCATTCACTTAAATGAAATTAGTTTTGATTAACAGGGAAGACTGGAGGAAGGGAATGTCGGAGCTTTAATGCTGGTGATAGTTGTGAAGCCGATCTGAGAGAGAGAGACTGAGAGAGGCAGTAGGTTGGTAACACATGAGGAGGCTAACATGGTTATTCTTCAGCGATGAACAGCCGGCAGCAACAAGCAAATACACATTCATAAATATGTGTTTTTGTTTTTCCACAGAGACTGCTGTTTGTTTGGATATTACTGATCTGCCTCAGAATCAGTTTAACACCTTTCACACATACACGAGAAATGTAATATTCCCTTTGCTGATCAGTAATTGTTTGTTCCTAAAACTTGCTGAAATTTAAGTCTGTTACTCACCAATATATACATAATTAGTTTTGTTCATCAGTTGTGTTACATAATTAGACGTCTTTGTCAAAGCTTTAAATCATTGCCCCGACATGAAGCATCAGAAGTCAGTTAGTCAAGTTTAAATCTCTTTAAGAAGATTTTTATGCCTTCATGCTGATCAGGACCAAAAGCATTAAGCATGTGTACATACTAGGGGTGTAACGTAACAGTTTGGTATGTACCTCGGTGTTTTTTTGTTTTTTTGTTTTTTTTAGGGTCACGGTTCGGTACATTTTCAGTACAGTATGGGAACAATGCAAAACCATTTGCTTGTTTAGCACGTTTATACAAACTTAAAACCAAAAGATATTCAATGTGCTGCTTGAATCTAATAATTAAAATAAAATAAATTTGTAGATTTGTTTATTTTTAAAAAGATGGGACAATACATGTCAATGAACTTATAAAACATGTGAGATTATAGCCGTGTGGCTAATTTCCATCTCTAGTCCCATTTGCAGGTTGGTGTTGTACGATACATTTATGCACAATAAAAACAAAACAAGACAAAAGAAAACAAAGACAAAATAAAGAACAGATGTATGAAATTAAAAATAATGAGTTTCTTTTTAAATTCCTGGCTTAAATGTGGACGACTGGGTACTTTATACCGGGGCTCAATCACCTTTAGCATGTGTTTAAAACCAGCATTTTCCACAACTGAATATGGTCTTAGATCCTATGCTATAAAAATGCTGATGGATGCTGTTATCGCCTTGACCCGATCTGAATTGTCAGGGAGAGGCTGCTTGAATGCAGACAGCAGTTGAATTTGCACTACAGTGTTTTTTTTCCGTACTGTGGAAATCTTTACACTTGAGTGGTGCAGTTTCAGGTGAGCTGGCATGTTTGATGTGCTTTCGGAAAATACCCGACCTCAGTTGAACAGTATCGGCACACTGCTGTCATTTTATCCACCTGTCTTTCTCCATTGCAATATTTCACAAGAAAGCTGAAGTGTTCCCAAACAGGAGATTTCAGCGACGGGGGAGGGTCTCCAAGCTCTGGTTGGTCGCTAGCAGTAGCCATGATGCACAATTCAGACACAAGCTCCTGTGGTTACGGAAGCTCTTTGATATTCGTCTTCTGATTGGCTCGCCAAGAGATGTCACGTCCACATCATCGCAAGAGCACGAATCACAGACCACTTTCCTCATGAATATTAAAAAGCCTGCCCTAACCATGCCAATCGTAGACAAGTACCCCCCGTGAATATTAAAGAGCCATTTGCAGTGGTTAACGTAAACTTACTGTACATGTTCGAGTACAGCACTGTGCCGAACCAAACGTCTTTTTTGAGCGGTTCGGTACGGATACATGTACCCTTACACCCCTAGTACATACACATATGTTTGTGTTACATAAGAAAAATTCTGATATGTAGAGTGTATACAGTACATACATATGTAGACCAGGGCCAGTGTTGTAAATGCAGTATTTCATAAATGCTTTTATATGACCTGGTTAAATTTTGGAGGTCAAAAGGTCAACTTAATAGCCCATCATGTCAGTCGCTTTCCAATTAACATAATAGACTCTAAATTTGTAGACCAGGGCACCTGCCCTTCGCTGCGCCGACAGGGTATGTCCAGCGCACTTTGCAAGTTTTCCTGCATGGCTAACAGCGCAGCGAGGCACACCCACGCCTCCTTCCCTGCCCCCCGCGCAAGTGCCAGAAAGGTAGGAGAAAAGGCGTGAGTGGGTTAAACACAGTGTAATCTTCACCAATCAAATGAACTCCTCTCCTTGCCTTTAAGTCACATAGAGTGACTTACATTTTTTCAGCGAGCCTTTCTTTGTCTTTTTTCTTTTCTTTTGAATTTCATGAGATGAGAGAAGCCACAAATATACTCCGTATCGGATGATGATGCTGTTGTTGGCTTGTGAGGTGTGCATCACACTTCCAGCTGCCTGCAGGTTAAGTTTCCATTATGACATACATCTTTGATCCGACATCAGATTTTACACGACAGTTATTATAGATGCAAATGTATAAACTAGTATAGACAGGTACATTTAATAGTGGTTGCTGTGATTATTTATTTCATTGAAATGTGCCTGACACTCTGGAAACCTGCCTCTGAGGTTTTGGTGATGTGTGTGCACTATGTGCCTGTCAGCCAAATTACCACTGCGGAGGGTTTGCTTTACCTGCCCCGGAAATAGACCAGGTTAGAGCTGGTGAGCTTTCAGTGCACCTTCCGCGCAGTTTTTTTGGCACAAAATTGTCACTGCGCCAACCTGAATCTGTCTGCACCTCCCCCTAGTGCGCCGACACACCCATCTCGGCACAGCTGGTCTACCAAATTGCCTGCGCATGGCAGTGGACGAAATTACCACTGTGCAGGGTGTGCCAGGCTCTGTCACCATGCACTGCAATTAGGAAATTAGGAAATAAGGGCCCAATCTCTCCATGTTTGAACTTAAAGTCAGGGGCAGGACTATGCCACAAACCACACCTCCAGTCAGCTGGAGCCCATCCCTCATTACTGTTAGCTTGAAACTCTTTAACCAAGCCTCCCACCCTTTACTTGCCATCATTAATTCTTCTCCATCTTTTTTCCACTCAGCTGCATGCCCACCTCTTTCTAGGTGAGGGGTTCAGAACTGCTTGGGCAGGATACGCCTGAGACAGAACCCCCATTGTGAGTCTCCCTCTACTAAGTCTCACAACGTCCTTCCAGACTACCTAACTCACAACATATCTCACGTCACACATTAATATTTCTCATTCCACATACAGTATTTCTAAATCCTCATCAAATGTTGTAAACAGATACTGAACACATACTGCTTCTAGTGTGGTCCTTGCTGGTGATTCTTTCATTCAGACTCATTACAAAAGTACACTCTGAACTGAATAGATCAAAGTCATGGTCACTGTGACCTCAATTGAGTCTCAAAACATGAAACAATAGATTTTAAGCAGCCACACTGCTGCATAATCCACACCACCCTGTACTTTCACTGTCCACAAATTAGATGCATTACTGAGGTATTTCACTGCCAGGCAGGAGTTTATCTCTGCTCATGCCCTCATGGAGCATGTGCTGCTGACTCTGAAATATACTTGGTGTAGGGCAGTAACTGGTTTCTTGTAAATACTACTACTGTAATTACATTGTAACCATTCAGTTAAGAGATCACTACTTCTAAAACAGTAACTATATTATAATTAGTAATTCGTGGTTTATTAGTTATTTTTTGTCCTTGATGGGGTGCCAGAGTACTGGGTGATTGTATTTTGTTTCTCATATGTGCGTCCTGTTAGCATGTCTGCATTTGTGATTTGTTTATTTCAACATTTACATGTGATAGCATTCAAAAATCGAAAAGCAGCAGATCTGTTTTGAGGTCAGTCTGTGATAATATTGATCCCCTCATTTGTAGACTGTTAAATGGTCTCAGACCATTTGAACAAGTGCAAAATAAAACTAAGGGGATGTATGCAGAGCAAGTAGATTTATCTTTTAAGTTGAGCATGAACATTTTACTCATCGAGATCCATTCTTTTTTCAGACATAACACAGAACAGGAGTAGTGTTTGCATATTAAGCTAAACTGTATAGAATATCTCAGGGCTTTGTTAATATCAGCACCAGAAATATGCAGAACTTTCCTTATAATTCTGTCATCAGTGACAGTACCACCCACATGTACCATTATAAATATGTGATATGGCACATTGGGTCATTAAATGCAGCAGAAAAGGCTATACGGTTATACACTGGGATAATTTTTTTTATATTTAACTTAAACTGCAGTATAGTTGTGAAAATGCATTCATTTTGTGGACTTTAAGCAAGGAGGCACAAGTTGGACATGAAAAAAATGACACATGACACATGCCGTAAAAGCATTACATACCATTGTCAGGTCCTACTGTCTTTGGATCAGATGTTTCATCAAAGTTCAGCCCTGTTTATAACTAAGAAATGAATAAGAATTTTTAGGGCTTTAAGCCAGTAAGTGACCCTAAAGGAATATTTCTCCCAAAGAATGATATGCCTTCATTTTCTATTCACCCTCATGCCGAGCAACACTCTGGAGCACTTTTTTGATGTCTCAAATGCAGCCGGAGGTCCGGGGGGATTTTCGCTGTCAACAAAGCCGTCTGGATTGGTCTGCCGCGGCTTACGTAGTGCAGGGAGCGCGCGTAGACGTGCACTGCGGAAGTACGATATAGCACTGTTTAGGCTCGAAAAATGTACTAAATGACCTTGTTTCGAATTAATTATGGACGTTACCCGCTCAGGACACTTGGATTACAGCGGACGAGCAGTATGAAGGAAAATAGGCACATTTTTGTGGACTTTTATGGACCTTTTTCTTACGGGCTCCATTGTCCCCTGTTAGATGGCAGTTTGTTGACAGCGAAAACCCCCCCGGATCTCCGGCTGCATTTGAGACATCAAAAAAGTGCTCCAGAGTGTTGTTCAGCATGAGGGTGAGTAGAAAATGAAGGCATATCATTCTTTGGGTGAAATATTCCTTTAAAACAAAGCAAAATGAAAAAAAAGGAAAAGTACTTTAAAAGAAATCTTTTGATTTTCACAGTCAGGTTCATGTCTATGATCATATTTCAAAAAAAAAATTTGTATTGTAAGTGGTAGCATCAGAAAGATCATAAAATCACTAAATTAATTTCTACATTCATTTCGGTGTCTTTAAAAAGTCAATGTTGGTGACATGTCAGTGATTGCACTGGGGAACACAGTTTTTGTTGAGTTAGGTCTGACAGCTATTCTTAACTAATTCTTGGGTGCTGAATCCAAAACTGATCTCGGGTTTTCACGTCAAGTTTTTGAGCTACAGGATCTTTGTTTTTTTTTTTTTAAAGTATTGTACTTAACAGGCCCAAATCAGATGCTAAATAATTCAACTCGTGCTGATCAAATCCCCTACAAACTTGAATCTGCGTTAATTTCAAAATTTGCATCACTGCCGTCACTGTGTTTTTTAACATCACTCAGATCTTCTAGAGGAGCTAGTTGTTTGAAAAATGGCACTGGAAGTTCATCTGAATGGAGCATGGGTCTTGCAGTTGACAGTAGATTTTCTATTTTTCTTTTATTTTCTTGTTAAATCCTGATGTTTTCACTAAACAACAGTAACAGTCTTTGCAGTGATCTTTTATTCTCACCAAACAATGGGGATGCCAACTTTTGTGTGTTCCATGTTCCTTTGGTCAACATCTGAGAACTCTCAACACACTGCCCGCACACTTGGTGGGGGTCTTTGTCATGGTTTGTCTTGATCACAGAGTTTTGCTTTAAAATATGCTTGTTTGACAAATGCACTGATGTTTGCCTTCTGACTTGGAGGAACTACCACAAATATAGCAAAAGGATTTAGGGTTGTTAAGGCATTTACAACAAGAAGTAGCAGGAGCAGACATGATCTGAAACAAAGGAAATGAATTCCTATGTAAATAAAACACTAAGATGGAATTCTTACAAGCTTTGAAAACTAAAAAAAACAGCATAAAAAGAAATAGAACTTAAAGTGGTATGCCCATAGGTACAAGGTTAAGAGAAAAGCCAGCAAAATTCCTCTAAACTCCTACTTTGCTAGCTTTCTGTTTGCAGATATTGATAGTACTGAGCTATTGGCAGCTGCACACACCTGTCACTGCACTGTCTCAGTTGTGACTGCACAAACAAGTTGCCACGTAGCTGTAGATGAGTCCACTCGTAATCAGCTGGCAAGTCTTATTACAGCTAGCCAATGGAATTGGAGGGTAAGCTTTGGAGAAAAAACTTGAGTTGCTAGAAAAAAACTGACTGCAATTTATGAATCAGCATGCCCATTTTGGTCTAAGTCACCACAAAAATCTTACTCTACAGATTTTTTTTTCATATTGTTCCCCAGTGTTATTAACATCATGTATTTTACCTTCTAATCTTTTATGCTGTGTCAGTGCAGAGAAAAAAATCCTGTCATGTTGTTGATAGGAACTGCATGTTTTTGCCAGGGATACAAATAACAAGACACTAAGACTATCAACTGGAACAGAGTGTGAACTACAGTTCTGAAGCCTGGACTACAAATTAAAAGTTTATTATGTGATATGACGTTTCAGATTTTGTGCTTTAGCTGCCATATGATCAAAAAGCAGAATAGTCATTGGTCTCAGTGTGGCAGCTTGCAGGTTTAATGAGCTAAGTGTTATAATATGATCGCAAACCACTATCAGAGGAACAAACTAGACTGAGCTCAGATTGATTTTAAAAAGGTACATTTCCGAATTGCTGTACAAGTCACATGGTCCTATTGATGAGAAGGGAAAACTTTAATATCATTTCATTATTTTTATTGATTTTTTGTTGTAAGTGTTTTACATGAGTTAGTGTTTCGAAGTGGTTTTCCGTCCTCCTGTTATCCTACTCTGTGTTGATTATGTATAGTACTTTGTGTGTTATAATGGATGTCTCTTCCTGTCTGGCAGCAAAACAAATCTACCTGTGAGAACATAAACAGTAACCCCAATCCTGAAATTTAAAACAAAAATGTGGAGGTCCCCAGAAGATCCGTATGGGAATTGAGGAGCAAAACAAGAACTGTTTTCTAGATTTTAAATGATTACTTTATATGTCCCTGCTGTTATATTTCAGGATCCAGTTTATTAAATCACTGTCTTTAGTCATCTGTCCTTTTGGTGTTTTATTCATTTGTTCCTGATCTGTGGTCAGAGAAGTGCCTTTAACATTTTCCTAGCTCTGAAAATAACTGGACAATAGTGATGTGTGCACCCCTCCAGCAGGTGTGGCTGAGCGTATTGCCTTGCTAAATGACAGCCAGCTGTCAGGCACAGATAGCATACAGCTGGTGATGGAAACAGAACAGGACACTTGACTTCACTTTGAAATATGATGAGGGGATGTTAGATCACAAAGCATGGTTGGTCTCTCTAGGAAGCTTATTCAGTAATTCAAGGGGGACTGATGGCTAGGTTGCAAATGCTAGCAGTGCTGACAAAATAGATGGTTCAGTTTTGGCTCTCATAAGGTGAAAAAATAAAAAAAATAATGTGCAAATTTAGTTGCTGCATGCTAAGCAGTGCATTAGCTAGCACCAAGGAGGCTCTGATGATATTACAGATAATCAATCAGCAGTGAGTAAGGACTTGCCACAATAACACACTCACTGTAGCACTCACGTTTTACCGTCTATTGATCATCTCACTCAGTCACCTTTCACTATACAGCTCACTAACAAATTCTTTAATGAAACACTTTTTTGTTGCCTATGGTGCAGTCACCTCAGGCCTCGATTCATTAAAGGGTAGTTAGAGGAGGATAATTGGGAGAGTTGGGGAGAAGGGGGTTGACAATGTAAAGCCAAGTCCTCAGCAGGTCCCTGTCAGGAAGACAAGTCATCCCCTGCAGGACTGAGGCCATGTCACAGGGGTCTGATGCTGCTTGCTGCCCTGTGGCACTGCACGATGAGATTTTTCCTCCACGTGTCACCTCAGCTGCCTGAATTTGATTACCAGTACCTGCCAGTTGGATGTAACAAGACTTTATTGCTGGGCTTCAAACCTGTCACCAAGAGAACAGAGTGTTTTCATAGCACTTGAATTTCTGCTCTGAGAAAATCTCCTAATGCTGTTCGGTTTACACAAAAAGCCTGGCTGGTGAATTAGCTGCTACCTCTTTGACAGTAGCTTGAGCTTTTTCGAGCTTTTAGAGGTCTGTCAGGTTCCAGAGGCACATTTGCCCCCCCTTCTGCTCTCCACAACGCCCACTCTTTCTTTTATATCAGCTTCTTTCACTCAGTCCTCCCATTGTTGTAGAAACACTCCATGGGCCCCTGTCTTGGGCGGCCAGCACAGGTAATAGGGATGTCAGGTCTATGGTAACAACAGTGTGAGTAGAATAACGCTGCACATTGGTCGAGTGGAGCTTAATGATACACTGGAGAGCTATAAAAAATCTTTTCTTATTGCAGAAGCCATGACAGGAAATCCATGTGTCTTGAAAGGTCAAGGGCCTTTCTTACTCACTGATTATATGTGAGCAGGGTTGAACATGAGAGGAAACAGAAACAACAAAGCAAAGAGACAGTGAAACATGTGAGCGGAGGTGGAAAGTGTGCATTGGATTCAAAGCGGCATCTCCTGACAGAAAGCCAGAATTAGGAGCAGATGGTGGTTCAGAATGATGGCAAAAAATAATGAAGTCGAGCATCACTTTAAATCAAAACTTAGCTAAGCTGATTAAGCCGGGATGCACCATTTGGCAGCACGCTTCACACCCAACACCATCCGTTCATTCAACAGTTTGCTAATGATGGACTGAAGAACCATCTGCGTTTGTTGTAATGGATGGAGCTGAGCACAGATGGGAAAGGTCCTACCCATCCACCTTTGCATTTTAGTGTTGGTAGAAACATGTCTTGTCATTTCAAATAACTGGCACACAGGATGGCTTAAGTCACTGTGTTCACCAAATTATCTTGAAGAGCTTGCAGTGCCGTACAATCCCTCGAAGAACATTACGCTCCCAAAATGCTGGCGTGCTCATGGATCAGTCTCTAGAAGTAGTATGGGAGGTAGAGCCTTCTGTCCTTCAGGCTCCTTTTCTCTGGAACCATATACTGATCATGGTTCGGAGGCAGACATCCTCTCTGCCTTTAAGGTTCGACTAAAGACATTCCTCTTTGATAAAGCTTTCAGTTAGGGACCAGCTCATAGTTCATAGTTAAGACACATAGTTAAGATGCAAAAGGGTTAGAATGCCAGGGGATCTGTCACACTGAGCTCTATCTCTCCAACACTCTCTCCATCCTCTCTCTATATCTGCATTTGCCCATTTTGTTGCTCCTGTACTCGTCTCTGGCTCTTGTCTTTTAGGTGGCCTGGGATCCTTGGTGTAGAGTGCCTGTCGCTGTGGAGTTATGAAGCCTCAATAACTACAATTACAGATACAGATTAACAAATATTTGGGCATTTCTTTAGCCCTGTTCCATTTCATATTTATTATAGTTGTTAATGTAGACATTAGCTTGATCTCTCTGTCTGTGGTTGGTTATACATCCATGCTAACTATCTTTAGCACCATACAGACTTGAGGTATTTTCCAGAAGGCTATTAATAATTTAGGGATGCTCAATATTATTTGTACAGTATAGGTATTGCCAGATAATTGCCTAAGAATTTGGTTATTAAGAACATTTTTGCTGAAATTTACAGGTAATATTTTAGTCATAAGATCGGCTGTACACAGATGTTGACAAAACTGATGATACCCTTCTGTTAAAGAGGAAGCCCACATGGCCACTGAAATAACTTGAAACTGACAAAATAATAAATCAATATTTATTGAAAATCAATCTTTGAAAATCATACATTACTTTTTAATTGTGGTTCAACAGAATTATTTTAAAAAACAAACTAATGAAACTGGCCTGGACAAAAATGATAGTACCCCAAAAGAAGATTGAAAATGACTTGACCATTGGGAAATGTTAAACTAGGGAGTGTCCTTTAATTAGCATCACAGGTGTCTTCAAACTTGTAATCAGTCAGTCTGCCTATTTAAAGGGTGAAAAGTAGTCACTGTGCTGTTTGGTGTTGTGGTGTGTACCACGCTGAACATGGACCACAGAAAGCTAAGGAGAGAGCTGTCTCAGGAGATTAGACAGAAAATTACAGACAAGCATGTTAAAGGTAAAGGCTATAAGACCATCTCAAAGAAGCTTGATGTTTTTGACTACAGCTGCACATACTATTTAGAAGTTTAAGGTCCACGGGACTGTAGTCAACTTCCCTGGACGTGGCTGAAAGAGGAAAATTGATGACAATTGTAGAGACGGATAGTACAAATGGTAGCCAAAGAGCCCAGAACAACTTCCAAAGAGATTAGAGGTGAACTCCAAGGTCAAGGTACATCAGTATCAGATTTCACTATCTGTTGCTGTTTGAGCCAAAGTGAACTTAATGGAGGACATCGCTGTTGAAAGCAAATCATATAAAAAACGAGACTAGAATTTGTCAAAATGCATATTGAAAAGCCACAAAGCTACTGAGAGAATGTCCTTTGGACAGATGGGAACAAACTGGAGCTTTTTATTCAGTCACATCAGCTCTATGTTCACAGACACAAAAATGAAGCATACAAAGAAAAGAACACTGTACCTACTGTGAAACATAGAGGAGGCTCAGTAATGTTCTGGGGCTGCTTTGCTGCATCTGGCACAGGGTGTCTTGAATGTGTGCAGTGTACAATGAAATCTCAAGATTATGAAGGCATTCTGGAGTCAAATGTGCAGCCCACTGCCAGAAAGCTTGGTCTCAGTCATTATCAGTCATAATGGCCCAAAATACACAGCTAAAAACACCCAAGAACGGCTCCGAAAAAAACATTGGACTATTCTGAAGTCTTTGATGAGCTTCAGGTCTTCTATGAGCTCTGATCTCAATCCTATTTAACATTTGTAAAAGGGGCTGAAACATGCAGTCTGGAGAAGACACCCTTCAAACCTGAGACAGCTGAAGCAGTTTGCTCATGAGGAGTGGGCCAGAATACCTGTCGACAGGTGCAGAAGCCTCATTAAAAGTCACAGAAATTGATTGCAGTGATTGCCTCAAAAGGTTGTGCAACAAAATACTGAGTTAAAGGTGTAGTCAGCGATGTGGGAGAAAATGAGTGGAGAGGTTGTTTATAAACAAATTTAGACCCACCTCTCCCTTCATACCTCACCCCTGGCTCCACCCCCGAAGCTGATGGATGTGCATCATCATGGAAACGGCCGTAGAAACTGGGTAGCTGACCAACGTAGCTAAGGTAACCCCGACTCGTCAGACAACTCAACTGAATATTGATAACATCACGACAACAGTACATTCTGGCAGATAAGACAATAAGATGAATGCCTGACGGCGCTAACTGTTATGTGAAGCACCACAAAGCTAATGTTGCTTACCTATCCAGCAGAAAGACGGCGACATCCGCGTCCGTTTTCAAGTCTTTAAATTGGCGGAGTTCCCTCCACCGTCGGAAAGCAACACCAATGTTGACTCGGGTCTTCGCTCTTTCATGGTCATAGCCCTTCTTTTTCACTTTCTGCTCCTCTGACCTTTTTCTTTTGGGCTGTTCTTCAGCCAATGCTACAGCACATATTGTATCTCTCTCTTACGCTAACTGCGCACACTACGCAACCTATGACTCCCCCTCCCCCCTCTGTCTGATCTGTGCATGAGTATGATCGCCCCCTGGATGTGGGGGGGTGTACTCTGTTTTGGTAACTCGGCCCGAGCCACAGTATTTACCTGCTGAAATTCAGAGCCCAGGCTATGTATTGAAACCAGACTGTTTTTTTCAACATGCTGTCAGTGGGGACATCTTGTGGATGGAGAAGAGAAATGCAGTGAATTTGACAAATACTGCATTAGATTAGAAAATTAGAAGATCGCTGACTACACCTTTAAAGGTACCATCATTTTTGTCCAGGCCTGTTTCATCAGTTTGCTTTTGAAAATAATTTTGTCAAACCACAATTCAAAAGAAATGTCTGATTTTTATTGATTGATTTTGATTTTGTCAGTTTCAAGTTATTTGATTGACCATGTTGGCTTTTCTCTCTTTAACGGAAGGGTACCAACAATTTTGTCCATGTCTGTACATCCCAAATATTGGCTGTAATATTTGCAGAATGTACAAATGTACCACACTAAGTTACCATATCATCACTCGGTGTCTACTTTTATAAGAAATGTTTTTTTTATGCTGTACTTTCCACCTAAGGTCAACTTGCCTGGTGTCTTCCCATGCTCTCTCCCTCTCTCTCCGTTATTTTGTCTGTTTACCTCTAAGTCAATAAGGCTAAAAATGCCTAAAAATACCTTCAAAGAGAGAGGGAGAAAAAGCATCTACTGACGTGGGGGGACATGCAAACACCCTGCAAGTGCATCTTTTTATAGTTAAAACAAGGAATAGGTATTAATCCCACACTGGAGAAATAACACAAGCCAGCACATGATACACTTCACCACTGGAAAATGCCAGCAGCTAAGCTCAAACAAGCTGCCTGTGAAAATTAATTTTGGATGGAGGAAGGGTTCTTCAAAAAGGACTTTCTGATGTTTTAAATACACTCAAATTCTTGGAATCGTTAATCATGACAACTGTTGTGATTGTATTTTATTCCACATCTGTCTAAATGTACCCTTCTTTGGTTAAAATGAAAACACCAGTGCCACACTTGAGGCGCCATTGTGGCAACACAGTGACTCTGACCGCTCTCTTATCTGTTTATATGCAGCTACAACAGACTTGTATAAACATCTAAAGCAAGGCAGATGTTTTTAACTTTTAAAGCTCAGCCTACAGATTAATCAAACTCTATGAAAGTTTGAATATTTTTTGTAAGCTATCAAGATTGTTGGCCCTGAGAGGAGCAATTCAGACCAGGGTTTAGGGATGCTTGCTTTCTCTTTCTCTCTCACTCTCTGTAACCCAATTACTAGCAGGCCTTTAGGAATGAGATGGGTTGGAGCAGCGTGTCAGGGGACTGTACCAACATCAAAGACAGACAGATGGTCCTGAGGTTTTACCTCCTCACACCAATCTCCTGCAGATATGATTATATGATTAGCCACTGCAGTGGCCCAGATATAAAGACGGAATGAAGACAAATTGATCAAGAAGTGATTAGAATCCAGAAAAAGCTTCAAATTGAACTGGAACTCTATGCCACCTCTTTTACTTTCAGCAGCATCTTCTATGAGCTTCCAAGCTCTTCAGTTGTCAAAGTGAAAAGTACCCATTCGCAGCGAGGCCCACATAAGGGGCTTTAAATGCTGAGTATACTCCCCCCATCCTCAAAATAGCACACCTATCTGCTGCCTCTCACCCAGCACTGTTACACCATAGTACCATAGAGGTTGCTTTTATGAACATTACTTAGCTTAATGGTGAAAAGCTGAACAGAAACTTGATCATCTTCAGCTGTATTTTCAACCAACAGACGGAAAGCATTGTCTAAATTGCACAAATACAAGGATTTAAGAAATGGATGGAACTAGGAAAGAACCGTTGCTCACAACATTTTTGTGTGATTGAGCAGTGGTCTCAAACTGTTTTTATGCCACAGCCCGCTTCTATGTAATATATTCTAGTCACAGACCAGCCTTCATGGGGTGCGAAGACAGCAACAATAATGAAGCTGTGTATACTGTTTATCACTATAACACATAATCAAAGAAAGCCAGTGGCTTGTTTTTTAGCCCCAAATTAGCAAGCACTCCGTAAGAACAAACTACCGCCAAGGTAGCTCACATATTGCTGTTACATCTATACAATAGTTCCATGATAAAGTTAGCCTCATTATATGTTTTCTTGACCCTGAAAACCCACACTGAGCACTCACAATCATGTTGATGTTGTTATTATTTAGGCAGTTATTGAGCAAAAACAAGTGTTTACTAATGGCAGTCATCTGGATCACCACCAAAATCTAATCATTTTTAAGTTGGGTCTGACTAAACTCACCTGAAAATTTCAGCAAAATCTGTCCAGTAGTTTTTGCATATTCTTGCTAACAAACAATCAGACAAACATACAACAAATGCCTGCAAAAACATAATCCCCTTGGTGGAGGTAATAAAGAGACATTCATGAGCATCCGTCAAATATGAGCATATTTGACGGATTTTTTTACTAGCTAACTACCTCCTTCCTGTCCTCAGTCTTCCTGTTACTCCTCATCCCCCTTAGTGAGGAGTTGTACAGTCTAATGGCCTGAGGGACAAAGGAGTTTCTCAGTCTGTTGGTCCTACACTTGAGAAGGATCAGTCTGGGGCTGATGACGGTGTGCAGAGGGTGACTGGCATCAACCAAAATGTCCAGCAGATTGTCAAGTGTCCTCTTCTCTCTCACAGTCACCAGAGAGTCCAGTTTCATGCTGACCACAGAGCCCGCCTGATCAGTTTCTTTATCCTGGATGTGTCCGTCTTGGATGTGCTGCTCGCCCAGCACACCACAGAGTAAAAGAGTACTCTGGCTACCGCAGACTGGTAAAACAATGTTGAAGGAACTTTGAAACTGACACTGATGCAGAAAGCAGCAGATGCTTTTTTGCTTGCTACAATCTGTTAGCTTCTCCACCCCAAGCTGTCTCTTTCCACCTCTCACTCTCCCTGTTGTTTTTTATTTCTCCGCATGCAAATTTCTATCCTGTGCTTTTCTTACACACCTGCACATGAGAGGCTGCGGGGAAACTGAACCTTGTTAGGCCCTAACGAAATCCCATATGTACTCTAAATGCAGGGGGTGTGAGAGGTGCTTGCAAGGAAGCCTTCTTGAATTTTGATTCCAGTTTGTAAATTGTCTGCAGGATATGTTTTCAGTAGAGTGAACTGCAGGCACCTTTTGTAGGTGTGTCATGTTAGTTTAAGAGGGACAGCAGCCCCCTAAGCAGCCATTAAAATGTGTTGCTGCAGATGCCCTTCAGTTCAGACTGTCTCTTTGAAAAGTAGCCTCTGTATCTGCACAGGCCACTTTGTTTTAAAGTGGACTATCTATTCAGACTCCTGTTTTGCCTACACTCAAGCCCTTAGCAACCCATGGAGTATCCAACAACAGACGCGGACGAGAGGGGAGCTGATCTTTTTCTGTCCTCCTTGAGTCTCATCAACAGAAAGGTGACCTGATGAGTCACTTTGGTCTGTGGGTTGGCTTTAGTTCTCTCTCTCTTCCCCTCTTTCCTGTAGTGTAGCCTCTTAGCTTCGCAGCGTTTCCATCTGTGGTTTTGCACTAAAGCTTTGATTTTAAAGCTTTTCCTTTTGATTTGAAGAAGCTTATTAAATCCCATCTTTTAAAGAAAAGAGTCAGAAAGCACGGACAACAAGATTACCCCTCCCGTTTGAAAAAGCCCCATCTGTAATTGTAATTTAGCCGAGCTGGCTTCCTTCCCGTGCTGGAGCCAAAAAAACAAAACTCAACAAACTTTTAATTGCTTCAGCTCCTCTTGCCTCTGTGTTGCCATGGTGACTGAGGATCTAGGCTGACACACGCACTCACCCATCCCATCTCCCTAAATCTGCTCATTGCACCCACGTCAGCTACCATAAGGGATCCTCAACCGGCCTAAACAAGCTGCACACATCCTCATCAACACTCTGTCCCAGCATATGGGTCTGCTTGGTTCAACAGCCCGACTCTCCAGCATCTGAGCACGTCTCCTGTGGGAGCATCTGGCTTCATGGCTAATCAAGCAGTGGCTGATTGGACTCTTCATACAACCTTGTACCTCTGGGTCTTTTTGTCAGGACAAGGTCTCTATTGTATTGTGACCACTTGGGCTAGAAGTGCAGTGCTAATCCATGCAGTACACTAAGATTAATTTTCCATAAACTGAATAAAACAAAGATGTCATGGATAGTAGTCTATCCAGTGTCACCAACTGGCAGCTTTCATATGCTCATGCACATATGGAACACAGTAGACAGAGGAGTTTTCTGCTGCTTTTCACTAAGGAGAAGCTGTTTCACTTGTTAACTGTGAGTTTTGACTTATTTAATTTTTGCTCTTTCAAATAGAAAAAAAATGATTTCACAATTCTATACACTTAACAGTGAGTGGACAAGACCAAGTCTTACCTTTGTCTAATTCGGAGAAAAAATGCAAAGAGGAGCAAATAACAGATGAACGCTGTCAGATGTTCAGTGTTCCTACAGTTTAAAACAAATACTAAAAACCAGACTTTTTTTTAATTGATTTATTTGTGAGGGGCAGATACAGTATGCATGGACAAACTTCTCCTGATCATGACATGTTATTCTCTTAAGCACATCCCAATTTTACTTCCTTTTAAAAATCTTCAGCTTCAAAGAATGGACTGTAAGTAAGAGCTGATAATGATTCTGATACTATCGATGGATAACGTTAATTCTAGCTTGATGCTCATTGATGATTTGATGAGGAAAACTCTTGTTCTAAGCAAAAATCCAGTGGCGTGCATGTCCTGTAAGACTGACTTGGCCAAGCAAATATGTGTTTGTATGTGCCATGCAGTCAGTCTTTTTTGACGTAATATTCCTTTAATTGCTTTTAAAACACATCTCCTCTGGGTAATAGGGCACTGCTGTGACATTAACTGTTGCAACAGCTAGTCATAGAGTTTGTCAGCAAATTATGAAACACAAAGAATGGATTCCAGGGAATAAGATTCCTTTACCACAATTAACTACAGTGCATTTGCAATCTATTGCCACTGAGGATAGCAGGGATTACACGCTAAATGTAGTGGCCTGACTGGAGTGTATACCGCATGTTTTCAGCCGTGGGACCTGGCAGGAAAACTGTTGTTTATTGCAGAAAAATTAAAGTCTGTCACTGCAGGGCGTTCCTGCGGAGAAGGCAATTTAGACAAGAAATGGATCAGTGAATGTGTCTCTTTCAGAGCCATTAGGAGTCGATTATGCTTCACTGATATGCAATATTAGACTCAGCAGGTGATTTATTTGTTTCTTTTGCTCAGTAATGCTGTGAATTGGCAAGATTTTTCAAGCAACTGTTAGTATTTTTGAGTGTGTGTGCGTGTGTTTGCACGTGTTAGGATACGTGTCAGTGTATGATCAAGTGATTAATTCACACATTTCTACAACACTATAGGTCTCCAACCATCTCACTTGTTTGGCAGGGATTTTCCAGCCTGCTATGTGGCTCCTTGCAAGTGTCTGACAGTGAATTGGCAAAGCTTGCAGAGTGAGAGGATGCAGAGAGGGTTGGTGTTAGGAATCTTCTCTCTCCAGCAGACTTTATTCTCACCTCGATCCCCAGGGCTACACACCAGCTGGAACTCACTTAATTATGCACCCAGTATGGTGCAGAGGTCACTGTGGCACTTGGAAACTGGTGTTTGACAGGTTGCGTACTTGGCGATAAGTTTTTGAACTGTAAAAGTCCTTCACTTTAAGGCCCGGAAGAGTTTGAGCCAAGCTATGGTTAAAGCTGGTTTAGTCATTCATGCATGCTTACATGTACTTTGAGGAGAATTGATTTATTGATGGGCAGTGGCAAACTTTAGCAAGTTATTATAGACTTTTATGGTGTGCAACAGTTCTCAAAAAAACTATTCAGATGTTTTTTTGCAATGTTGACAGTTCAGTTGGCACAAATTGCTGTATTTTTGGTTTGAGTACAAACAGCTTTCATTCATTGTTGCACTTCTTTCTGTATTTGCTGCGCTGTTTGTGTCTTTAAATACATGCAGGGGTGAGGAAGTTTCTGCCATGAGCAGCAATGCGCCTATGTTGGGTCAAAAGATCACAAGGCAAGGCAGCACTATGCACCTACACTTGCAACATAGGCACCCCTCATTCTGAGAAAATCACAGTTCAGCATTTGCCAAAGCTTAAAGAATTGATTTAAAGATATAGCGCAGCTATTGAGTCTTGTAGGTCATGTGACAGAGCATCATCTTTTTTTTAAACAGCCTGTGCACAGATGTCCATCAGGTTTGGCAGAGACAATGTCTTGCATCTCAGGCCTGACCTGGAAACAAAAACTCTGATGCATCCACAACAGACTTAACATACTGGCCTCTGCAGCAGGAAAAATAACCTGACCTGCTCAAAAGAATCACAAAAAGCTTATACAAACTTTTTTGAAGTAGGCAGGATGATTTTTATATGATACTGAATGAGCTTGAATTGGTCTTAATGAGCAGACAGCAAGCGTCACAGTATGATGCATTCAAAGTCGACTCAGAAATTATACAAATTACTTAAACTAAATCATGATTTATTTGATTATAATATCAAGAAAAATTTTGTAAAAAAAAAAACTTTAATAATTAGATTGTTTTTAGGTCAAATATGTTTTTGTGTCCAAAATTATTAAATATGTATAATAGTTGTTCCCTAGGGATTATTTTTTATTTTTCTTTTTTCATGTTTATCATAAATGCATGCAAGGACATTTACAGAAAAGCATTTCTTGCCAATGATGTTAAAAAGATGAGGTATATCGTTTTTGCTGATGGCCTCTTTTGGTGTGCCACAGTACAATTTCTGCCAGTGTTTACCATTTACACTTCTGCGCTAAGGCATGCAAGCTTTCTGCCCCTCTGAGAGAACACTAGGGATGGTCTGAGGTGAATAATTTCAAATTTAGCTAAACACCAAGAAAAATGTCGTTCAGTTGCACATTCTGGTAGTACCATATGAAAATAGATTATGTTAATAATCTCACCCACATCATCTTGCTAAGAATCAAGGCTCACAGTTTGAACTGTCTTAGTGGAGAACAGCTGTTTGCAGCATTAGCACTGGAAGAACATTCATAGTTTTAACACTTCAACATTTACAAGATGATCCTGATTTTTATAGTTTTGTGTTTCATCCTATCTTTCTTGAGTACTTACTTTTAGTTTTTTGTTGTTGTTGTAGTTGAAGCAATATTGTTTGACTTTCCAACCTAACATTAGTACTTTCACAGCTGTTTAAACTGTAGAATTTCAAACTGAGAAAATGTCATCGATTATGTTCCCTTTCATGCCATTATCCTCTTTCGACTTCCACCCTGTTATAGTATCAAACAGTGCCAAGACAGGAAAACTAGATCTTTTTTACCTGAATGCTGGTGGAGAAACTATTGCACTGTGAAGACTTGAGTATTTCACATTACCCATCTCAACTTACTAATTTGTCAAAGGTTTTTAAGTGTGTATTTACACCTGACATGTTTGGTCTGGACCAAAAAAAGTCTGGTTCACTTTTTTAGGTTCATTTTGGGCATTCTGAAATGGGGTTGGGTACCAAATTAGGTACTTTAAGAGGTACCGACCGAATTCTGTAGGTACTACCGAGTACCGATTCACGTAAAATCAAAAGGTGCCATGTTTAGGTACCTAAACACATCCTTGTGACTGTGAGGGAGTGGAAGAAGCAGGCATACTATTTGGTAGAGTAGGTGAATTTCCATACCAGACTTAAACACAGCATGTTGTTCATGTTGAAGAAGTTTTTGGGACAACTACAGTGTTACAATACAAACAGTTGAATGTTGTTTTGATATATATCTGTCAAATTTTATGTATTGAGAAATAAATTTACATTGAAAAAATGTGAGGTCTTGATATTGAACAAATTAATATTTATTGCCCCATAAACACACGCAAAAGTACCGAAAATTGGTACCGCTGAGTACCGATACCAATTCCCAGGTACCGGGCATCAGGTTCAAATGTGAAAGGTACCCATTCCTATTCTGAAAGCTCACACACACACACACATACACACACAAACACACACTCTCAGGTCAACCTGAAATGGGAGCCTCAGTCTGCCATAGTTCAGTTTGCCAGCTGTGTTAGCCAACCGAACAAAACAAGGCCAAAATAAGGCAAGCAAAACAAAAGGCAATGAATTGTGGTATGAATTTGACCAAACAAGCCAATTAACATAGCACTCATTGATAATATCAGAGCACGGCTAACATTTGCATTGCTGGCATCACCAGCCTCCAGTTTAAGTTTACATCAATAAATCTTTGAGGGACATGGCTACACATAACTCCAGTCTATACACAAGCGCAACCTGACAGTCACAGAATACCTTTGGAGAGCTTTAAGCTAAGCATTTTTACTCAAAGCCAGTTGTGTATGGCTAGATGGCAGGAACAACTCCAGCCACAACTAGTGGCAGGTGGATCCACTATGTCATTTGACAGTGTTTGATCAAACTGAAGTGCAAAAAGAAACAAACAAAATGAAACAATGAAACAATGTTGCAACTGACCCAAGTCGTCCTGAAGATGTTAAAGTGACCTGAGCTGCTACAACCTAGCAGGATATATAAATGTTTACAGCAGCAGTATCATAACACGTCGGTCCAAACTCACAAGCTTGTTACGCTTAACAGTCATTGATAAAACTATCTTTTCTGGAAACAGATTCATAGCTAAAAATCTGTTGGCCATTGCATTAGGATGAGGCTAGAATGATGATAATTCTTGCAATGCGTTAACATGTTTATAAAGAGTACATTTTAGTTTTTTTCAAATTGTGCCAAAACACTGCTCACAGGGTTATCTGGGCTTGCAGATTCACAAACATTATGCATAGATTTGAATTGTTGTACAGGAAGTTTAGCATTTGTGTTGAATTTTGACTTAGAATTACAGAAGCACACTGCATCCACCTCATGAGCAAAGTAAGATTCAGATGCAAAGAAACGTGATTCTTTGCATCAAATCTCCTTCTAGGAAAAATGTTATGGCCTCTGTCACTTCACATTTATGTTGCATTTTATTTATTTGTTTAAATAAGTTGTCACACTTATAGAACTCTCAGAACTTAAATATTTCTTTAATGACTAAGGTTTTTGTCCTTGTGCTGCTCAATGTTTTTTGTCTTTTTTGAATAGGTTATTGAGTTATTGTTGTAGCTTTGTTGTTCGTTAATGCTGATTAAAAATTATCATAGCAGCCCACCCTACCTAACCCCCAAATTACACTGCACATGAAAGCGCCACGTAGCGCCCTTGAAATGTACTGCCAAGCACTTTGCTCCCATTGTGGTCTATCTATCAGGCAAATTGCTAAGAAAGCACCAGACAGGATGTCACCGTGTGATGAATCTGAAAGTTTCAAAATAAAACACAATACATGGACTCTTGCATGTAAATTTCATCAAAAGTTTGTCGTTACGTCAAACCGGAGGCACGAGCATCAGGTCAGCAGTCGGTCAGAGGGTCCCGGAGGCAACACGACACCGTAGACGAAGAAAAGTGAATCGTAGAGGTACAGAAATATGTAAGATTGTATACATGACACCAAACATCTTTTCTCCAAGCATATAGATGGATAGGAGTTGAATAAATCACAACGCTGTGTGGTTGGGACCAGAAAAGAGACCTTTAGAGAAGCAAAGTGAGGTGATGTTTATTTCTTTTCTCAGTCTATAACATGCTTTATGAGCGTGTGACATCGCTATTCTCATGAGAGCCTGTGGCTCTCCTGGGATCAGCCCTTCACCTACGGGGCTGCGTGCTGCGGCACTGCTCGGGGTGGTTTGTCTTATCAGAGCAAGACCGCAGCGCTCAGCTGTGCTGCGCGGTGCTTTCGCGTGCAGTGGAATTTGGGGGTAAGTGTGTGAATGTGGTAATAACAGGTGAGCATTAGCCTGACATGTAAGACAGACAGCTTCATATTTCCGTCTTGGAAATATGTCACTAATTCATCTGGAAAAATGTCTTCAGAGGCAGAACCTTCAAAAACAACTGCAGCTTGTGATTGGACGATCGTTCTGCTCATCACACTCATCAAAGACCAATCCATATCAAGCCACATTATGACATTGCAGCTAGATCCTGTTGTTAGCCATTAACTTAACTGTCTTTTAGTCCTTGGACAATCATCTCGCATGAAATTATACAACACAGATGTTTCTTTTACCACTTTTACAACCTTTGAGGAGAGCATATTCTTTTCGATATTGCTGAGTAACCATGACTGGGTAACCTTGCATAGCAGATGGGCCTGCCTGATTCAGTTCCTGAAATCCTGCAGATCCCCATCTTGCAGCGCACCGTAGACCAATGGATTCACTCGGCTAAAATTTTAACGGCCCAATCAGGGAAAAGAGGCGGGAGCTGCGGGAAGAGCGGAAGTGACGAAAAGGCGTGACGTCAGCAGACGGCTACCCAATTTGTACTGCGCATGCGCGAAAACTGCATCACTTCCTATCGAGCCGTGATGTGTATAAAAAAAAGATATAGATATATACGCGATGGATTTAGACATAGAAATACGTACGGATCGGGTAGTGACTCCTGTCATAGATACTTAGTAAAACTTGGCGAAATCTGCCCTCCTCAGAAGTTTAGTTTTAGTGTAAGAGGATAGTATAAGGCCGTTAGCTGTTAGCAGCTAAGTTAGCAGCTAACGGCTAACTTTAGCCGCTACGCACATGAGCTACGTCATACCGGGGCTTGATGTGGATTGGCCTGAGGTAAGTGTGTCAATCAGAACGGTCGTCCAATCTTCTTCTTCTTTGGTTCGAACGGTCGTCCAATCGCCAGCTACTGATTGTTTTGAAGGTCCCGCCTCTGAAAGCTAATCAGAAGAGCAGCTACCCAGATGGACTTGTGAAATATTTCCGTGGCGGACATATGAAACTATCCATCTGGCGTGTCAGGTTAATGACTGGGGGCTACCACTGACAAACTGGCATTGTCCAGGATTTTCACATTGTCTCTCAGTTTGCCAGCAGCGATTCCCAGCTTCCTAGCTTCTCTGGTTGAGTGTCCATGAGGGCATCCAGCGGAGACACAATTACCACAATGGGGTTTGGAGCTCTTTCCATCTTTTTCCTCTTTTAAAGAAGAAATTGAGTCAATTTCTGATAAAACTGCAGATATTGTCACATCCATGGAGACTTCTCCTTGTGAACTTCAGTTTCAAACATGTAGTCACTTGCGCTTTTGTCGCGTCTGCAGCTCTCGCCTCTTTCCCCTTATTGGGCCATTCAGCTTGTAGCCGAGTGAAGTTGTGTAAGACTGGAGCTTGGCAAGATGGACCTGCTCTACAAGGTTAGGTGAGCATAACCCGCTATGTAAAATGTACTGAGGACACAGATGACAAGATGTTCATCGACTTCTTACAAAAAGCCTTCTCAGTTTTACTGCTATCCATGAAATTAACCAACCAAAGGTGATTAGAATTTAAAGATTAGTTTGAAATAACCTTAATATGCTGAAATGCATTTTAAACAAAATATGTATACATATTTTTAGAACATTAACTGTATATATTCATTTCTACTCCGGCTATCCCTTTTGGAGTTGGGGGGAGCAGGACCCTATCCCAGCTGTCATTGGATGAGAGGCAGCCCTGAACGAGGACAACATACAGAGACAGACAACCATTCATGCTCACATTCATACCAAAGTGCAATTTAGAGCTTGTTTTTGATCTGTGGGAGGAAACTGGAGTGCCCGGAGAGAACCCACGCATGCACAGGAAAACATGAAAACTTCATACAGAAGAGCCTTGCCCGACCTGGGGATCGAACCAGCGACCTTGCTGTGAGGCATGTGCACTATCTGCTCCACCACTGTGCCACCCTAACTATAATTTGTAGTGCTGTCAGGCGATTAAAAAAATTAATCTAATTAATTACAGGATTTGTAATTAATTAATCTAATTAATCGCATTTTAATCTCATATCTGCCTTAAGTCCCCACATAAAGAATTTGAATTCTAGGACATTACAAAACTGTAGTGGATGATTAATCAAATGAATACACTAAAAAGAGAAGATTGTAAATCTACATTTTTATTGGTGACTAAATAAAACCAAAGTCAGGGCATCTTGTCCAGAAAATTCTAAACTCAATCAGGCAACTCAAATTACACTTTAAGTGTGTTTCATAAATCAAATTCAAAATAAGAAAAAGGTCGAGGACATCCAGCAAAACAATTAGGCCTGATGCATTATTAAAGAATGTAGTACAAATATAGATAAATAAATTCAAAAATAAAATAAGACTAAGTCTAAAGTAGGCCATTCCTGTTGTCATCTCGGCTTTGTTTGGTTTGACTAGAGACACATGTGTGAAGTGACGTACCACTGCCATGAAAGGGTCCTCCAGCTGGCCAATATCAAAATGTTTGTGTGCTACGATTAATCGCGATTAATTTTTTTAATGCATTAATTTGTGTGTAATTAATTAATCTAATTAATGCACTAAAGTGACAGCCCTAATAATTTGTATATTATATGTATCTATTTGTATGTATGTATGTGTGTGAGTGTGTGTGTGCGTGTAAATATATATATGTATATATATGCCCTAAGTGAGAATTGAAAAGGAACCATGTGAGACAACAAAAGGACACTGATCCACTGCAGAGGGATCTTAGTATGCTGCTGGTGTTTTGCTGGCCCACAAGTGTCTGGAAACATAAGAATAGCAAAGGACAGAGCTTGTGACAACTCAGTCTGGGTAAAGTGTGCGTTTGGAGGAATACTGCCTCTGTGAGCCCCTGCATACTCTGAAGATTGAATTTAAAAAGCAGGTTTGAAATTTAAAATTTGACATCACAGGCCAAATACCACACAGCAAGCTACTATAAAATATATATTGTATATTAAAGACAAATGAGTGAACATAAGTGTCAACCGCAAGCAGGCAAGTACAGTTTATATATATAGTACTTTTCCCAGACATGAGTCAGAAAGTGCTTTTTGTTGAAACAGCAAAAGGAAAAGAAATTATTAAAAAATGGTACAGCGGGACTGTTTTTGAGATAAGGGAGTATTAAGTGTTTGTTTGTCAAGGCTAGACAGTTCATCTGGTTGGTTATCAGTGTGCCGAGTCCTTTGCCATAATTACTGCTTCCGGTTGTTTGGAGATGTTCCTTCAAAAGTCCCTCCAAGTAAAAAAAACATATCTGACAAGGCCACTGGTTTGAAAATGAAAGGAAACAGTCTTGACCATTTTTGACCTCAACTGAAAGAGATGCAGTGAAGAGACAAGCAGAGCACAATTCTGTGAGATGGAGGGAATCATGGTTCAGTTCTGAAATAATGCCAACCTCCATCAGTGCTGACAGTGTCCCTGAAAGTGCTTTATCTCCATTTTGGGGCAATGAAATACCTGAGGCTGCCATGAAAAAAAGCTTCCAACCTCCACAAGTTCGTGATCATCATCATTGGCTTACATGTACGTCATATAATGAATAAGCATTTATAACACCTTTATGTCTTTGTACTATCAAAAGCAAAGTATCATGGTGTCATGTTTTCATGTTGTCCAGCCTTTCATCCACTCCTACATCTTGGCCATCCTGTGCTCTTAAATTTGAAGATTTTGTCTAAACTTTTCTCTACGTCCTCTTAAGCTCAAGGGTAATATGTTTGTTGTTCTCCAGTTTATCAATGATATACCGAGGGATAGAGATTAATAAGATTATGTTGATACCAGTGCCATTATGGCTTCCGCCTATCAGTCCAATTCTTTATCGATTTCCTTATTAATTTTTGTGGATTTCTATGGGAAAAGCAAGCCTATAGAGCCTATGGATCAGGGTCACCATCATCAAATGCATAGCTCTCCTGATATCAGTGTGGTTCTGCAAGGACAAATTTTTCTGCAAGTTTCTGGTGTTTCCACCTTTGCTTGAAATCACAGGCGCAAACGCTGAATATTGTGCAGTTTGCATCATGCTGTTTAAATCAAGTCAAATTTTTGCCTGCCTCTGTCTCTGGTCTGCCTCTCTGCTTCTTTGAGAGAGGTTGAGATTTGCATAACTTTGTTGATCTGCATTCAATTGAATAGACTGCAGAGGAAACATATTTAATGTACAAACTCAAAAACTTTTCATTTCCCACCATGACCCAACTTCATTGGTATTGGGGGTTGTAGTTCAGGCTTAGCTGCAGAGCTTTCAGCTGCTTGTTGGACTATAATTAGAGCTTCAGCTAGCTACTTTGACCAAGTAGTAGGTGTATAGAATAGCAGTGTTTCCCCTAGGTTCATTGCCTTGGGGGGGTACCGGTGCTGGAGGGAGCGTGGTCTGTCAAAAATGCTCCGTAATATCATAGTTACAGAGCATTTAGATCTGAATAAATATTGAACACTGATTTTTGTTCACTTTTTTTTGGCAATGGAGCACTTTTTCATACGACAACATTCTCAAAAAAATTAAAATACACTGCATAAATATAAAAAAGTATTAAAAAAGTATTAAAAAACAGGAAGAATGTAACATTTCATGTAACCATGTAAGCTCAGCAGGTGGAGAGAAGATGAATCATGATCAATAAAGTTATAGCAAGTAACTGACAATAAAGAGAAACTACATGCTGAAAGTCTCCTACACTGCTCGCTGTGCTTCCCTTCTTGGTAAGGGCAGCTGGCTTAAAAACACTGAGATTTTTGCCTGGGGAGATTGTTTGGTAAGCTTCTGATCATCCATTAATGTTTGTTTAAATTGTTTTCATTTTTTCCAATGTTATGGTCGCTCCTTCCTCCGCCGCCTGTGTGTGTGTCTTTACACTCCCCTTCACACTGCCGCGCGGCAACGTGCCGCCTCCAGTCATTTCAATGAGGGACAAGCAGCAGACAGCATGCGGTTATGACCACGGTGTTAGGACCCAGAAGCGGTTGCCGCTTGGGAAAGCATTTCTACTGAATTGTTTTTAGGGGAGGGAGTGTTGTGAGACACTTTTAGGTGGCCCCTGTTCTGACGTTCGCTGAATCACCGCTACGTCTCGGCCCACGGTGGCAGCAGCCGCTTAAAAAAAGACTGCATGTCGGGGGGACTCCACCTGCAGAGAGACCGTTTGGTTGCCGCGCGGCTTATAGGTGTTGTGCGAGAGGAGCGGAGGAGGCGGCGTTAAGAGCGGAGAGGAAAAATGCATTTTATTGAAATGCAAGCAAACCATAGCGACACAACATTATACTCCAACATTAGACTCTAGTTGGCTTTTTTTATTTGATAAGAATCTCTGTCAAAAGAAGTTTGATCAAAACAAATATGATTTTTTTGAATGTACATTGGTCTGAATCCTGTAAGCAGGGCGGGTGCGTCTGTTGGGGGGGCGGGGCGCCCTCCCAAATACACTATAGGGGAAACACTGAATAGAATATCTTTAAACAGCTGTTTAGGTTGTTGAAATAAAAACTTGACCACCAAAGCAATGAATCAAGACAAATGACATTGATTTAATCCAGCACATAGAGTGGTTCACAATGATTTACTTCTATAGGCCATCTAGGAAGTAAGCATCACGCTGGTTTCCTCGACTAAAAGCCCATGAGATTTTTTCACTGTAATGGGATAACTGCTAATAATAACATTGGTAGCAAGCAAAAATGACTGAAACGTACAATCTTCGAGCATTGTGATAATGTTCATGAATGAACCTGATTTTTACGACATTTTAAGCTTTAATGTAATCAGCAGGAGATTAAAGCTGTTATAAAGCTTTTGTGGACCTGCTACATGGCGGTTGAAACTAACAGCCAGGAAACTTCCAGCATATAACACCACATTGTGCCTCTTGTTTAAGAATTTACTAATAATGTATTGACCTGTTCAAGTTGGTGCCCATGGCTGTTGCTATGGTGTATTTATTATCATGTAGGGATGGGAAATTAATCGAGAGATAATTGAAATCAATATTTAGACCCTTTAATCGAAGTTATTTTACTCATGTTGATTATTTTGATTATTTTCACTGTGTAAGTCACATGACCGTGCCCCCTCCATACCGTCTGCGCTCACTTCACCAAGAGTGAAGAACACGCTGACAACATGGAGGAGACTATCTATCAGAGGACTCTGTAGCCAAAAAAAATGCCGTTCTTATTGTTTGGGCACATTTTGGATTCTGTGCAGAGGACATTGAGCAGAAAGAAGTTAAGTGTAAATACTGCAGGAAGAACATGCCGATGACAGTCGGTATCACCACTAATTTGTTCCAGCATAGCATAAAATTATCGTTCATTAATCGTGATAGAGGTAAAAGCTTCACTTAATCGTGATACTGAGATTAGATAATATCACCCAGCCCTATTATTATGTATTAAATAATGGTCAGGAATGATTGAATTAGAGTCTCTGGCCATTTTAGAAGTTCTTGTTAGCAGTTCCTAACTTTGCCTTCTCTGACATTACTACATAAATGTTCGATAGCATTTGAAGTATGGATTTTTTTTTATATTCAATAACAAGACCATGTAAGGTGCAGTTGTTTCTACTACATTGCCACCTCAGCACAACTTTTGACGACTTTTTAAAGTTCTTGAGTGTTTGAGATTGACTTGTCCATCAACATGGTTCCATTAATTTTTCATCTTCTTCAAGATCTCACTCTCTTTATAATCTTCAAGCTGGGAATTAACCTTTTTACATGTCACCTGCACATCTATCGTTTTCGTCCCAAATGTCTTTCGACAATGAAGAGTGAATCCAAGCCTGCTGATGACTGCTGAATCATTGATGACTCTATTACCGCCTGATACATCTTTTAGTAGCAACTGTCTCATTTCAGAAGACTGAGACAGTTTTTGATAACTTTGTCTGAGGCCATTTTTGGAAAAAAGGACACAGAGTTTCAGATCTTAAATGGATGTTTCTGAGCTTTCCTTCCCCGAGTTTCACATATTACTTTGCTTTAGTCCTCTGATTCTCTCACTGAGATTGTTTTATTTCCCTTCATTAAATCCCAATTACAAAACCATGTTACAGGGAACAGTGACTTCGACTTGTGCAGGCTTTTCCTGACATTATATTGAAGCAAGGGTTTTTTATTAACTGGTAGTCTTAGTATTGCACTTCATTTCCAGCCACTCCCTCACCCTCCCATTATTTGACATAAAGAGTGTTTCACTACCCAGGAGCAGAAAAAAATAAGATGAACAAATGAAAACTCACTCATGCTAAAACCACAAGCACACAGCCACACACACGGACAAATATGCACTTACATGTTCAGAGGAAAGGCAAACATACGGTGGCAAGACACACAAGTGTTCTCCCTATGATCATTTTTAGGGTTTGGTGGTGAGAGGCAAAGTGCCGTTATCATGCGCTAGCAGCAATTTTTGGCTCTTAAAAAAACCCTTCATGCCAAGCTGCAAACACCATTAGCTCATACACACAGGCGATATGATGTGCTCTTCCAGCCGCTGTGCCAAGCACTTCTTGTCTGCTGTCATCCTATAGGGAGATAATGAGTCATTCTTTCTACACTGCTAAACCTTGTCCAAGGTCCATTATTAGACAAGAACAAAAGGACTTAATCCTTTCTGTGTTGTTGTGTCTCAGGGGATTTGAGGGGGTCCTTCAGAGCTGGATTGAACTGAGCTGATTTCAAAGCTTTTCTCCCTCTTGTTTTTTTTTTTATCATGGAGGGTTTGTCTTCAAAGAGGAGATTTCGACGTCTCAGTACTAATCTGTTGTGCCCTTCATGTATGACTATTTATGCTCTTGTGTAGGCAAAATCAGGCCCAAAATACCACAATACAGAGGGCACATGTAGCTCCCCTTCCCCTTCTGTAAAAGATTTATCAACTAGAGTTAAATCAGTAATTCTACATTGTGGATGCTCAATAATTCATGCTGAGACACCCTCTCAAGCTTATGGCGAGGTATTGGTAATTGTCTTTCAATGCTGTGCCCTCACCCCTCCTCCCCACCCCGCTTTATGTACGTTATTAAATTCATACACATCTGGGTACTTTGTTTTAGATTTATAGGCCATGTGTATGAATCATCCACTTAATGCTTTGCCAGGCAGGATGATTACATTTGATTGTGACAGTGGCAGGGTAGATTAACAGGTCACTCTCTCCTCTGGTTGACTGCTTTTTACCTCAACATCTGTCTTTCCAGAAATATTAAGAATTTCTTAGGTGCTACTAATTCAAGAGGGCAACATCTGTCTACCAGAATGTCTCAAAATGACTGGGATTTGTGTTTTCCGTGTATTTTCAACCATGTTTATACCCAAACAAGTCATGTGTGTAACATCACTGTATACACTAGCAGGCACTCAACAAGTATGTCTGTGATGAGAGATAAAGGTTATCAAACATGACTGTGTATACACCTTAATGAGGATGGCAGTACTGCTGTGGTTTGACTACAGTCAAAAGATCTTTCGCTCTCTCACACATTCACACACTCAAAGTAAGTCCAGGTCAGACTTTACAGTTTGTTTGTAAAGAAGGTCTCTGAGTCAGACTGGGTGATTGTAGAGCCTAGGCCTGTCACGATAAAAAATATTGCTGGACGACAATTGTCCCAAAAATTATTGACGATAAACGATATTATTGTCAATATTATTTTATTTTTATTTTTCCATTTTTTCATTGATGTAATTGTAATATATGTCATAAAAAAGTGATTACGCCATATCAAAAGCAAGAAACTTTAATTTCTTCAGGGTATTTAACTGTAATTGGAAGGTCAAGATCTTTTAAATAAAATAAACAAACCATATAATCAATTTAACAAACAAAAAAAGAGTGCCTCCCTCACAAAGATCACATGTTTGACAGATGCTCACTCCGCTATAAATCTGCTAAATCCGCTATAAAACCGATGCACCCCTGTGTTACGAAAGATCGTCAGAGTGAGATATCTTCTCATTCAGCCTCTTTGGTAGAAAGAGAGGAGGAAAACAAACATGCATGCACGTGTCAGTTTATCGAGGCCGGCAAACTTACTGAGGATGTTTTTATTTATCGTTCGGTTAATTGATTTATTGATTATCGTGAAAGGCCTAGTAGAGCCATAAACTGTCTTGACTGGACTGACAGACATGCCAAGCTACATAACAGTGCCTGACTACACATGATGACTGATGTGATGACATTGAAAAGAGGAGTATTTAAGAGTATTTGAAAACAAGGGGCCTGGTACCAAACTTAAGTTGTGTGTGTAAAGCAAAGTTCCGCCACTAACACACAGGAGATGTCTTTCGTTATGCATTAAGATATGCTTTTATAAAACAAGACTTTTTTCTTTGCTCCCCATGGGCTACTGTAAAACCCTTCCTGTGTTTCCCCCCAACAACTTGAGTAGTTGACAGCTGTTTTCTGGGGAAGAATACTAAAATGTCCTCTGTTAGTATAATAGAAAGGCCTTTTTAAATATGCACATTTGTAAGTTTGTATTTGGGCAATTAAATCATGATAAGAGTTACATATCAATGTTCTATCAAAATAGGGCAGTGTTCTTTGTCAGTGTGAACAAGCCACCTCACAACCACATTATATAATGTGTGCATACACTTCGATTCCAAAAGTGACATTCAGTTTCCTTTTGTAACATGTTTTTTTTTTTTTTAAATGTATTTTTTGGGCATTTTGTGCCTTTATTGACAGGAGAGAGACAGTGGATAGGCTTGTGAAAGGATGTGACAGAGTAAGGGAAGACATTCTGCAAACTGGTCACAGGTGGGATTCGACCGTGGACCGGCAGAAGCAAGTACATGGTGAGCCTGGATGCTAACCACTCCGCAAAACCAGCACCCCTTTTGTAACATGTTTTGATTACATTTGTTTTGTGTAATTTCTGTCTTTTGTGGAGTTTTTGTTCATCAATTCTTTTTGTTTTCAAACACTGAAAATTGTTGATTGGTTTTGTTTTGTGTAAAAAGCCTGAGAACTGTTTGCTCTCACCAGTGGGATTTCACTAGGATCGACAAAATGTTGAACGAAGAAAAAAAAGTGAAGGCTGATTGGAGAACAGTGTGATATTGTGTTTGAGACTCTGATTTTAAAGTCAGCTGGGAATGTTGAATGAGAATGAAACACAGCATATTTGAGACATCAGAAAATAGTGATGGCTCCTCTAAATCCCTGTGCCAAGACCATCGTGTGAACTTTGAGAATTTCAGTAATCAGCTTGTAGCACCATGGTGTGTGTTTTTGTTAGCATTTGAGTGTGTTTGCTTACTTACAGATGCTTATGGAGATTCCTTGTCCGTGCAGCACATATAGCTACTTCTGCTCCTGTAGCTACTTCTGCTCTAAAACAACCTGCTCGAGGACTCAACCAAACACAGTTTTTATAGAATAGATCATATTTTTGTGTGTTTCAGTGTCTACTCTTCTGCATTGATTTCTGTGTGTTATTTCCTTCGGGATGGATGTCTTTATGTTTGTGTATTGTTGCCTGTGTCCTTGAGTGGGTGAATGTTTGCCTGTTTACTTGTATGTGTTCTGTAGTGGCTGAGTGGTTGGCTGTGCCGTGTTGGACCTAATTTTAGGGTGCAGTAGTGTGTTTGTGTGTGTGAGAGTGAGTGAGTGTGGACCTCTGGCTCACTCTGAGGTGTGATGTTTATCTCTGTCTCTGGAGAAAAGCTGTGACAGCTCTTTTCAATCAACAAGAAAGCTTCTTACGTGAGCCATTGTAATGGCTGGGTAAATCACCCTGATGTGCAGCTGCGCTTTGATTGAGACAGACAAAGGTTCAGTGAACTATCTAATGTGTTGAATCTTCATTCAAAGACCAATATAAATTAAAGGTGGTCCAGTTTCCTCTGAGTTTGCTTGTTTTACTGGCCCCTAGAGAGACATGCAAAAAAATTAAACAGATAGTGTCACTGAGATATACTGAAAGCAGTGAATCAAAGTAAACAAGCAGGCTGTTTCTATGCTTGCATGCTGGTGTAGTGTTGCTGTAAGGAGACTGTATTCAGCAAATGTTGAAAATGGACAATTTCATACTAAATGTTTCTTCATGCAGGTTTTTATAAAAACCGTACCTGATGTACAGACCTGATGAAAATCTTAAGACCAGTTGGGGTTGCTGGTTTGGCGGAGTGGTTAGCAACCAGGCACCCCATGTACTTGCTTCTGCCGGTCCAGGTTCAAATCCCACCTGTGACCAGTTTTTCAGAGTGTCTTCCCTTACTCTCTCACCCCCTTTCACAAGCCTATCCACTGTCTCTCCTGTCAATAAAGGCACAAAAATGCCCAAAAAATACATAAAAAAAAAAAAAAAAAAAAAAAATCTTAAGACCAGTTGAAAAATTGCTAGAATATGCATTTTGCACATTTGGACCTTAATGAGGTTTTAAATAGAGCTACAATATGCAAAAGCAAGAAGGGGGAGAGTGACAAAAAGCACTTTGAAAAAGTATTTATTGAAAACAACAAGTAAACTGAAATAGGCTGTTTATCAGCTGATCAAAAGTTTAAGACCACAGGCTATTGAAGCCAAAATCTGCTCAAAATGTTCATTTTCTGTCAGGCATTCACAGTCATGCCCTCCTGATGGCTAAAGCTCAGAAGCTTTCTCTTCTTGAACGTGGTCGGATCATCGAGCTGCATAAGCAAGGCCTCTCGCAGCGTGCCATTGCTGCTGAGGTTGGACGCAGTAAGACAGTCATTCTAATTTTCTGAAAGATCCTGAGCATTATGGAACAAAAAAGTTAAGTGGTAGACCCAAAAAAAATTCCACCGTCACTGAGCCGGAGGATCCGATTGGCTGTCCCTTAAGACACAGGGCGGTCCTCGACCCAAATTAAGGCCCTTACTGGTGCCGACTGCAGCGCAATAACCATCAGACGACATCTGCGGGAAAAGGGTTTCAAAAACAAAAAACAAATTCAAAGACCTCGTCTCCTTCAACGCCACAAAACTGCCCGTTTAGAGTTTGCCAGGGAGCATCAAATATGGGACATTGAAAGGTGGAAAAAAGTTTTATTCTCTGATGAGAAAAAATGTAACCTTGATGGTCCAGATGGCTTCCACCATTACTGGCATGACAAGGAGGTCCCACCTGAGATGTTTTCTACCCGGCACAGTGGAGGGGGGTCCATCATGATCTGGGGTGCTTTTTCATTCAGTGGAACACTGGAGCTTCAGGTGGTGCAGGGTCGTCGAACGGCGGCTGGTTACGAGCAGATGTTGCAGCGGGCATCCCTCATGACTGAGGGCCCTCGTCTGTGTGGTAACAGCTGGGTTTTTCAACAGGACAATGCTGCAGTTCACAATGCTCGCTTGACCAAGGACTTCTTCAGGGAGAATAACATCCCTCTTTTGGACCATCCTGCATGTTCCCCTGATTTAAATCCCACAGAGAACATTTGGGGTTGGATGGGAAGGGAAGTTTATAAAAATGGCCATCAGTTCCAGACAGTTGATGCCCTTCATGAAGCCATCTTCACCAGTTGGAGCAATGTTCCCAAAAGCTTCCTGGAAACACTCACATCAAGCATGCCCAAACAAATTTTTGAAGTGATAAACAAGAACAGTGGACAACAGTGCTGCAAGTAGTATCATATTGAAATGTAGACAGATGACAAAGGAGGCCATGCTGATCAAAGTTCTAAACGAATTTGCTGTTTCTCAAACAGTTTCCAATTGACAAGCCTTCAAAGTTGGTCAACCCTGATGCAGCCCTCCCAGCTACTCCCATACAAATGAATGAGAAAAGAAAATACAGCTCCAGACAACCTGTGGAAGTTAGGCCTTTTCAGGAAAAAACAAAAGTCCTGACATTGCACATTCTTTAGTTTGCTATTTTGAGGTTAAATAAAACATTTTTCAATGTTTTTCATTCATAGTGACTGACTAATTTTGAGTGTCTTCATAAGGAATTTAGTCCCAGGAATTCACAATATTCCCTCTCTGTCTTTCTGTTCTTTCCTCAGATTGAAGACATTGTTACACGAATACAAGATGAGAAAGCAGGAGGTGTAACGATACGGACTGTCAAAAGCTTCCTCTCCAAGATCCCCAGCGTGGTATCAGGTGATTGTGTGTTTATATGTGTTTGTGTGTTCATAGGTGTGTGTGTGCATGCCAGTTTACTATACTGACTGCTGTGACTGACCGCTGTGACACATTTGCATATGAGGCAGTGTCTTGCGTGATTCCTCTTTAAATGGGCTCACTGTACTTGACATGCTAATGATTGTGTGGATATATTTGTGCGTGTGTGTGTTTTGTTGCCTCACAGTGCAAGACAGCGTCAGTAAAGCAAATATGACCTTTTGAGCTCATTGAAATTGCAGCATGTAGGGTTGGAGGCAGCTGATGTCTTTGCCAATAAGACCTTGGCACTGAGGAGACGGCCTGCGGTGTGAAGCTGCCCTTGTCACACCACAGAAAACCTACTTTCCTTCTTTCCTGTCAGTGTACTCACTGTACGCCTGCATGTGTTGTGTATGGATGAGTCACCAGTGCTGGATGGAGAGGTTGCCCCTGCTTTCCCAGAGGTTGTTTTTGAGACGCTACTTGTCCCTCAGGCCATCTGGCCTCACAATCTCTCTGTCTGCAGCCTCCGCCAAAAACACAGACTTGTGAAAAATACTTTTCTGTTCAGAAGCAGAGAGACAGAGTGAAAACCTTTTAGTGTTATTTTGTGACACCTGGTTGGCTCTGACAGCTTTGACCCACAGCTCTGAACAGACAAAGACTTCCTCAGAGCTCAATTGTGTTTCTGGATTACAGCTTTTGTTGAAACTGTCGCAGATATGAAACTCTGTGACACAACTAACTAATAACTTTCTGTGAATCACAGGGACAGAGATTGTACAGTGGCTGATGAAAAACCTCTCCATTGAAGATCAAGGTATGACTCTGTCATTACGCACAAGCACTAAAGAGAAGGGTGGGAATCGAAGAGGCACATTCAATCTGTCTGTCTTTATCCCTACTGTCCACAGCTGAAGCCATCCATCTGGGCAGTTTAATGGCTGCCCACGGCTACATCTTCCCAATCTCTGACCATGTCCTTACTCTGAAAGATGATGGGACACTTTATCGCTTTCAGGTATGCAAAACTTGAAGTGGGGGGCGGGAACTATTTTTTACGGGGGTCCAGTTTCTTATATCAAAGTGGGAATGGGTGCAATGGCAGTGACAAACTCACATGTCTTGCAGGATATGTCTTGCTCAGGATCTGAGAGAGCCATTGGCTTTTTCTAAACCCCAAATAAAAAGACATTCATGAACACTCACTGTGTTTTTATCAGCTGAATAACAATAACATTTAGGAACCGAGATGTTTGAATGTCACCTGCTGACACAATAACTTATTTCACTGCCACATTTTTCAACTAAAAGAATTCGGTAAAAGTAGTGTGCGTACTGGGCTGTCAGTGTGTGTTTTATCCATTGGTCATCAGTCTGTGCTGATCTGATGTTTATAACGATAACTGATGGCTATTTTTTTGTTTTCATTCCTCTGAGTTGTATCTTTCACATCAGGAAGTTGAGGAAGTCTTATATGCCTTGACTGTCCTTCAGTTACACACATAGGGCAAGGAAAAAAAGCACAAGTGGGCAGATGTATGAGCTCAAGATCTCACCATTAGTTTGTCTCCAGTTGTACTTCTTTGTTCATTCCAGCAATGTGACAGAAACAGAGCCAGAGTGTGCATTCTGTGCAGACCAGCAACACATGCAGTTTGTGAGGAACTCATCTTCCTTTCAAAATGAAACACCCTTTGGTGTTTTCAATGTGAAAAAAGTGCGGGTGCTCTGTTTCTCAGGGTCAGCAACATCAAATGCATGGCGCCTCTGATATTAATTGCTGTTTCATGTGGATTTAATTTTCAGGTTTTTGCTGTTTCCACCCTTGCTTGGAATCACACAGACACTGGGCATGGTGTGGTGATATATTGTGTAATATTAAGCCACACTAAAGACTGCTTTGCCTCCTGTCTGGCATGATTACTTTCTTTGCTTTTTTGTATTCATTCATGCTGACTGCGTCTCGTGAGGGCTTGGCCTCAATGATTTAAAATACAGCTGGAACCTTCTACATTTATTAGGGCGTTGTTAAGCAAAAGACAAGTTATACAAATTTTATTAACTGTTTCTTATTGATTCTCAACTGAATCAACTGATTCAGTTATTGATTCTCAACTGAATCAACGACTGAATCGATACTCTCGCTTCCTACAGGAAGAGAGAGAGGGACAAGAAGCCTGTTGATTCTTGACTGTTGAGATGCCCACAGACAGATGTAAGAGAATCTGGTCAATTTTAAAGAACACTACAGACTCCTTTAGTCAATATGAAAAGGTTGAAATGCCTGATATAAAGTGATAAATGACCCCCTGCTTATGGCCCCTTCCTTAGACAGTCTGTATGATACAGAATAAGATGATGAAGGAATGTGTTTACTGCATGGTGTGAATAAACACAATCCTTTCTAAGCTTATTACTCATCTCATCAAGGTCGATACTGTACATCCCTGCTGCGTCAAAGCAGAAAGTGGGCCCAACAACTGGGTGCCTGCAAGCAACCTGTGTGGCCTGTTTGAGGGGTGTTATTTTCTTGCTTCCGTCTGATCCAGCATGAACTTTGACAGGTCCCTCTGATGACTGTGGGCTCTGCTCTGACTCATTGCTGTGACTGACCCATTAGCATCTCATTCCAACCATGGCAGGCTCCCCCTATGGGAGGCACTGAGCCTGCTGCTCGCTTGCTCTGCACTTTTCCCTGTCACCCATCCCCACTCCCCCCTTCCACCACCAAATCTGCTTCTGAATGCATTTACCTTCACCTCTATTGCTCAGGATTAAAAGCCACCATTGTGTAAGCACAGGAAGGCCAGCGTGTGCCACACTTGCTCATCCAGCGCAGGGCTAAAAATATTCTCTCTGATGTTGCTGTGATGCAACAGGCTCACGTCATCAGAACATTTAAAAGGAATCCACGGAGCATTTGAAATACAAGGATTATTGACAGGGGGATTTTTGTCTGCTGGTCTATAAATATAGTACTGTCTATTTTTATGGAGACCTACATTTAATAACTACTCCTGCCTGTTGGTTGCCACTAAATTGTACTCTGAATTAAAAAAAGACAGTGATAACACTGAATGAAAGCAGGATAGCCTTTTTGTTCATTACATCCAAACAAGTACATTCATCTATGTCAGTCTTTAGCTCTTAGACTGATTATCATCATGAAAAATGTGTTTGAGGACCACCAACTTCTTATTCTGCCCTGTTATTAAGAATGCATGATGGATATGAGTGATCCATAATTAATGGACTCTGGAATGAACTCGCAATGGGTAATATCATTTTGCAAAAGACAATTAAATATGCATAGAGAGAATATAGCTTCTAATGCTCCCCAGATAGTAACACACAGCAAACGGACATCATGGATCATCATCAGAATGATGAGTCGACTTTTGACTTTGTGCAGAAGTGCGGGGGGGGGGGCATGGAAGAAATGGAGGTCCAACATTCATATGATAGACTTACTGTGTCATGCTGATCATGAGAGAAAAATAAATTAAACTGTGTCCTTTTCGTCTCTTTCTATTTTCATCAGTCTCCATACTTCTGGCCTTCAAACTGTTGGGAGCCTGAGAACACAGACTACGGTGAGTCACATGCTATCTCTCAGTTTTTGCCTTACTCTTGAAATCTGTAAGATCTCACCATTGCCTTTGGCTGTCCCTTCTCTCCCAGAGCTGACAGACAGCTCATGCTGCAGATCTGTTGTTGGCGCTGACTCAGTATTGACCCACAGGGCCATTCGCTGTATTGTATCTTGCCCTGAGGAACTCCGACTATGTAGAGTCTTGAGGGAGAGGATTAGCCAAACAAAATTAAGGGATAGTCGCTGATAAGACGGCAGATCTGGTTTTCTCTGGCAGTAACCTCCTTTTTGAGACTCAAAGCAGGAAACTTGTCTGGGAAATAGTGACCAATAATATAGAGGTGGAAAGTAACTAGTTAAATGTACTTATGTAACTGTATTTGAGCAGATTTTTTGAGTATTTGGTCTTTTTAAATTAGTTTAAAATCAGTACTTTTACATTTACAGTTTTTTTGGAGAGCATTGTACTTTACTACATTTCATGTCATGTTTCATGTTTATTCATCTCATCAGTGAATAAAAGTTGTTAAAATGTAAGTTAACTGGTTTCAAGCTCTTATTTACGAGTTGTACAAAAGTAGAATGACAATTAGTGTACTTTGATACTGATACCCACCTTAGTTCTGTATAAAGTAAATGATATCCACAGGGGTCGGTGCACCACTTAAAATTAAATTAACAGCACTAAGTGTAAAAAAATTGACTATTAAGTGTAAGTGATTAAGCATTGAGATATATACGCATATATATACATATATATATATATATATATATATATATATATATATATATATATATATATATATATATATATATATATATATATATATATACACATATATACATATATACATACATACATATATATATATATATATATACATATATATATATTATTATTTTTTTCTTAAATTATTTAAGAAGAATAGAAGATAAAACTTATAAAATGATACAGCTTTTTGAGCCAAAATACTCAAAAGACATTATCTTATGGTCATTAAGTATATTGTTCTGTAATTATGGACTTGTTGTTAACAGCCTTTTACGAAGAATCAGCCCAGTCTTTTTTTTTTTTTCAAACAAGATCAACATTAGCTATAGCATGAGAATTAGATTTTTTTTTATTTGTTTTGTTTGAAAATGAATAACAAACTTTCAATGTGTTTTTTTCACAGTTTTTAGAAAAGCCATCTGACAAACTCTTTTTGTCTCTTTTTCCCCTCCAGCCATTTACCTGTGCAAGCGTACCATGCAGAATAAAGCCCGTCTGGAGCTGGCTGACTACGAGGCTGTGAGTAGACTTACTTTGGTTCAGCCATTTCCTGGAAGCACTCAGCTCAATACTTGAACATGTGCACAGCCATGATAAGATGACACTCATATTTCTTTCATTTGTCTGAAAAACAAAGGAGCTGTAACAGAAGCTGAGTCCTTTGGGAACTCAAATGCCATTTGAGTTTTCATCCATTTTCACGAACAGAAAACTTGATCAATTTACACTTTTAAACAAATCTGTCAAAGGTGATTATTCTCTAGTAGCAGCATAATTTGTCTGAAACAGTTAAGTCATTTACAGGCTCCAAAATATGTGCAAACACATCCATAAGCCTACCTGGAATCAGCAGATCAATACAGTCTCAAGAGGGGCATCACTGCAGGGCTAATCTCCTGCTTTTATATAATAGCAGTGCACTGCTCTGCAACTATTGTCCGGCACACTTTGTCTCCATGATTCAGGTCGTTTTGTGCCTTCAGGCCTCATTACACCAACTGTTTCTAAACATACTAGCTGATGCACCTAATTATTTCTTTCTTTATAATGAGCTCATGCACTGTAACTTAGATTGCTTGATTGCCTTTCTGTGTTTGTACGTATGTATGTACATATGTACATACATACCTATACATATATATATATCTATATATATATATATATACACACACATATCTTCCTGAATGTCAAATACTGTCTGGCCACAGCGGTTCAGTAACTTGTTCAAGGACACATTTGTTGAGAGGTCATCTCATCTCAACAACAATAATCTAAAGTCATGGCACATCGTCATAGCGAATGGATAATGTAATCATCTAAAGGCCTTGAATGTAAATAACCTCCACTACGGCTCATCTGATTGGTTCCTGCAGGAGAACCTGGCCCGGCTGCAGAGAGCGTTTGCCAGGAAGTGGGAATTTATCTTCATGCAGGCTGAGGCTCAAGTGAAGTGAGTACACGTGTGTAGTGTGATTCTCATGCCATGTCTGACGTCAGTGTGACAAACAGCTGTCAGGATGCACACATGAAGCTTTATGCAGTCATATTTATTAAATGCTAACCTTTAGCTTTGTGCACAACTGCAGTGTTATTTCCCAGAGGAAGAGTAGATGCTTCAGTCTGCTGTGTCAGTTTGGTGTAAGGCCAATGTTTTCTCATTATTGATGTTGTGTTTTAATGCCCTGCTCTGACCGGAGGCTTACATGCATTAAATACATCAAGTATTCCCTTGAGGTATTAAATACACACAATCCTGCAAACTATGTCTCAGTAATACGTCCCTCTGCTGGATCGAGTGTGTAATCACATTAGGGCTGGCAAACATTGTTGATGTACAGTGATACTGTAGATTGTAAAAAAAAAAAAAAGTATATAGAGGTTTGTATTGATATTGTTAGTATGGGTATTAAAAACCCTATGTGCCTGTTTGATACGAGCCAATGAAAGTAAAAGGCTCAAACACTGAACTTGATGTATGAGCTGTCTATCTGTGTATTTCACTATCTATCTATCTATCTATCTATCTATCTATCTATCTATCTATCTATCTATCTATCTATCTATCTATCTATCTATCTATCTGTCTGTCTGTCTGTCTGTCTGTCTGTCTGTCTGTCTGTCTGTCTGTCTGTCTATCTATCTATCTATCTATCTATCTATCTATCTATCTATCTATCCATCCATCCATCCATCCATCCATCCATCCATCCATCTATCTATCTGTCTATCTATCTATCTATCTATCTATCTATCTATCTATCCATCTATCTATCTATCTGCCTGCCTACAGTATCTATAGATAGATAGATTAGATAGGTGGATAGATCCATGCAGACAGAGACAGAGGGACTTAAATTAAGAATTTATGATCGCAACAAACCCATTGACACTGACAGTATAAATCTGTTCTCATCATATTTGTCTCTGCTGAATATAGATTTATTCAAGGTTAGCCCCTTTAAATGCAGTATCTCGTTTTCAAGAGGATCCTCATGTCTATTTGGTATAAAGGCATTTGTTATGGAGGTGTAATTAATAACCATGGATCAAGAGGTCATGTTAATATTGACATTAAGTATATAATGATTATAACCTGGAGAGGACTGATGAAAAAAGAAGAATCTAGGTTAACTGCCTTTTTACTGGTCTAAAAGTATGAATTAATGTGAAATGATGGCATTTCTGTTGATAACTGATGTAGGATGAAGCACATGGAGGTGAGCAGGTTCATGGCAGCAGGTCATTCATGATTGTCAATGTCATACTAATTAATGTGTGCTGTTTGCAGAACTACTTTCTCTCTGAAGTTAACATCAGGAATTGTTATGATTATGGGATGGGGCTGAAGGAAAGGCCAAATGTTTGTAATCGTAGTTGTTGGAGTTTTTTAAGTCCACATCAGCAGGCCGTCCACACAAAGGATCAGAGACCACCTACTCTTGTACCTAAGTACAGTAGAAAACAAAAAAGGCAAAGAGATAAAAAACAAAACAGAGTAGTGTGTAGTGATAGTGAGGAGCTCAGCTTATAATCGTCCTTATTTCTTTACAGAAAAACACCTCTTATAGTCACTGTTTTAGTCTAACTACAGTGTAAAAGAGCCTGCACTTTTCCTTTCGGGGATTCATATTCCACTTTGTGTGTTTTACATGTGTCCTCCAAATGATCAAGTACCTTTGTACATGAGACAAAAAGTTTGTGATTTCTCCCTTCCCACTGTTTACTAAAACTTCCTTCAGCTCTCCTAATTAGAGTCATTACCAAGTTTAGGTAAAATATGGTCTCTTGAAAGTGCATGCAAACATGTTAGTCCAATAGTTATTGTAAAAAAAAAAACAGTAGATTCTAGTTGGGCTCAAGGTCTTTGAGTCAGTTTTTTCAGACCCTGATTACACTGTGTTTATTTTTCTATTCCCTTGTAAAATCTCCTGCAGGAAACAAAAAAAATAGGGGCTGTCAAGCAGCAATTATCCACAGGTTCATTCAGTCCTCACAGAGCCGTGTAGATGCATCAGGCTTGTACTAAATCACAGCACTATTAAATTCTTCCTCCCATTATTGTCTATAAATATCTTATAAAGCCTTGCCCTTGTTCGTTGGCTGCTGTTTTTATGTTATTAAAAGCAGTAAGTCTTGTTATATCTGGGGGGTAAACAAAGCGTAACAAAGATGGATCAGTAAATGTCAGTTATGTAAGAGCTCAGCCAACCTGCAGCAAAACCAGACATTGTTCAGATGAGCACAGAGGTTGGGACACTCTCTGGCCTTCTCTGACTAATGTGTTTATCAATGTCTGTGGTTTGAATTTATTGAGATTGAAATGATACTTCAAATATGTGTGCTGAAAATTAAAGTGGTCTGTGTCTGATTTGCAGGATAGACAGGAAGAAAGACAAAGCTGAAAGGAAGATCCTGGATAGCCAGGAGAGGGCATTCTGGGACGTCCATCGACCAGTGGTAGGTCCGGAGACAAACATGAACAGAAGGAAAGGTGGAAGTTTTACAGAAAGACACTGATTATGTTTACATGATCACATGAATCCGACTGGCAATAATCAAGTTATGGTAAAAATATAATGGAACAATTTGACACACATTAACATGTATCAGAAGAAAATTTGATTTCTTCCTCAAGAAAAAGTCATAACACTTTCTGTCATTTTTTTTAGGTATGTCCCTGGCTCAGACGCCTTGTGTTGTTTTGTCTCTCAGTTTTTTATTAAGGCCAGTCTGAGGTGTCTTTCACACCTACAGCTGATGCTTTGTTTGGATTTGGTCAAAAATGGTGTTGCACTTGCTCTGCATCATAGGAAGTTAGTTAGCAAATTAATCTCACAACAAAATGAGTTGTGGTCAAAGAAGGAAGTTCAGATACTTCACTGACATTTATACAGATAGGCACATTTATTGTCGAGCCTAGTCATGTAAATAAATTGAAAAACTAAGTAGACGAAGAAGGACTTTTTATGCAGGTGCTGACAACGGACTACAGAGTACACCAGATAGCACTGTGACTTTTTACAGCAGAACACCTGTAAATGTTTTGACATAGGAAGTGACAGCAATGTGGGAAAGCAGAGATCTGTGGGAACTTTCATTTGTGTCCTAAAAAATTGCCAAATTATCTAAGTATAAAAGCACCATGACTGTGAGCAGCATTTAATTGATTCTTGACTTTTTGTAGACCCTATAACATGTTCATATTCACAGAAATTAATTTTAAAAAGGATAAAAAAAAAAGAACGATATGCCTGATATAGAATGATCCACACTGGGAAATGGAACCTGTATTTGATGTATGAGTATGTCTTACACGTTGCTCAATAGTCTTGGTCAACAGCTCAAGGCTGACACAAATTAATAGTTGGGATTGACGGGATAGCAGAAGGTGCAATATTACTCTTATTTAAAGAAAAGAAACAATCTGTCTTACTGAACAGTCGGGCTGGGTATTTCCAGCAACTTCACGATACGATACGTATCCCGATACACGTAAATTGTGAACATTGACTATGCTTTAAGCAAAATTCTTGACAAGTTTAGTTTTTTCTTATTAGAAAAAAAAAGAACAAGGATGAGTTTTAAGTGGTTCTACAGCTTGAGAGACATATATTCAGATCCTCAAAGATGGTAGACCTAAGTTCAAATTTAGAACATATGCTTCATTATGTAGCTCGTCTTCTACCTTGAACTGTGCCACTGTTAACATTACCCAGAGTGTATTTACAACAACTGTCAAAATATTTAGGCTGTATCGATTCTGTAGAATCCGCATCGATACACGTATCCCAAAGGAATGCGATACGATATTTTGCCCTATCGATATTTTGAGCACAGGCCAGTGCCAAGTAAATTAGATCCTTGATCAACACAGTTCAGTAGATATTTAAAGTTTTTAAAGTTAGTTTCATGGTGTTACTCCTAGTCTTTATTGAGTAATGGCAGCAAAGCAAGAAGTATTCAAATAAGCTGTTAGAAAATCATCTCTCCATAGATGCTACCGTCCAGAACTCCTACTGCTGCTCGGCATGTTTACAGGCTTTCATCTGGTCAATTGAAAAACTTTACACGAAGACATGGTAAAATATGAACATGATGTGTTCAAAAGTAACTTTTAGAAAAAAATCAGTTACCTGACCTCTGTTGCATCCTTACTAATGTGGCGATGTTATAGAGTAAAGGAAACCAGATTATTCTACATAAATACACTGAGTAAACTAAAAAAGGAGTAGATGGGCTGAACCGTTTTCCTCACAAAATGGTAATTGCTTTTATGCAATAAAGCACCTCATTTTGTTGTTTACAGCTTGAGTCACCAGGTCAGCTACAGATGTCAAACAATGATTTGTTCATAACTGTTTATGTAACATATTTTACCTTGCTGTTGACACCAGATTGAGCTCACGCAGAATTCCTGAATCACACTTTTGAAATCAGATTTGTGGCCTTGCAAACAGCTTTGTGAGTGTTGTGTGACTGAATAGGCCACTGTGTTAGGAGGATAGACACAGACAAATCACGCTGCAGAAACAGTGTTATCTGTGCCTGTAACAACCCCTCTATGTCTCCTGCCACTACCAACAGCCCGGCTGTGTCAACACCACAGAGATGGACATCCGTAAGTGCCGAAGAGAGAGGAATCCACACAGAGTGAAAAAGGTGAGGAGACCAAGTTAGTGAGATTCAAGACCCTCCGGTTTACAAAGTCTTTGTTTTAATTATTAACACATTGGTTTTAAACAAATCTCTCATTCCATTACTGACCTTAAAAAAGCTAAAGTGAAATGCTGAGGCCCCAAATCCAATCTTCATATGCAAAAACTCTGCATAATTAACTTTAGATCCTTTATGTAAACCAGTGACAGAAATTTATGCAACAACATTTTAGTTTAAAAAAAAAAATACAAATAGAAAACTGAAAATTGTGTTTATTTTTGCTTACATTTATGGTCTGAATTTGACAGTGGCACAAAATCCTCTTTGTTTCCTGTAGAATCAAAACAGTACAAGTATATATCAGAGCACTAACATTTTTAAAATAAATATTTAGAAGAGTGAAATGTCACAAATTATGACTATGAATTTAAGGCCTGCCTGTAGTAACTCTGGGACCCACCAGGGGCCCACAGCCTATATTTTTGGAAGTACTGATGTAGCTCATGGAATCTTGAGCCTTTTGATGCCTGGGTGAGTATTACATAAACAAACGAGACCGCCTCTATGTTAATATACAGTAGGATGATTTTTACTGCCCAAATCTTCCAAACGCGATGGCCTGTACTCACCAGCAAGTCGTTTCCAGTTTGTTTCAAACACTGCAGAGGATAAAAGTGCATGTCTCTCTTGGTGTGAGGTTACGTGCTCTCGACTTGGAAAAAAAGGTCAACAGGGACAAAAGGGCAAAGACCAGCTGAATTTTTGCTTTCTTTTTGCTGCACTGTAGACTCGCCCAGATTAGATCTCCTGATGGGACTATGTTTTGTGTGATGTGCGTGTGTAATGCATATTAATGTAGAATAAAAACACCATAAAAACCTTTCTTCACATGCAGCCATGAAATGTTCCAGAAAATGATCACAGTGCAGTGTTTGGCCACACTTGGCCCTCACAGCATGAAGTTTTCCTCCAGTTTGCTTGTTAGTCACTGAAGGTTTGGGGGAAGGAAAAATACAGAGGCAGCCGATATATTTCAGGGTCTAGACTTTAAATTCACATATGAAGCTAAACTCGGTAATTCCTGGGAAATTTCTGTGTTTTTCTGCAAGTAAGGCTCCTGTGCGGCCTGGTAGTTTGAGGTGGCAGTTCATGTTTGCCTTCAGTTTTGCTTTATTTTTTCTTCAGCTAATATTGTGATGCCAAAGAGATGTGGGTCAGAAAAGGGTCTTTCAAATGGCTTTAGACTTTTTTCTTTAATTAAAGTTTCACTACAAATTTCTTCCCCCCAAAAATAGTGGCATCGGTCTTTGTAGAATTAATTCTAAATACTATTCAAGTGCTGAAATGTGAAGTGTAAGTATACTAACATAAATATTAATTAAGTAGATATCACAACAAAATGTATTTTAGTTACATCTGTCATCTTTTAATTCAAAAATAATAATTTTAAGATACTGAATAGTAAAAAAGTTGAATTTGCAAACTGTATTGCAAATGTTCTCCTCAGATTTTAATGAACCCCATAGGCCCAGACAAAGGAAAAATCTGTGTTAAAAGAAGATTTAACTCATTTGAATATAGACTTGTCATAGAACCTGTCAATCTATGCAGAAGAAAGGTGATGAAAGTGTTAAGGCTGAGTCAGCATGTCACAAGACTTTCCAAAAAATGTGTTTTCATGTCCCAAGATTTCAAATACATCAGCACTGATAATGACGGGGCTTGTTGTCTTCCAAGGCTGTTTTCTCTTCAAGAGGTGTGGTCAACTCTTTAGGTGGGCAGTAAAATGTTAACACAAACAGATGACCCTTTTTGACTGGGATGGGAATTAAGGTCATTTCATTAATCAGATCATTTTGCTCTGCTCACTGATAAGAGTCTTTTTGTTAGTTTGTTAATAGGAACAAAGAGTTGACATACTTGTGAACAACAATTAGCACTGCCTTGTCAAAAAACAATAATAGTACAACAATGTGTGTGAGTTTTTGGGATGTGAATATTATGTTGATAAAACCAGAAGCCTCTCAGGCCACAGTTTCCCTTTAATATGTGAGGGTTTTTTTATTTAAAGCCTGAAAAGCTCTCAAATGATACAAGATTTTCCTAGAATTTACTTTAACCCTTAAATTGACTGCAGCTGACACCTCATTAAAGATAGATAGATAGATAGATAGATAGATAGATAGATAGATAGATAGATAGATAGATAGATAGATAGATAGATAGATAGATAGATAGATAGATAGATAGATAGATAGATAGATAGATAGACAGACAGAACCCCAAAACTAGTGAAGTTGGCACGTTGTGTAAATCGTAGATAAAAACAGAATACAATGATTTGCAAATCCTTTTCAACTTATATTCAATTGAATACACTGCAAAGACAAGATGTTTAATGTTCGAACTGAGAAACTTTATTTTCTTTTGCAAATAATCATCAACTTAGAATTTAATGGCAGTAACACGTTGCAAAAAAGCTGGCACAGGGTCATTTTTACCACTGTGTTACATCGCCTTTCCTTTTAACAACACTCAGTAAACGTTTGGGAACTGAGGAGACCAATTTTTGAAGCTTTTCAGGTGGAATTCTTTCCCATTCTTGCTTGATGTACAGCTTAAGTTGTTCAACAGTCCGGACTCTCCATTGTTGTACTTTACGCTTCATAATGCGCCACACATTTTCAATGGGGGACAGGTCTGGACTACAGGCAAGCCAGTCTAGTACCCGCACTCTTTTACTACGAAGCCACGCTGTTGTAACACGTGCAGAATGTGGCTTGGCATTGTCTTGCTGAAATAAGCAGGGGCGTCCATGAAAAAGACGTTGCTTGGATGGCAACATATGTTGCTCCAAAACCTGTATGTACCTTTCAGCATTAATGGTGCCTTCACAGATGTGTAAGTTACCCATGCCTTGGGCACTTATACGCCCCCATACCATCACAGATGCTGGCTTTTGAACTTTGCGCCTATAACAGTCTGGATGGTTCTTTTCCTCTTTGGTCCAGAGGACACGACGACCACAGTTTCCAAAAACAATTTGAAATGTGGACTCGTCAGACCACAGAACACTTTTCCACTTTGCATCAGTCCATCTTAGATGAGCTCGGGCCCAGCGAAGCCGGCGGCATTTCTGGGTGTCGTTGATAAATGGCTTTGGCTTTGCGTAGTAGAGTTTTTTTTGCGTAGTAGAATTGTTCCCAATTAGCCTGTTCACCTGTGGTGATGTTCCAAATAAGTGTTTGATGATCATTCTTCAACTTTCTCAGTCTTTTTTGCCACTTGTGCCAGCTTTTTTGAAACATGTTGCAGGCATCAAATTGCAAATGAGCTGATATTTGCAAAAAATAAAGTATTGGCACGAGATGAATGTGGTCGACAAACAACTACAATAATGAGCCTATTTAAGAACTAATAAAATAATCCCTATACAAATATATGGTATGACCTAGTAGACTGCTACTGGACTTTAACCTTCATGCTGTACATACAGTATTTAAAATTTAATATATAGATATATTGATATTACTCTTGCAGTTCTCGCCATTTTGTACTATCATTCACACTTTGTCTTTCTTGTATTTGCTTACACCTGCTGCATTGACAATTCAGTCTATTTAAGTCTTACACGCTGCACGTTGTGTCATTCAGTAAAGACTTTTGAATGAGATGTAAAAATGTGAAAAATGTGCTACAAAAAGGAAAACTATTCCAGATATTGGACATGAAGAAGATGACCAAAAACGCTCTTTGCTCTCATATTCAAACACACATTATAGGGTCAGTCGACTCCCACATGTTGATCACTCGGCCTGTTGCAGCACTGCTAGTCAAGTTAGACGTCAAGTGTTTTTTAGACAATGAAACACCCACACCTCTGCTTTTAATGAAGTCATATCCTTGCTACAGGATCCCCAGCTGCCCACAGACAGAGGCATGCAGAGGCCCCAGCTCCTGAGTCGGCATGCTTTGTGTCTTGATCACCAGCCGATTTCATCGAGGATGTTTTTATTGCAGCACCATCCTCTTCAAACTCACCCTCCATGAGCATTACTGTGGGCAGGTATAGAAAAAATAAGGAAAGGCTAGTTTTGAGAGGCATCTGAGACGGTCTTCATAACAGGAAAAAACTCCTCCAAGCAGGGAAAATAAACAAAATAATCGACATTAGGAAAATTACTTCGATAAGAGGGTCTAAATGTTGGTTTCGATTATTTTTGATTAATTGCCCAGCCCTAGTTTGAAGAGCTTCTCCATTCATCCTTTACAGTCTGTTTATGGAGTACCAGATGATGGGCAAAGCCAGCCGAGTCCGGTCCACATCAGCTCTCAGCCCACCAGAAAAACCACCAAAGAGGACGTTCAGAAAGAGGTAAATGATGGGGCGATCTTTACTGGGTCTATTATCACCGTCGACCTCACACATCCATCAAAAGGGCAGTAAGGGACGCAGACTGATGAGCTCTTTCTTTTTTTAGCTTCATCATTTCTCTCTCCCTCCATCAGATTACCTTCTTAAACAGCCAGCTGGACAGACACTGTATGAAGGTCTCCAAAGTGGCCGACAGTCTGATGGGCTACACGGAGCAGTTCATGGAGTATGACCCCTTTGTGTCGTCAACAGAGCCTTCCAACCCCTGGCTTAGTGATGACACATCCTTCTGGGACCTTGAGGCGAGGTGAGGCAGCAGCTGCAATACTCACAAACAATAAGCAGCTCTTTCCTTTTGTGTCCATCTCATCATATTCTTTCCTGTTTTGTACTGTGAGCAGTCGAGACCCCAGCCAGCAGCGTGTGAAGAAATGGGGATTCTCTTTGGAGGAGGCACTTAAAGACCCGGCAGGTCGAGATCAGTTCCTGAAGTTCCTGGAGTCAGAGTTCAGCTCAGAGAACCTACGGTGAAGCTTGTTCTGTTCCTTATATCATTCTTACAGCTTCTGTGGTCAAATTTTTAGATTTTAATGGAACATTACAGTAGCTGGTCTTTTATAGTTTATGTGTACATTAAAGGTGTAGCCCTGTAGAGTCTGTGAGATCGTTTTTGTTTTTTGGTTGGGAACTTTCTTCGTCTTGTTCGCTCAGTTGCACTGTGTAACCTGGTGTAAAAATGAACTTTTAAAGTCATTGTTAAACCAATAGGCAAAGAGGATCCAATAAACCTTAGATCACTGCACAAGCATTAATACCAGAAGATTTTTTTAAACTTTTAAAAACTGGGGCTGGATAAATAAAGGAAACTACAAACTTTTTAAAGAAGGGTTTTTATTTTCCTTCTGTGTTTAGAATGAGTGGTATCTGTGTTTTCATGTTATTTTATGTCATACAATGTAAAATTGTAAAATATTTCAGATCATAAAATTTAGTCACACAACTCAGTCACCAATTATCAATTATTTTCTTTCACAAGGAGTACGCAGCTCAGTCACTTATACCATTGCAGCCATAAATGTTCGACAAGTAGAGAGAAAACTGGCAGTTCATATGATGGAGATAAAGACTGTGAGTGATGTTAGACTGGAGCCAAAAAAGAGGTAACTTTCACACACCAGGGGTGTGTATAGGCAAGAATCTCATGATACAATATGCAGACATACAGGGGTGGCGAAGAAACATATCACAGTATAATCAGAATTTACAAAACCCCAAACCAGTGAAGTTGGCATGTTGTGTAAATCATAAATAAAAACAGAATACAATGATTTGCAAATCCTTTTCAACTTACATTCAATTGAATACACTGCAAAGACAAGATACTTAATGTTCGAACTGAGAAACTTTATTTTCTTTTGCAAATAATCATCAACTTAGAATTTAATGGCAGCAACACATTGCAAAAAAGTTGGCACAGGGGCATTTTTACCACTGTGTTACATCGCCTTTCCTTTTAACAACACTCAGTAAACGTTTGGGAACTGAGGAGACCAATTTTTGAAGCTTTTCAGGTGGAATTCTTTCCCATTCTTGCTTGATGTACAGCTTAAGTTGTTCAACAGTCCGGGGTCTCCGTTGTTGTATTTTACGCTTCATAATGCGCCACACATTTTCAATGGGAAATAAGCAGGAGCGTCCATGAAATGTACCTTTCAGCATTAATGGTGCCTTCACAGATGTGTAAGTTACCCATGCCTAATACACCCCCATACCATCACAGATGCTGGCTTTTGAACTTTGCGCCCATTACAGTCCGGCTGGTTCTTTTCCTCTTTGGTCCGGAGGACACGACGACCACAGTTTCCAAAAACAATTTCAAATGTGGACTGGTCAGACCACAGAACACTTTTCCACTTTGCATCAGTCCATCTTAGATGAGCTCGGGCCCAGCGAAGCCGGCGGCGTTTCTGGGTGTTGTTGATAAATGGCTTTGGCTTTGCATAGTAGAGTTTTAACTTGCACTTACAGATGTAGCGGCAAGCTGTAGTTGCTGACAGTGGTTTTCTGAAGTGTTCCTGAGCCCATGTGGTGATATCCTTTACACAGTGATGCCGGTTTTTGTTGCAGTACCGCCTGAGGGATCGAAGGTCACGGGCATTCAATGTTGGTTTTTGGCCTTGCCGCTTACGTGCAGTAATTTCTCCAGATTCTCTGAACCTTTTGATGATATTACGGACCGTAGATGATGAAATCCCTAAATTCCTTGCAATAGCTTGTTGAGAAATGTTGTTCTTAAACTGATTTGTTCACAAAGTGGTGACCCTTGCCCCATCCTTGTTTGTGAATGACTGAGCATTTCAGTGAAGCTGCTTTTATACCCAATCATGGCACCCACCTGTTCCCAATTAGCCTGTTCACCTGTGGGATGTTCCAAATAAGTGTTTGATGAGCATTCCTCAACTTTCTCAGTCTTTTTGCCACTTGTGCCTGCTTTTTTGAAACATGTTGCAGGCATCAAATTCCAAATGAGCTAATATTAGCAAAAAACAACTAAGTTTACCAGTTCGAACGTTAAGTATCTTGTCTTTGCTGTGTATTCAATTGAATATAGGTTGAAAGGGATTTGCAAATCATTGTATTCTGTTTTTACTAACGATTTACACAACGTGCCAACTTCACTGGTTTTGGGTTTTGTAACTTGATATATCACTGAACTACAAGCACCAACATTTTTGACACTCTATTGCATTTTTTGTAATATAAAGAAGTAATATTACATGCATAACTATATGCAGTTTATAGTCAAAAAGCATGGTCCCTGCAACATTGATAATTTTCTTTTTCATTGATGATTTCTCTTTTTCAGACAAAAATGATAAAAACATCAGAGAGACTGAGAGTAAATGGCTTAAATCACCGCTTCCAACTAGAGAACAGACTCTGAGTCACTATTCAAAAGAAAAGTCTGAAATTTCCATAATTTATGGATTAATATTATATTGACATTGAGGTCTAAAACTGTATAAATACTGTATTAAATGGTTTACAAGCACACGTGGGCCAATGAGTTAAGTGTCATCCATGTTTGAAGCAAAAGAATTGATGTGCATTGAGTTGAAGTATTTCTAAACACATTGTCTACTTTTTGAAGTAAAACAAGCCATTACTAGTAACAGAAGTTTAGGTTCTGCTCAGGCTCAAGAGTTGCTCTGCTCTTGCTTCTCCACAGCGTTCCGTTTTTTTTTACTTAAGAGATCTAAAATAAGAAAGGAAAAGAAGAGATAGTTTCTTTACAAAAGAATTAAAAGTTTATCCTGCACTGTACTGTAGGTTTTGTCTTTTTTAAGTCCTAGACAGTAGGGGGGTTATGCTTTCTGACAAGTAAGAATAATGAGAGAATTGTGAAGCACATTACAGAAAGAATCATGCAGCCCCAATATCCACTTTGATTCAAGAGTTAACTGATCATCATCGTGGAAGTCAAAGGTGAAGTTCATGTGCTCATGTTCATCCTCATTTTAAGACAGTTTCTCCAAAACTTAGTGATTTCCATCAAACTTTGCAAACTTGCCTTTACTAATGTAAGGATAAACTCAATACTTTTTTGAGAAACATTTTAATTCATGCACCTCACCATTAATGAAAAAAGATTTTAGCCAAACACACAACTACAGGAACCACCACAGTCCTTTTTCTTGACCTATCAGTGCACTTTTTATTTATGCAATTTGTATTTCTAGCAGAGGCATTTATCTGCATAGCTTCCCACATAAGTATTGTTTCTTATATATATTTTACAGTAAACTTTTTCTACAGTGGATCTTCTAGACATCAAGTATATTTTCTCTAATATAATTGAATGCCACTGTAGGTTCTGGTTAGCGGTGCAGGATCTGAAGCGCCGGCCTCTTCAGGATGTATCATCCCGTGCTCAGGAGATCTGGCAGGAGTTTCTGGCAGAGGGAGCACCGAGCTCCATCAACCTGGACTCTCACAGCTACGAGAAGACCAGCCAGAACCTCAAAGACCCCGGACGTTACAGCTACGAGGACGCTCAGGTGGATTGGGATGTTTGTTTCGCATGGATGAATTCACGTCACGGATACATGTTCACAGTCGCTTGAATACACACTTTACGAGTCTGAATAAATACAGGAAACACTCAGTGCCAGCACACCTGCGCAAAAATATAAAACCATTTTGTCTCTAGTGCTCCACAGAGGGTGAGATAAAGGAACAAAAATGTGCTGAAACTGTGGCCTTCATTATGAGCTGAAAGGTGCTTAGTGAGTAGTGAGTGTAGATGCCCCCCCCCCCACACACACACACACACACACACACTACACTCCTGTTTACAAACACACAACAGGCCATTAGTGCTCCTCCAACAAACCCTGAAACCCTCCACCCCACTCATGTTGCTGAGGAGATTGAATCAGAGGCCACAGAGGAACCGAAAGAGAGAGGAGGGGAAAAGAATGACAGAGTGTGTTTGTGCCAGCGTCTAATGAGGCGAGTAATGCCATGAATAGGTTGTTCGCTTGGTTCACCATGGATTCCTTTGCTCTGAGTAGTTTGGTGACGTGTGACAAGAAATGCTGGCAGGACATCACTCAGCTCTGTGTCACACGATGCACATGAACATGCCAGAGCAGGACAATGGATGAGGATTTTTAGATACAACAATGTTAAAGTCAAAGGTAACACAACATGATTTATGCTGACACTGTTTATTTAAAGCAGTGTTGAAGGAACTGATTGTAACCAAGTATTTTGATTTGAAATTTCAAGGTTAAATGGAGAATAGGGGATTATTCAGTTTATCTTAATAGATGCTTATGAATTATTGGTGAATAATGTTGATACATGTTTGATACAGGAGCAACAAAAATAGAAGTCCTAAACTTTCAGTATTGCATTACTTGTTGTATCTGTTTGGCTGAAGATTTAAAAGTTTCTGTACTTCCTGATCCTGCTAATAACAACAGCCCTGAAAAGCTAAATAGCAAGTTTCTTATAAATCTCATTTATCATGTAAAAAGACTGAAAACTATGAATAAAAACTATGAGTAAATAAAAACGTCCTTGATAAGTTTGCCGGCCTCGATAAATTGACATGTGCATGTGTGTTTGTTTCCCTCCTCTCTTTCTACCAAACAGACTGGATGAGAAGAGGGTTCACTCCGTTCATCTGTCGCAACGCCTGAGTGCGTTGGCTCTATAGCGGAATGAGCCCTCCTGTCAGTCATTCAATCTTTTTGGGGGGAGGCAAAGCACACAGCCACAGTGTAGGAATATTTTGGTTTTAAACAGAATAAACAAAGTTTGGGCCCATGAAAACCAACAAGCCAATATGTCGAATTAGTTTGAAAGTGATGGCGACGAAGAAGGGGAGGTTCAACTGAGCCTTCCTCCTTGACAGTCATCGCTTACTGAGGCGTTTGGTCGGCAAAGTAAATATAAATAAAATAGCACAAAAATTGTGTGTCATTCGCTACATTGCAAAAGAAATGCAGCCCTTCAATACGGTTGAAAAGCCAGTATTTCAGGAAATGTTACAAACGTTTGAAAGACAGTACCAATTGACTGGGAGAACGTACATGCCACAAACAATTCAGGAACTGTATAAACTCAATTTTTTATTGTTTTTATTGTTTTGTGTGTTTTTGTTGAAGTTTTGTATTTTCTTTACAGAAACAGGGTCTATTTTTATTGTTTTTGATTAGTTTAATGATTTTTTTTACATGCAATTTTTCCCAGAAGAGAGTCCATTTCATTTTTATTGTTTTTTTTTTCTTTTTTTTGTTTAATTTATTTTATGTAAAAGCTCTTGACCTTCCAGTTACAGTTAAATACTCTTCAAGACATTACAGCTTATTGCTTTTGATACAGTGTACTCACTTTATTATGAGAAATATTATAATTACTTTAATGAAAAAATGATGTTTCAAAATAATATTAAAAATATCATTTATCAGCTATAATTTTTTGGACAATTATCGTCCAGCAAAATTTGTTATCGTGGCAGGCCTAGTTTAGTTACTTTTTTCACTCTCTTGCTGCAGAATTCTTTTCACAGAGCCAAATTGGAGGCTCAATATTGCACATGGGCTCCATGTGCATATTCTAGTCTTCCTTCATTTTAAGGATATAAAATTGTTGAGAGCCTTTGCTTCTCAGTGTCATTTTAGCTCACTCTTCCCTTATTCCAGGGCTAGAAATTATCCACAGGCTAAATGCTGGTGTTTTTATGTATGATCAAGGGAACCTGCTCAGTAAACCTGCCACTACAACAGCTGTCTAATAAAAGTAACCTAACAGAGTGACAACTGAGAGAAAAGATCTTTGAATAACAGACATCTGCCCCTCTTCATCTGATACAGAGCAGCTGCAACACTATATGCAAGCTATTAGGAATGTACAATTTATCCTGGTTTTATCACTATTGCAGTAGCCTTCACAAATAGAAACAGAGCAACAAGCTAAATCAACCAACTGAGTCAATTCAATGAAAAAAATGTTGTAATGTAAAGAAACGGGCATAGCTTACAACATTAATTAGCTTAGCTCAAGCACAGTAGTCAATGGGTAGTGATAGCCTGCTTCTGCCTGCAGTCATCAGACAAACTCAGCAACGATCCTGTGTGCTTTTTGTGACTCTTCTTTTACTGGGTAATATAACGTTAACTTCTACTATTATCTTATCTTCTTCTACTCTTCAAGAAAGGTCAACAAAGCAAAGCCTAAGTGGTGGAGATGTAACGTTTGTGAAAAAACGAGTCTTTTGAACAATTCTTTTAAGTGAATGATGAGAGCCGATTTGTGGTTATGAGTGAACTGTTTGTCAGCCATTGTCAATAGCAAATGGCCTGCAGAAACAAACTGCTCACTCACAGCTGCAATTTGGTTCTCATTGCACATTTAATAGAGCTGTTCAAAAGACTTGATTTGTTCTTGAACATCTAGTGAAAACCACAACGGAAGT